>OX456527.1:0-1200000 GCA_949748255.1 Eustalomyia histrio | reverse complement strand
GATATGTATGGAAACATTGATTAATTTTCTAATTTTTTTATTTTTATGGTTATAGGTATAACCATTTTGGTTATATATATTTGCACTCCAGGGTTTTATGACACGGTTAGAAAATAAAAAAGCCCTGTCCCCCTTTGAGTACAATAAAATAGGCGTTTATTATATTATGTTATTAAAACGAAAAAATGTATAATTTTGGACGTTAAACATGGGATTGAGCGGCTAAAACATGTGTACATGTCTCTTATATTTGTCTCTATCACACACTCAAATTTCATTAATATTGTAGGGAACCCTTTGGGAAACCCTCCTTGTTAGAAAATATTTTGAATTTAGACTACCCGTGTAAAAGATTGTTGTAGCAGATATAATGATATAATAAATCTATATAATTACAATTTCTGTGGTATTCATAATAAAATTTAGCGGCATCATCCAGCCATCAAAAGAATTGTTTGATCTTAACTCGTGTTTGACTATCATGTTTCGAAAGATTTTAATAATAAATTTAGAGTCAATGCGACGAAATCTTCAGCAATCAAAATATCTCTACTAAATTACTTTATTTAAGAATTAAAAACAAATATTTGGTAAACTAAATAAAATGAAAAAAATAATAATGGCTGTAGAACGATTGCCATTAAATCCTCATTTTCTTCAAAACCGTTGTGACCCTATTGAACATAAGCCGTTGAATATTTTCTTCAAATTAAAATGATTAAGAATAAACTAAAGGAAGATTTTGTAAATGTTAGCCCAACAACACAATGTACCGCAAAAAATTTAAAATTTGATTTGAGTTAAATTTAAATTTTATATATGATAAACAGCAACAAATGTGTCAGTTATAGTCCTAATCAATAGCTAACTAAGCGTTGTATTAATAATAAAATCATTTTAAACTTTATGTCTACAACCAAAAATTTTTCGTTAAACATACAAGTGAATTTGCTCAGATTGATCTACTGTTCTGTGTTTTTATCAACAGAATTGTATTTTGATCCAGTGAAATCTTCTGCATTAAATGGTACGGCTAGAAATGGGACAATTTGGTCGAATCAACCACCCGAATAATATGGAATAAAGGTCTGGTGGATTTGTGATGCTCTTACATCTTATCCCCTGAATAGGCAGATATATACTGGTTTGGTGCCTTCTGGAGAAAGGGAAAAAATCAATTGTGCAACCTTTTTCGTAGAAGTGAAAGAAACATCGTCTGTGACAACTTTTTACAAGGTATAATTTGGCCTCTTGTTTGATGTTGAACTATAACTTGTCTATCTTGTGCACCGTGGACAAAAGGCGAACATTTGTTGCGGCTGAATTTTCTAATCCAAGAGGAAGAGAAATAGAATCGTCAGTATTTGGATTAAGTAACAACATTAGTATGAGCTCATATATTCCGAATAAACAAGTCGGTTGTGCTTATCTCTACATCTCATTACAATATCGAAGTTGGAGGTTCAAAACGAAAGCCGATGATGATATTGGATTACAATAAAAGCAAAGGTGGAGTGACAAAATGTCTTGGAGAATATACGACAAAAAGGAGAACAAATAAATGGCCCTTATCGTTTTTTATAATAATATCGACGTAGGAGCATTTGCAGGTTTTGTTATCTATATGGACAATAATCCCAGTCTTAAATCCTTAACAATCTGAAGAAGAATGTTTCTTCAAAAACTAAGTGAACAATTAGCTATGAAGGAAATTCAGAGCCGTTCAAATTATGAGACATTTTCCATCACGCAGTGGAATTTATCTATTTAGGCCCAAATAACAAAATCCAAAAATATGAATGATTCAGTACGTGTTTTAGACGAACGTGATACCTCTGCAAGCACAAAGAAAATTGCTACATGTGTGATAAGAGGAGGTCTACAAGAAACGCCTGCAAATAATGCCAAAAGCAGTTTGTGTGCAACACAAACTGCTTTTTCCAAAAATGCTCAAACTGAATAAAAAATTCTGTAAAAAACTATACATACTTATAAATCCCTGCATCTCTAGTCTATTTTTTTTAAACAGATGCATTTTTTTAATGTTATAAAAACTATAAAACAAAATTAAAATAAATTAAACATATATACTAACATAGTTGTAAATATGTACATATTTTTGCATTTTAAATCAAAAAAATCTTTGAATTGTTCTATTCTTACCGGTAAGTGGTTGTAGACATTAAGGTTAAAAAACTGCAAATTTAGGCTCATATTTTTTGATATTTAGTGGATATTTTTAGTTTTATAGTGCATATTTTTGGTTTTATGTGCATATTTTGCATTTTTTTGTAGTGCATTAAAAGCACGGCCCTGGATTTTATTTAAATTTTTTTCTTAACGTAACACATTCAAAATTTTAAAAAAAATTACCTATCATTGACACCAACAGCAATGGCTTCCGACCATAATGATCAGACCATGATCCAATAAAGACACCACATATCGCTGGGACTATACTTTCCAAGAGAGTACGTATCATAAATAAGTTTGCCACATAAGGTTGAACTTCAGTTTCAATTTCCTATAGATGAAATTTAACACACACATAAATTTAAAAAATATTTCCATTAGAATTTAACAATTCATTTTACCTGTAAATAACCGCTGACATTTTTCGTGCCCAGTTGTAAACAATCGCTTTCGTTATAATGAAATATGGTAGTACAAGCTTGATATATAACTTCATTTCTCATAATGGTACCTTGTTTTATGGTTTAAAATGGAAGTTAATAAACAAAATATTTATCGTTCACGTTCATACTGAACCACATAATAATTTCATTTTTCGAATTCCATATACACACATATACATAAATTTTAAATTGATAAACTTGAAAAAACGATGAAAATACATTTTTTTGGGCTTCAGTGTGAACGGAGTATTAGATAAAACCAGAGTTGGGCTAAAATACTTATCATTGCATTTTCATTACTTTATGTAATTATTTTATCTTTATTACTTTATAAGAAATAATTGTAATAAAATTTTCATTTGTATTACTTTTTAAATTGATTTGATTTATTCTATAGTCATGCCTTTAATGGCAAAGTTTTTAATTTTTATAAATAAATGTGTTTGGGAAGTTCCATAAGCTATAGTTTTCAAAATCAAAATATAAGCTTACTTGTTATTTGGTTAATGAAAATTTATGTATGATTTAGTAATGAAAATAAAATTTCATTACAATTTTTTAAATATAATGAAAATGAAAAAACTAGTTCATTACAAATGACGGAAACTAAAGTAATGAACTACGTTATCCCAACTTCGTTGAAGTGAAATAAATATACGCAATATTATAAAATAATTAATTTCTCCCAACTCTGGATAATACACATTTGATCGTTTTACCTGATAAACTATGTGAAAAGACCAAAATGAAAACAATGGGTTCGATGTAAAACATATGAAAAAATGTTTGCCATTCATATTGTTTCAAACGTGCAAGCGTAGATATTATAGAAGATTCTACCATTTTTTTTTTAAATATATTTTTAATGTAAAAAAATTCAAAATAATCAAGTACTTCCACTCAAATAAAATTAATATTTGTATTTACACACTAATTATTATCACTGTATTTTAGGCGTTATTTTTGGAGTTTTTTAAAAACTTTCAAGTTTCCGCATCAAAGTCCGTGTCTAAACTAAACTTCACATCAAACTTTACTTTATTATTGACTTGTCGCTACAGTTTTTGTTTTTTTTTATCAATAATTATAAATGATCGCATGTGAGATTATTTGTTTTTTTTTTTTTTTGGTAAGAGCTCTAAACAAAGTTAACTGATCATTCAATTTTATTCAGATATTTTCAATAATTTTAACCTGACAAGTTATAAATTTATTATTATTATTATTATTTTCACAAAAACTATAAATATTTGTTTATTTGTTGCTAACTCTCTAGTGTAATAGAAATTTAATCTTTGATTCTTTAAAAACAGACAACACAAATATTTGTGACTTTAACTTGTCGTAAACTTAATTGAAAAAAATTGTTTACTCAAAATCGATTTCTATTTTTGTTAATGTATTTGCGACTTTGGCTTTAGTTTATTTTATGGGGGAACTACACCTGGCTTATGAAAAAAATATATTTAAAATCTTATATGAAGATGAGTTTATACCCAATATGCTATATTGTTTAAGTAATTTGATAGTTTTGCTGGAATATAGCTCATTAAAAGTTTTTTAAAATTTTAGTTTTATACAAATTGTTGAAACTTTTCCTTAATGTGAAAAGTTCATTATTCAGTTTGTGAAGTGTACTTTCATTAACTTATTGAAAAGTTTAATTTACTAATTAGGCAAAAACTGTCTGTGTGTAGCTTGGGATACAATAAAAAAAACTTTATGCCAAATTTGCATACAAAAATTAAAAAAATGTTATCTTTGTTTAATGTTTTTCCCGATAACTACTAAAGGGTGGTTAAATTTTAAGGGCCGATGTTGAATGTGAACCACACCTTAACGTCAAGTTTTTTTCTGTATTTCATTTGACATTTCTCAATTTTAGACTAACTCAATTTGAAAGATACACAATCGAGCAACGCGTTAAAGTTATTCAGGCTTTAATGGCCGTGTTATTTCACGTGGTGGCGATGTCAATTGGCCGTCAAGATCATGTGATTTGACACCGTTGGACTTCTTGCTTTGGGGTTATTTGAAAGAAAAGGTGTACGCCGATAAGCCAGCAACAATTCAAGAGCTAAAGGATGAGATAATTCGGCACATTAACGGCATAGAACCTCAATTATGCCTCAGCGCCATCGAAAATTTGGACAATCGGATGGAGGTGTGCCACCGAGGTCGCGGCGGCCATTTGGCCGATATTTTGTTTCATAATTAATAATTTCCTAAATAATTTGTGTTTTATTCAAAATCAAATCGGCCCTTAAAATTTAACTACCCTTTAGTTTTTGGCGTATAGGTTAAACCAATAATAAACTGACGATATGTAATTGAAAGGGTGGTCACTTTTAACCCTCTTACAGGCAAGACGATGTTTTTAAACGAAATTCATACCACATGTTCAGCACGAAAAATAAAGAATATGTTCTGCGACACCTCATCATACAATGTTAATGAATATTTCCTTCAAAACGAAGCCAAGTAACAAACTGAAACTTTCTGAATCGACAAAAAAGATCTGAGCTTTTTTTACAAATAAAAAATGATTTTATAAATAAAGTGGAATATTTAAAAAAGTTGATACGTTTTTTATTCGCATCATTTAGGACAATAAATACTGTAAATTGGGTACGGTACACTTTTTCCTATAGAGGGGCAGTTTGTATGAAAAGCCACTTATATGAAAGCAACAACAACAAATTTTAAGGAGTATACAGTTGTAGGTTATCTAGGTGAATTTGCCAATTTTCTTGATGTGAATTTATAATTATGAAACACTGGACTAGAAACTACTTTATATGAATAATACAACAACTTTTTGTGTTGCATAAATCAAAAACTTACAGAAAAATAAATCATTCTTCCGAAGACATCAAAGTAATAAGTTCAATAATTTAAGAGCGAAAAATTTCTGACTTTATAAATATGAAACATACTGTATTTTAAATCTTCTATGTAGTACATACATACATACATATGTATGTACTTTTTAACACAAACTTGTTATGAATTTTAATCACGTTTTATTAAACATACGTAAGAAGAAAAATAAATGGGTTTTTGCAAAAAAAAAAAAAAAAAATATTCAGATATTTAATTTGCAAAATCATTATCATCTGATGTTGGAGGAGACTGACGCGTCACAAATTAGACCTCTAAATCATAAATACGCCTAAAATAATTTTTTAAATTTAGGTCAAAAACGTTGTTTTTTAAATCATTTAATGTTAATGCATTATCAAGCGGTCGATACAACATCAAATTCAGAGCGAAACACCACTTCTTAAATCATTACCGGCCAGTGATGATATATTACGTCACAAGGATTCTGTGAAATGTTGAGTTCGGTCGCGTAGCACATGCGAACATATTCGGACCCGGTTATAGAAAAGGCTTTAAGTCGAAAAAACAAAACCTGTGAATGGGACTTAATAAAATTTTAAAAATTATAATTAAATTTTATATGCATGCATGAAATTTGGAGAAAGATATTAAAGTTTTAATAGAGACAACAGATTTTGCTATTAAATGCTATTATTAAAAATTAAGCTTTATTTTTAACAATTATTCAAATCACTGATCGTATTTTATATTGAGATAAATATATTTATATGGTGCGAAACACATTTACACACACACAAGTACATAAATTCAGTAATTTATGTTATAATCACATGGTAATAGGAGGGATATTTTTGTTTTTTCCGAAAAACAACTCTAAAAAAATGAAAACAATTAATTTATATAATTAGTTGACACAACAAATACACATCTGATCAAAATAATAAGTTAAATTTGTTTTAATGATTTTTTTACTAACTTGTAAAGTAGCGTGTCAGCTTTTACTTTTAATTCTTGATGGTATACACAAATTCTTAGTTTAAAAGTAGATTTGAAATAAAAAATTTATTGAAAATAAATTTCTACATCACGTTACCTCATTTCATTTCACATTAAGTCTAAACTAATTTGGGCTTTGACCTCTGGTAAGGTCGCCATTTTAAAAGAAATTCTTAATTCAATTTTTGTTGTACATTTATTCAATCGAAAATAAAATTAAAAAGAGAGCTTCTGATTTTTCATTATATTTAACCAATATTGTTGTTTATTTTCAATCAATGTCTAGAAACAATCGAAACTCATTCAAAATAATCTTTAATATTTAACTAACAAAGCGTTAGAAATAAAAGATTTTTGTAGTTTTTTTGTGAATAATTTCTAGTAATTTGTATTGAAATAACTTTGTATTTTAACAAACTATTTTGATAAAATAAACAGAAAGAAATTATTTAAATTTCTATTTTTAGAAACAGAACACATAAAATTTTACATTTAACTGAAAATATCAACTTCTACCGAAACGACGTATTTTTTTAGTTTGCTTTTTTTTCAATGACTGATTCAAATTGTAAAAAAATATATTTATATGTAATTTAATTGATTTTTCATTTAAAACAAACTGTACGTATAATTTTTTTAATAAACTACAGTCGGTAACGGAAAATATATTATGAGTGTATAAAAAAAAATCATTTATTATTTATTAAAATTGTTTATTTAAAAATTATTTAAATTAAAATAAGAACTTGTTAAATTTGACATATACACATAAATTCATACGGCAACATGAATTAAAACAAAATGATATTTATGAGTTTTCTATCCCTCATACATATCGCATCATCCTCCTTTGGTGTTCCCATAGCACTTAACCCCACCGAAGTAAAATAATATAACAAATATAAACTGCAGAAGGTGACCAACAACTATTTAAAAATTTATCATTTCGCGCAGTTACAGTATTGCGATATTTAAAGCCCTTCAGCTTTCACCACTTTTCATCACCTTAACAAAAAATTCGCACAGAAAAGGTTAAACAATTTCAAATAAATGTATAAACATTAATTTTTTACCGTATCTGTATTTTAAATTTAGACTTACTTTTAAAATGAATATTTATTTATTTGATTTTTTCATTTGTTTTAACAACATTAAAATATAAATAAATAATAAAAATCAGTTTAATAATTTTTAAATGAAATTTCATTTCCTTCTTTTAACTATTTTAAGTTTTCCTCAAAAAAATTGTTTATTTATTTAAGTTATGTAATATAAAGCCGGCCAACCAAAAAAAATTTATATTACACAATAATAATAACCTGAGTTCTATTTGTAAGATAAATATTAAGAAGTAGTTATGAAACAAAATCAAATTACGATATTTAACAAAACATAACCAGAAATGTAATACCGACGCCTAACATTACACACAAATCCCATAATAACATAATATTAACAGTCCGTCCATATATGCAAAAGTACTCGACCAAAAAATAATTGAAAAAATAGTAAAAAAACGAAGAAAAATTACAAAAATCTGAAAAAAACGCGGAGTTCAAAATTTTAAAGCGAATTACTGAAGTTAATTCATTTAATATCGGTTGGCGTTAAATTTTATAATTTGATGAATTAAAATAACAAGTTATGTACTAGTTTTTGTTGTAAAAAATTTCTAGTTTTTACTTTTTTTTTCGAGCGCCCCGGTAGGCTAGTTGGTAGCGTGCTAGCTTATCAGTGCGGGTGTCGTGGGTTCAATTCCCACCAGAGGCTCTGGTCTGTTTTCGCTACAACGAGCCGAAGGCCTTTGTTGCTAGTGCTCGGTTAGGGTATTAGGATATAATTTGTAATTATATGATTAATAGATAAATAAATAAATACTTTTTTTTGTACTCGAACGGATTTTCGAGTAAAACTAATACAAAATATCATTTAAACAAATTACAACTACTATTTAACTATATAATAAATTTATAATAAAACTTTTTATGTTAAAAAAAAAAAAAAAACAGTATGGTGTGTCTATTATTTTGATCAAATGTGTAATAAAAAAAATGAATTCAACTTACAAAATTAAACAAATTGCCAGTATAAAAAGATTAGCACTTAATATATTAAAAAATCCCGGAAAACTTTTTAAAGTAGAACTATAAACAATGGTATACAATGGAGAGGCAACAAACGGCACAAAGGCTTGTAAAATACTTGTAAAGGAAAAGAGTTTTCCTGGAAATTACAAAAAAAGAAATAAACAAATTAATTTATGTACAATATGCAGTCGAAATATTTCAAAGATGTTCGCTATTGAATTTCAGTCAAATACAAACCCAATTCATTTGTTGGTACTAAATTGGTTAAAACTGTACGCAGCATTGGATTGACTGTGGATTTCAATATGCCCAATAGAATGGCTAAATATAGCTGCCAATTAATGGCTGCAAATCCCTTCATTAAGCTATTACATGCATGAGAGAGAAGACCCAATATAGCAACGTTTAATAAATTCATTTTAAACACCTAAAGAGAATGTCGTGTTTGAAAATGACGCACGCACATAATATGTTATATAACGTACAAACTAGTGTTTCCAATACAGTTAATCGAATAACCGATTCCTCGATTAATCGCCCCTATTTCGGTTAATGTCGAAAGCGGTTAACGCCGTAAACATGTACTTCAAGCTGACAAAAGATCCCATCAGAACGCAAAGTCTGTCTGAAATTTTCATTTTAAAAAGTCAGATTCCTTTTAAAGTCAGATTAATTTGACAAAACTCAAGATTATAAGGCATGATTCTTTTAAAATCTCAGGATGCTTTGAATTGTCCTGAACAAACACTTTAGAAATCAATACAATATACTTAACTTGACATTTTAGCTAAAAGCAGCCCTTTGTGTTTTTATTGATGAGAGAAATACATCTATTTTGCATTAAACGGTTAATCGCAAATTTTTCTGATTAATCGACGCGAATAACCGATTAATTAATTTTCTTCATTTTTCGAATAATGACCAAACCGATTAACCGGTACGGTCGAATAATTGGAAACACTAGGTCAAACATACCTTCCTCAGTAGACATATACCGATAATATTTCCCAATATCGGCACTAATATACTAATCGTTTCATATGTAGTATATTCTTTGATGGTCCATTGAAATTTCTCACGTATGAAAAGATAAAAAACACTCATAGAACCCTCTGCAAACCGAAAATATATAGAGGAATTTTTTTTATATCTGTTTGTTGGCAAACACTTCTTCTCAAAATAACAATAGTTGCCTGTCGCATAGCCAGTAACATTATGTCTGTAGCGCGCAATCGCATTGGAGGCATTATGAAATAATTTTTCTTCATAATATTAATGAAACAAATACATTAATTTTTTCATAGATTTCAAGAAGAATTTAACTATATTTATGAAATTTCATCAAGAGATAACAACCAACTTTAATATTGACTTAAATGAAATGAAGCTCTTCATTGGCTGAATGATTGATTCATTTTGTTAAGAGTTTCATTAGTTTTATGTAGCTTTTCATAAACATTGACTTCAATGAGGGCTATTACATAGATTCTATAAAAAGTTTTAATAGACGAATTCCAGTGAAAAATTTCATTGAAACTATAAATAAATTCATTAATGGAATTATAGTTCTCTCAGTGCATACATTTCTCATACGACCGTTTGTATTTCGTCATTTTATCTGTTTAATTTTTAATGATTTGGAAAGTTCCACCCTAAATCGGTATTACCAAGGAAAAGCTTGATAAATAGTATGGGAACTCTGCACTATCGATTTCAATGGTAAAAAAGTGGTTTACTGACTTTCGTTGTGGTCGCAAAAGTACAAATGACGCTGAACGTTCTGGACGGCCAATTGAGGTTAATACACCCGAAAATATCGAAGAGTAAAAGTGCGTGAGATTGTTGATGCCATAGGAATTTCATATGGCAGTGTGGTTTCGGCTTTAAATGATCAGTTGGATTTTAGAAAGCTGTCTGCAAGATGGATGCCGCGTTTGCTCTCAATTGACCATAAACGTAATCGTGTGACGTCTCAATGGCAAAATCTATGAATTGGGCTACGAATTGTTACCTCATCCGCCATATTCTCCGGATTTAGCCCCCAGCGACTATTTCCTATTTCCAAACCTAAAGAGATGGCTGGGTGGAAAGAGATTAAGCTCCAACGATGAAACTATTGATGAAACAAATGCCTTTTTTATGGACCTCGAAAAATCCAATTTATTTAAAAGGGATACAAAATGGAGAAACTTTAGACTAAGTGTATTGAGCTAAAAGGAGATTATGTTGAAACAATTTTTTTTTTTTTTAAACTGTGTGACATTCAAAAAGTCACGGACTTATTGATCCGCCCTCGTAATTTGGATTCGACGTAAAACAGACCTAATAAGAATTCCTCTTGTAAAATTGTTGTTTTTGTGGCTGTGGTAGACAGACAATTAACGTTACTTTGAAATAGAAGCGTTTTCCAAACATAAATTTAATACACTTCTTACCTACAATAAATGCACAAGTTAACAAAGAGCCAATGATCAATAAAATCACAGAACGAATCTCACATTCTCGCTGCTTAAAACATGTTTCATACATGTCTCTTAAATGTTGAATATCAAATAATTTTGCAAATCTCTGTTGTTGCTCGACAGTCGTATTGACATCTGCTTGTTCGCTAGTGATATTTGGTACCGTAGGAATTGTTAAACTTTCTGGTATTGCTAATGCTGTTATAAAAATAGCAAACAATATACATAAAGCTGAAATGGAAAATATAAGCGTCCCAGAATTATAATCCTTATATATAAAACCAGATGAAAAGGATCCAGACATTAGACCAATATACATAACAGATTCATAAAAGATCATTCTAAAAGAAAGTTAATAATAATAGAGAGCAAGTAGTATTATTGCCGCCATCAAAGAAATTTCCGAAATTGGAAATATGCAAACCTGTAGGGTTTCTCTTTAGCTGAGGACACATCCGATATATAACACAATGTTGCAACTGAATATGTAACACCATCGCCCAATAAAGAAAGCGGCAAAGAAGCCAATAAGTAATACCAAGGACTAACAGGATACAGATCAGATAGGTGACTTATTAAAGAAGTCACAAGATAAAACAAAAAATAACCTAAAATCATAAAACATTTCTTTATAAAAATAAGCATAAGTGTACACATATAACATATATTATTCCAACCAGTAAAAGATGCTATTAACAAGGGTTTACGACCAAAGCGATCAGACCAAGCTCCAACGAATGAACCAAACAATGTTGGCACAACACTCTCAATCACAGATGTAATCATAAAGAAACGAGCAGCATAAGGTTGAATTTCTTCTTCGATTGCCTAATTATAGTATGAAAAATAGCATTGCTATAATGTTTCAAACTTGGGATTTATACATACATTTTTACTTTTTACAAACCTTAATATAATGCGAAGTATTTTTAGTTGATAATTTTCGGCAATCAGTGGTGTTATATTCAAATATTACAGTACATGTTTGAAAAATTATTTGATTTTTTAAAACAGTGGCTAAAAATATACAAAATATATTGTAAAACAAATTTGATTCTCACTCAAAATACATTTGGACATTTCCTAAATTATGTATAAGTGAATAGTAATTATATTTTGTATTATAATTAACACCTTTGTAAGAACTGGTGAAAAAACTTGTGTTTTATTTTGATTATTTTTACGTAAATCGAACAAAAAAAAACCGATTTTTTTTTAAAGTATACCGGCAGTTAATTTGAGATATTTTAATTTTACCTACCGGATAAGTTATAAGCAAAAACTAGTATTAAAACCATTAGTTCGACTAAATAGAATCGTATCTTTTGCCATTTCCATTGGAATTCTGCAATGGTTATGTTATTTTCTACATATGAACTCGTAGTACTTGTAGATTCCATGCCTCTTTGGTTTCTTGCTAACAATGTAGTTTCTTCAGTTGGACTTTCATAATTCTCCATGTATAATTCCTTATATCACTTTCAGTATTATAAAGTGCACAGGCTTATTTTTATTTTCTTAATTCATTTTTATCATCTGTTTTGTATTTAATTTGCTTTTATATGTTTATGAATTGACTCATATTTAGATGCATAAATAGTTTGAATTAAAATGACTCAAGCTTTTAGGGGTTTTCGTTTGGCTTTATTTAGAGTTGTTTATATGCTACATCAATCCCTCGATGAACGAGCTTTTGTATTTATAAATAATATAAGCTGTGATCTCGCCCTAACTATATCCGTCAACTATCCAAAAATCTTAAAATACACAAAAATTATGTTTATGGAAAAACTCACACATTACTTTTCGCATGTACGGATAATTATTGGCGTTGATAACTCAAAGTTTATACATTTTTACTCCTAACGCTATATCCTAAAAAGTTTTGCTGACATAATTTTTATTATACTACAAATGTTATAAATACTAGCTCTTTAAAATTATTTTAATTTTAATCTTATTAACGTAGATTTGCTTCAAATACTTAACGATGTACAGATACACTCAAAAAAGTTTAAAATTAGTTTGTCTAGAATCAGCAGCAATCATTGAGAAAATACAATACAACACAACTGTTATCAGTTATTTAAAAAAAAAAAAATAAATAACAAATGAAAGATGTTGCCAGTGTAAATTCATGTTTCACGTTTTCAACATCTTCCATGCGTGTAAAAAGCCTTTAATCCAACAATGCCTTCAATACTATTACTATTTCGCAAATATTTTTATTTTCCAATTTCTATTGAAAACAATTTATAAAAGTTACCTCATGATTTTTTTGAAACAA
This sequence comes from Eustalomyia histrio, assembly GCA_949748255.1. Classification (NCBI taxonomy): domain Eukaryota; kingdom Metazoa; phylum Arthropoda; class Insecta; order Diptera; family Anthomyiidae; genus Eustalomyia; species Eustalomyia histrio. The sequence goes on along the minus strand of OX456527.1, from coordinate 1,186,688 downwards.
TCAATTACTAACTTTTATATTTGGTTTTTAAATAAAAATCAAAAAGTATGCCTGAATTATTTGCAAAACGTTGGACAATATGGACATTATCTTGGGGCCATTTATTGTCCAACCCGAGCTTAGCACAATTTGATACTTACAGGATATATAAAAACATGATTTCATTTTAGAACTGTTTTTCTTTTTTAATGGCAAAGTCTTTTAATAATTGTTATTTTTGTTTAAAAAATAAAAATCTGGGTTCGAAGTGTTTTCATTTTGAGTTCTAATAAAAATCACATAGGAACATTAAACAAAAATTTCAAAATGTTTAAACAAAAAATAAATTAAAAAATTTAATTTTATTGAATAACATTTATAACTGTTAAATTTTAAGTAGGATATAGTAATTGAAGGAATAAATTGTTTTTTATATATTAAAATATTGAAAAAAAATGTGTTTACTAACTAACAAATAAAACAAAAATTCTGTCAAAACGTTGGCGACGAGCGTAATTAGGCACATTTGAAAAAAAAAGTAGGACGTACTAAAATTTCCTTGGATAATAACTAATGAAAATAGCTAAAATGTAGTTATATTTTTTCATTTAATTGTGTTGAACTTTATTATATTTTTTTTTTTGTTACATCAAAAACATTTATCAACATGTGTATATTATTTGTATATCGTTTGTTTAGTTGTTTTTTTTTTTTTTTTTGTTTTTTTCTTGATATAGAATTGAATCTGTAGTTTCGGTAGAGACTGTTTACAACTTAGTATAAATGTTTAAACAACAATTTGGTTAATTTTGAATATGTATATTTTTTTCTAACAATCAAACTAACAATTAGATAGAAGGATTGAATGTGGTAAATTCAAAATCCTTTACAAATAATTATAGAAGCTGGAAATTTTTAAAAAATTTGTAATTTTTTACATTAATAATTTTCGAATGTGGAACAATAAAAATAGGCCTAAATAATGTCTACAATTTGTTGGGGAAGTTATAAATGAAATAAATATTTGATAACAAAATGATGAATAGAATGAAGCGAAATTGTTTGTACTTTGTACTTTAAAAAACTACAACTGGGTCATTTGGCTTTAAAAGGAGACCTGAGCTTATTAACAACTTTAGCTATGTGTGTTCTCTTAATGTATAAAGAAATGATGCATTTTAAATTTATTGAACGGAAGACAAATAAAATTAATTAAATAATAATCGTCTTTTAAATGAAATAAATAAAATGTTCAAAAGGTGCAAACTAAACTAAAAACGAGAAATAAAAAAAAGCTTTTATCAATGTAAAGTAGCTTTCAATATCAAGCTCTATTTTGTGCAGGAGTAAATAAAATATAGAGCTAAACTGGCTAGCTAAGAAATCTTTAAATGATTATGATTTCACAGTTGAGGAAATATAGCTTGGCTTTACGCCTATGCCACAGCATCGGTGGAACATTCTTCTTCTACGGTAATGTACAAACCTTCCTCTTCATAGGCCGAGTCATGTTTAGCCAATATTCTTAGCAAAGGACGCAACTTTAGCCACCATTGGCTTTTGGGAATACGATGTCTAAAAGAAAATTGTATAAAGTTTAGTTACACAAAGTGAAATCATCTCCTTTGGTTATTGGCACTTACTCAAAATTGGTTTCAGAAATTAAATCAGCCAAAGGGGTAAATCTATATTGACGTCTTACTATACCCAAGAGGACAGCCGAATCTTTTTCAATGCATTTTATGGAACCATCGGGTTGTGTATTATTTTTAAATTGCTCGGAGAACCATTCAACGCATTTTGCAGCCATTTTAGTACCCATATTACGATCGAACGGTGTAGGAGAACCACCCTGTTGCATATGACCTTTAAGTGTAAATGATTTAAGAATTAATACATTTGTCATTTTGCACTGACAAAACTCTTACCAAGAATATTCATACGGCAAGAGAACAAACCCTTGCCTTCCTCCGAATACAGACGATAGATAAAATCAGTATTGTAGTTTTCGGAAGCCTTTTCATTTCGCAAAATTAAACCACGCTGTACGCCTTCAGCCATTTTTGAAGCCATATGATAAACATCTTGTTGCAGATCCTTAATGGAGAATTTCTCTTCGAATATGTAGGCAGCATCAGCACCACCAGCTAAGCCAGCTAAAGTGGCCAAATAACCGCAATATCCACCCATGGTTTCGATAACAAAGACACGCCTCTTAGTACCTTGAGCCGATTGACGTATACGATCGCAGATTTCGGTGATCTCATTTAGGCCAGTGTCGCAACCCAATGAAAACTCAGTACCAGGAACATTATTGGAAATAGTTGAGGGTATTACAGCCATTGGTATGCAAAATTCGGGGAAATTAGAACGTTGATCCGCAATCTGGCCACAAGCATGATAGGCCTCAAAGCCGCCGATTATTAAAAGACCCTGGATTTTAAATTCCTTAAGGCGAGATGCAATTTCATTGAATTTGCATTCGGGCAAAGTACGTTTAGTACCTAAGAAGGCACCACCTTGTCCTACCCAACCAGTGACGTCAGACCAACCCATTTCTTTAATATTGCCAGCAATCAAACCTTCAATACCATCATGAATGCCATAAACGACATCACCACGATAAATGCAATTACGCACAAAACTGCGTACAGCAGCATTCATACCACAAGCTGGAGCACCTATGTGCATAACAGCCAAACGGTTACCCTGGATCGAAAACAAAAAAATTTCATGTTCTTATTAAAATAAATTCCAATCAATCTTCCCTTCGGCACTCACCGTGCCCTCATGTACGGGAGGCTTCAAGCGGGTCAACATCTTATAGGTTTCCAAATTACGTTCAAATGAACGTCCACGCAATTGAACAGCCAATTCCCATTTCTTCTCAGCCATAGCCTTAGCTACTGCTTGCGTACGTTCGACACATTCCATCAAAGGAACGCGCACCGCTGCATTACCATCCAAGGAAACAACAACCGGAACAGAGTCAGGAGTGGCTTCCATTAGAGCCAAAGTGGCCTCAGCACCCATGCGACATCCCAAAACACGATCAAAAGCACTGGGATTACCACCGCGTTGAACATGACCCAAAACAGTGATTCTGGTATCCTGTTGTAGCTTGTCGACAACAACTTTTTTAATATCTTCAGCTGATATCGCATTGCCATCCCGATCAATGGCACCTTCAGCAACAATAATAATGTTTAAGCGTTGACCAGCACTACGCTCCTGTATAATAATGTCGAAAATGTTTATATTTTTTTTTTAAAAGAGTTTCTATTACAAATTAGACAGGCAGCAGACTAGCTAAAAGGAATATTCAATGCAAATGATGATTGTACTCGTAGATCAATTAACCCATTAAGATTCAAAAGCAATCCATATCCGATCATACAAATACACTATGGCCGAGTTTTTGAAACGGCAATTTAAACTTGGTTAAGTTACACCTTAAACTAATTAACCGGACCAACATTTTCTCATTTAAAATTTTCAATTTTTTTTAAATTAAACACAATAAGATAATCTACATCCTTAAAACTGGACATACAGAGATAAACAAATTTATACTTATGCCGCAAAGTGAAAATAGAATACAGTAAAAGATATTTATTTTATTTTTTCAAACTAATTTACCGGGGTTTTTCCATCAGACTACAAATTTAGGCGTTAATTTATCTACAAAACTTATTTTAAAACACATCTATATATGAAATTTTGTTTGGGTTAATGGAGAAAGGCTCTTATTTGATTTTTTATTTCTTTAGAGAAGAAATAAATTTAATGAAATCTAAATATTTAAATGGTTTAAATGTTATTTTTGATTGATACTGGAAACAAATGAAAAATGCATTTAAAGAAATTTTTATGTTCAAAAATTGTTGCAGATAGATCTTAAATTGCGCTTCTCTATCACAGTTTAGCATTGCTAGAACATCTTTTAAACCATTGTTAAAAATGACAAAAATTTACCTTAAATAAAATTATAAATAAAGAATTTTTTCATCATCTTTAACAATACTGGTGCACAATTCTAGAAAAGAAAAACTTGGAATACAGATTTAGAATAAGACTTATTACGGTTGTCGTAGTCGAATGCGACAGTAAATCGAATTTGCGGAAAAGTCGTTAAAAACACATGTTTTAAAATATTTCACCACGGAATTTATTATAAATAACAATTTATTATCATACATCATAAATATATAATATAATAAAAATATATAATCTTTATAATTTTCAATTTACGCAAAACCATTTTGTATGGAGTTGAAAATTTCGACTGCAAATCGACAACCGTAATCAGTCCGAATAAGAATACCTAAATTCTTCGAGTTCAACTATTTTTATTAAAAAATAAATATTGAAAGCCCGGGCTCGTACTGCAGTAATTTGTGCTGCACAGTGGATTTTGTTGTATTCTCATTGGCATTTACATATTTTTTTATGCCTTCTGTATTTAAGTATATTCTGCCCACTATGTCATTGCTTATGAACTTTCTAAAATTTCGTTTAAAAAAAATATTAAAAACAGTACCATAAAAAAAAATATTTTAGATACATTGATTTTCATGCTTTGCTAGTGCTATATTTTTTCAACCGTCGACAATATCTGACTGGGAAATTATTGAATCTAATTACATTTATTTTACTATATAACACAATTTGGTTATTTGGCCAGTTCTGAATGATTTTTTGCCAAATTTAACTATTAACTTTATGATTATGTAATTTTTGCAGGGTGTTACGTTTGAATTAAAGAACTTTTTGAAAAAAGTGCCACTCTACTGAATAGTTTGTTTTTCCTATAGACCTATTGGCCTCTAGGAAAGTGCAAAAAATGACGGCTTGCATAGGAAAACTGTCGCACTGCTGTAAAACACGTTTATTTGATTTGCAGTGTATTTTACTTTAGCATACTTTTATAAAAATCCACAATATATTTATGTGTTATCGTTAATACTCGGATATCTTAAATAGGTTAAGTGATCTCATAAAATTCTTAATTTGCATTGAAATTTCAACATTTACTGATAAATTACTTTATGATAACTAGGGTTCGGAAGTTCATGTAAATAAATGTTTGTTGTCGTTAGCTGGAGAAAAACGTTAACCAAATATCTTTGCGAATCCACAAATTTGCAAGGAAATCGATTTAATTATTTACATTTTTACATATCTTGCTAAAAAAAACATATTTCTAAAGCATTTCATGTTTTTTGAAATGTATTTTTTGAAATTTTATTCAAAAACTGGGTTTTATAAACAAATAATTTTTCAAATTTATAAATACATACATATTTTTTTATTACGATGCCAAAAAAAAAACAACAAAATACAATTACTAACTTTCTGACGATGATAAACTGCAACTCGCAATTTTTAAAACAATAAATCAATAATATAAGTGTATGTACAAAATTTTAAATGCATATTTTTCGATTTTTACACATATTGTAGGTACACAAAATACGATTATAAATGCATGAACTTCCTTGCCCTAATGATAACTAATTAATTTTTAAATGGATTTCTAATGATGTTACAATATATAATAACTGTTAAAGTACACAACTACTTATTGTGATGATCTGCAAATGATAACTGTGAAAAACCAACACCAAATGAATGAAAAATAAAGCATAATTTAATAATTAAAAAGCATATACACACGTACAATTTTTAATTTTGAAATCATAAAGTGTAAAGAATTTAAAAGCAAATTATTCAAATTAAATATCTCGGTTAAAAACTATTTTTAAATCAAATTCAATTATGTACATACTGAAATTTGTTCTGCATAGTTTGATCAAATAAATTAAAATTATATTAAATTAGATATAAAAATATATGGTTTGAGTTTCGTAGTTTTGGTCTCATCTAATTAAATTATCCAGTAACCCAATTTTATAGAAATAAATATAATTTGATATTGCCATTTATATTTAAGGCATATATGCAATATAAAATAATAATAATTACAATAAGGTTCTTCACAACAGCTGTGCTAGTTCTTATATTGTGCCATTGGGAACAAAGTTGTTGAAATTTAATTTTAAAAAGTATAAAAATATATGATAGGACGATACAACATTTGTAGCTATGTTTAGTGTGCCAACAAAAGAAGCCCCATCAAAAAATCGTCCCTATGGGAAGTAAAAATTAAAAAAAAAATCTGATTTTTAATTAGACAACATTTAGTACTTGTGAACTTCTTTAATATAAAATTATATATGATACATAGAAAAATTACATTAAAGAGGATTTATGCTGTAGGAACAACATTATACAGGGGATATTTAAACGGTTATCAAAAACTCAAATATTTTTAAAATTATCTATTTTTTATATTTAAAAAAAAAAGTACATATTAGTTTTAAATTGTGTCAGTTTTCTCTCCCCATTTTAGGTAATATAAAAAAAGTAAATTTGGTTGCCACTTTGGATCCTTAACTAATTATCAAAAAATTAAAAAGTTAGCCGATTTTTATTTCTTATTTCTTTTTTTAAAAAAAAAGGCCACTAAAACTTAAAAATTCATAAAAGGACGAAAAAAAATAACTGCTTGATTTTGTCCATGCATGTAATACGTATATACCTCATTTTTTACAAAAATTTTACCTATAAAAATCGTGTTTGGGGGCCATTTTGATTATTTTATGATATAAATTTTAAATTAATTTCGTCAACTACTTTTATGGCACGTTCTGCGCAAATGTTACTGTGTTGCCTTAAAAAACACTCTTAAGCTTTTTTAAATTTTAATTTTTTTATATATAACTACATACAGAAAAATAAAGTGCCAACCGAATTGAAAAGTGTGCGACAACCAATAAATTCGGTTAGCACAACCATATTCAAATGTGATTGCCATATATTTTTGGTGTTGCCACCAAAATTCAGTTGTATTAACCAAATTTTGTTATGAAAACCAATATTTAATTCTACCAACCGATTTTAGTCGTAGTAACCGAATTTCAGTTGGAAACTAACAAAAGTTTTCTCCTTGTGTTGACCAAATTTCAACACGTTTGGTGCGAAAACTTTTTTACAGCAGCGAAAAAGTAAGATTGCGCTTCTTAATATTTTGTTATGGCTTTTTTGGCTAGGGCATGTAAAATTTTAAATTTACAAAAGTCATAACCCTAATGTACATACAGTCATGGACATATAAAAAGTACACATCATAGTGACTTTTTATTTAAGCGTTTATTTCTTAAAGTGAAAAGAATTCACAAAAAATATTAAACATTATACTAACTTCAATCTAAATGCCTCCGATAATGCATACAACTTATATACATTTACACCATTTCCATTTTTAAAATTTGTTAATATTTTACCCATATGTTTTGGACCAGACCTTTGAAAACATAATTTCTTAAATCAATTTTCAAATCTGATTGTATTATTTACTGCCATGATTCAATAAAGTTGATTTAAATAATTCTTTTTATAAATCAAAAGAAATAATTCAATTTTAAATCAAAGAATTAAATCAGTTTTGTTTTGATTCGCGAATCAAAAAAATAATTATTTTGATTCTCGAATATGATTTGATTCGCAAATTATAAAAATAGATACCTCGCGATGTCTTCCGAAACGGGCCGTATATTAATACGAGATGCCGGCCATTTTAAAAAATTACCATTTTACAAAATGGCGAATATCTAGAAAACTAAGCGAGATTTGCAAGTGAATTTTAATGTTGTCTTTTTAATTCGCAAATAAAATTAATATTTCAATATTTTCAAATAAAATTGATTAATCAATTATAATTTTAAATCTGATTAATTTCATTTATAAAATATAGAATCAACGCGCTGATATACAAAAAGAATTCTTGAATTAATTCAATAAAGTTTCATCTTTTTCAAGGTCTGATTTGGACATTCATATATATAGCACACTTTGTTAATTTGAACTCGGCACAGTCGGTAAAATTTTTTTCTCTTATTTCTAATCGCACTAAACCTGTTCTTAAATATATATATATATCTTAATCCAGAAAATAGGACATTAATGAGTGAGTTACATGAGCGTACGATATGTATAACAAAAGTTGCAAATATGTTAAGGGGTTCGTTCCCATGCATTTAATTTAGAATTATCTCTTAGATAATTCTCAGGGATTTAAAACAGAAAAATATCCAACTCCTAATTGAAAATCTCAAAATTGTCTTCAAAATTGTGTCATTGACAATTATAGTTCAGTGCCTAGGAGTATTATAATGCATTAATGTCAGGGAAATTGGTACAATTTTCAAATTTAAAGTGCTGTATAATATTTCTAAAGATGCATAAGGACTAAAAGATGACAACTTTATGTTTACATGAAAACTGATTTTCTTTATGAGATTTACAAAAATATAAACATTTTTAATATTCTGTTTTGATTGATGACTCATTTTTCAACCAATTGATTTATTGAATTCTTTTTCACTCAATCACATTCTCAATTAACTATTAAATTTCAATGTATTTTATACTAAATGACATAAATGAATCAAACTTTAGAAATTAGATTTAAGAATTAGCAACATATTGCATATTGCAGTAGAATAAATGTGATATTTTTGCAACATTCTGTTTAAAATGTGGTGAATAAAAGACATTTAAACTATTTGCAAATATAAAATATTGGATCACTACTATAATACATTTGTCGCACAATGGGATTTTAAAATCTGTTAAACCAATAAATCTTTTGCTCTTATCATGATTTTCGTGTAATTTACATTTATTTTTGATCGAAGTGGACAAAGCATTTGCTATTGATTACAAAATTATATTTCTTTAAAAAATTGTTGTATACCAAAACAAACCTTTTTATTTTTGGGTTGATTCGACTTATGTTATTCTGCTTAAAGCAAAATATAAATTAAAGAACGTCAATTTTAAAACTGGCAGTTTAATTCTTTCTTTTATAAAACGTTCATACTGATCTCCAAAATACGTATTTTTACTTTTTTCAAGTTTTGGTTTTAAATTTTGTATGGAATTTGAAAAAAACGAAAATACATTATAACTCAAAAATATTTGTTTCGATCTTAAAGTTCTAAAAATAAAATTCTTGAAAAACTGTAAAAAAAAATACAATACCATAACACCATAAGCAACAACTTAAATGTATTTTTAAAACTCCCTTTTAATCCTAGCGTCCTTTTATGACGATGCTATTTTAAAAAATGATTTGAGGGCGGTCCCAAAGTTAGCCAGATGACGGCAATAGATTGAAAAAAAATAAAAAATCGAAAAGTGGCAACCTTAAAGTTTCAAGGCGCCACGTTGTTAAGTATTTTCTTTTGGAGCCATCAAAAAAACGATCTCACTGAATTTGCTAACATAGAAAAAATTTATCGAATTGCTTCATAACGCACCTTATTCGTCAGATTTAGCTCCCATGGTTTATTTTATATTTCCAAACTTGAAAATAATGGTTCGATGGTAAAAGATTTACAATTGATTTCTATCTTAAGGAGCTAGACAGTTCTTACTATAAACAGGGTATCAAAGCTATTGAATAACGCTCGGGAAAGTGTATAGAGCTAAGAGAAGAATATTTGCAGTGATTTCTTTGTTAGGTCGGCTAATTTTGGCACCGCCCTCTTATATTCAAAGCATAAGATAGTATAAAATTTTGGCTACAACCAGAAATAAAAAATGTGAAATAGCTTAATAAAAAGACAAAATAAAAATTTAAAGAAAAAATCCTTAAAATTAGATTTAAATTAAAAAAAAAAAAAATAGAATTTCAGCTGGTCGACATTTCGACTTTGGTTGCAAATAGCTCCGCTAGAGAGCGCATTAGGATAACACAAAATTCGGAACGTGTTCCCAGCCTCTTAAAAATAATGTTTCAATTCATTATTATCTTTCACCTTTGTATGTATGTTAATAAATTTGAAAGCAACAAAAGAAACATTTTCTTTTTCCCAATAGAACGAAACACCAACAATAGACTACAATAATAAACATTAAAATAAACACATTAAATGAGTCCCAGAAAAAAAATTTGAAACAATAGTTTTTACAATTCTATTTTTGTTATACGATTTCGATCTATATGATAAGAATTTTATACCAAAACGATTTATATTTTTTTGTTAGAAAAGTTTTGTAAACACCGCAGTCTAACCTGTTGCAGTTTATCGCATAAACTATTGCTCCAACCCATTGGGGCCGGATCTTCAGGTATAAATATATAGTCAGATCCGGAGGACATACCAGCTTGAAGTGCTAAATAACTGAAAATGTTGATATAGATATAATAAAGTTATAAAAAAAAAATAAAATAAATCAGAAACATAAAACAATAATGATCGAAATAATTCAAGATCTTATGATCAATATTTTTTTATAAATGCCAAAATTTGTTTGATTATGAAAAGTACTGAATATTAGTTTGAGGTTTTTTTCGCAGCGGATGAATTTGGTAAACTAATTGTTAATTTAAAACAAATTAGTAATAAGAAAATAAAATACAAATATATCTATTTACAACAGCGAATGTATAGTGTTTTGTGAAATGTGATTGAATGAAAAATGATCCAAATAAATATAACAAATATTAAGTATGTAAATGTGAATAATGATATTTGCTATGCGGATGAAAATTCACTTTATTAATAGATTCAATTCTTATGTATGTATATTTTAAAAAAAAACAACAACAGACAACCACAAACAATTCAACAAACTTTTTTTTTAAATTTTGTAAAAAAAAATATAATAATATGAAAAAAAAAAATGAAATAAACCAAAAACAAAGCAACATTTAAGAAACCATGAATCTTTTGCAAAACACGAAACGCTTTCTAATTTTTGTTCTTGCCTGACTCAATTGTTGGCAAAGTCTTTCAGGCCAATCAGATTTTGGAGGAGCTTCAGGAATAAAAATATAATCAGCTTCACATGATAAACCAGCTACAAGAGCCAAATAACTGTAAAAGAAAAGTAATGGTAGACACAAAATGGATGATACAACATACAACAACAATATCAATTAAAACAAATAATCATCTGTCGCAATACAAGGAGGACAAGACACATTCAATTGAGAATCCCATTTACATAAGTATATATACATATATGTAGTACATGGCGCATTATGATCACCCCCGAAATTTCAACCATCAGTGCTTAGATACTTAAGGGTTCTTGTTCGCCTACACGATGGGTTTGTTACAAGGACATTAAGAGAAAAAAATGAAATTTGAGAGTAAATTTTAACAATTATTTCGAAAATTTTAACTGGAGTTACTCTATGATTAATATGTCATTAACACGGTATATGAGTTTGTTTTCATCATGCGCTCAATTCTTCTTAATAACCAGGGCAGCGACTTTCATGCACTAAAAAAATCGAAAATATGCACTAAAAATATTCACTTACTGGAAAATTTGCACTAATAATTTGTACAGTAGTCCCCCGATTTACGAATAGTATACATTCCGTGAAAGTGGACGTATATCGAATAATCGGACAGCGAGCCCAATATTAGTATGGCAATTAAATAAATAGATACGTTCCAGGGATTGTAAGATTCGTAACACGAATTCCATATAAGTATAAGTTTGTATTAAAAATACCACACAGATGCGTACCCAAAATGTTCGTTATACGAAATCCTATTTTTAAAAAATATTTATAACAAATGTCCCTCCTACTCCAATAAATAAATGTTGTTTAAACTTGCACTAAAGAAGTTTTCAATGAATGATAGAACTTAATTTATTATTTTCGAGGAGATCCCAAATTAAATTAAAATTGTTCGTAATAGTAAATTTTTCATTCGTATAACAGATTTTATACTTTATTAATGATGTTCGTAAATTCGAAATTTCGTAAAGCGAGCCTTCGTATGTTAAATTGGAGGGTGGCTGTACTTAAAATTTGCCGATTTTTATAATCACTCGAGAGCGTTTGTTTAAAAATGAAATCCTACATATTTGTCTAATTATGACAACAGGTTATTTTTTCTTTTAGTACGTGTTAAATCAATGTTTACAAATTCTTTTTTCAGTTTGTGTTTAATTAAAACATAATTTTAATTTAATGAAAATATGAACTAAAAATGATTAAATATGCAAACTAATATTCACTTAAATACTTAAGTGCAGAAATATTGTTGAAAATCCTTTGATTCGGAAAAGTATTTGGTCAAACTCGTTTTGGACTACAAACATGCATTTGCATAAAGTCGCTGCTGTTAATAACAGATATAAGTTTATGGGTTATAAAGTGGGTCTAAAATTACCATTTTTTTATTTTATTTCATGTGTTTTTATTGATTTTGTACCACAATGTATTTTGTTTTTTTTTTTAAGTTTTAAATTACAAGTTAGTATGGAATTTGAAAGTCTTATTTTCACAATGTCCAGTTAGCTACTAACGGGGGCTTTATTTGTTCATTTTAACGTGACATTCAGTAATTAGACCTAAGGAAAGAAAATTTCGATAATTGAAAAATTTTCTTTTAAAGACAAAAGTAGAGACTTACAGAGAAGTTTTGTCATGTTGATTGTTGCTTTAACATAAATTAATTTTTTTTTTTTATTTTTAACGCGCCGCAGAAATTTTTGTAAACAGATTCGAAAAATGTGGTTTAGCGGTAATTTCAAATAACAATCAGAAAAAAAACCATAAGCAACAAATCTTTTAATTAAAGTTTATTTAACATGGCGTGGTTACGAATAAATTTAAATTCCTTAAATTTCATACCGTGTCTTTTTGTAAAAATAAACCATATTTAGTGCTGGTAAAAAAGGGTAATGGGTATCGAGTATCAGACTATTTGCTTTATTTTAGTTTATCGATACTAAAAATATACTCGATAATTTAAGAGCCGCATTTCGTTCCATTTGACTCACAAATGGAACTCTGCCAAAATTATAAGCCCAAAAACACAACTCTGCTAATAAGCAAAATCAAGAATGAAAAATTTAAGGAACATATTCATAAATAATAAAGAAAATATTATTTATAAATTTATTTTCATTTACATTAAACATAAAACTTCAGAAAATAAATTTCAAATTTCGCCGTTTCAAATGTAAAAGACCCATTAAATGTATTGAGTAGTATCGAGTATCGAAATGAAAAATATCGAGTATTGAAAAGTAATTGAATTTACCAGCACTACTCCATTCTTCTGCAATCATTTTTACCTATTGGGGCCACATTTTACTCTTTAAATAACACAAACGAATCGATAAAATTACGAAAACTAAAATGCGGCTGAAAATGTAAAACAAAATATTTGAGTACACCAATTTGACAGAATTTGTTCAAGCCTGATCCTGATTTATTGAATTGTTATAGATTTGAAGCATATTGAGAAACAAAAAATGTTTAAGAACCTCTTGAAAGACTCATGTATATTTTTTTTAGCTTTTAATTCGTTCGTTAATATTTTCTTCTACATATATATAAGCATAATTAAAAAATACAAAATAAACCTTTATACCATATTGTTTGTGCTAATTCAAGCTTGTTCTTAAAAAAAGTTGTAAATATTTTTTCTTTAGCACCTACACTACACTGAAAGCTGAAATCTAAAATTAACTATATCTGAATTAAATTAAGCACTTTTATCCGAATTTCTTTTTTTTGTAAAGTATATATGCTTTAAATAATGATTAAGGTGAGCTTAACGATTTTTTACAGAAAATAAAATGCATATTATTTGTATTCAATCTTGCCTGTATTAATTTATTACAAAGTCTCTCTGGCCAATCGTTTGGTGGTGGCGATTCGGGACAAAAAACGTAATCTGCCTCAGATATTATGCCAGTAACTACGGGTAAATAACTAATGGAAAGGTAATATGAACTTAATAGGTGTTAGAAGAGAAATTTTTACTGCTCAATTTTGAAGCCAATTGTGATTATTGGGAATTTTGTTTGATTTCATATTGGGAGTTTAAACTTTTTAATAATAAATAAATAACTTAAATAAAGTAATTTTCGTAGTATTTCTTATAAATTGGCTTTATAGAATTTACAGATGAATGCTGGCATTACCTCAAAATAAAATGTAATGCCAACTCCACCGCAAATACAACATTAGCGAATTTAAATCTTTTTTGGGATTTAAGAAATGTTAAACTTACCCACAATGTCTGCCCATAACTTCCATAATAAATGTACGTTGATGAGAATAAGCAGTACTAACAATAGCATCTATAGCTTCAATAATACGATGCAAAGCAGAATCGGTACCAATTGTCATATCAGTACCGCAAAAATCATTATCAATAGAACCAACCTAGAAGAAAGAAAAAAAAAACCAAATAAACAATGTTGAGATGTAACGATATTAAATAATACGAGTATATTGCTTACCATTCCTACAATATGTAAAACATTATATTTTTTTCTTTGCTCCTCAGTAATTTTACCAGTTTTTAAAAGTTCATCTAACAATGACGACCACTCTTGACGGAATAAATTCGCACCGGTCAAGGAGCCATCGCCACCAATAACAACTAAATTGGAAATGCCTTTTTGTACAAGATTTTGAGCGGCTTTTAGACGACCAGCACGTTCCCGAAAAGCAGAACATCTTGCAGAACCAATAACAGTGCCGCCACGATGGATAATTGATGATACTGAAGCCCAATTGGCTTCAACAATGTTATCACCACCATCTACCATACCTTGATAGCCTTCACGAATAAAGTAGGCCTGCAAGAAAAGATGTACATAAATTAAACAAGAGATAAAATTAGAAAAAATTAAATTAAAATTATCCTAAGAAAACAATGATTTAGAAAATCACAGATAATGCATTACACATGTCAGCATAATATTTTAAAATTTAATCTATATTTTCGATCAATTTTATATTGTAACATATTTATTTATATATTTGACCCGAATAATCGATTTAAATAGGTAATAGGTCGATTAACAAAAGATCTCATCAGAACGCGAAGTTTTAGAGCCTCTAAGCAGAGCTTTGACAAAAATCCTACATTTTAATAATATTATTTTCCCTAGCAATGAAACACGTGACTAGTCATATTCCTAACAAGCACTATGACATTACTTATGTTATAAAATAATAATATTAAATTGCTTTAAATTCGAAAACTGTATTTTCTAGAAAACAGTTTCATTTATAATTCTACGAAAAATTTTATAAAAACTTGAAAATAACATGGAATTTGGTTTCTAATTTGGTTTATTATCAAATTTTGTTAAAGTTGGAACTTCAGTAGATTTAAAAATAGTCAAAAATATTTAAGAATCCACTTATTTGAATTGTTAATTGCACAAAGACAGAAAAATCGGTGAGGACTTGTCAGGATTATATATTTTCTAATAGATAATAGACGTCTGACATTTTCTTTTTAAAGAGCCGTCAGATTCCTCTGAAAACAACCCAATATAATAAGGCATGATTCTTTAAAAATTTCAAGATGCTTTAAATTGTCCAAAATAAACACTTTTAAAAACCAACGAAATAGACTTAATTTAATATTTAAAAAAAAGCAGCTTTTTGTGTTCTTATTGATGAAAGAAATACATTTATTTTGAATTAAACGATTAATGGATTAATCGCCAATTTTTTGGATTAATCGACCTGAATAAGCGATTAATCAATTTTCTTAATTTTTCAAATAATTACCTAACCGATTAACCGGCAGGGTCGATTAATTGGAAACACTGATTTGAATGCATTTACACTAAGTTATTTTTCATCTGCCTTTAAACACTAATCGAGTTTGCTTTCTATATAAAAAAGAACATCGAAGGGTCGATGTTTTATACAATAAACGCTCAACTCATTTTTGTGATGTGCAAAGTAAACTTATACGAGCATAAACACCCTCTCTCCTATGACAAGGCAATGTTGAAAAAAATGCATTTTTCACCGCAATTTGGACGCATTCGGTTTGAGTAGTTGTGCTTTTTATAGCTTCTGGGTCAGGTATATTTTTACTGGGTATAGATTATATTTCGAATAGTTTTAGTTTGTAGTAGTAGACATGTAGTGATTTAGTCTGCCAGATCTAAGTTGTGCCAAAATGCATCTGGGGTTCCTGGGATTCGACAGCTCTGAGTTGTTACTTTTGTTGCAGTAACATCGTTTAGCATTTAGAAAATTTTAATTTTAATAATGAATTTAAGTGTACATATTTTCTCGTTTGCTGAGGTTAGCAATCCTTGGTCGATTTTGCAGAAAGCACGTTTAAACTTTTCAATTTAGCTTAACCACTGAGAAAGTTGCAAAACAGTTTTGGTCGCCACTCAATGTGAAAAAGGGATGTCAATACTATTTACGTTGTAGATTGTGGTGTGACCCTTATTTCTGCATCATTAACTCAAAAATCACGTATTTAGACTTATGACTGTCTTGTAGTAAATGACAGTCTTGAAGTATGTAGTTACAAATAATAATGTTTTTATTTATTTTATTTATAATTCAACTATAATAAAAAAGCCATAACGTCCAATAATACAGTTTAGCAATAATCCTGAGCAAAATCTTAAAAATAAAAATATCATTTATAACTATTAAAAATCAACATAATTATTAAAAATACATAATTAACAAAAATATACATCATAAAAATATTCAATGAAAGCGTTCTAAAGAAGTTCAAAAATATACAAATCTTCATTAACCTCTCATATTGGCTCCCCAGCAATAATATAAATAAAAGTATTAATAAAAAGTATGAGTTAATGTTAAAAACAGCATTTAGCCCTATTGATGGCGACAAAATGTAAAGCATACAAAACCAAACCCAAGCATGGTTGTAAAGTAATAGTAAACTTATATAACAGAGAAAAAAAAAATCAACCAGAAACTTTATGCTAAAACACCATTGAAATACTCTAAAACTTTTAACCGAAAGACATTGTTTGAGGTTGAGAAAACCCGCAATTCAAAAGGCAATCTATTCCAACACCTAGCAATTCTAATTAAGAAAGATCTCTCGAACATAGTATTACGTATCCTAGGAATAAATACCTGGGGATTACGAGTTGATCGTGTAAAAACAAACCCTCTAGGATGCCTGGGGTCAAGTGTCACCACTTTTGTCGACTATTTTGGTTGACTTTTTGGTGCCATGTCAACAAAGCGTCTATACTTTTTACATTCCTTTTTTTTGCAGCTGCAAAGCTGTGCTTGTTCTTGGTTTTTTATTGTTTTATTTTGTTGAAAATACATGTGCATAGCTGCATGCAAAATTAAAGTTTTTAATAAAAATATAAAATGAATTTAAAAGGTAAATATACAAATTTGAACAAAATATATAATGAGCAAAAGAAATTACAAAAAACTTGTGAAAAAAACAATCAATTTTGTATAAAAATAAAAATAACAAGAAAGAGGCAACAATTTTTAATGAAAATTGCAACTCTAGAGATTTTGTGGAGCCTGATGAAGATTTTACGAAGTCTGTGGATGATTTTGTGCAGGCTTTTGTAAAATTGTCTACTCCTAGTCAATAGTTGTGTAGATTCGCAATGACACGCACATGTTAAATGTCTACAGCAGAAAGCGTTGGCTGGGGCATAATTAGTCAGTAGTACTGGTAACAAAGTCAATAGTGAATCAGTACAGTTTCACTATCGACATTTCCTACAGGGAAACTTTCAAACAAAGGTAATGGTGTATGACTTTTAATAATTATATGGAAATAAATCGACGATCGGTATTCAAGAAACTCATCAAGAAATATGATCACGCCGACGAACACTATAAACAAACCCAACAATAGTATTTACTAAACGCCTAAGTCTTATAATATTTATACCAATGGTTCCAGAAATTACCTCAAAACCATATAAAACCTGTGACATCAAAAGAGCATGTGCTAACTTATATTTAACTGAGAGGGGTAAGTACATGTTCGACGAATAAATGCTACGTAATGACCCCAAAACTCTGCCACATAGGATATCAATATGTGGTTTAAATAACAGTCTAATATCAACAACAACACCGAAAATTCTCAAATGATTCACAATCTCAATATTATTATTGCCCAGAAAAACATCAAAATTAACCACAGAATAATCTGAAAGTCCAAACACAATTGCCTTAGATTTAGTAGAATTTATAGCAAGAGAATTATTTGAAGTCCACTCCAAAACACGTTCAAGAGAGTCATTAATGTTACTCTCTAAGAACTCAGAAAACCTACGATTACCATTAAAAAGTAAAAAGACATCATCAGCAAATATAAACGATTTGCAAATCCGCGAATTTACAAACCCAGGCAAATCATTAATGTAAAGTGTAAACAAAGTTGTTATATGTAAATGCAAAGCAATAAATATTGTAAAATGAATTATGGAAAAGATAAGAAAACCTTCTAAAATGTTCTTACTGAATGTTTTACATTAAGAATCCTCCTTACCTGGTAAGATGTTATTCTTAACTTACATGAAAGAAATATTTTGTTTGGTATCAAGGGTAAGTGGTTTGGTTCATTACCAGGTAATAAGCATGGTAAAACCAACTTATTAACAAGGTTTGTTGCGTTGTTTCGTTTATTGTCAGAATATCTTCAAAACGAATTTCGGTAAAAAGTTAGTTTAGAATTCATGAAAACAACAATGTGGCCCCTGGTGGCAAATGCGTGCCTACACCTGACTTATAGTAAATTCAAATTAGTTAATACATGTGGATCAATACCAGTCATAATTAACTATTATTACATATCTGAGATACAAAAGTTTAAATATGTACAAACTTTTTTACCTTGTATACTAAGGTTGTCCAAAAAAAATCGAATTCACGATCTCCACAATCCTAGGTCATTATGGAAAAAGATATGGCCTGTCATAAAAATCCCAAAAAAAAAATTTTAGGAGTAGAACATCGCCATTGAAGTTTCAAAGTTGTACTTGTTCTATTATTTTAAAATAATTAAAAATTGAGAAAAATATAATATAAAACAATCAAAACTAAATTCAGTCCCGAAAATATTATACAAAAAAATTCTCGGCTTTAAACAAGAAATTTTATTATATTAAAAACAATAGCGGTTTTCACTCTTCGTAGTATATTTACAGACTATTTATATTTACAACGATTTTATACTACAAAGCGTGAACGCCTTTTTCGTGTATTAAGTTTCCCCATAAACACAGCTATTGTAAATTAATGAATCAGTGATTTTTGTTTTGTTTTTCATCAATTTCAAAACTTTAAATATCAAAAAGGAATTTAAAGTTAACAAAAATGACAGCAATTATGGAAAAAGATAAAATTATAAATATTTTAGTGCTAAATGCAATTGACTAAATGGAATTAGCAAAGATTTTAGGTTTGAAGATACGGTATTACATGTAATAATAAAAAGCAATAGCTGCTGAATTTCATTATTAGTCCTTATTTTTTACACTTCCGTTTTAAGTTGGGTTTTTCATTATTTTGATCCATTATATTGAACTTCATTTTATTTAACTACAAAATGAAAAATAAAATAAAAAAATCAAACAATATTTTTGGCGGCTAAACCATCAGGTATATTTACTATATATTTACTATACCTTTTTAACCACAGCCTAGTAAATTTTAGTTCTATACATTTTGTTGTTGTGGTGTAGTAGATGGTAGTACTTTTACTATCCCAGCAAAAACATGGTATCAACTACTTACCAGGCTATTTACTCGCTTAATTACTTTTGTTCGCGATGTCCAAAAAGTAATGGGTACTCATTATTTTTTGGCTGTTCGTAAGCGAGAGGGTAATGACCACCCATTACATTGTGTTTTTTGTAAGTGAGAAGGTAATGACCACTCATTACTTTTGGGACATCACGAACAAAAGTAATTAAGCGAGTAAATAGGCTAGTAAGTAGTTAAACCCCTTGTTTTTGCTGGGATATCTACAACCTTTACAATGGGCCTTTAGAAGATCAAAAATTCGGTACATTTTCAGTATTTGGCCATTGCAAAAACATGCCAGCATGCTTAATGCAAATCCTTGTTAATTAGATTACAAAAGTATAAAAAGTTATATTTTTCAATGACAACATTTTTAGACAGTTAAAATTAAAAACCACAAATTTTTTTATTTTGATTGCAGATACGTAATCTTAATAATAATTAAGATCAAATGTATTTATATTATTTGCAATACAATAAAAGCCTTTAAGGCCAAAAAACTATACTCCAAAATTTTGAGAAATTTGTTCATATAAAACGTTAGCAAGTTTGATTTTTACTTTCACCTTTTCAGAAAATTTTTATATTTTGCCTAAAATATGTATTTTTCTGTATAAATTTAAAAAAAAATCTAGAGCTACATAAAAATTACTGTAGTTTTTTAAATTTTGTTGTCATGTTATTTTTAAGAATTTGCTCAGGAGTATTGCTAGTTAATACAGTTTATTGGCCAGAATGGCTTTTGTATTATAGTTGAATTATAAATAAATAAATTAATAAAAAAATATTCCTTTAATGCACAATAATTAAAACTTAAATGGACAATTTCGTTAAAGTATAGCGAATAGTGTAAAATATAAATCAATTTAAAGTCCACCCTACTTCTTGTATAAATTACTCTAACGAAAATAAACAAAATAGAAATAAAATAAAAACAAATAATTGTTTAAATTTGTGCTACCTCTACGAATTTATCTGAAAATTTGCACAGAGTTTTTAGAAATTAAGAAATAAGGCCAATGTTTTTTGGATCACTCTATGGTATATATTTTTTAAGTTAATTTGTACAATAAAAATCGTTTGCAATAAACAAATACTCCCAGCATTTATTGTATTGTACAAATTAAATAAAAGACTATAACTCACAAAAGAAAGCAAAAAAAAATGAATGTCATATGGGATTATTATATGCTACTACATAAAAGGAATTAGAAAAAGTGATTTCATAAAAAAAATATATAAATATAAAATGATCAAATAATAATAATAAAATAAAAATATATACCTATAAATATATTTGTAATAATATAAATTAAAAAATAGACAAATATGTAGAATAATCAGATTTAGAAATAAAAGTATGTCTAATAAAATAAAATATTTCTCAAAAATATTTTAAATCATGAATATTTAGTGACATAATTTTTTAGCTTCTGGCGAAAGAACCGATGCGAATGTCTTAAAAACACCTCAATCTCTGTACATAAGTAGAGCATTTCACACACGTGATAATCTCATCTAAAATAATCACTCAAACAAAGCAAAGTGATGTATCGGGTATTTCTGTCCGAATTAGAAAAAAGAAAATTGGTGAAAAGCTGTTATAAATAAACAATTTTATTTTTTGTTTATCCCAGTTTGATACGTAATACAAAGTCTAATTTAATCTGTGTACAAAATTTTATTTAAATGTTGTACGTGCAAATTGGGTCAAAATTGCCCCTATTTTTGAATATTTTTTAATGTTGGTTCAAGTATCTAGAATGAAATATATGCAATTTCAAAACAGATTTGTTAAAAATGTTTATTTAATTATGTTTAGTATTTGACAGAATATTTCAATGTTTCAATTTAAAAAGTTTCCTGATTATAAATAAACAATTTTATTTTTTGTTTATCCCAGTTTGATACGTAATACAAAGTCTAATTTAATCTGTGTACAAAATTTTATTTAAATGTTGTGCGTGCAAATTGGGTCAAAATTGCCCCTATTTTTGAATATTTTTTAATGTTAGTTCAAGTAGCAATTTCAAAAGAGATTTGTAAAAAATGTTTATTTAATCTTGTTTAGTATTTGACAGAACATTACAATGTTTCAATTTAAAAAGTTTCCTGATACGCGAAAATACACTTTTTTTTAAATTCAGATGACAGATTTTAATAATATTTCTTTTTTAAAATTTGTCGCTTATATCCTTTTATGCAAACTTCAAATAATGCAATGGCATGTTAAATGCTCTAAACCTAAATAAACAATGCAATAGAGACTGTCAAATATACCAAAGATTATGTACAAATGATTGTAAAATTTCCCAAAATTATTTGGCACACGCCTGTTGTTCTTATCGAAAATAAAAAATCCAAATATAGATGCCGAATGTCAAACATGAAATAAATTGGGTGAGAGGAGCTTATCTTTACTTTTAATATTATTGAACATAACAAATTGGTCGCACGACCGTGAAAAAAATAATCTTAAGGTTAATGTTTCTATGAAAAATATATATATATATATTTATATACATACATATATATACTTATATATAAATATAAATCAAAATTTTATTTCACACAACTCACCTTGCAACCCAAATAAATAGCCATACGAACACAGGCTCTTACAGCTGCATTCATGCCCTGAGAATCACCGCCACTGGTGAATACAGCCAAACCCTTGTCCTTGTGGGAGCCACGTTCAATAAAACGTTGATTAATTTTAGCACAAGCCATTGCTGTTGTATTTTCCTTTAAATTAGGTAATTCACAATTTTTACTTCAATTTCAAAATATAATTAAAACAACGGTTTTTTTATTTATTTGCCGTCACACAAACACACAAGTACTAAATTTCTGTACACCGAAAATACCGTGTTTCCGAGTTGACACTTTCCCTTTTAACAAATTTGTTTTTCAAATTCCAGGGAGATATACTGCACTTGTCTTCACTGGAATTATGATTGAATTTTTAAGATTCTTATGAAATTTTTCGTTTAATTTTTTGTTAACTGGCTCCCCAATTGTTTTAGACGAATGAAGAGTAAAAATATGTAAGTATGGGTGCGTTCAAGCAAGGTGACACTAGAGTTTGGCGTTTCAAGGTGACCTTTATCGATTCTGTTTTGATATAAAAGTATACAGTAAAAGCACCGTAAATAAATTTTTAACAATTATTTTTGCTTTTAACTCGATTCGCCATCGATTTCGTTTCTCCTCATTTGTAATTTGTTTTTATCATTTCTTTTTTTGGATTTTCCAGTTTTTAGTTCTAAAGAATCTTTTAATTAAGATTATTGAGCTTTAAATTTCTTTTTTTCTAATTTTTTTGCTTCAGTGATTTTTTCTAGTAAAAAAAAATATTTTTTCTGCTAGTTTGTTCTTTTTCTATAGAATGGGAATAATTAGAAGCTTTCTATAATATAGGAAGTAATAAAGTAAAATAATTCACTTTAAGATCTAACGAGTAGAATTATTGACGGTATTGCAACCTCTTTTGCCTAGGTACTATGAGTTTATATTGAATTTTCTTGTGTACATATTGCTGGACAAAAACAATAATTATGGATAGCATGTGAATTGCTACTTTTATATAATTAACTCAATTTTAGTTAATTAACTCAATTTTAGTGCAAATTTGATTTGCTATTGGATAATTTAAGTTTTCTGTACTCTAGCACACCTTTACTGTATAATCTGGTAAATTAATCAATGTCAGCTGTTGTCAGTTTTTTTTATTTTGACAGTTACTTTTTCGCATTTCTCCATTTTCCTTTGTTTTAATTAAATCTCTACTTTAAAATTTTACAATTATCATGCAAAAAAATATTTTGCTTTTATAATTTATTTTTAATTCTCTCTTACAAAGCATTTAGTTAATTTTAATTATTATCCGTGGTAAATTTATATTCAATTGTAAAATCTTGTTTTTTATTGGTTTCACTTTCTGTACTTCGTTCGTTTAGTTTTGTAGTGTTGTACTCTTGAAAAAAAGAAAAGCACTGTGAGCATTGTAAAAACGGGTAAAATAAGTAAAGCCCTAAAGCAAAATTATCTGTGTTTATGCGGCAAGCTATCAACGTTGGCTTGTGTCAATTCCACATAAGTAGCTATTACTAAATGTTGGCTAATGCCAAATTTAGTAAGAATGACTTCAGCCAATTTTAAACACAGCTATTGTACAATTTTTATACCCCTCCAAAATACGATAAATAAATAAATAAATAGAAGAAAACTGTTGTGCAATGTTTTATGCAAAAGTATTGTACAATTTATCATTGCGAAGTGATAAAAATTGTAATTTTTAACATTATTTTAAAAATAAACGAAGAGTAATTTTTAATCAGTTCACAGCAACGCAAATCATTTAGAATCGGCACCCAGAGTTTTTAAAGAATTCAATCCTTAATACGATTTTGAGCTCTGACTATTCGAACTAAATTTAGAAATCTAGTTTAGTATACATACCATTGGATCGAAATACAGTTTTCACTAGATTTTGATCGTACTGTAAATTCAGTTTTAGTTGGTCTCAATCGATTTAAGTTCAGAATGACCTGTGTCCAGGTTCTATAAGACAAGCGAAGATTATCGTCCACTATTGAAGTTAAAATTCTATCGTTTTTAAGATGTAACCTCCAAACTTTTGAACTAAAAGTTTGAAAAATAACTGTCTTTTACCAAATTTGTATTTAATATGGTAGATATTTAACTTCGAAAGTGGACGATAAGCGATAATCGTCTTATAGAAGTGTATTGCTATGCAATATATATTTTTTGGCCTTGAAGGCTTTTTGTATTACAATATGGATAAATAAATAAAATAAATCTGGGAACTGGTTTTTTTATGTAGATTCGGCACTCATATCGCCGAATGTAATTGAATTGTTTCGTTAAACATTTCCTTTTTGGGACCAAAACTTATTTATGATAGTCCTTAAATTTAATAGAACGTATTTTGTTTTATTTCATTTATATTTATATATTATTATTAAAAATTGTCATATACATTAGTTTAAAACCTGCTAATAGCGTCTATCACGCTTATCACGATCATGACGTCCACGGTCACCACGATAATCGTCACGTTTATCATAGCGGTCCTCACGATAATCATCTCTGCGCCTATTATCATGATCTCGATCACGTTCTCTTTCCCTATCACGGTCGTCATAACGATTGTGATCATTGCGATTACGTTCATAATCACGACGATCCCTTTCTCGTTCTCGTTGATATCGATCCAGATCTTCACAAAAGTCTCGGGAACGACCGCTATGACTATGTCCTGCACCATCACGCCGATCAGGTGATAGTGAATGTGATTTAGAACGGTCTCTACGTGATTTTTTGGTGGATTTGGAATTTTTCTCCTCTACTACTTCTGGATTTTCCTCATCGCTCACTAAATCATCATCGAGATCTTCATCCAAAACAGACACTTTGGGTTCTAGTTCATTGTTCTCCTCGAGTACAGTGCGCTTTTGGATGCGTGGCAAAATAATGTCACAGACACGGTCACTTCTTAAGAGTTCGTCAATAAATTCATCCATGTAGACAATTTCGTATTGGCCAACACGACTCTGTCGTCTTAACTTACGATTATCGATATATAAAGGTTCCAAGTATTTGTAGCAATCCAATGCACTTCCGGTTAGTCGCAAATAAAATGCCCCCAAAGCCCGGACATATTTGAATTCTTCGTTTTTAATGAATTCTACTACAATATCCTTCTCCGGTTGTATTTGTAGCATTTTCAATGTAAGACACAGGAACTGTGTAGGTTTGATGTTGCCGCCGTAGACGCCACCAATATAACGCAATTCCATAGCTTTGTCCACAAGAAGTTCAGCAGTCAAGGCAAAACATTGTTCTTTCCAATATTTAGAGTCGTAAATGCGCGATCGTATTATTTTTTCAATAAGATATTGTGGATTTGTGCCATGTATATTTTTTGCTTCTTTAACAGTGCGATTGGCCATTTTTAGTTTTTTTTTAAAACATTTGTACAAATTTATTTTATAAACACGATTTTTATATTCTGAGATGTAAACAACGCGTTTTATGACATTTAACCATCGGCTGTCAGACTTTTTTTTGTTTTTGCGGCTAATATAGCGGTTTTTTGTTGCTTTAAAGCGAAGATAATAATTTATACGACAAAATTTCACAACTTTGTACTTTTGCGAAAAAGCTGTCAACTCCATTGTAAAATGATGATTCAATTGTATGAAAATGTGAAATTGAGGTTGATTTCTTTTGCGATTATCTAGGTTATGGGCATAATACGGTCGAGAACTTTCAATGCTAAGCCTAACAATACATTTATTTTATTTCGACGACACGGGAAGTATAACGGACTTCCAGTTAGGATTGGGAACTTATATTTTAATTTAATATAGAATCAACACAAATAAATTTTGGATCAACACAAATATATAAACACTAAAAAAAGTTGTCTGTTACTACATGACAGTTTTTTGTGTATTATGAAAAATACAATATTATCACAATTATTAAAAAGAACAACCTACGAAAAAAAAACTGATATTTCGTAATGGGTGTTTAAAACAGTTATTTTTAATATTAGATTGTTGTTTTTTTTTTTTGTGAATTTTATATCTAAATCTATAACTACTTGTAAAGAAAATGACTAGACCTGACTTTTCTTTGTTTTTTGTAAACAAATACAATTTTAACTTTTGGGGCCGCCTTTGTACGAAAAGTGTTTTCGTATATGGACTGCGCGGGAACGCGAAATAGAGCAATTATATTGTTTGCCCTGCTATACCTTTACTTATAAACAAACAATTCATTTGTTAGATTTTGTTGTTTTTAATATTTTATCAAATTAAAAATACAAAAGTTTCAAATATTTTTGTATACATTTAAGCAAGAGAAATGCCAATAATAAATCAAACACATATAAAATGTAATAATTATATATATTTTTTTTTATTAAATTTTAATATATATACACCCTCTCATATGCACGGTTTTGTGGGGAATTATAGTTGATAAGGAAATGAAACCGCCTCCGGAAAGGAACTACAGTTCATATCGCGAGAGACACAATAGCGATTCTGTGAGAACTTTTTGATGACCGAATAATTTCAAAAAATTTTGAGTGGCCACCTCTTTCCCCAGATTTCATGGCACCTAATTTTTTTGTGAGGTTTCTTAAAGGGACGGGTTTACGTCAACAAACCACAAAACATTTAGCAACTTAAGCAGAATATTCGCACAGAAATTGCATAATTAGAGCCAGTAACGGTGCGCAACATATGGCAAAACGTCTTGAAGAGCCATTAACTGCCAACAGGAAAATGGACGCCAATACATGGATATAATTTTTAATACTATATACTATATATGATGAGATATAAAAGATATACTAATATATGACTATATATAATATGCTTATGGTGGTATAAGCATAACATATATAATTATATCAAGTTATATATGCATATATACAAATTGTTTACATCGCGTGCAGAAAAACAATAGATCCTACCAATTTTTTATAGTTGTTTCAAAACTTTGGTAGTAAAAAATTGTTAGTTATTTTTCCGATATCGTTAGCTATTTTTACTGGACCTTAATTTTTTTCTGTTTTTAACTGGCATCGACTTGAATATAAAATAAACTAAGGTATTATGATCATGGTTTGCACACGATGCAAAATTCAGCCTTTAATAGAGTTGACGGCGCAAACTGTGCATTTTTGCACTGTGAACACCATACATGCGATATATAACTACACAAATAAATTGGTTTATTTTGTTGTTTAACATTAGATGTATTTATGCGGAAAATTATGTTTAAAAAACCTAAACAAATTTCTTTACATTAGTATTGACGTTATTCTAGTTTTTTTTTACTTGTGCGCCTTTAAACTTTATAATGACCTTTATTAAGACCTTGCCGCAAAAACTCCACAAATGTTTTGACTGATTATTTTACAGAGTTGCTTAAAAGATAGCAGAGATGTATTTAATAACTGTTCCCAGTATGAAAAAAAAAGAATTGGATTGTCAAACAGAATTTCGGATGACGCACTTTGAAGAAAAAGGAAAATTAACTCTAGCTTGCAATAATAAATATTAAAACAGTGAAGTGTTAGCCTTATTAACAAAAATTTTAATAGAAAAACAAACTAATATATTAAGAAGATGTCCTTCTTTGGTAAAGTTTTTGGTGGTAAAAAGGAACAGGCTCCAACCACAGGAGAAGCAATACAAAAACTGCGAGAAACTGAAGATATGCTAATTAAGAAACAAGAATTTCTCGAATCAAAAATTGATGATGAATTGAATACAGCTAGAAAAAATGCGTCCAAAAACAAAAGAGGTATGTTATTTTTATTAGACGACCATTTAGGAAACCCTGGCATCATTTTCAGATACATAATAATCTTGGTCAAAGATGTCTGAGTCATAATTATTTTTGTTTGATTTTATCTTTCTATTCAACTTTGGTAAATAATTATGTTATCATTGCTATAATAACCAGATTTGGTTAGACAGTCTTATCATAATCTCATTTATTGTCTATTTGTTTTTAATCAAACTATGGCTTACGGTATTTGTTGGCTTCATTGCTTTGCTTGTTCGTATGATGCAAATGGATCTGGATTTTCTTATCATACAAGAACGTAATGTCTTTATACCACTTACATAAAATAATATTTTTTTGTTTTCTTTGATTTAATGCAATTTAATTGGCCAGTTTTGTTTTCAGTTTATTTTCAATAGATATGTACCTATAATGTACACAGGGATGTGCGTGAGGTTTTCGAGTGGGTTTTCTCCAACGTCTTACTTATTTCAAAATACTTATGTTCTCTGGATTTATTAGGTCCAATTCCAGAAGATGATAGGCATCATGATGCCGTTTTAAATCTTCTTGTCTTACACACAAAAAGACGGTGCGAAAACTGAAGATTGCTAGAACAGTTGATTGTAAATGCTAACCAAAAAAAATTTCTTTCGGTCAGTGTGGCAAATATGAATAAAAATCCGAAATTAGATGGGAAGGGTACTCCAGAAACATTCCGGTAAAAACCAGTAAGTTCTCTTGCATCGAACTGTCACTTTACTCTTTATTTTTGTGTAAACGAACACCTTCCAGTAAAAACTTGTACAAAATTTTGAGTTCCCAAACACACTTATTAGGTTCATTCGTTTACTTTTCTCAATCAAGTCCAGAAAGTTTTAATCAGTAACAAACTTACAGAGAGTAAGACTTATTTACTCTCAAAATGAAAATTTTCTAAAGTACGCGAACGGAAAATTTGCAATAATTTACAAGTTTGTTAAACAGCTGATTGTAAAACCAAATGCAAAAATAAATACAACTGGTCGATATGAAAAAAAAAGTATTCTTGTTGTAAAATCTTAAGCAGAAACATTTAAAAAGGTTTTCTTATCTTTTCTACAATTCATTTAACAGTATTTGTTGCCCAAAAGAAATGAGTATTCATTATCTTGTCACAAAATTCACAAAGTTATTGGAGGTCATTACCCTCTCGCTTACAAACAACCAACAAATAATGAGTACCTATTACTTTTTGGACATCGCGAACAAACGTATTTAGCACTTGTAAAGTGACGGCGATTTTTGAAATAACTTTTTTTATTTGTTGAAAAGTTATTTGTACAAAAATATCTTAAATTCATACACATTGGTCTCAGCGCCCTATAAGCATTATTGAGGCAAGTTGGCAAAATACTATTATACATGTACAAATAAATCATAGAAAATCAATTTTTAATTTAGAGAGATATTTTAATTTCGAACTTAACATAAGTTACAGTAATTAAATTGTAAATTTTTATAAACTTAAAGACGTCATTTGACTTCTCTATCATAACAAGATATTCACCCTTATTCTAGTTGTCGTTATCAATGTCGTCGTCGTTTTTGAGTCAACATCACTTTGCTTCGACGTCGACATCACTTCGACACCAAATTGGTATTCTAAAACAGTGTTGTAACGACGTCGACAGTTTATCGATTTAAACAAAAACACATCTCTAAATATTGAGTCGGCAGGTTTATTGTGTTTATTATTTTTGCAAAAAAATGTTTTTTATGTGTAATTTAAATTCTGATACCAGTGATGAAGAAAATAAAGAAAATCTAGTATTGGAAAGAAGGTTTCTCATACAGAAATCCAATATTTTTAATCTGCCGGATAACAAGTGAGTAGCAAAATCAAAGTCTGTTACTTTAAGGAATGTTAATCTTCTAATTTTTTTCGGCTGAATAAAACAGCCTTCAAAGATGTGCTGGAAACAATAGCACCTAATTTGAAAACCGGAATCAAGTCCACATTTATTTCCAAAACAATAAAGTTGGCAGCTACATTAAGATTTTTTTCTGCCATCCATCTCACATTATTCTCGGTGGGCCAAGTGCATTTAATAAATTTGATATTTCTTCCCATTTTGTCGTTTTTTTTTTCAGTCATTACTTTTCCTCAAGTCGTTACTAAAAATTGTGTCGACAAAATCAGAGTAGTTTCAAGACAATATCGTCGTCACATTTTCTTACAGAATACCAAATACTTGTTGACAGTTATCAATTATTTTCGATAACGACAGCGGGAATACCAATTTCAAAAAAAAAATCCCAAGACGACATTGTCTTGTGTCGATGACGACAACTAGAATATGGGTGATCGGTAGTTCAATTTAAGAAACAACTGGCTGTTAAGAGTTTCAATTTACGATCATCGACATTTGTTTATGCATGTTTGCATATGAATGAGTTCTATGTAAAACATTATAATCCATATTCCAGTAAAATGCGGATAGTTATCCTTAAAAAAGAAAAGGTGGATACAGGCCGAAGTTGGTGTAATTTTTTGCATTTTCTACCAAATTTATACAACTTTTATTAAAATCTTTAGTTTCATGCAGTAAACGGTTAAAGTGAAATAATTTTGGTTCATTTTTTTTTAGACTTGCTTCATAAAAGCCATTGACCAATATAATCTTATCAATCATTTAAAAAAGTTGACAAAAAAAAAAAAAAACGATTAAACTAAAACAACGAACTAAATAAATAATTGGCAATGATCGAAATGAATTATAAGCCCAACTCTATATTGAAGATAGTAGAGATGGGCACTCACGCTCACGTACCAAAAATTACAATTACACGTAATATTTTTTCAACACACGCTCACGCCAGAGCACGTAATATAATCGAATAATCAAGGCAAAATATCGACATACCGTTCACGATCACGTAATTCAAATGTTGGCTCACGAAATTTTTTATCACGTGCCCACCTCTACTTATAAGTGCTTCTCAATCACATTTTTTTTGTATGTATGAAAATTAAAAGTTTTTTTTCCAATAAATGTCTTAGTAACGATTTATTTTTTGATTTAAAGAAACAAAAAATTTAATGACATTTATTTCATTACAATTAAATTTTTTATTTATTTACTAATATCAATACAAAGAAAGCCTTCATGGCCCATATTGTTCTTAAAGTAATGAAGATAAACCACCCATCAATTACCATTGCTTTAAGTAATAGTAATGAAAATGTAATGATAATGATTTTAGATCAGTTCTTACACTTATGACTAAATAAATCTACAACAGAATTTAAAACTTTCCAACATAAGATTAATTTTTAAAAATTCTAATAATTTCGTTTGATTTTTTTTTTTTTTTATTTCAAATTTAAATTCCTTTAAAATGACATTAGTATTATGTGTTATTCCTAAATAAATCAAAATCTGGTATTGTATTAAATTTTAGTGGCCCTACAAGCTTTGAAAAAGAAGAAACGTTTAGAAAAGCAATTGCAACAAATCGATGGCACCTTATCCACTATTGAGATGCAACGTGAAGCACTTGAAAGTGCCAACACGAACACTTCTGTATTGACGTCAATGAAAAATGCTGCCGATGCCCTTAAAGCAGCCCATCAAAATATGTTAGTTTATTAAGATTATTACCGATTTACATATTTCTACAGTTTCATATAATCTACTTGTTTTGCAGGGATGTTGATAAGGTACATGATATGATGGATGATATTGCTGAACAACAAGATGTGGCACGCGAAATTTCGGATGCCATTTCTAATCCAGTAGCATTTGGTGCTGATATGGATGAGGAAGACTTGGAGCGTGAATTAGAGGAATTAGAACAAGAGAACTTTGATAAAGAAATTATTGGCATACCGGAACCTGCTACTTCGATGCCAGAAGTACCAGATGATGATGTTGCAGAAAAAGCCAAAGAGAAGAAGAAAGCTACTACCTCTAATGCCACAGTTGCGGCAGCTGCGGACTATGATGGTAATAAGGAAATAAATTTATATATTACTAAAATTCTATAGTTTTCTCAAATATTTCTTTTAGATGATCCCGATATGAAACAACTATTGGCTTGGGCTAATTAAACCAGAAGTTATATTTGCCTTGTGTACGATTTTTGCAATCAATTTTTATTTTCTATCAAGTCTAACGCATTCAACATCAATTAATATACGCAATGCATTAAGCATCTTTTCTACTATTGCTACAGTTGATTCTCAAATTTATCTCCATCTAACAAAACCGTATTGAAATATAGTAATTGATGTTGTAACATCTTATTCTGTGAGATGATTTTGCTTTTCTCTACTCAAGTCTTGTTTTTTTTTGCAGTTTAAGGCACTTTATTTTATGTTTTCACTCTTTAAGATTGGGCTTTTACAATAATAGAAAACATTTTTTAAACTGTAATTAAATTATGTTTAAATATACAAATTATAAAAAAATGTCTACATTAAAATAAACTAATCATTAACGAAAGATATTTAAGAATAAATTTAATTTTTATTAGTAGTAAATAATAATGAATTATATTGAAGACAGGTCTCTTTAATAAAAAAAAAAAAAAGAAATAAATAAATTCGACCTTGTATTTTAATTTTTAAACATGATTTTCAATAAAATTTGGTATTTTTGTTTGACCAATTTGTAACATAATTCGTTGTACCATTTGTGAAGTTGCATTCGGGTCGCGTTTTGAATATTAATTACAAGTGCTACATTTATTTTGTAATGTAGTGAGTGTGTTGGGTGACAAAAGGCAAACACACACATTATTAAGCAATTATTTTATATTTGTAATAATATTTCTAATTTAATATTGGACAATATATTGTAATTTTGCATTAATGGAAGGGGATAGCATGTAGGTAAAAATAAAAACTTAAATCAGTATTCAGGAGATAATACAAGAGTTAACATTTTCTTTTACGCAGCACAATGAAGCAGAGTATTTTATTATTAATGGTAAATTTCCTAGCATTTGGTTTTGTTCAAATAATGGCAAAACTTTTTAATTTTTAGTTCACATTGGGAATATTTCTACCCCTCCAACAAGCTGTGTTACAAGAACTTAACGAAGTGTTTGGTTGGTCTAATGTGGATTTACATAATTTTCAATATTTTAAAAATCTGCCATCCCAAGATCCCAAAAGAGCTGCACAGGCAAATCTATTTTTAGAACATTTTCAAAAAAAGAAAGCAGTTTTAGATTACGTCGAAAATCTTTTCTTGGGAAATTCGCCCTTCACACAGGAAAGTGAAATACCATTTGATCCCCACTTTGGACGGGCTTGGCGACCTTACTACATCCGAAAATTTGGTTGGAAGGGACAACGTTTAATTGAAGCATTGGGTAAAGGTTTATCTATGAAACAATTGAGACAATATGGTGCAATACCAAAAGACTTTGCAACCAACTATTATCCAAGTTGATAGGAATATTGTTAAAATAAATATTAACAAAATTTAATTTATTTAAATATGTACCTAGTAGTAATATTTATTATATATATATTTTTATTTATTCAATTAGTTTTTTGTTTTATTTTTGAAAGTCAGCCGATACATTTTAGAAGTCAACCGTTTTACAACTATTTGCTGAACGATCTGATCACTAAATGCTCAGATAGTGCTGTTATAATTTAATACGGAACTTTTTACTATTTTTACCAGCATTTGAGTACAAAAAAAAAGGAAAGTTGTAATGAATTTAAGAAAAAAGCTGCTTTTCTTTTACTAAATTTTGCTGGAAAATTTTATTGTGCAAAATATGTATTCGAATGCCGAACATAAAACATATTCTAATTTTTGAAAAATTTATGATTAAATAATTATAAAATCCTGTAAATTGTATCTAATTTAATGGCAACCAGGTCACCTTATGATCAATATTAAGTGTATAATACAAAATATTACCGCTATTGTCCATTGGATGATTATGTTAACCGCAACCTTAGGCAAAAGATATAATTTGGATCCTAACTGTCTATACAAAATACAAAGTTAATTTCGTGGAGCAATTATTTTTTAAGGCACAACAATGTATTCTTCCCAAAGTATATTGCAAACTTTTGCCATTTTTAACTATCCCAATCTTGGACTCATAAAATAATAGTGTTTTGTTGGACTTTTTATGAGCACAATTTGAAAGTTCAACTATTCCAAGTTATGCGTTAAGAATTATTGACGTTATTCTTAATCTCTTTTTTATGTGTGTCATCAGTTTTTATTAAATGTTCTTACACTATGGTCTCGCAGAAACATTTCTCGGCCAAAAATTCAAATTCGTTTTTTTTTTGTTGCATTAGTAAATACTTCAAATTGTAAATGTCTTGTGAATATTAAAAGTATTAAGAATACTAATATATTATGAATAATAATAATGATTTAATATCCATAAAGTAAGAAAAAAAAATTGTCTTGATGAAAAGACAAATTTTCTTCAAGCAATCCAGGAAATAACTGTGTCCGTAAAAAAGTTTAACTTTACATAATCTGAACAAATTTTGTAACATATTGCAATACATGAAACTAGTAAAAACAAATAGGTTGAGATTCAGATAGAATTTTGATTCTACTTTGGTTTACATTAATATTGTAGAAAGTAATTTTTTTGCAAATGCTTTAAAATTCCAAAATGATACAAAAAAGCCAATATTATAGTTCCTTGACTCTATAATTTCATTAAAATCAAATGTACTAAATAAGAGCAGTTTACAATACACGATTGAGTGTTATGATCTGTCAAAAACCCGTGTGCTTAAGATTATTTTGGCAGTCATTTTTTTGTATCGGATTTATCATGTTTAGAAATTTTTTAAGAAATCGTTCTCATAAGATTGCGCACATACGTTTGATTAATCTCTCTCACCTTTAAAGTGTAAAGATTTTAATTTGTTTGCACCTTTAACGAATGTCTATCCAACCGTCAGATCAAATTTTTGTTAGGAGATTATAATTTGGGAACTGCTGATTCACATGTTTTTTATAAAAAAAAAATTCACAAATTTTTTTTAGAAGATTATAATTTGGGAACTGCTGATTCACACATAAATAATTTTATTCCATGCTTGCGTTTATAAACTGAAATTGCTCGGACATTTCGGATCCCTTCACTTTACATTTATTGACCCTATTACCTTATGTAGATCAAATTCGCTATTATTAGAAAAACTAGAATATCGTCAATATTTATCTGTAATATTATAACTGAAGGTATTGATTGTCCAATGCTCACAAGAGTAATTTAAATCGGACATGTAATCATTTAAATCTAATTAATGAAATTGCTTTAAATCAAAATCCACATAAGCCGATAGAATTTTGAACATCGAAGGATAGTTTTAAGTTGTTTAAAAAATTCTAAACAGCCAATGTTTATATTTGCAGTATAATCGAATGTATATCAGCAAAAGTTATTAGGAAGTAACGCGAAGAAACTAAGTAAGCATTGAACATATTTATGTATTGAAAGTTAACGTGCTTACGAAAAGCAATATGTGAGTTTCGGCCAAAAACACATCTTTTGTACTTTATTGAGTTAACGGATATACATATGCAGTTAAGGTGACAAAGCAGTTAATGTACCTACGCTTACAACCAGCAATTTGTAAGCACATTTGAAAACAGATTCGTTGCGACAATCTAGACAACAGAAAATGACAAAATTTAATTAATAAATATGATTTATTACAAAAACTATTTTATTTTAGAATTTTATATTTTAAACTCTTCTCTTTTGTGTTGAAATGTATAGAACATTGTTGCCACGTATGAAAGCATCTCCATATTTGTTCTTCAGTTGACCGTTTACATACTCCTCAGTTTGATCAAGGGCTATGTTCATATATCCATCCAGACATGCTAAAACACCTAAAGATATGATAACATTATTGTTAATATAAATCTAAAGTTTAAACTACATGCAAAAAAATGAATCGACCTTTAAGAACAAAAAAAAAATCCATGACCACTGATGAAATGCAAACCCTTTTACATCTCAGTTTTTATAAAATGGACTTATACCACTTTGAAATACCATTTCTGTCATGTGATGGAAATCGAAATTAAAATTATGAATAGAAAAATAATATTGAAATTGTTTTTAATCGTTTCAGTCATATCTATTTTCATCCATATTTTTCTACAAATCTAGTTTTCGCATCTAAATACATTACCTCTCTTCATCTTTAAAACACATTTTAAAATTATCAGAAAGCTTAAGTAATTTTATTTCGTATAACCCCCGTTTACATCTGCATCCAAAACTCGAGATTTTAATATTCACCACTGAAAAAACAATGAAGTTTATAGGCGTTTAATTTTGCATAAAACACGTATAGTTACTTCCATTAAATATATTTAATTCAAAGTTTAACAATTATAACCACTTCTTCATTGTTTTTCACAGTGGTGAACACCAAAATATTGAGATTTCGACTGGTAATTAATTGCAACGGCGTTTTGTTCAAAAAAAAATTAAGATTGAAAAAGTTTTAAAAATGAAGTGATACTTTTAGAGATTTATAGATAAATTCCCACTTTGGATTCAAAACGCCGGAAATCTAAACTCTAGACTTTTGTTCTTGAGTTTCGCCCAATTTTAATCTGTGTATTGAACAAAATTATAATTATTATTATACTTTATTAGACCTATAAATGAATTATAAAGTCTAATATTCTAATATAAAGAGCATTAGCTACATAGACTATCAGCTCAAGAATTAACAAAATGAAAAGTTAATAAAATTAAAAATGTATAATTTTTAAAAATGAATGATTTACCGAGTTTAAGGCGGAAAACATTATTTGATTGTAACAAAATACGAAGTTCACAAGGCAACATATTCCAACAACCGGCAATTCTAACAACAATTGACGCCTCACATTGATTTCACAATACGAGAAATGAATAAAATTAAAGAATTCTATAAAGGTAAAGGCCTACCATTTTTCACAATTCTATGAAACATATGAGGGGTTTGCACAAGACGTACGTCGCTAGACGAATGACTGCATATATTTTGCTTTTGTATTGAATGCATGTATCTGGAAACACCACCATAATCAAATTTTGTACTCTAATAAGAATATTTTTCGATCCCATTTTCATAAAAAAGGGATAATTGCTTAAAAAGTTAAGAGCAATTTAAGCTATTTGTTAAAAGTATCCAATTTTAAGCCGTGATACATTGTGAACTGCGACAAAAACAGCAAAAATATCACAAGGATTACTATCCACTTGCAAACTTGTCTACGAAACTTGCGTACAGCACTCACTGCAATATTCCCCAACGTTGTTTAAAAGCGACTCGTTTTGACTGACTTATAGTAACATGATTTAAAAATATATCTATTTGGACATGTTACAAACAGAATAATACATTGATATATACCCTCATCCCATATTGTGAACAAAGAAACAAATAAGAATTGTTCTTACCTCTGTAATCAACGCCACTATTTAATTTTACAACCACGGGCCGGCCATGGATTTGATTAATAAATTGTGATA
Organism: Eustalomyia histrio; assembly: GCA_949748255.1. NCBI lineage: Eukaryota > Metazoa > Arthropoda > Insecta > Diptera > Anthomyiidae > Eustalomyia > Eustalomyia histrio. Next base: position 1,149,217 of record OX456527.1, on the reverse strand, counting down.
AAGCTTCTTTACGAGACATTTTATTCAAACAAAATATAGATTCTATAATGAGGTATAATTCTTTCTCCAACACAGCCCACTACTTTTACTATAGTCTGTGACCACAGGGTATACTCTTTGACATTTACCTACAAACAAATCATTTTGTCAAATTGTTGGCCACAGAGCACCAAGCCGACACAAAATTATCAGCGACGGCTGCAAGACAAATTTAAAATTAGCTGATTACCGCAGGTAAATTGGCTGTCTGGCTTTGGGGTTGCTTTTTTATGAGCTACGATGCCATTGATTGCATGCAAATTTGTTTAATTCCTTTTTCAAATTTACTTCGAATGTTATGACTATTTATACGGTGACCGAATGTGAATGAAGCAACAAAAGAAGAATACATATGAGTGCGAAAGAGAAATAAATAAATAAATTCATGAATTTTTTTAAGGGAAAATAATAAATGTGAGTTCAATTTTAGAGAATGAGTATCTGCCAAATGGATGTCGGTAGCGCAGCGCTTCCATTTCATGTACATTGCCGTCAATATCAATCCAACACAAAATTATTGTAGTGTATTACTGGTTGAATCGTGTTAAATTCTCGTTATATCTGCAACGAAATCCCTAGATTTTACACGTTTCTTCATTAGAATTTTTAATCCTACTTTACTTTATTAACTATGTAAACTAGGTATTAGATGGGAAATTGATGTCCACAGACGATAAAATTACAGGTAACTTTTTATACCTGTGTAAAAAAGATAACAAATAGTTTAAAAACCATTTCAAAAAAAAAAAAAAACCAGCGGTATTCAAAAATAGACAGCGGTTTAAAAACAGGAAATGATAATTCAACCTGTTAGACATTTGAGTATTTTTGTAAAATCGTTTCAGATCCGGTTTCAAGAATTTGGAATGCCTTACCACGAGATTTAAGAAAGTTTAATTATTCTTTACTTGATTTCAAGTCCAGGGTAAAAGAATTTGCGAAACTGCATGTGTTGGAGGCTTTTTAATATAATATATAATTTTTTTTAAGTATGAAATATGAGTGGAAAAGAGTTGGAAATTTATTTATTTATTAATTTATTATTTTCATTCATTATGATTTTGTTTTTTTATTTTTAATCTTATAATTTTTAATTTTATAAAATTTTTAATTTTTATTTTTATTTTTAATCTTATAATTTTTTTTAAATGTGATCTCATATATGTAAGTATTATTATCTGGATATTTATTTATTGAATTATTAAGCTCTAATTTTTTATAGAAGTTTGTTATTTAGATAGTAGCTTTAATGGCTTGGTTATGTAAATGAAGATTTAATTTAAAAAAATGAACTTTAGTACAAAATACACTTTAGCTTACCAAAACTCATACGCAGTGTTGTTTCTATTTATTTAAATTTAGTTTCTTTTGTAGATTATACAGCTCTGAGCTAGATGTAGATTATAGATTATCAGAGCTGAATGTAGATTATACAGCTCTGAGCTATTTTCTTTTAATTTCTGAATAAGCTTCGTATATATTAAGTACAAAATTAAACTAGAAACTAGTAATGAACTTTTTTAATAAACACTTTCGAGTTGTTTGTTAAAATTTACACTTATTTTTGACCGATATTGAAAAAAGCATCATCTGGCATAAAAACAACAAGACACACAACACGCAAAACCAAGTGGATAATAATACATTAATAATCGTTTTAATTGTAAAATTATTGAATTTTTACACAAATTTACTTTTCCACAACAATTAAATGACAAATTTAAATTATGCTCATAGAATATTAAAGATTTGACACTTGAAGACAAGAAATTTACCAAAATGTTAACAGACGTCTGCGCTGAACACAAACATTTTTGTTTTGCTTTTATTTTTTAAAACACACATTTATACATTGATATGTTTACACAAATGACTTGTAATTTTGTTAAATTTGATGTTAATACTAATTTGATTAAATTTGTAAGCTTAAAATAGTATTTTTTTCAAATAATTTAACGCAAATGTAACTTTTTTGTAAACTTTCACGTACCGGCCACTAAAGAAAACTAAAAGTAAATAAAAACAAATGACAAAGAAAAAAAGTTTGGAAAAACAGGGTAACACATTTTTAAATAAACTATATAACGTCGGTGTTTTAACCGAAACACCAACATATGCGAGTTTAAGCAAAAGAACTGTTTTATTTTGTTAATTCGCGAAATTTTTTTAAAGGTTTTTAATTTTTCACTAGCCCATTTAATAAAAATTTAAAATCTTTTGCCGTTTAGGATTGGTACAACTTTTGTGGAGCAACTTTTGAGTTTGTAGGAGGGGAAGAGTGGTAATTGGTACGGAGTTGATTGTTCTCGGCAATTCGTTTTGTTTTTTTTTATTAATTTTATACCAAATGTAAACGAAAATTGTTGAAAAAATTTCTTTGTGTGAGCATTATGGCAACTCTAAAAAAGTATTGACAAGAATTATCGCAACAAAAGTCGCTCTCTCTAATTAGAAGAAGTTGGACTTCTTCTAATTGGATTTTTATTCGATTGTACTAAGCTAAAATACGACTTTTTGGTCTCTCATGAGAGTGAATTACAAAAATATTTAAAGCAATCTTCTATAATTCTCATTTGCGCGAGATGTGGTCACAATTTCCGCTTTACTTTCCTGGCTCTTTTTTCTCCATATTTTTCCCATCATCCGTAACACGTTGTATCATTCAGTCTTTAAGAGTATATCCAAATTTTCTTCTGCCTTAATCTCATCTTTATCAAATGCTTCAAAAACTCCCATAAAATTTGGGTATTAAATAGTTAACAAAAAATTTACTTGTTATAAAAACCCAAAAGAAAAAATTTAAAAATGGCATATGGTTTTAAAAATCTTAATATGTTATGCAAAATTATATTTTAAACAATTTTTACTTAATAATTAATTCTTGCTATATTTATTTAATTATGTTAATGTATGCCTTCTAATGGCGTATAGGTTTTGTATTGATATAAATCAGGTCCCCCATAGCCGTACAACAATTTACCACGTCCATTTGAATCATAATACGGATAACGATATTTAGGCCTGAAACGATAAAAACAAAGAAATTAAAAATATTTGTCTATTACAGAGAATATTTTGAATCCACAATAACTACCTCTCAAAATATTGAAAATTTGGAGCTCTGGGTTGCACGGTAGCATTTGTTAATCGTAAAAAGTAGACAACAACAAAAATAACCTAGAAGAAAGTGCAAAGAAATATACTGAAGTCATACATATTTATATAGTTTGGTTAGAACTTTTTGGTTTGAATACGCTTTTGAAGTACCATTTTCTCGTTTGATACTTATTCGACTCTAGAGAAGGCACATGTTTAAGAAAATCTAATGTCTTTTTGGGATCTTGAAGATTTTGTTTGCTTTAGAAATGTACTCAAATTTGTCAGTTGTTTCAAAACTTTTGTAGTAAAAATTTGTCGGATATTTTGAAGGTAAATATACCTTTGAAGCATTTTTAACTGCATGCACCCACGGTTCCCAAATGGGGGGTCCGTAGATGCATCCAAAGAGGTCCGAGACAAGTTTGGAAAAAATTCTTCAAAAATAAAAAGGTAATAATAAATAACTTTCCAATGTCAGTTGTCTTAGTTTTTGAAATTAAAAAATTATTTTTTTATTTCTCTTACAACATTATTTTTTTATTTCTCTTACAGAAAATATTCTCAGATTGTAAAAAATCATAAGTGTTAAAAAATCACAGTTACAAAAGATTTTTTTTATAGTAGATAACCCCACAAAATCCTAGAGTTTTTAAGTTTTTCTAGGGTAATTTAATTAAAAGATTCATCCAAAAATTTTATCTGGTAAATTTCGTAAATTCTGTAAATTCTACAATAATAATTTTTGACTACTACTGTTTTTCTGAAAATCGTCAGATTTAAATGTTTTTATTTAAATACAAAAAATTAACAAATTTGGAAGTCCGTCTGCCAGTGAAGTGAAAGTTAGTGGGAACTGCTGGCATACAGCTTTATGCCATTTTCAGTAGATTCTACTGACAAACTTTTTTTGAGTGTACAATAGTTATTTTAATTTTTTTGGTAAATCAAACTACACCGATGAAAATAAGTTTTTATATAAACAAATACAATTTTATCCAATTTTATCTAATGAAGCATTATTATCTACGACATCATAATGAATTTAAAATGTTACCTAAATTTAATTTGTTTGCATATTTAATTTAATATAAAACCATATTTAATGATATACTGTTAAGAATCTTTTCTAAATGGTGTTAGATATCATCCTAAATGCATCGATAAAAAATTATTTTGAATTATATTTTTTAATCAGATTTTTAAAAATTAAAAAAAAAAAAAATAATTGTTGGATGCTAAGAAAATTATTACAAAAATTGTTAACCCATATACTTCTAGCGTCGTCATAAGGCGACACTGGTTCAAAAGAATACGTATGCAAAGCCAACGCATGCTGTTTTTATGCAATTCTATTAAAGTGTGAAAATATTTTGTTTTGCTTTCTCAAAAATTTTATGCAAAGCCCCAAATAAATTTTCTTGAAAAAATCCGGTATTATAAAGGCTATATAAATTTCGAATTTGTAAATCTTGAACCTTTTTAATAATCTTTTTTTTTTTTTAATTATTTTACAATATATAAATTTTTCATTGTTTAATAAATTATTTTTATAAAATCTGTGAACGACTTCGGTAACACCTCTGTTTTGATGTGTTTGTTAGGTCAAATTGACCCAATTTTAATAACATTAAAAATCATGATGTAGGGTGGGTGCGAACTGGCTTAATAAAATTTTAAAAATTTTCGAAATTTTTTGTCAATTTGTATTTAGGCACCTCTCACAGGGCCTTAATATATTTGTTATTTAATTTTTCTTTCCTTCATTTAATGAAAATTTTCAATAACAGTACGAAAAATAATTGTTTCAAGGTACAAATTTAACAAGTGTCAAAAATTTCTCGATTATTCGGTTGTTATAAAAATAATATTTTTCACAGCAGAAGATTTATGTTATGTATCTCAAAAAATATACTTATTTTAAAAATTCCGGTAGTTTTCTTCGATCTTCTTGATTTGTATATTAGTTTAAATTGAGCTTAAGATTTGTTTTTTTATTTATAAAAATTAATTATAAATATTTATTTATTTCAATATTTCGTCACCACATTCGAAGAAGTCTTATATATAATAATTTTTTAAAAGAGGCGGGAAATCAAAAATTATTTTTTGTCAATATTAAAAAATAAAATTATCACAGAAAACAAAAATAACAATATTTGAAAAAGTAAAAATGTCTGTTTTAAAATTAATTCGTTGTGTAGATGGTACTTTCATAATTTGTAACATTTCTAACATATAAATACGTCAGTAATTATGCTCTGTGTTTAAAATTGACGTCTTATCAAAATCAGGATAATGATTAGAATTCTTGCAATGTAATGATAATGCTGTTTTTTGTGTAGAAGTAGTGTTAATGTATTTTGGATCAGATTTATGTCCTGCAATACACTTTACTACAATTCTCACTATCATTTTCACTACAAGGTATTTCATAATTAATTTTTATAAATAAGAAAAGATCTTAAGCTGAATTCAAACTAATATGTACTTTTTTTAATTTAAAAAAACTGTTATTTGCATTAAGGGAAAAGATAGAAACGTCAACACATTTTTCTTTACATTTTTTAAAGGTTACACTTATAAATCGATTTGCAAACGCTTTCTTTTAAAGAAATTCTGAAGTTTGTATTCGTGCTCCAGAGTTTAATAGTCCCGTTTCACACAGAGTAACATTTGTCGCGCATCTCTTGAGTTTGTGGGAAAGAGGGGAAAGAAGAGTGGGGGTTGGTACGGAGTTGCTTGTTCTCGGCAATACGTTTTGTTTTTTCATTCTTCGTCTTGTTTTTTCATTCATTTTAAATCAAATGTAGGCGAAAGTTGCTGGAAAAAAGTTTCTCTGTGTGAAATTAAAGGCAATTTTAAAGGAGAATTAACAAGAATCGCCGTGACAAAAGATGCTCTGTGTGAAACGGGACATAGTTTAATTACAAAACGCCGTTTTGAAATGGAAATATACACATTCAAGTTTTTTTGTTAATGTTTTGTTAATGCAAATTGTATGCTGGGATGTAACTGCAAATATTATGTAACATGAAAAGGAGGTAAATTTCATTATGACACATATATTTTTAAATATTGTTGTTGGTTTTATTATTTTGCTATGTTGTATTCAAACTGACTAAACCACTTTGGCATGAAGACAGAAAGAAAAGACCGAAAACTTTTAAGCGGTAAAACAAACACAGCCAACTAAACATAAACATAGTTAGTCGATGCCTAACTAAATATAGTAGGGCGTATTTAAAGTCTATGCTGACGTTTGCAATTACCAAGTTAAGGGAGTTCATGTACTATAAATAGTGTTTTATTTATGGATGCATGTATGTAAAAAATGTATTTAAAATCTAAAAATATTAATTTTAAATTTTAAAAATATAAAAAATATGTTCTAAAACATGGATTTCTAACAAAATATTCATTTATTAAAAAAAAAAATAATAAAAAAATGACAAAATATGCAATTATAACTATATGCAAAAATACTGATTAACAAATTGATGCAATTTTGTAGCATATTTGTTGATTCGCAAAGATGTTTAGTTTAAAGCCCCCCTTATGTCGCTACTATGGGGTGATACGGGAAAGGTTCCCTGTTGTCGTTAACCGGTCCTGGAGGAATAGAGTGGATTGCAGGGTGTCGTGGGCGTTATGGCCCGGATTGAACGCAGGGGCAACCAGGGTTCTACTAGGATTGAATAGAAGTGGTCTTAGGACCCTTATAGGCTTCTTGACGGAACATTGTTCTGTTAGGGCTTTTACGAGTAAATGGGATAATGCCATACCGGACTTCTGCAGAATGTGCGGGGATGTTGAGGAGCTTGAGACGGTAGAGCATGTACAGTGCCACTGTCCTAGAATGCAGGGTCTCAGGCAGAAATGGCTAGGGGATAGATTTCACGACGAACTGGGGTGTATCGCTGGATGTAATCCAGTTTGTCAAAGAAATAGGACGGCTGTTTATGATGAGGGGACTGTAGGGGGAGTCTTATCCTACGTAGTTTCTTTATTTCTTCGAACCTGCTAACTTTTTTTTGTCTTCTCTCTATCTCTATTTCTACTTCCTCTACATTGAAGGGACACACAATGGACTGCATTGGTCTCTGGGTGGAAATGCGCCCTTATGCGCATAACCCTTCTTAACCTAACCTAACCTTAGTTTATGCATTTCTCAAGTTAATGACAACAAACATGTATTTACATAAAGTCCCTGGTACCCGCCTCAGGATAATTTATTGATTTTTTTTTTCATATTTATAAATCTGTACTCATACTTTAAAGCAAATAGAAAAACATTTTGTGCAAATGAAAAATTTATGTAAAATCATTTGATTGTTCACTGCCATGATCCTGTCTTTAAATGTTTTCCCATACAAATCTATGTCACCCTAATACTACATACATGTAAAAAAAAACACACAAAATAATTCAAGGTCTTTTATCCAAAACTAAATATTTTAATAACTATGGTGCTGTTGCAATCGTTGATGTACAAATCAAATTGAGGGCAAATAATGTGATGAAATGTAAATTATAAACTTGCTAAATTTAACAATATTTGGAGTCAATCACCTGTTCATTTTACAAAAATTACAAATTGTATTAATGCAATTTTAAAATTCAAACCACATACATTTTCCGATTGTTTAAGTGTAGAATAGAAATGAGTTGAATTTCGAAAGTAAAGGTTTGAATGTGTTTTCAAAGCTTAAAAACATAACTTTTCCCTTAACGCCTTAAAAGAATTAATAAGTTTAGCTTAGTGTGAAAAGGGGATAAGTCCAATTTTAAGAAGTTTTCAAGAGAGACAAAAAGTGTATAAAATTGTTTGTTTAAAGTATTTTTAAAGTCTGTAAATTATTTTTTTTTTGTATGAGTACGAAATGTGTATAAGCATATAGCAATGCTAGCTCTTTTATAAATTAAATAATACATTTGCACTTATTTTAAAAAATTTCGTAGGGCAAAATTTCGCTAAAATTTGGATAAAACGGTGGTTAAGAAATAGCAATTTTTTTTTTACTTTATTGCAGAGTATAATTTTGTAAGATAGAAAACATTTTAAGATATTACGGACTAAGAACGTTTTCCGATGATCCACTCTCCAAATTTTCACAACAATAAAAAGATCTGATTTATATTTTTGAGTAGTCCTATCATATATATGCCTGTTCATCCATGAAAGCCACCTTTAAAGACCTTGCTCCGGGCTCTAGGTATGTTTTTTTTTACAGGACTGGTCAATTTTTGGATATGTATTTCTATATCAATCCGAGGGAAATGGTTTAACAATTGTGAACATTTTGGCGTAACGGTTAGCGCATTAAACTGTTACTCAGAAAATTGCAGGTTCAATCCCCAGCGACTGCAACATTAATTTAGAAAAACATATGTATGTCAGCGCCCTCATTCGGTGTTACATTAGCCCACCGAAGTAAATAACATAGCAGTGATATGAAAAAAAGCTTCAATAAGCTCTACATCACATGGCGGGCAACAACAACTGTTCTAAGATTTAACATCTCATCTCTCCTCTATCCACTTTCCAAAGAAAGCAACACATTATTTTATGGCAAGAATTTACTGAGTTGCTTCTCTTTAAACAACAAAAAAAAAAAAATGGGTTAACAGTGTTATAATTTTACAAAATTTTAGTTGTAATTAATCAGCGACTCGAAATTTAATTGAAAAATATAACTACGGTTTTTGATTTTTAACTGGACTTACCCCCGCTTTCAGAAATTGGACTTATCCCTTTTATACATCACTGCATAACAACAACAAGAAATACAAACATTTTAAAGTTCCTTCTGTAAATGATGAGCTTTTCCGCATTGAAATCAAAGTTTTCATTAAATGTGGACTTATCCAATTTTCACACATAAGCTAACAAATAAATAAATTTACTAAAAAATGGTGCCACTTTGTTGGTGTTAAGAAAGTTTGGTTTAATAGGTCAAGATTGTAGATAATAGTTAGAAACGAAGGTGTAAATTTTTTCATTACTCCAAATTTAGCTGTTAATGCAATAAATCAATAATAACATTTTCTTTTATCCGTTAGAGCTTGGAAAACTTACTGGTAGTAAAAATATGCCCAATTTAAACATATTTTTAAAATATTTTTCTTATAAAAACGTAATAATTTAATAAAGGTTTTTAAACTTCCGCTCTTCAAAAAAAAAACAATTAAATTTTACCCGTAGTTTTTGCTTTTGTAACCGTTTTTATGCGCGTATGAATTGTGACTAAATTTTATTTGTTGTCGCTGTTTCTGACAATTGTTGGTTAGTAGTTTAAACAGACAAGAAGTTATAAATATGCAATTGAAACTGGTAGTAGCTGTAATGTTTTTGTTTTTATTTCTTTATACTTAGTTTGGTCAAGAGTTAAATGACAGAAAGAGAAAGAGCGACTTAGATTTAACAAATTATGATAAATTTTTAAATTATTAAGCTCTTAAAAGAGTATTTTTGTGAAGATCACAAAAGTTTTTACTTGTAAATTTTTAAATTCAAGTTTAGAGTCTGGTAAAATAGAGTAAATAAATTTGTATGTAATAATATTATTGGTTCATTCACCAAATTCAACATAAACAAGTTTCAGCTTCCTCGCACCAAATCCATAATTGTCTGTGGTAAAGAGAAGGAAAAATTTGCAGTGAGAGGCAATTTCTCTCCATATGTTCAACACTTTTTGTATAAGGAGTGAATGATTCTTGCGCGAAATTTAAAGATTTTTTGTTTATACACTTAGAATAGAGAGGAAAAAGTTCACTAAAATATTTATAGCTTCAAATCGAGATTTAAATTGTAAAAATAATAATTTTCATATTTGATAAGAAAAACACAAACACAAAAAACTCAAAATGTCACATTTCCAACAGAAAAAATGGTCTTGTATATAAAATTTGCGTGAAAACAAATTTTACACAATTTTCACCTGAAAAATATATGCATGTTTTTTATATGATGCACTTCCAAAAATATTACTTTAATATAAAAAAAATTTACCTCATTTTAGCACCTTTTTGTTTCTACTAAGTTATCCAAAGCACAGAAACATTCTTGCACAGATTAATTTTTCATTGGCTGATAAATTTTGTTTATGTGCATTTGCAATGACAGTTTCCAAAAATTCTAAAAATTCAAGTTTTTTAATCTAATTTTTAAAACACGAAAATATATGATTTTTTCAATTTTACTTTGACTTGAACCAAATCAATCTCTTAGGTAGTAAAATAATTCTCTTTAACTGAAAATTGTAACTCTATTGAAAGTGAAAGTCTTCTTGTTTAAGCTTAACTTAAACAGCCGTTTTTGATGTTTTAACACAACTGAGTGATTTTCTACTTTACGAGTCAATACTTAATAATAGTTTGGCTAAAAGAGCAAAAGACGAATTTGTGTTTTTTGTTACAAACATACATATATAAACAGAAAACGCTTTTAAAAGAAAAAATAAAAAACGTGATCATGCACACGTTGACAATTTGTTTGGTGCATAAGCACCCGAGTAAAAAAAACAAAAAATAGTTTTGAAAGTAGAACATTTCTATTTTAATTCAAGTACTACTTGCAATTCCATAATAATAAATATTTACTTTTTAACAATGAAGTTAATCCTAAAAAGGTATTATGATTAATTAATGTAATATTTAATTCATTTTAATTGTAAAAAACCTCTAATAAAGGGTGGTTAAATTTTAAGGGCCGATGTTGAATGTAAACCACACCTAAATGTTAAGTTTTTTCTGCATTTCATTTGATATTTCTCGATTTCAGACTAACTCAATTTGAACCATGGAAAGATACACAATCAAGCAACGAGTTAAAGTTATTCAGGCTTATTATCAAAATGGGCGCTCAAATCAAAATGCATTTCGTACACTTCGTGATTGTTTTTGGTCAGCATAATCGAACAAATGTGTCCACAATCGGGAGAATTGTGGGCAAATTTCAGCAAACCGGGTCTTAGAAAACACCTGTGCATGGTCGCCCAGTTCGTTCTGCGAAAAAACATCGCTGTTGTTCACGATAGTGTGTCATGATGTCGGCCAAGCATTTACCGTGAATGGTGTTCGCTATCGAGAGATGATAACGAACTTATTGTGGCCAGGAATTGAGGATATGACCCTGGACGATATGCGGTTTCAACAGGACGGTGCCACTTGCCACACAGCTAACGAAACAATGGCTCTTTTGCGCGATAAATTCAAAGGCCGTGTTATCTCACGTGGTGGCGATATCAATTGGTCGCCAAGATCATGTGATTTGACACCGTTGGACTTCTTTCTTTGGGGTTATGGTTAAGAAAAGGTGTACATCGATGAGCCAGCAACAATCCAAGAGCTAAATGATGAGATAATTCGGCACATTAACGGCATAGAACCTCAATTATGCCTCAGTGTCATCGAAAATTTAGACCATCGGATGGAGGTGTGCCGCCGAGATCGCGGAGGCCATTTGGCCGATATTTTGTTCCATACATAATTGAACCATACCATATTATCATAATTAAAAGAAATGACAATAATTTCCTAAATAATGTGTTTTATTCAAAATCAACATCTGCCCTTAAAATTTTTGGATCCGAACATATATGAGTCTACATGCATGATAATATATAATCCTTGTCACATGGGTAATTTAAAGAGAGAAACAATTATTTAATATATAATTATGTATGGTAATGGATGCCGACATATATATTTGTATATAATATATTATTAGATAAGGCCACATATGATTATATATATAATTTTTTTACTTGCGTATGTACTACTTTTAATATCGTATACAAATGGGTGGGAAGTACAATACAATAAAAATAAAATTGCCTGCATTCGCACACAATGAGTAAATTATATAATGCGTGAAGGAAGCTGCAGAAATACTACTCATAGTAGTATTTTTTGTTTTTTGTTTCAGCACACAAAATTGAGGCTAAGCTTAATATTAGCATGGTTAGTGAATAAATGCATACTTGAATAAAATGTGGCTATGTTGTTTTTGTTATTTTACATTGAACTAACTGGGGTACTCTTATGTAATAAAATTGAGTTTGTTTTGTTTGCGTTTTAAAAGAGGAACCTGTTTTTGTAGTGATAACATCACTGAATATCACTTGACAAACTTCACATATGTTAGTCATGCAAAGTATAAAAAATATATATTGCAATATAATTGTTTTATTGCCACAATTACCTACGTACATTTACGTGGATCACTATTAAAGTTTTATTACACTCAAAAGGAAAACTTCGTAATATTTATGAAAAGCTTTATAAAAATTATGAAAATTTTTATAATGTTTGTCTAAAGGCCCAACTATAATTAGCTTAAGCTTTGTTTTGGTTTCTTACAGACTGACAGACCCCTAATATTTAAAAAAAAATCACTTTGAAAATTCAGTCAACTGACACAGAAAGTTTATTTTTTAAAATGGCCAATTTATTTTTAAAAATTTCTTGTTTCTGAAGTATTTTTTCAGCCGCTATTTGGGAACCGTTGCTCCAAAATTTTGCTATTTAAAAACACGGAAGCATTTCAGCATAATGCATTAAACACACGACTACAGCCTGTCAAAAATAAAATAACCACGTTTATATGAAACCGATTATTTTAACACCAACACAGCTACACGGCTACACGACGAATTTTGTCGCTGTAGTCAACTTAGAATAATTTCTATTTTTGTTGGCTACAAAATAAAAAGTGTTGACAATATGACAATATATTTAAAACAAATTAGTGCTATTAAATATTTTTTGTTAAACAAAAAAGAAAACATCGAAAAATTAAATGCTATAATTGAATTAATAATCAAGAGGGGTTAGATACATTAATTTATATATTTTTACGTTATTATAAAGCTTAACTTGATAGTTAAAAGTTTAACTTTAAAATATTCTAAGATCATAAAAAAGACTTGAGGTTGTGCAATATAAAAATTCTAATAAAATATACTTGTAACGTATTTATACTAGGAAACTTTGAGAGCGACCTACGTTTATCACTACATGTTAGTTTAAAGTCAAAGAGGTTTTTGAAGTTTATTTTTTTATTTGATTATTATTATGTTATATGTAGTATGTATTAAATCTTTATTGTGGTTACCAGGTAAGAGGGTTGTTTAATCATTTTATTAAGACTGCTTTGACATCTTTGACAAATTTCGTTACGAAGTGACTACGAATTTTTAAAATAAAATGATATAATTTTGTTGGAAATGTATGATTTAAATTTATACTACATTATTTTCGTTTGAAAACGGTTAGAACTTATTGAATATTATCTGACAAATTGAAACTCAAAATCCGATTGTTTTGTTAAATTAAAATAAATTAAGTTGAGTATGCTGACCTTATTGAAAGAAACGTCACATTTATATAACCCAAGAAACCCCAGTCGTTACTATGTTTAGTTTTTATTATGAAAAAACTATCCAAGTTTAGTTTTATTTTTAAAAAACTTCAATGAGTTCAAGAATCACTCGACCATGTAGTATTTAACACACATTTTATACATATCTCTTAAATTTAACTTCCTTGTTTTCAATCAGTGTTGCCACTTCTTGCATAATTATACAAATAGTGTGTAATTTTGACTAACTTGTTTGGTTCATGTGTAATTTAAAAGTTATATCAGTGAATACTCTGATAAATTTTAATACTTTTCAGATTCTGTGTCCATGGGTATAGTTCTTCTTAATCTCCTTTGCTGTATTATTATTGAAGTTCTGTATTTGAGTGTAGTTGCACATACATTTCCTTCATAGTTGAAATGAGAAGATCACTTTGTATATCAGCATTTCTGGCATACCACAGGATTTTCTAAGAATCTCAAATTTTTTTAAAATTTCAATATTTACATAATTACATTGATGTATTATCTGAAATTTTTTATGTAATTTTGACATATTATTATTTTAAATATCTCTAGTGCCAAAACTGTTTTCAATACAGTTTGATTAAAAATCAGTGTTGCCATGTTAGGGGTTCCACCTTTATTTATGGAGTTTTATGTCGTTTAGGCTGATTATTGGTTTGTGGGTTAACAATTTGTAAGGGGGAAGTTTGGAAGGTACTTAAATTTTTCATAAATTTTTCTATAAAATAATATTTCCAATACAAATTTAAATAATTAATAATTTAATATATTTAAATAAAAACAAAAAAACTATAAATTTATAATTATATTTTTTCTTATTTGGTAACTTTTTTGTAAAAAATTTTGGTTACAAAACTCGTAGTAAATCTACGGGGTTTTTATGAACGATTTAGGGAGATTAAAAAAAAAACTTGAAATACTGTTACAAATACCACATGTTCTCTTAAATAATATAATGAATTTTCTGATTTCAAACCTCTTAATTCTCTTTGCAAAAATTGTTGCTCAATCTATATTGATTTTAGCTGAGATTTTTTTTTTATTTTCTTTTTGTTTCTTTAGCAGCTGTTGGTTTAATGTTGTTAACGCATTATGATTATGCTTTTAGTGATTAAGTGTTGATCAAAGAGATCGAAGCTTATTTGAACATAAGTTATATAATAGTATTTTGTTATTGTTGTTAATAAAACCTGCGATATTTCGTCATAATGTTTCAAAGACATTTTATTGGAACGATTGTAAGAATAAATTGTGAATTTTAAAAATTATAAGGTGTTTAATGTTTTAAACTAAAAAAAATATTTAGTTATTAGCTATTACAGTTTGTTAGACGCCATTGTAAATACAGGAAGTCATTGACTTACGCGGTTCATTAAAACCGAAAAATACGGCCAACAAATCATAACCGCGAAAATAAAATTTAATAAAGTTTTTTCCAATTTTGACCTTTTTGATATTCTTCAATAAAACTTAAAAGTACCGTGTAAATCAAAGGTTACTTGTAAAGTGTGAGTAACAATATGAAGTTAATTGAGTGTGAGAGTTGTACGTTGGTGCAGGGTTGCCAATGATTTTAATATATTTTTTTTTATTTTTTTGCAAAAATCATCAAATCAATTTAAAATAATCGAGAGTTCAATTTTACCAACAGAAAAATATTCAACCGATGATGTTTTACGTTATCTTAAAAATGTCAGCGTTGTGGCCTAATGGTTACCGCGTTGTATTGTTACATATAAGTTTCCGGGTTCGATCCCCAGCGACAGCAACATCTATTCAAAAGAATAATATGTACGAGTTTTGCTATCCCTCACACATATCGCGACGCCCCCCTTCAGTGTTCCTATAGCACTTAACCTCACCGAAGTAAAATAAAGGCTATAAACTAAAAAGCTTTAACAATTTTGCCCATTCTTTATCAGATGGCGAGCAACAATTCTTCTAAGATTAATCATTTCGCGCAATTACAGTGTTAAATAATATAACAAATATAAACTGCAGAAGGTGGCCAAAAACTGTTCTAAAATTTATCATTTCCCGCAGTTACAGTATTGCCGGATTTAAAGCGCTTCATCTTTCACCACCATGCATATCTTCTGTATCCCCTTTCCAACGAAAACAACACATTAATCGGTAGGAAGAAGTTCCTAAGTGCTGCTTCTCATAAAAGAAAAAAATTTGGCGACCCGGAAACGCATTCTCCAAAATATCGACATATATTCTGTATGTGTTTACTTCACAAATGTAAAAAAAATGGAAAATTGGTATATTTTCGTCCATCTTGTACACTAAATAGCTTTACACATGTTGACCATCTCTTTCCATCTGTTTCTACTATTTCCCAGTATTGGTTATATCAAATGTCAATTTTTTTTTTATAAATTTTCTATTAAAAATTAAATTTTATTTTCTTTCGTTCGTTCGTAAAAAACTTTTCCATTTAGTTTGCATTAATTTAAATTTAATCAAACAACCCTGTAGGAAGCCTGGGGTCAATGGTCTACAAGTCACTACTTTTGTCGACTATTTTGGGTGACATTTTGGTGACATGTCCACAAAGCGCTTATACTTTTTACATTCCATTTTTGCAAGACTTGTGAAAAACAATCTAATTTGTGCAAAAATAACGAGAAAGAGGCAACAATTTTTAGTGAAAGTTGCAACTCTAGAGATTTTGTGGAGCCTGATGAAGATTTTATGGAACCTGTGAATGATTTTGTGCAGTCTTTGAAGATTTGTTTACTCCAAAATTAAATTTGCACGAACATTTTTCTACTTTAATGAAATTTATAAAAAAATTTTTATTAATTAAATATCTAATTTAACAAAATAAATGCACCTGTGAATCTCTGGTTCCAATGTCAACACCTAGTCAATAGTTGTGTAGATTCGCAAACACACGCACATGTTAAATGTCTACAGCAGAAAGCGTTGGCTGGGGCATAATCAGTCAGTAGTACTGGTGACAAAGTCAATAGTGAATTAGTATTGACATTTCCTATCGACATTTCCTACAGGGAAGTTTGTTGAATTCCCGAATTATTTACATACATTTAAGTAAAACTTAAGTCAATGCGTAAATTTTAAAATTGTAATAAAATTCATGAAATAAATCATTACGGTGCCAAAAAATCGTCAAATCATCTTTTTTGAATTTTTTTTTTAACAAAAATCGTCCAAAAGACATTTAATTGTCAAATTTGACAGTTATGGTTGTGCGTGAATTTTGTTTTATAACTCTTATCAGTATTTCTTTGTTTCATTTACAATACTGCAATAGTCCACGCTTTAGATTCGATTTTGTTTTTTTCTGCGGCGAATTTCCATATTTTTTTAGTATCATTCCATTTTTCTTGAATCCAATCTGTAGCATATCGTATATTACTCCAACATTGTGAATGAAGCTTAAATGTTTATTTTGTTTTTTTTTATGTTCAATTTTAGTTATTCCTAATTCTTACAATGCTACAATTTCCACAAAGCGAATCATTTCTGTATCGTTTAATTACTGAAACTTTGCAAAATAATGTAGCCGGGGAGCCGATTACCCATGAAAGAACTGATTGGAATTTCGATCCGGAAATAAGTCAAAAAAGAAGATCAATTTTTTATGAAGTAAGTATGAAAAAAAAATGAATTGCTATAAATATATATTTGTAAAATCTTTAAGACTCATGGCTTTAGGGGAGCAAAATTTATTGAACGTATTGGCGTGGGCCAGGATGGTCTGGAGGACGAACGTAGAAATGAGCAACATTCACGGGATATTGGCCGATTAAATGGTGAACATTTCATTAATTATCCGGCACCACAATAAAAATTAAACATACATTAATTTATAATGTTTATAAATTAAGTTATTAAATTTATTGTATACAATCATTTTTATTGTTTTACAAAAAAAAAAAAACAAATATATTTATGTACATAATTAATTCATATACACACATACATACACACGTACTTTGGTACATATTATAATTATGTATTATAAAATTAAATATATGTAATTTTGTTGTTTTTTTTTGTTGCCGCTGCTGTTGAATATTTCTATTATGTATTCTCTGTTGTTTTACAAGGATATTCTGCATTCAACTGTTATGTTTACACACTTTTACAGTCATACGACGTTTGTATGTGTAAACACAATTTGTCATTGCCATTAAATACATACAAACGTATATTTAAGGATGTTTGATAAATTTTTGGCCTGGCCATAAATATATACAAATTTGTTTGTTACTTTCTTTACTTTCAACTTAAAGGTCAATGTAAGATTTTGTTGATTTGATTCATTGAGATGCAATCAACTTAGTCCCGTTTCACACAAAGCAACTTTTGTCGCGACGATTCTTGTCAATTCTCTTTTAAGTTGCCTTTAATTTCACAAATAGAAACTTTTTTCAGCAACTTTCGTCTACATTTGGTTTAAAATGAATGAAAAAACGAAGAATTAAAAAACAAAACGAAGAATGAAAAAACAAAACGTGTAGCCGAGAACAAGCAACTCCGTACCAACCCCCACACTTCTTTCCCCTCTCTCCAACCAACTCAAGAGTTGCGCGACAAATGTTGCTTTGTGTGAAATGGGACTTATCTCGAGAGATGAATATTTTTACATTAGGCTCGAAATATAGTTTAATTAACCAGGAATAGTTACATTTGATTGTGACAATTTTGTTCAGGTTGCTGCAGACAAAATTCAGTTGGCAAGAAATTCGGTTTTCACAATGAATCCGTTTTCGTAATATATAAGAAGAGAAAAGTGCAATAATATATAAAGTTATAGCATTACACTCGGGAAAAAGCTCCATCATATTTATGAATACTTTTTAGATTTTCACCTAATGTTACACTTTAAATATATGATGAAGCTGTTGTATAAAAATGCAAATTGATGACATATTTTTTTTACATTAATGAAAGCTTTCATAAATATGAGAAGGAATTTTTAAAAAAATATTAAGTAGAATTTATGAAATACTTCTTCAATATGAAATACTTCTTACATGGGATTAATTGAATAGACGTATTAATTGATGATTTCATTAGCATTGGATTGATATCAATTGTAATTAAATTATTTCCAATACCATTTTTTTAAATAATGATAAAGATTTTAATTATTTGATTTCATTGATTAATGGTAATTTTTTTTAATTGCATTACAATTAATCAATTTAAAACTAATTTGTTAAAAAAATATATAGTTTTATATTGATACTCTACTAGAGCAAAATTTTGTCGTTTTGCCCTTTCTCTCTTACAAAACAAAACAGCATATGTAAATCAATTTTAACAAATGCTTTGTTTTCATCAATTGTAGATAATTTTTGAGGCATTAGGACGATTTCATTAGCATTAGTAGGACAAATTCTAATGCCAGAAAATTTCATTACCATTAAATGGTAAAATTTAAATGCAAATGAAAAAATACCAAGTATGAAATACTTCACCAATATGATGAATAATTTTTTTTGTAAATTATTTAAATAAATGAGAATTTATTTCCACTGAATAAAATAATTTAAAGTAGCTTTTTTAATAATTTCTTTATCAAATGATGAAGTTTTTTGAAATATTTGTAATAAAGTTTTATGAAACACTTTATGATACTAATGCAAACTGCATAAATATGATGAAGAACTGAAGACGAACGAGATTTATGAAACAGTTTCATCAACATGGTGAGGGTACATCAAAAATATTTATGCATAGGATATCGTCTTAATGTAGCGATAAGTCAAAATTTTAATAATTCTCCTGTTTACGAGCAAAGTGCATTGAACGCACTTTTCTTCTTTAACGAAACTTTTTCTTCATCTCTGGCATTTTTTCCTCATAGCCTTAGAAATGTTGTTTTCTTAAGCTAATACTCTTGTATCGAACCATACAAATGTTATGGTAATGTTTTTGTCGCAAAATACCAACTCAAGCAGAAAAATACTACTATCGGCACAGTGCTGACAAAGCATGGGCGATAGGTGGTTATACGTTGGCATAATGTGGTGTTAACAAATTTGCCCATTTACCCGATTGATAACAGCGGGTTAGAGCAAACCTGCCACCGTTGGCATAACGTCGATACTTCAAAATATTTGATGTATTACAAATACCTGAAGTTGATTAAATTCAGATTTTTTATAAAAATCACACATTAAAAATGCCTTAACCTTTTAGATACATAATTCTTGTATAACCATTTAAAATGTAATAAAATAAAAAAAAAAAAAGATAATACTACTGGATAGTTGTAATATTTGTTGTTTGGTTGCTACTGGCAAAACATTTGGCTTACAAATATAACATCATTTATTTTGCTAATACAATATCCTTTGTTAAGGTATTAAAGTATGGGTTTCTTCAATAACACTGGTTTGCCAGTACTAACTGTTTTTTTTTTGTACGGTTGGCAATTTCTGGCTGTAAAGTTGTGAATGAAAAACATTTGGCCAAAATATTTACGAAATTATAAGAATACGCAATAGAGGCGTCGATTATGACAACAAATCACCAGATGACTGGCGACAAAATGTATAAAAAGGCATTCAAAATGTATTATTTACTACTGCCAATACTAAAACTACATAGTAGGTGCCAATGAATTATCGGACGACCTAATAGATACAACAAGAAGGCTTATTAAATAGCAGATGCAGTATGAGTTTTAAATCTCATCTGGATTTAATAAACGTTATTAGCCATTGTTAAATACTACTACGACTACTACTTATTAGCTTACTACCACAAACATGCACATTAAATGCACACACATGCAAATGATGATACCCAGTAAGTATTTTTAAAGGATTACATTAACAAGGTGTTTGTTGAAAGTATTTTATAAGGCCATGCGTGGTACCAACTATTAATATTCACCAATATTTTATGCGCCTTACAAGGAAACTCACGGTGAAAAAACCCCTTCGAGACCAAATACCTCCCAGATTAAATTTAAACTAACAACAATTACCTGAGAAATACTGAATTCTTTAGGTAGACTGGAATATTTATTCACCCGGTTATTGGAGTGCGCACAACATGCCGATTCCCTGTCATAGGTGTATCTCACCCATTTTTGGGTGATCATGAAGGGTGACTGGCCCTTCCTCTTTTCGACCTAACCTAAATACAATTAATCATATACATAAGCTATTTAAGAAACATTTTTTAATAAGAAAAAAAGTTGGATTTATATACATAGTGTTGGCTTTTTATTTGGTAACAAATAATGTCTGTCTATATACAAATTGTAATAAATATTAAACCATAGAATGGGTAATTTTTCTTATCCGATTTTAAATTCATAAAAATGCACTTCCAACTTGCACATCGTGGCGTATGATTGCCATGATATTTGAATTAAGCTTTTTCACGTTCGATAAAAGCTTTGGCTCTTACTTTTATAAAATGTCGCTTTAAAATTGCCATGTAAACGAAATTGCATAATATAAAATTGTTCACTGGGATATGTAAATATATGCTGTAGCATGCTTGCATTTGTCATTCACATTACATTGCATGTGTGTATGTATTTGGGTACTTTTAATCATTATTCATAATGTGCGTATTGTTACAATTAGTCGTATAGATGTTTGTGTTTATGTGAATGCGGTTACAACATCGCGAATACAATTGCAATATAATTACATTCGGTTGCAAACATTAGTATTAAGGCCTCTTTATAATTTCATCATTTATGGCTGCTGTTGTTGTGCATTAATCATTATAATTTGAGCCAATTTTATACTTGTAATATTCGAATTCAGGACAAATGTGTATGTGTGCATGCATATACATACATACTTATTTATAACTTTTGTCTATAAAATTTTTGCAAATAATATAAAAAGAAATAAACTGTATTTTACAACTTTTGTTACTGCCGATATTGATACAAATTTAAATACTAACTTCTATAAGGAATGATACAATTTTGAATTACCTATACATATGTAAAATTGCGTTGCGTTGCGTTTTAAATATCTGCATATATTTAAAAAAACTGGTTACAATTTCAACAAAAACAAGTAAGAGCGGCTAAATTCAGCTATGCCGAATCTTATATACCCTTCACCATGGTTGGGAAAAAACTGAAGTTTATATATGGACATATATGGAATGGACAGATTTATATACGGACGCCTTTAAGAGGAAATTAACCATTTAGTTTGGTGATAAAACTTGGACTCGGGAAGATTTATGGTTCCATAAAATAGGTATTTAAAAAAAATGTTTAGGTATTTTAAAAAAATGTTTTGGGCATAACTATTTTGTATCTGAACCGATATTTCCAAGTTTTTTAACAAATATGTTATACTAAAGATTTTCGATCATTTGCTATATAAGACGTATCCATAGGTCATATTACAGCTCTAAAATAATATATGAGAAATAAAATAATATATGAGAAATAAAATGGTTTAAAAATCTTTTTATAAATTCTTTTAAATCGGAGCAAAAAATAGAAATAAAACCATTTTTATCAGAGGGTTTTTATAAAAATTTTGATGATTTTAGCCTATTTGTGGAATATTTAATTATTAATTTAAATTAATTATTTAATGTTAAAAAAACAAAAAAAAAAGTCTTAAGAAAATATAAAAAATTTGTACAAAAAAAAAAAAATTGAATAAACGGGGAATCGAACCCGCGCCTAAGAGAAAAAAAGTATTTGTGACATAGCGTTTAGACAACTGAGCTATTGAGTTTTCGCCCATTAGAGATTTGTTTGGTTTTTATTTAAATGACAAATCTTTGTATGTGTTTGTTGTTTGTGTATAAAAAGTGAAGAGGTGAAAAAAAGAATTTCAACAAACGGATGTGTTTGTTATGCGTAATATTCAACATACATATAAAAACAAAGGGATTTCACGGAAAAAATTAGAGGAAGTCGTGGTTTTATGCTAATATCTCAGCCATTTATTAACCGATCTGTCTGATTTTCAATAGCAAACAGAAATGGATCACATGTAACAGAAATATATAACAATCAAGTCCTCATCATGTGTGGGGTCTTCGGAAACCCCATTTCAACACACAGACGGAAATCGTTAAATCAACTTCGCTCTTCATAAGGACCCAGAATATATATACTTTATAGGGTCTAAGATCAATATTGTAGAAATTGCAAACGGAATGACAAACTTATATATACCTCTCCACCTGTGGTGAAGGGTATAAAAATATTAATACAGAAAAAGTCAATTGTTCAGTTTACACCGAGTATTGTATAGGGTAAAATTGTTGTTGGTAATTAACACTTAAATATCTGATACAACTTTATAAAACTTCATTTGCTGTGTTTATAAAATGTTGTATTGTGTATCATAATATATCAATCTCAAGTGAATACCAGTTTTTCCACCTTCACCTTTATTTTTAATGTTTTCTTCTTGTTTCTATAAATCTGTAAATATTTTTATTTTTCTTCTTTACAATTTGACGTTTTGAAACATGAAAATACAACTGACTGTTCAAAACAAAATATTTTTAAAGTGTATTTCTATACAATATACAAAATACAACACTGGTTGTGAATTGCCCAAATATATTTATGATTGAAATATATAGATTAAAATGAGTTCTTTAAGCTATTTGATTCTTTTAAATCAATAAATCTATACTGCAATCAAAAATGAAAAAATATTTTTAAATTATAAAACTTGGAAAATTAAAAATATTTTTCTTATTAACTATTAAACATTTTTCATATATGTTATGTATGTATATTATTATATCTTTAGTACCACAAACAAAAAATACATTCTCCTGTGGCCACATGAGAGGTAAGTAAATAGATCAACGTGATTGGCTGTACAAAATATAATTTTATACATTTTTGATCAAAATGGGTTTGGTGCATGTGGCCCACTAGCGAAGAATCCCTCCTTTGCCTTAAAATGATTTATGATGACACCCCAAAGTATGTTAAAAACAAAACACTTTATTATATTTAAATACCAAATCATTTGTGTACACAAACAAAAATCCATGTAACAAAATTACATTGTTTCGCATCACCATAAATTTAGTGTAAAATAAACAAATCCATACGACTCTTTTGTAAAATATATCAAACTTATTGATTTTTGTTATATTTTACGAACAAACTTTGTAAATTTTTATAATAATGTTGATGATTTTTTTTTAACCCCTTGCCTGTCCAGTGTATCACATATGATGCACAGGCGTCATGATTGATACGCTTGTGCATCATATGTGATACACAATTAGTATTATTTCCTTTAACTAGTGGACGTACGATATACAAAAAATTTTTTGTTTGGGGACAGGCAAAGGGTTAAATATCAAATTTTACTAAGTTGTAGACGTAAAGTCAATGAAAAATTTAATATACGTGATTTTACTTTTTCGCAGGTTTTAAAAAAGATCACGCAAGATCCTTGATGAAATTCGGAATATATTTTTATTATTTAACCAAACGAAAAATTAATATTTTTGTAATTTTTATCTAACTTTTTATTTATTTATTTTGATTTCCTATACAGCAAGACTTATAATCTTATAATAAGAGTATAGGAGGAGTAATGGAAATGAGCAATAATGTTTAAATATTTAAGAATATAATTAACTTTAAACAGTATATAAAAAAACAATTTAAATAAAATGTAAATTGAAATATGGATATAAAACAATTAAAATGTAAAAAAGAAAAAAACAAAATAAATTACACCAAAATTTAATTAACTTTAATTTGATAACATAAATTTTAAAATATTTATGAAAAACTAAAAAAGTCAAAAAGGTATCTTTTAAAATGCATGGAATTGCTTATAAATTGTATGTTTGGAGGTAGAGAGTTCCAAAGACCTATTGAATGGATGTAAAAATGACATAATTACTAAGTGATTGGGAAAACATAAGCCTGTTATAGAGATATGGAGGTTTATGCGTATATACAACCTTGTGTGGAGTAGAATTAGAGTTCGATATTTGGACAAAATCTTTAAATAATTTTATTCAAAAGATGCGTGTAGATCTTTAAATATTGATGAAAATTATTTTTTTTTTAATTCTTCATCATATTTAAGAAAGGCCTCATAAATATGAAGAACATATTTTATCATATTTATAAATTGTTACCATGGACGAAAGTCTATGAAGTTTTTCATTATATTTATGAAGTTTCTTTTCATAAATATAATGAAGCTTTTGCCCTGAGTGTACTCATTCTTGTTCAGTGTGAGAATTTTTTTTGTTAACAAAAGCTGTTGTTGTGTGGTTTATAACACTAATTTAATATAACCGCCCTTTTTATTATTACTAACTACATACATACATATGTACATACAAACATGTACGTATATGTATATGTATGTATGCATAAACGTACGTTTGCACTATCGCATTCGCATTTAACACAACATTAATAATGAAATCATCATAACAATGATCGTTATTGCTATTAAGTTGTATTATGTATTGTATGTATGTACGTATCCTTATTTTATTCACTACACTAGCTTACATCGATTTTGCACATTATTTGCAATTATGACTATTTTTTTACAATATTCTTACACAATACTCAAAATATCTCAAAAAAAAAAATATAAGAAAAATATATCGCCGAAAGGCTAAATAATGTGATATTTGTATTTGGGAGCTCCTTAAAACACAGGTCGTGTCTGGCTAGAGCAGGGTCGATATTAAAAATGTTCATACGCAACTTTTTAAACTTTTAAATATATTTATTGTTCACATAATTGCAAATATCTTTTTGTAATTTTGTCCATCGATGAGAAGTGAATATTTTGTATTTGAACTTTTTTTTTAGTGTGCCGCATATTATATTTTTTTTCTTTGTACACTGGTGTTATTATTGTCATCATTATTGTTGACTATGAAATAAAGTAATATTTAACAAACCTGTTGTAAACGTGTTGGCAGTGTCAACAATGTGTTCTTGTATTGTTTATTTGATTGTTATTTATCATTATTACAATATTACCCCGGCCGTGTTAATCATATTGTGGTTTTATTTCAATGATAACTTATTTTATTATCTACATACATATTTATTATTAATAATGGACATGTTTTGTTTGTTTATTTATTTATTTTTGACAATTTATTAATATAATAATGTGTATTAAATGTAATATAATGACAGAACTTTCAATTTCCATATACGATACACTGATCAAATTTTAACTTAAACTTTTGTATTAACAAGAACGAAGGGCTACGTTCAATAAATATATGATTGTATAATTAACTTTTTTTTTTTTAAATCGTGCATTTTTTAAAGTGCAAAACAAAAATTGTTTGTCTCCAATTTTTACCCTCAATTACCTAAATTCTTATTAGTAATTAGCAAAAAAACTTGCAGTTTTTTCTGCACAGTTTTTCTTTCAAATATTCTTAAAAATACCGTAAATGATATTCATCGTATACCGTAACCGTTAAAAAAACGCAACCGCTAAAATACCAGTTTGTTATTTCTTTCGGTTATAATTATGGCTTTTGCAAAATAACGCTTACAGTATTTTAATTAGTAATGGCAATTGGTTTGTTTGAGCTCATCAGTAGGCTGACAATTTAGTACTTTTAGGCCGCTGTTTCTTACAAGATATTTATTACTTTTGTTCCCTCTTTTTTGAATTTGATTGAAATCTGGAGGAACCTACCAACAGAGTTCTCAAAAGTAAAAGCCATTCAGAATCTCAAGGTTTTCATTTAGAAGTGTCTTTTATGTGAATCTCGAACCAAGGATAGTTTTAAATGTTAAGATAGTTTTAAATGAAAAGAAATTCGCCATTAAAAAGTACCCAATCAAATATTTAATTAAAAAATCTAATCTTAATTTTTAACTTTTCTTTAACCTTTTTCTTTTTCTAATTTGAGCCCAGCGGTATTTTTTGCTAATCTTAACAACACATGTCTGCTGACGTGTAGTACAATGAAATTAGTAGACAAATTAGTAGCCGCTACTAAATTTTAGTAGACTGTTTGCTAAAGTGGAATTTAAAATCTGTTTGCTAAAATCAGCAAAAAAAAAATACTAAATATTAACAATATTAGTACAAAATTTCAAATTTATTTTTTTTTTACAAAATGAAAAAAAAAAGTCACTTCCGATCCCTTTTTTAAACCTATGTAACATTTTAGGGCAATTTAAGTTTGTTTGTATAAGTTTAGATTATTAGAAATAACATTTCCTTCCTTTTTTAAAATTAGTATTTTTTTTTTTGCTAATTTTAGCAAATCGGTTTTCAAAAATTTGTAAAATGATTTCTGAAATTAGCAACAAAAATTTGTAAATATTTTGTAAAAATTCTGTAATTTGTAAAATATAAATAGCAAAAATATTTGCTAAATCATAATTTTTTTTACTAAAAATCAGTACAAAAATAGTAAAGTGGGATTGAAAACCGTTTACAAATTTGTCTACTAACTTTTTTTTCTGAGTGTGCTCCTGCTCTAGAATCCCTTCAGAAGTTTGCTGGGATAGTTATATTGTATTTTAATATTATTTATCTTGACATTAAATTGGTGTTAAAGCCAATTTAACTAGAATACATAATAGTGTTCATAGATATCAAAATATAAATTATTATACATATTTCAATATGTAGTAACATACATACGTACATACATATGTATAAGGCATTCTCGACCAAAAGCTTTAAAAAAGTACATATTTATGTTGAATCAAAAACAATTTTTAATAATACACTTTCAGTAATGGAATTATTACTGATGCTTGAATTATTCTTTTAAAGGTATAATTATGCTAAAATAAATTATTTTTTACATAATTATTGTATTATTTATTCAGAAATAATAGTTCAAACAACAATTTTTTACTTAAAAATCGGACCTAGAGCACCTTCAGTGTGCAATTAAGTAAAATGGTCCGCGGCACGCAGCATAGAGCCATCATTTTTAATCTTAAAGTTAAAAATACAAATTTGTTATGTTATAGGCTTTTTACACTGAACAACATCTTTGTGAAACGCGTGGAAGATGTTGAAAATATGAAACAAGTGTTTACATTGGCAACATCTTTCATCTTTCATCTGCCATTTATTTAGCTGTCAATAAAATAAAAGAAAGACGCATATTTTTTGTTAAAAAAAAATGGATTTAGAGAAAGCATTAATCATTGGAGTAGTTGTTGCTTTGCAAGAACGAACCCGAATTTTAATGCAGAACATTGAAATATTAAAGGTCATTCTGGAAGATGATGGTGAAGAAAAAATTTTGGAAGACATAAGAATGAAATTCTTACATGTGCCGCTCATTTTCCTTTGTTGAATAATTTGGTTTTTGTTTATTTTATGCAATGTCGGTTTGCTAGTGATGGCACAAAGAAAATGTTTTTTTTGTCATTTTTTTAGTGATGACACTTAAAATAACGAAAGATGTAAGATGGAACAAAATGAGAAAGGATCATCTTTTGTAGATGTGGAAAGATGTAGAATTGTTGGCCTGTATAATTCTTATGGGAAGATGTTAACATCTTTGCAAATTGATGAAAGATGTAGCTTAGTGGAATAAGGCTATTAGTAGCTGGTCATATATCGTAGCTTGGAAAGTACTTAGGATTTTTCTTTTGGAAATATTATTTTTTAAGGAAGCACTTAGAATTTTTTTTAAATATCATTTTTCTTAAAAAATTGAGGATTTTTAAAACTTTTAATATTTTGATACCTAATTTGCCTAAATTTAATTTTTATTACTAACCAGGTAAAAATGATAATATATGTTCAGATATAATCATAGATGGTTACATGTATGAGCATATATGGTTTCATATAAGAGCTTATATGGAAATATATGACATGTATGTAAGCATATATGGGTAAATATATTTAAAGAAAAAGTTCATATATAGTAATATATGATATCATATGTAACCAGATATGAACATTTATATATGTCCTTCCGGCCATATACACTCAAATTACGGATCCAAGCTATATATAAAAATATATGTACCCATATATGAACATTTTCTGTCAAATGCAAAGTTTTATATTTTCTGATTTTAAAAATATAAATTCATATAATTCCTTTTTGTTTTTTTTACCAAAATAGTTTGTTTATATACAAAATTATTTCAATAAAAATTACAAGAAATTATGCAAATATAGATACACACAGAAAATAAAAATATATGCATCTGTGTGTGTTTTATTTTGTAAAATTACAAACAAATAAAAAAAATTTCCATTTGAAAAACAAACCACAAAAATAGTTTTTTTCTACTTTTTGTCAGTTAAAAATTGATAGTTATTTTAAACTACTTTCGATTGCTTTTACTACTTTTGTCCATTTTTAAACAATGATTAAAAATAAACAACAAAATGGGCTGAATATAATGAAAAATCAGTAGTCCTCTTTTTGATTGTATTTTCGATTAATTCAAAATGTATCTTAGATTATTTTTAACAAAATAATATTGTGAGTGTGGGTATGCACATAAAGATATTTTGCAAAAAAGCTCAAAATTTTTTCATTGAAGAAAACAATATTGGTGTTTCTAAAATATGCAATTTATCCAAATTTTACTGAATTAACTTTTGTCGATCTTTATTTTCTTTTGCTCGTAGCTGATTGCAGTCAATTTACACGGCAGAGTTAATTTTAAAATCTATGAATGTATCCTTACGTAATTGATTTTATCTTTAAACGTACGACCGCATGTCAAATTTGACAAAAATAATTAACAAATTTGTAAGGTTGACGTACTACTTTATAAAATCGTTGATTTATTTACCTTATAAATAAATCGAGTTCTTTCTATATTGCAAATAATAAACACTGTTTGAAATTATTTATAGCTCTATTTATTTATAACAGTCACTAAAAATTACAGAAAAAACACTGTAATAGCACACTTTATTTACACGATATAGATAGACTAAACGTTAGCCACACTTTAGTTCTTCACACTCAGCGTTTTACTTTATAAACTGAACTACTGCGTCACCGAGTACCAGTATTTATACGAGTAGTCAGGTATTCTAGTTATTTCCAGTTTATTATGACACTAGATTTTTCCAGCTGTCAAAATTCGTGTATATAAAATAAATACTAAACTTCTATTCAAAATGATTTTTATTTTAAAGTGATAAATATTAATTTTTCCAGCCCAAAAATTTGAAATGCTATATTTCAGAAAACAAAATTTTTAACATTTTCTTGAACAATTAGCTTTGATGTTTTTTTTGTTCATTATATCTTGCAATTTTCTACATCTTATACAGGCTCCCAATCAGGATGTTCCCGAAAAGTTTTGTTTGAAACTCCTTTTATTTTTTAGAATTTTTCTTGTTTATATACAAATTGTTCGCAACACGTTATTCAAATATTCAACATATTAACAACAACAAACAAACATTTATTAAACAATCTACAATAGGCTGTCCCTGAAATTACTAATTTCATATTTTTAATGGTGTTTCTCCAACCTTACATCGTTATGTTGAATCTGAAATATATATATTTTTATGAAAATGTATTTTTAGTTTGATTCGAGATCATAGGAAAAGTTTTTCCTTATTTTTAATTTAAGCCATTCGGCTGGTGTCTAATAACTTTTTCTGTGTATTCTCCATGTTTACTTAAATTAAAAATAAGGACAAAATTTTTCATTTGAAACAACTTTTCCTATGATCTTGAATCAAACTAAAAATACATTTTCATACATACACTTAAAAAAGTTTGTAAGTTAAAATAACTGAAAATATCATTTAAAAGAAATGATATTTTATTTAAAAACCGGTATACTTAATTTTCATTTAAATTAAATGCCATTTGTTATTTATTTTTAAATGTTGATTAATCAACTGACAAATAATATAATCAGTTAAAATAAATGTCAAAATTTTACCTACCAATCCTTAAAAAATAAATGTTTTTTTCATTTATTTGAAATTATTTCCGTTTTTGTATTTTTTGTTTTTTAATAAACTCTTACAATAGAAAATGTATGTATGCATATAAAGCTATAAACACTTTTTGTATGCATGTGTTTGTGTATGTATGTGTGTTTATGAAGTTCTTGTAATTTGTATTGAAAAATTTTGTATATAAACAACAAATTTAAATAAACAACAAATTTAATAAAACAAATTAAAATTTTTTGACACAAATAAACCACAAGTTTCCGTTTTGTGGGTAAATTTTTATTAAATTTCAAACAAATGAAAAAAATAAATGAAACTGAAAAAAAATGGTAAATGATAGTAAATTATTTCGAATAAATGTATAAAAAAGTTAATATAGATATTTCTTTGAAAAATAAATGTATGTTCCTTTATTTTTAAATGAAACGGAAAACTTTTTTATTAAACTACAAACAGTAAACTACATAATATTCTGAGTGTATAAGTATTAAAAAGATCGACTATAAAATATAAACTTCTCTATATATATTTTTATTAAAATCAAAAAGTCAAAGTCAAATTTTTTTAAATAATTTTCTGTATTTTATATTTTTTAAATCGGGGCAAGACAAACATTCATTTAAATACAATTTCGTGTGTTTTTGACGTCAAGTATTATGTGAAATATTATTCAGGTTTTTTGTTTATTCAACCATTTTTTATTGCTTCAACCATATACATATTCCTAAATATTTTTTTATATTTTTTTATAAAAAAATATTTAAAAATATAATTTTTTTAAGTTTTCCAAAAATCAAATACATTGAATTCGATTGGTGAACGTTTTTCAGAAAACAAAACACGTTTGAAAAAAAACAAAATTTTTAGTGGAAGTGGGAGTTTGTATTAACCACTAAAAGTCTACAATTCGGATTTCAAAGGACATACCAATCTACATACATACATTAAAATCAACAAACAATACATGAATAATGGATTCTTACAATAAATATAATGGTATCCAATATACAAATAAATGACATTTTAGAAAAAAGAGAAGGAGAACTTTAAGAACCTATTAGTAGTATACCTGCATAAACATGTGTAAGTATAGAACAGCTTCTAGTCAAGTTAATGCATTTGGTAAACTATTAAAGGATTTATTTTTATATAAAATATATACATATAAAAAGGAATAAAAAGAAATTTTCTTAACATTATAAGCTCTTAACGAATAAAGAAAATATATACCAATAAATGTACACACACACACGTACAAAGAACATAAACAAAGAAAAAGGGATTATGAAAGAAAAAAAGAAAAATTAGGTGGCATGGGACTAAATAAGAGGGTGCAGTACTTTAAAAACCAATAACCTCAATTGGAGAGGTTTAATGGCATTTAAAAGTCTTAATGGATATAAGTGCCAACCATGCTAAAACAAGCTACATATTCCATAAAGTTTAAAGGTGTTTGAGGCATTTCCATTCAGTTAAGATAAACTCACTGTTAATCTAACTTTTTTATTTGATCACTAACTAAATATGTGGTAAAAATGGGCGTTAATTCATGTGGATTTTTTTTTCTGAAAAAGTGTGAAACTGTATGTTTTTCCCCCCTAACTTAACAACACCCACTTAAATAAAATGAATAAAGGAAGTCTAGCTGCTTTTAATTAATTTTTGTTGGCTTCACTTTTTTTCTTTCGTTCAGAACTTTAGAGATACAAGAAAAAAAAAAGAAGGGAATTGTTATTTTTTGTAGTCAAGATTTTCTTTGTCATCCTTTCGTCGGTCGTCATTTTATTTGTTTTAGCTTTTTTTCGTTAACGATTTTTATTGAATTTTCTTTTCATTTGTTTGTTGATTTTTTGGATTTGATTTCATTAGTATGCATTGAAGTCAACCATTCGAGTCTGTCAAGTCTGTCGTCGTTCACTTGCACACTACCCACCCATCTGCCCGCCCGCCCATTCGAATGGCAGGATAAGAATTGTTGTTAAGAAAAAGTGAAACGTGAGCAATTGCTTTTTTTCGTTTTCTACCAATACATCACAAAAAAAAAAAAAACAACAAAAAACCAAACAACAAGCTTTTTAACAGTTCTTGCCATTTTTGTCAATAAAATTATATTGTAATCAAATGAATTGAAGAGGAAACTGATACAACAACAACAGCAACAGCACAAGTATTTGTGGATGAAGGGATGGATGGATATCAATAACAAAATGAAGGATCTATGTTAAGTTGAATAGGAAATGTCTTCATTTATTTTTTTTCTATTAAATTTATTTGCATTATAACAAATAAATTAAATAGAAAACACTGAAAAAGAAATTATTCTAAATACAAATTATTGAAATACGAATTTTTAACTTTAAAAAATTTTGAATTTTCGTTTCCTACCGATACCTAGATTAAGTCACTTAATCCAATTGTAGTTGGGCCTTAAAGCAAGACCAATTACTTGCATTCACGACTAAAATCACTTTCGAAAATACCGCATTTGAATTGCTTAAATAAGTTTCAGCTTAACACATTACATCATACATTGGATTAATTAATTATTTGAATCAATTACTGATACACTTAAAAAAGTTTGTAAGTTAAAATAACTGAAAATATCATTTAAAAGAAATGATATTTCATTTAAAACCCGTTCTACTTAATTTTCATTTAAATTAAATGCCATTTGTTATTTATTTTTAAATGTTGATTAATCAACTGACACTTACGTAAGTAACAAATGATATAATCAGTTAAAATAAATGTCAAAATTTTTTTTCATTTGTTTGAAATTGTTTCCGTTTTTGTATTTTTTGTTTTTTTTTTTAAATATACTCGTACAATACAAAATGTATATATGCAAAGCTATAGACACTTCTTATGTGAATGTGTTTGTGTATGTATGTATGTGTGTTTATGAAGTTCTTGTAATTTGAATTGAAAAATTTTGTATAAATACAACCAATTTAAATAAAAAAACAAACAGACAGCAAACAAAATTTAAATTTGTAATAACTGTTACGGACACAAATAAACCACAAGTTTCCGTTTTGTGGGTAAATTTTTATTAATTTCAAACAAATGAAAAAAATGGTAAATGATAGTAAATTATTTGAAATAAATGTATAAAAAAGTTAATATAGATATTTCTTTGAAAAATAAATGTATGTTTCTTTATTTTTAAATGGAACGGAAAACTTTTTTATTAATCTACAAACAGTCAACTACGTAATATTCTGAGTGTATATAGCCTAACCATCTTTAAATAAACTGTTTGATTTTATGAAAACTTTGATTTTTAGAAAACTTAGTTATAAAGTAAAGTCTCGATTCGGATAAAAAATATATTTCGAGGATAGTTTATTAGAAAATATATATTGCCAAAAGCTTGAAATTTGTTAAATACTGTAATTTTTATTGTTAACAAAAGTTTTTAAATATGTAGGACAAATGCTAATGCCAAAAATTCCATTTGCATTAAGTTACAATTAGAAGTTAGTTGAAATTGTGGCAATGAAATTTTAAAACTCTTACAAAATGACAGGCTTTAAAACTGCGTACAGCGAGAAATGTTGCAAACTTTCTTGGAATTTTATTGTATAATACAAAATTTTACGTATCGTTAATGGTTTTAGAAAAATGGCAATACATAATATTAAATAATAATAATAATATCGTGTTTTTATTCGATCTTTAAGATATTAAAAAGAAAAAAATTAAAATTAGAAAACAGTATCAGTTGTGTCCACCGAATTTTTTGCCAATCGAATTCTGGCGGTTACGACAACTGCCTTCATATGAAATTATATTTTTAGTTGTGAAAGCCAATATTCAGTTGTACAATTTAATATTTATATTCCACAGAAATATTATTACGATCCACAAAATTTTATTTAAAAAAAAAATATTTTTAATTTTTTCCGGTATCAAACCTGGGATTGCCCATAGATTCATAGTTCACACTCTTTCACCACAACTAATTTAAATTTTCTTTGATATATTTACAATTTAAACATTTGAATGTTTTATTTTAATTAAAAAAAATATTTTTTAAATGTTTGTCTTTACCGGGATTTGAACTCGGAAATCCTGAGTTCTGAGCTGCCTCTCTACCTACTACACCACAAACACTTATAAAATTTTATGGCTAATTTTGAATTTAAACAATTTGTTAGGAAGAGAAATGTGAGAATAAAATTTGTTTATCAATACCAATACTTAGTGACGACCAATACAATCCACAATTTGGTTGCTTCTACTGAAACCCTAAATTAATGATATATTTGATCAGAATAACCGTACTTGTAGTTACCATTTTTGAATATCGACAATTTTTTTTAATAAATTTGATAGATTGTCCCAAACTACTAATATATTCACTAAATAAATGGTTGCTTCCACCGCACACAAATACCAAACGAATTTTATTTTTAAAAATGATTGAAAATACCAATAATTGAATAATAGAATTGTGATTTGGTTTCTTTTCCCTTTTTATAATTGCCAATACAACATTTTTGATTTATTAATGGATTTTAGGTTATTCCAAATAAAATTAAATTCTTGCAAATAAATGTTGACGGGTTTGATGGAATTGCAACCAATATTTTCTCTGGGTGCAGCTATGAAAAATGTAGGATAGAATTTAGGGGTTTCGCCACTGGGGTACAAATATCACTGTCGATTTTTACTATATTTCAAAGAGTAATTCAATTCTTAAAATCGATAATTTTTTGCAGTTACTGATCATCTTTCACAAATGCCGGACCATCAAGAGGGGATTTATCGACAGCTTACATTTGTATAATTTCAACAGACGTATACGTAATATTAATTTGTTGCATAATACATAATATTCAAAGAAGACAAGTTTGCTAGTTTTGATTTTTGTTTTGTTTTTTTTGCTTTTTTTACTCATATTTGCTTTTTTCTGCTGTTTTGGATTTTCCAGTTTTTAACTTTAAATTTAAAGCTTTTTTTTAAGATTTTTGAGCTTTAAATTGCTTTTTCCACATATACATGTCGAAATATAGGTCTAAGACCCCATAATGAATTCGTAATCTTTATGTAATTTTAAGTCGATTTAGCTATTTCTGTCCGTCTGTCTGTTTGTCTGTCTGTCCGTCTGTCTTTTGAAATGGCTATCACGGTGCGAAGACGCAAGCTGTTGTGCTCATTTTTCCTAGATCAATGAATATCCTCCCGAGCAGTATGGTATTGAAAATTAGCAAGATTGGTCCAGTTCCTCTGAATTCTCCATACAAATTGATTTATTTTAGTACAATTTCATAGTAGCGACTCGCAAGTAAAATATTTTCTCTTGCTTTTTCGCCAGTCCCTTACAATTTAATAATATTTTATATTCATCTCAAATATTTTTACCTCAAACATTTTTTTTTCACCACTCAAATTTTATTTCATCACAAAAAATTATTTCACCTCAAAGATTTTTTGACCTCAAAATTTTTTTTCGACCACAAAATTTGTTTTCGCATCCAAAAAGAGGATTTCACTTTAAAAAATTTTTCTTTACATTATTTGTATCAAAAACAGATGAGAACATTTTTTTAGTATTTTGGTATTTGGTATTGGGTATTTAAAGATTCGGAACAATCGAATTTAAGCCTCTTTTACTTGTTTTCATCTCAAAATTTTTTTTCACCACAAAATTTTTTTCAATTCCAAAAAACCTTTTTCACCTCAAAAAAATGTTTTCACCTCATAATTTTACTTCTAAAGTTTTTTTACCCCCTTCTACCATACTGCAAAAAAGTTTGAAATAACAAAACGTTTTTGCGAGAGGAAAGAAAAACTAATGTTTATTACTGATCTGTATAAATTTTTATATGAAATGTTCTTCGTCCAGTTAAAGATTATGTTTTCTTTATGATTACAAAAATTAAAAGTTTTCTATTAATTTCAGAAAATTTTCATGTTTTGAACCGAACGAAACCGCATACACACACCGCGCAGTGCAGAATATTTTTAAAATATTGTAATCAAATTAATCACACAAATGACTCGAATTAACCTTTTCACCTGCATTTGAGATTTTTTTTTTTTTTAAATGGAACAGCAAAAAGAAACCGAAAACCGAATATACATATGTAACAATGAAGATTACTAAACACAGCTGGAGTTCGTAAGTAAATTTCATCTTAACTCATTATCTCAATATGAATTAGTTCTCATATAGCTTTTTGCTTTAAAATTGTGAGGTAAATAAAACATAATTACAATAAACACTTTAAGACAAGGGGAATGTAATTAGTTGATGTGAGTAGTAGCTAACCAAAAAGTGCATTCCATTCTGCCAGTGTATAATAACTTTTTCTGTGTAACTCCATGATTACGAAAATTATAATTTTTTCATACATTTAGGAAAATTTCCATGATCTCGAACCTAACGATGAACATCTCACATAAAATTAAAAAAATTTAAAAATTATGTTAAACTTTAATAAAGTCTGATTAATTTTATGAAGAATAGAATTCACAGAATATTAATATAGTCATGAGGTTATTAAAATCAAAGGTTTTTTTATGATATAAAATACATACATTCATATAAATTAAATTTCAACTCAATAAAAGTCATTAAATTTTTTTTTATTGAACAGAAAAAAAATGTATACATATATCTTGATTCATATTCATATGTGCACTACATGCTCGAAAATTTCAATAGATTTTTACAATTGTATGGCATACAACCAAAAAAAATCTCCATTTAATCTCCCAGCAACATAGTCTAGTTTATAGGCAATTACATACAATTTAAATGAAAAATTGAAATTTTGTGTATATTGTGGTCTATTTTTATTTCCTTTTTCGATTTTTTCATTCTTGCTGTTTTTTTTTTTGGCAATTTATGTAACAAACACATAAAAAATTTCATTATGTGAGATGAATTACTTTCACACATACATTCGTACACACAAATGTGTATAAAACTGGCTTATGCATGAATGCAAGTACGTCAAAAAGGGAAAATATATATGTGTATGCAGCAACAAATTGCAAAAGAATTCACCCCCCACCCAAAAAAGAAAAAAAAAATATGAAACAATTTTTGTTGTTGTTAAAATCTACAAAATACCAATTGCAGACAAAGTTTTAATTCCATCGCCATGATAAAAAAAAAACCAACACAAAAATAAAAGACCACAAAAATTTATCAGAAAAAATGAACAAAAATTGGAAAAATACATACATATAAATGGTTATACAAACGCTTGTTAAGGGATATTTGCATAGCATAGCTTTTAGGCTCAAATGCTTATTGCATTTAACAACTCACACACCGACAACCCCTCCCCCTCCCCCACCCCACTCACACTCAACCATACATATGTTGATATTGTGCTTATTTTTTGTTTTGTTTTTGTAGCATATGTAAAAGATTCTAAAAAAATGAGAATAAATGAATGAAAAATGCAAAAGTCAAATAGAAATTGCACTTGTTAAAAAATTTTATAAAAAGTCGCCTAATAGTATGCAATAAAAAAACAACCCCACCTCTGTAGGCTATCTGTGATCTGTGTGAGTGTGTAAGTAACATAGAATGTATGCATGGGTGGGCAAAATGAATTTGAAGGCATTTTAATTTGTTCGTGTATTTTAATAAGACCAAAATACGACTGCCAGACGCCATCATCTTCTCCAACATCATTATCATCATCCAGTAAACTTTAATGCTTTTTATATTTGGTGATTTTTTTTTTCGCAACAACAAATATAATTTTAATATATTCTCCTAAAGTGGTTCGTTATGTTCGTATCAGTGTAGGACTTTATATATACTTAAAAACACCACATACACACACACACACATACATACATACTTTGCCAAGCAATTGAGTGCAATTTTCCACGCTATATTAAAAAATTTGTTATTTTTTATATCAACATTTCCTTGCACACCACATCACCACTGTCTCATACAAACAAAATTTGTTTTTGTGTGATGAATTATTGCCTGACTAAGTACGTATGCAAGTATTGCATGTGATGCTGAGGATGGTGGGGAAAAGAACTTTACATACATTTTATTTTCTTCTTCCCGATTAAAAATGAATTTATTTTTATAGTTAGTACAATAGCATATCGAACGATACAGTTTAAATGGTGTTTCCAGATCGCGAAAATGTAATACTTACAAAATACATGCAATTGAAAAAGACAATACATGCAGTCACTCATTCGTCTCGCGAAGAATTTCATGTGAAAACACCAAGTTAATATAATTAGGTAAGTACCATATATAATTTTATATTGTAGCTTCACTCCGAAAAAAGTTAGTAGAAAAATTTGTAAACGGTTTTCAATCCCACTTTACTATTTGTGTACTGATTTTTAGTTAAAAAATTATTATTTAGCAAATCTTTTTGCTAATTACATTTTACATAATATAGAATTTTTACAAATTTTTGTTGCTAATTTCAGAAAGCATTTTACAAATTTTTGAAAACCAATTTGCTAAAATTAGCAAAAAAAATTACTATTTTTAAAAAAGTGGATATTGAAGGAAATGTTATTTATAATTAAAACTAACACCTACAAACTTAAATTGCCTTAAAATGTTACAATGATTAAAAACAGGGATCTCGGAAGTGAACATAGCGACTCATGTCTAAAAACAGGACATCTACTTAATAAAGCACTAAAATTTGTTTTACTTCTAAAAATCAGCCCTAAAAACAATTAAAATTTGACTTTAAAAGTAAAAAAAATTGACTTAAAATATTTTTCAAAACAGAAATTAAAACAAAATGATTTTATTTATTTTATTTTGATTTGATTTTTTTAATTTTGTCTAAAATATTTTTCGAAAAAATAAATAAAATAAAATAATTTGATGCTCGATAAAAAAAATAAATTTGAAATTTTGTACTAATGTTAATAACATTTAGTAATTTCTTTTGCTGATTTTAGCAAACAGATTTTAAATTCCACTTTACAAAAAGTTTACTGAAATTTAGTAGCGGCAACTAATTTTTTCTACAAATTTCATTGTACTACACGTCAGCAGACACATGTTGCTAATATTAGCAAAAAATTCCGCTGGGCTCATATTAGCAAAATTTTTCTTAATAACAGCAAAATTTTCAGTTGTCATTACAGAGTTTTTTTGGTGAGTGTATATACTTTATTTTGTTTATTCACTTTTACAGGAACTTATCTTGACCAATTTTAATAAAATTAATTTTATTTGAAAATGCAATGAATTTTAAATAAACCCACGTTGTAACAATTTTGATTTTTTAGCTGATACATCTTAATATGTACCTATCACCGTCTAGACCACTGGACATATCGATCAATATTTACACTTTATGTTCTTTCTGTTCTCCTAAAAGTTTATCGAATATATTTTGTGGTCCCGATTGGTGGTACTGCAGTCGACATATTTATAAAAATATTTTTATGCTTGTTTTTATGGCCCAATTTGGTCAAAACTGAGAACGTGTATTAATTATTTGTTTGAAATCTTTGTAAATTGTTATTGTCCATATACAAATTCTTTAAAGGGAAAGTCTAAAAAAATAAATATTTATAAATTCTGAATATTATGTAGTTTATTGTTTTTAGTTTAATAAAATAGTTTTCCGTTCCATTTAAAAATAAAGAAAGGTACATTTATTTTTCAAAGAAATATCTATTTTAACTTTTTTATACATTTGTTCCAAATAATTTACTATCATTTACCGATTTTTTCAGTTTCATTTATTTTTTTTCGTTTGTTTGAAATTTAATAAAAATTTACCCACAAAACGGGAATTTGTGGTTTATTTGTGTTTGTTAGGCCGAGTGTTTGGGATGGGAGTTAAACTTGGTTTAGTTAAACCGAAAACGAATTTTGTCTGCCATTTCCATGTTTATTAACATAAATTTGTCGGAACAACTTTTCGTTACATAAAATTTTGGTCTTCATTGAAATAAAATAAATTTAAGCAGTATTCAAGTTACAAACTGCAATAAACTGAGTTTTAAGATAATCTACATCCTAAAAACTCAACCTTACAGTTTTCTGAGCTTAAATTTTGTTTGCTGCCTGTTTCAAAAAATTCCAATTTGGGTTTTATATAAATTGGTTGCTTATATAGAAAATAATTTCAATTTAAATTATAGGAACTTCATAAAAACACACTCATACACAAACACATTCACACAAAAAGTGTGTATAGCCATGCATACATACATTTTGTGGAATACAAAAAACAAAAAAAATACAAAAATAGAAACAATTTCAAACGATAAAATCATTTATTTTGTAAGGAACTGGGAGGTAAAATTTTAACATTTATTTTTACTGATTAATCATTTGTTTCTGACGGATGTGTTAGTTGTTTAAACAATATTTAAAAATAAATAACAAAACGCATTTAAAATAAATGAAAATTAAGTAGAGCGATTTTTAAATGAAATATCATTTCTTATTTTATCATTTCTACTTTAAGTGTACCTTTTTAAAAAATATTTGTATTTGCACAGGGTAGGCCAAGTCACAATGGGGCTCAAAAATTAAACAACCTTTTCATTTATATATTTTTTTTTTAGATTATAATGATAAATATGGAAAATAATGTCACTTAAATGACCCCCATTTTCAGCTTCGCAACATTTTTCAAAATTTTGGCCTTGAGTTCAAGGATTGTCTCGGGCTTGCCCGACAGTAATTTCGCAATTTTTCAATTATTATTTATCGCCAACCTTAGGCTGAGAACTATTTACTACTCTTAAGTGTGTAATTTTGATTGTCTATTTATTCCCCTAAATTAACTGTTTATGGGGAAATATAAAATTTTAATTGTCTATATGGCACTTTAAAGTTCAATATCATTCATTATGAGGTAAAGCATAACCTTAAATTTTTTTATAGGAAACTTTATATTCAACTTCAATATAGATCGCTTTGAAAGTGTTTAAAATTTTAAAAAGTTGTTGATTTTTTTAATGCGAATTTTAAACAAAAAACACTTTTGAAAACAATTTTAAATATTTTTTTTTGTAAGCTTTGAAAAAAATGCAAGAAAAAATAGTTTTCTTTTTGCTAAAAAATTATAAGAAATAAACGTTTTACCAAAACCCAAGCGTTATTCTATCGCCTTTTTTATAAAAAGCCTTGACAGATAATATTAAGTTGGCATCAGTGTTTAGATGAAATTAAAACTCCGATATATTTGAATCAAATAATATAATTTTATATGTAAATTTAACTAATTTTATTTTATTTGATCCAATTAATTAAGCATCTAATTGAATCTGTTTCAAAAATTATTTTTAATCGGGTTGTGTTATTAATGCAGCTTCTTTATTCATTTCATTTAGTTTGTTTTTATTGTACATTCACTTTATTTTAGTTTGTTTTTTTTTTGTTTTTTTGTAATGTTTTCGGGTTAAACAAAAATCCACAATGGCAACAATTTTTAATGAAATTTCTGAACAAGTTTCATAATGAAAATACTAAAGTATGTTTATGCAAGTAAGTATGAGAATTGTAAATTTTCCACACATTCCATTTATTTACTGTACACTATTCTCTTATCTAAAGATTTATAAACAAATATTAGCATCATTTTTTTTTACAAATAAGTATATTAGGGATATAACTAATATATGTGGTGGCCAATGTTGTTTTAATAAGAAAAATAGTATATTTAAATAATTTGAAACGAAAATCATTCGAAGGAACTTGGAATATCTCAAAAATATTTTGGAATTTTAATAGACATGTTTGTACACAAAATAATGCTTAATTTGCATTGATTTTAAAATTCTTAAAACACTGTATTACGAGTAAACAGAGAGTACAGATTCATCGTGACAACTGAAAATTTTGGTTGCAGCAAACGAATTATTTAGTTGTCTCAACCAAATGTTTTCCTGATATAATTGAAAATTTGGTCTCAACCGAAATTCTGTTGCATTATTTGAATTTCGGTTGCGACAAACAAATATATCGGTGGCTCCAACCAAACTATTCGGTTGGCAAGAAATTCGGTTGTTCAATGAATATGTTTTCTCTGTGTATTTAGAGGAGCAACTTAACTTAAAATGTAGTAAAATAAAATTTTTCTAACAAAATTAAAAAAAATATATATTTTTTTTTCGAAACTGCAGACTGGTAATGAATTGATTTCAAAGTCTTAATTAAAGTTTATAGAAATTGTGTTTTTTTATTTTAATAATCTTTATTCCGTTTCTGCAGGAATTTTTTCACTCATGCGATTAAGCGTCATACTTTTTCATCATAGTTTTCACATGCTTCATACAATGTGGATAGGACCGTTGCTATATTTTTAAAAATTGTTCAAAAGTTATACCCCTAATGTACATGAGATTGTAATTTATCGCTCGAGCTGCGATTTTAAGCAATTAAAATTAAGTTTTCAGCAGCAATTCTAATTAACCGTTTACGACAAATTGCTGCTTTCTTGAGACAGCACGATTTTTTGAGATCCCAGGAAATTAAAAAAAAAATAACTTTAAATATCAATCGAACTTAATATTTTTTACGTTTGACATCCATTAAAGATAAATGGAAAATATTAGTTCTTTTTAATTCAAATATTGTCGTTGTTAAAATTTTATTGATTACTCGATTAACTTAATATTTGCCTGTGATAGATATAAATTATACAACACTTCTAGGAAGCATTTGTACCTTAAGAATTTCTTTAACATCTTTCTGTGACAATACAATTTATAATTAAACAATGTTTTAAAACCTGCCTGGTTTGTAGTTGATTGACAACATTCTTAAGTCAAAGATTTTCTTAAAAAATCTTGTCTTGACTAAAGTCAGTCGGTCAGTCAGTAAAATTCTTACCTACATAAGAGCCCATAACAAGCCGACTTTCGAGATTAAGTGTATGTAATTTTTTTTTTGAGAACATGAGTCGGCTGTGAATAGTATCTTCTCTTTCGATTTCCCTTGTTCAACATATCCAAATCGATGATTCAACCAAATTTTCATCACTATTTTACAGTATTTTTTGAATTTTAATTAAATGGAACTTTTTAAATTAAAAATGGAATTAAAAATTTTTAACCCATATTTTTTTTTTATTATTAAATAAAAAGATTCCTTCTGATAAGCGAGACGGAACATAACCTATACTGATGATACATAATTTCAAATTAATTTGAACATTCTAAACACAAATATTTTGTATGCGTTTCAAGTGCACAAACATAAAATTGTGAAAATTGTTTTTAATTCTTTTAATTTGATATTCTTTAGTCTCTTTTTTAAATTAAATTTTAAAATGTATGTTTTGTATTTATACTTAAAATAAAACTAAACAAATTTAGAACAGTGCATATAAATTATATATAATAATAAGAATGTAAAGATGTAAATTGTATATGAACACTATAGAGTGGGCCGAATATAAAAAAACAATTGTGATTTATAAAACATGTGAATAATTTTGTATTTTTTACAATCTATCTTTTCCTTGAATATAAATTTTCTCACTGACACTTCTTGAGATTCGACCGGAGCACTCTGATAAATATATGTATATTCATTTTCAGTTTATCTGCAGGAGTTGATATGTTAATAATTCTTATAAACCATATTATATTACAATTTTTCCATTATCATGAAAACAAAGGCAAACACATCATTAACAGATCATCACAGTGGGATAAATTTAAATTTGAAAAAAATACTATGGAAAAACAGATTTAATTACTTGTTTTAATTTTGTCTAACAAAAGAAGAGTCTGGTTTTGAGTCTTTTTTTCTTCTGCTTCTTCTTTTTCTTTCAGCTAAACTCCCAACAACCCACCGACTAATCGCTGTCCTTTGGATTTATGTTATATTTA
The DNA here is from genome assembly GCA_949748255.1 of Eustalomyia histrio. Classification (NCBI taxonomy): domain Eukaryota; kingdom Metazoa; phylum Arthropoda; class Insecta; order Diptera; family Anthomyiidae; genus Eustalomyia; species Eustalomyia histrio. The sequence goes on along the minus strand of OX456527.1, from coordinate 1,104,991 downwards.
ATTTAGTTACTTCTCCTTTCTCGTTAAGGTTATAATAACTTGTCGAATAAATACAAACATATTCAACTGAATAATAAAAGCCACACAAGATTGTATGTTAGTGTGCAAGACTCATGAAGGATATTTATGTTTGTTTATATTTGTGTGCGGGTGTGCGTGTGTATGTACTGCGGTTAATGTGGCATCAACTTTTAAATATAAATCACATTTATCATCTACCAAATATTACAAAATACATTTATAGTAACTGTTGTGTATCAATGTTGGTAAATGTTGCACAATCGAGTGTTAAATCAGTCGTTTTTTATACCCTCCGCCATATGTGATGAGCAGAACAACTAGAATAATCATGAATAATCATATTTTTTCCTAAGCTACATTCATTTCAGAACAATCTAAGAATTCTGACATCTTTCTGCTCTCTTAAGTGCACATTTTTGCATATTTTGATTTTTTTGTAATATTTTTTTAAATAAATTCAGAAGCATATTTTTATTTTTTTTCTTTAATTTTTTTCAACAAACTTAGATTTTCAGAACAGAGGAGTGCGGAATCTTGTGTTACAATTTTGTAAAATAGAAAAATTACTTGCTCTAAAATTTATTTTATAGATATAAATAACTTGCGATCTTTATTTTTTTTATGTATGGTTGGGTTGCGAAGTGGTAAGCTTATCTATAAGAGACAATTTATACATTGCAATTGATTGCATGCAATTTTTCCTTTTCAAAGTTGCTTCCAAAGTTATGTCTATTTTATACATATGACTGCGAAAGGGAACCCGCTTGCTTCTTTACCCCGTTCGCCAACAAACAAAAATTGCACGCAATAATTGCATGCAACAAAGTCACTGTCTAACGGGTCAATCGAAAAGTCCCCGGCCTGACACATAGATGGCGCTACTAGACTTAAATCGATATTTATTTAGTTAGCCCTAACCTTCAAAAGACGCGTGTATAAATTTGACTGCTGTCGGATAATTAGTTTGTGAATTATAGCATTTTGAGTGAAGCAACTTTTGTTATTGTGAAAAAAATGTATAAAAACGAATTTCGCGTGTTGATAAATAGTGCTTTTTGAAGGGAAAAACTAGAGTTGAAGCAAAAACTTGGCTTGATGACGAGTTTCCGGACACTGCCCCAGGAAAATCAACCATTGGTATGCTAAGTTTAGACGTGGTGAAATGAGCACCGAAGACCGTGAACACAGTGAACGCCCAAAAGCGGTTGTTACGGACAAAAACATCAAAAAAATCCACAAAATTATTTCGAATGACCATAAATTGAAATTTAATGTAATAGCAGATACTCTAAAGATATCAACTGAACGTGTACGTCATGTATGAGAAAGCTCTGTGCAAAGTGGGTGCCGCGCTAGCTCATTTTTGACCAAAAACAAGTCAGTGAAAACGATGGCGAAAATCCATGAATTGGGCTTCGAATTGCTACCGCATCAACCGTTTTATCTAGATCTGGCCCCAGCGACTATTTCCTGTTCTCAGATCTCAAAAGAATGCTCGCTGGGAAGAAATTTTCGACGAATGAAGAGGTGATCGCCGAAACTGAGGCCTATTTTGAAGCAAAGGACAAATCGTACTACAAAAATGCTATCGAAAAGTAGGAGGGTCGCTATAATCAGTGTATCTCCCTTGAAGGGAACTATGTTGAATAAAAAAAACGAATTTTGCCAAAAAAATGTGATTTAGTATGGTAGGCGACTTTTCAATTGACCTGTTAAATTGGCTCTAGGGTATTCTGATTATTTCTGTATCGGTATTATAAGGGCAACGGTATTCTTATTATTTTGGTGGCATTTTTTAGGGTCAACTGTATTTCAAATAATTTTAAGGGCAGGGGTAGTACACTGAAACAATGTCGAATAGATTAACGTTAATTAAAAGGTTTTGCTTAAAGTTTTAAGTAACTAATTTTGTTTTTAATAAAAAAGTATTTTTTTTTATCAATTTCTCCTTAAAAGGTTTCACAAATCAATTGCCAAATAATAATATCTTAAATAGATTTAATATTAATAAAATATTTATTTTTAATTTGAAAAAAGCTTTTAAGAAGATATTATTTTAATTTTATGAACATATTTTACGGTTTAAGGACCATAAAAAGGTCATAAAAGGGATTTTTATAACATATTTTTGATTTCGCGACCCCCTCCTCCAAGTACAACCCCATACAAAAAAACCGATAGATGTCATCAAAGACCGATCATGTGACGTGTTTTGTGACCGAACCCCTTTCCAGCAGGGCAATTAAAAAATACAGTTGATAATTAAAAATACAAAAATTATACAATATTTGAGATCAATTTAAATTTATTTTAATAAAAATATATCGTCACCTGAAAGGCAAATAACATAACTAACATTTTTATTTTTTTAGAGAAGAAGAAAGAACGCCAATAAAACTGATAGTTTTGATCATAGAACGATAAAATTTTGTGGTGGAATATAAAAAAATACAGTATATACTTCATAATCACTCAACATGATTTTACAGGGCAACCAAAACCAAGGAAAATTAAAAGAATTTTAAAATGGAATTTTGCTAACCGTAATTTTATGTAGGTATGTAGTTTACCCAAATTAATCATTATCATCAGTAAAGCCACGTTTGAAAATTTTGTCAGTTATACCTTTTTGCGTTTTAGTTGACGATATTAAAAAACCCCTCAAAAAACATAATTTTTCATATAAAACGCCAGATTGAAAAAAATTCCTGTTGCCAGTTTCAGTAAAATTTGCCACCTACTGTAATCTCCAGAGTTTATATTTTTAACAAATATATATTTTAAAAATTATTTCGGTATTGTAGTGTCAGTATTAAATAATTATTTTTTACGAAAATGCCCTAGTCTATATTTCTTAGTTTATCTATAAAAAAAAAAAATGCTACAGAATCTGAGTATATATTTTTTTTTTTAAACAATAATTTCTTGAAGTTTACTATACAAAGCTAACAATAAGTTAAAATTAAACCTTATTTGAATTAACTAAAACAGGAATCTCATCAATGTCAAAAAATTTCAATATATTCATAACATTTTCTTAATCTGAGTTTATACAACCAAGAGGCTTTCCCCTTTCCTTTATTGAAATCTAAAGAAACAATTCCTCATGCATTTTTTTTGTTAAATCACTAGAACTTGTTTTCGGTTCAATTTAAGCTGATTTGGTACTTTTTTTTAACATTATTTTGGCACGAAACAAAATTTCTTAATTACCATCACTGTGTTGTGTGGTGGCTAAATGAGAAATAGTTTTGTGGTACTACCAACATATTGCAGATATCAAACAACAAGAACAACAACAACAAATCACTTACCAATTGTTACAGGCTGATATTAAATTAATAAACTTTATAAAGAGAAAATTGAGATGACGACATCCTTGTTTTTATTTATTCAATATCTTGAAGCTACAAAAGGATATTGAATAATTTAAAAAAAAAACCATGAAACATAAGGAACATAAACTTAGACGTTATTTAAAAGATATAAAATTAATATTTACATGACTATGTATTTACCACATAATGTATGGAAATGGCAGACATTTTACCAAATTAATAATAAATAATAAATTGTTACTTTCCAATGGTTCTAAATTTGTAGAAAGAGATACGAGTATCTAGATAGCAATGAAATTTGAAGTGGTTAAATTAAATTTTATTCTGAAAATTTAAATTTTTTCCCACAGGTTTAACAAACTAACAACCGGATGCAAAAACCATATGAATGTGTTTTTCATCTGAATAAAGTCAAAGAGTTGAATTCTGCGAAGCAAACAAGGAAGTAAGGATGTTTTTCTTTTGGAAATACAAAAAAAGTTAAAATCCAGTTTTTAAATATGTTTGTGTTTTGGCCATTTGATATGAACAGAATATGGTTCACATAAGTATATATTGTGTGAAACAATAAACTTATCAAACCATCAGATAATCAAACATTTCATTTGTGGAAACTTGTCGGCACGCTTCCATGGTACAGTTGGTTTTTGTTGTAGGCGTTTAAAACTCCTTAAAACACCCATATGTGAGAACAATTGTATAAAGAATGTGAATTTAGAAAAAAAAATGAACATTTGTTTCGGACAAAAAAAAAAAAATGAAAACTAACAATAACTATACAAACATGGACAGTTTGGTGATTTAACAAGTACAGTATCTACCAACATAAATAGGAACGATAGCCTATTTGTAATGTTTATCAGGAAGTTTTATCTGAGGTTTTAAAAGAGAATTCTAGCTTAAAGTGAAAATAAAAATTTAAACAAATAAATCCTTACGTAAGTATTAAAAAAAAAAATAAAATATAGTTGTTTGTATGAATTAAAGTGAACAAAACTTGTCTACTAGCAATTTAATTTTCATGACCGTTTTAAAATTTATCCTTAATTTGTTTCGCTAGATTATAAAAAAAATAGTTTTTTTTTTTAATTTTAACTGCTGATTTCCTCAAAAAAGGTACGTGATGAAAAAAATTTGGGAAATAGGTTTGGAATCAGGCTGCCAAAATCTTTTGAAATTAAATATTTTTATTACGGAAAGATTTTTATGTGTACCAGCGTTATAATGAAAACTACTCTATTGATCCATACAATACCAGACTAAATGGACACGACGCAATACAACCCTGTTTGAAGATGTTTTAATTTTTTTCAAATACATATTAACATTAGCCGACCTAAATATTAGGTTAGCTATAAATTTCGCTATCGCCATGAATTCTACTTGTTTTAATTCTTGTGAGCATTACTGTAACTGTTTATAGGTAGCATATTACTATGTATTTTGTCTTTTAGTAGTCGATTGTTCTAAATAATTGTATATTTGGTTTGTAAAGAGTGTTATTTTGATGACAGTTTTGCAAAAAACTGTATCTGAGAAAATTTATTTGAAAAAAAAAACACAGTAATATTTGCAAAAAATATACATTTTCGTACAAATTACACTCAGCAACAAATTAAGGTTTATTTCTTAGGACCAAATGGAAATCATAATATGTACACCAATATGGTAGTGAGAGTCGCACTGGATTTTTATTAAACCAAATTCTTACACGCATTGAGGCGATGCTCTAAAGCAAAAAAATACAGAAATTTAAGCAAATATCACACACACACACACATAAAGTGCCAATTCGGTAAGCACAACCATATTCAAAATTTAGTTGTGTTTATCGAATTGTAGTGTGGAAACCAATATTCATTTGTATCAACCTTTTTCACTCGTACAAACCGAATTTCAATTGGAAACTGACAAAACTTTTCTCTGCGTGCAACAGCAAATTTTTAGACCGCATTAATTTTGGTAGATTGATCGAAAACATGACAAATAAATTTATCTTTGAAGCGGAATTTGTTAAATTAAAAAATTTTACCTACATATTAGGACCTTTAATTAATAATGAGCGTTTTAAAGAAGAAGCTGCCACTAGTACACCAGTTTCTAATGTCTTGCCACTAAAACCTATTTTGAATGAGCGTCTTTGGCAACATGTCAAATTTCTTACTAGATAAAGTGTTTTTGCGGAGAGTTCTTTATTACTTTATTACGAAGAAAAGTGCGGCCGAGGCTCATCGAATCTTAGTGGATGTTTACTATCTATCTGAACAATCATGTCGGAGGTAGCTTGGTCGCTTTAAAAGTGGTGATTTTGAGCTCAAAACGAGGAACGGCCGGTTTAACCCAAATAGTTAAAAGACAAAGAAATGGAATCATTGCTCTATGTGGACGAATGCCAAACGCTTTAGGGGTTGTCAGAATCATTGGAAGTGGATAAGTCGACAGTTAGCAAATGCCTAAAAGCCATGTGATTGATTTAATAACAAGGAAACGGGAAAAGTCGAAAAGCGAATTTTTCGCTTGTGAAACAGCTTCTTGAACGCCATAAAAGCAAGGGTTTTTTGCATCGTATTATAATTGGTGGTGACAAGAGGATCCATTATGACAGCCCCAAGTGCAAAAAGTTATGAGTTTTGCCCCAACTGCCATCAACATCCTTCGCAAATCCCTTGCATGAAGCTTTTGCTTTGTATTTGGTGAAACCAGCGCGGCATGATCTACTACGAGCTACCTACTACGAAGGCTATCGGACGCAACTCATGCGTTTGAGCTGCGCACAGAAACAAGGAATACGAAAAAAGACACCATAAAGTGATTTTGCAGCATGACAAGGCTTGGACATTTGTTGACAGACCGGTTAAGACCTTAAAAACGCTGAAATGAGAAGTCCTACCCCACGCGCCGTATTCTTCAGACATTGTCTTCTAGTACAAAATAAAACGTAACGTTTTTGTTTACTATGTATGCAGAAACCCTATCATATTATTTTTCAACATTCCAATTAGAAAGCTTAAAAAACGCAATAGATTTTTAATTATTTTTTTTTGCTATTAAAAAATAATTGTAAATCTTGGGGCGATTTTACTACCATATCCAAGTACTTTCATTTCTATTTGGTTTGGTATTAGGGTCTCAATATTGTTGTTGCACTGTGTAATCATTTATAATACTAAACATTTTTCTAGGTGTAAGTATGAAGTCGTTTAGTTGTATTCTTTTATTTGCCTCTTTTGTTTTCTATGCTTTAGTGTCCATGGTCTTCCTTATTATCTCTTATTAGCCCAGATATTTAAACATTGTTTCTCTTGCTGTTGTTGTTGTTGTTTTATTTACAAGTATTCGCATGCAAAATATTCTTTTGTTCCGATGGTCAATTTTTATGTAATTCAAGTGGTCACAATACTACCTATAATTTCCAATGAAATTGTTAAAACTCTTAAAAGAAATAAAGGAAAAATGCCGATGTTTGAATGTGAGAAAAATTAGTGCAGAAGGTGGCAAATGTGTTGACGCCTACACATACAAACACTTATGCATACACATACAAACACGTACATACATACATATGTATTATGTGGATGCTGTATTAGGGTGGGCAAAGTTTGCATGGAAAAGCGTAATTTCTCCACAAACTTATTTTTCTTGCTTTTATCCAAATATACGTGCTACAAAATATTGACTGCATTGTGCGATATATACGATTTCGTGATAATTTATATATTTCAGACTTTATATTTTTGTTTTGCAGTGTAATTATATAAATTTTTCGTTTGCTTTTCCACATGGTGGGATCATTCCTTTTTAAATCCCGTGACACATGGATCAATATAATTTGAATTTAACTTAAAATTTTCTTTTTAACTAAGTATAACCAGTCCGAATATGTTCAAGCGTATTTCAAGGATCGGAAAGGATCTCAAAAAGTGAATTTTTTTAAAATTCTTATATTACATTCAGGCCTCTATTTTGTATTCCACCTTGCAGTTGCCAAACCTGCAAATCCATGAAGTAGATTTGGAAATATTTGAAAACAAGTTCGAAATATTGTACCAATTTTTTTAAGTATATTTCGGAAGATGATTTAACTAAGGTTTTTTGACTTCAGATTTGTATTTGGTAGGCTAAAATACACTCAGGGCGAAAAGTTTAATCATATTGATGAAACTGTCATAAAATCGTGTGTCATCAATTCGCTATCATATTTATGAAAAAATGGCCAAGATCTCGAAAACGGAGAGATAAAGTGAAAAAAGGACACAATTTTCAAATCTTCTGAAGTACTGTATCACAGAGTAAATCTAAGTGAAATTCCGAACCAGATGATGTTGGAAATATTTTTATGAAACAGCTTCATCATAAGTATTTATAAAGTGTTACATTGGCTAATAGTCTATGACGTTTTTCGTTAATATGATGAAGCTTTCTCTGAGTGTACTTTAAAAAAACAGTCATTTTAATTCTGTGCAAAAATTGTTTTTTTCTATATAAAATTTCAATTGGTGTTAAATTTCTATCAAACCCCGAAAATCGTTATATTATCACGACCTCTAAGTATAGATGGATTTGGTTAAAATTTGGACTGAACATTACTTTTGTAATATGTATGTATTTTGGGCCACCCTAATGCTGTATCCTTCTTGTCTTCTAGTTCAACTACAAGAGGCCACAATTACCACTTATGGTATGTGTTATTGTTTATACCACATATGAAACGCCTATCTAAATGAAAATTGAGATCCTTAATAGCTACTGTTGAACTATAAACGACTGGTCTAATCTTTTTACCATTGTGTGCGTACTATATTTTACCAAAATTATTAGGAAAATATTTGCGGTAGATATTTGAGATACGAGTATAACATGCACCGTCTGCATATGTATGTGAGTATGTTAGAGTATCAAATGTCATTTTAAAAAAATATTTTATTTGAATGCTAAGATATCCTTATATGATAAGTCCTTAAAAATGAAGTCCAATAAAAGACACACGTTTTCATATTAAGACAATTCTCATGATTACTAAGAATTTAGATTGTAAGTTAGAAAATTACGAATACATTTAGTTAGAAAAAAATTAAAGGGAATATGGAACTTTTTGATTTTTCATAAAAATGACAGAAGTAGTTTTGCTCAATTGGTGATAGTAAAGGAAGTTCATGTATTTATAACCAGGTTATTTTTGCCTTCCTGATTAAACAAAATAAAGAAAAATATTATAAATTTGAAAATTATTTGGAAATTCAATTAGTTAGTTGTTATTCAATTAATCGAACAATTTTTTAAGATAATTGTTCGAATAATTTTTTAGGTTGTTATAACACAAAAGCATCCTCTAAAAAAGGATATTTCGAAAGCCTTAAGATTTAAAGTTACTAAAATGCAGTTAAAATTAAAACAAAGAAACCAACAAATAATTTCTTTCAAAGTGTGTACTTAGATACTCTTTCACCATTCAGAGAGGAGGCGAAATATTTAGGAATAACCCTGGATAAATCGCTCACCTGGAATTCTCATCTGGAGACAACAAGCAAAAAAGCCGTAAAATTAATTTGGGCTAGTAAACAACTCTTAGGCAAATTGTGGGGCTTAAGCCCAAAAATGCCGATGTGGATATATAAACAAATGATTCTCCCCAGCATATTGTACGGATCGGTCATATGGTGGGAAAAGACAACACAGAAAACAGCTCAGCAGAAACTATCGAAGATACAAAGGCTAGCATGTCTGAACATTACAGGTGCAATGAGTTCGACACCAACTGCATCACTGGAGGTGATTTTGAACCTGGATGCTTTGTACCTTGCGATACAGGGAGAAGCTATGAAGCAAGCAATTGTACTCCACAAACTATTAAAGTTCAAAGAAGGTGACCATAAAGGCCATCTGAGAATCGTTAACGAGGCCAGTTCCATAAAAAACATGACACTATGTAGTGATCAAATAAATCCAGTGATTGAACTAGGAAGAGAATACAAAGTTCAAATCAAAACAAGAGAGGACTGGGAACTTGATCCACCATGGTTGAAGGAAGATGCACAGAAGTGGTATACTGACGGATCCAAAACTTCTAGCGGAGTTGGAGCCGGTGTATACGGACCTAGGTGTAGAATTCACATACCTCTGGGAAAATGTTCAAATATATTTACTGCAGAATTATATGCTATCTATTCAGCAACAACGAACTTCTGGAAAGGAATCTTTTAAGAACAAAGATAAACTTAAAGTCGGACAGCCAGGCTGTAATAAAGGCTCTGAAAAACCCCATCTATCACCATAGATCATTGCTATGTAGAATGCCATAGAGCCCTCAACCAACTGGGTACCCGGTCACAGTAGGCATGAATGCAATGAAAAAGCTGATGAAAAAGCGAGACTAGGTGCGGAACTGCCATTTATAGGCTCGTGTCCTCAATTTGGTTTCACGAAAAAGGACATCACAAATATAATATCGGATCTGATCCTTTGAATATTGGAACAAACAGAAACCACTGAAACATTCAATGAAAAGAGGAGCAGAGAAGCCCTTCAGATGAACAGACCAAATCTAAGACTCCTATGTGGAGCACTCACAGGACACTATCCATGTAATTACATCCTAAACAAAATGGGACATGATCGAGATACGACATGCAGATATTGTATGCAGGATGAGGAGACCATGGAGCATGTAATGGCTAAATGTCCTGCCTTTGCATACCAACGATTTATCACATTTGGCAGACCTGATATTATGGAGGAACAATACAAGAAACTGGAAGTAAAGAATATTGTACTGCTACTCAACAACTAGCAAAACACTAGAAGGTGCACAATAGATCTACTTGGTCGCGGTGCTGGATATACAGACTACTCAACCCAACTACATCGTAAATCGTAGAGACTCTTTCAATTGAACTAAATAACTTTTTAAACATATGATCGTTTCAGAAATCAATTAAGCCAATTCTTTTAGAAGAAATTTTAACAATATTAATCATAGTTTTTTTCAAAATCCCCTAAGAAATATTTACTAAATCATATATTGGGACGGAGGGACGTACATATGGAGGCAAAAACGATGCTCAACAGAATATGTTTATGAGTTGACTGCATATGAAAAGATAGAGAAAATACCAGATTTTATATTCTCATTTAACACATTGAGGCCTGCTAGCTTATCTCAAATCACCAAAGTTTAGCTCTTAACTATAGCAATGAATCTCAAATCTTTATTGAAATAACTGAAGTTAACGTTTAACTCTTGTTGTTTTCAGATAAGTTACACGATCTGAGCGCATTAATATAGATATAAACGCATATCTGATAATTCAAGGCTTAACTTTATGAAATGTTAAACAAAGATGAAAGGCCTGCGGTGTGGTTCATTCCGGTTTGAATAAAATTTTAATATGTGATAAAGAGGACAGATAAACTAAGAATGCTTACAAAATACGATCTCAATTAATATATGAATTTTTAAAGTGTTACTGAAATTATTTTTTCTCCCTTATATTAATCAATTATTAGTTCGAAGAAAAACCCCGAATAATTATTTTTTGAACGATAAATTGATTAAAGTAAAACATCGATTAATTGAATTTAAAAAATATTGTAGAGAACCAATAATGTTTCTATTGGAAGTTGGATATTATTCAAGCACAAAAAGCAAATTCAAAACTATTAAATTTTTAAGAATTTCTTAAATTATCTCCAAATATTTTTAAACAATTACAGCTATAATAATATTTAAATGCAAGGTTAGCTTATGTAGATATAAAAACTATGCAAAAGTTTCAAAACTAAGCCTTATTTTCACAATGTCTCGTTGGCTTCTAACTGGGTCTTTAAATGCCAAATTTGTTAATGTTTTCCATATAAAATTTTTATTTAAATGCTGTTTTAATTTTTACTGTATATTATTTTTTTCGGCTAAGGGGAATTTGTCCGTAATTTAAGAGTCTTACTGACTGACGTATTTAATTGCACTGATAATTTAATTTAATTGTTTTAAATTTGTTTATTTTCAATCATTGTTTAATAATCGACAAAAGTAGTCAAAACAATCCAGTCGTTTAAAATAACCTTCAATTTTTAACTGATAAAACGTAGAAAAAAAACATTTTTGTGGTTTGTATTTTAAATTAAATTTTTTTATGTGTATGTAATTTTACAAAACACAACACACACATATGTATATATTTTTATTTTCTATATGTGTATCTATATTTGAATAATTTCTTGTAATTTTTACCGAAATAATTTTGTATATAAATAAACTATTTTTGTAAAAAAAAAACAAAAAGGAATTATATGAATTTCTATTTTTAGAAACAGAAAACATAAAATTTTATATTTAACAGAAAATATCAACTCCTACTGAATGTCTGTAAATTTTTATAGTTTGTTTTTTGAATGACTGATTTAAAGAGGTTGAAAAATATATTTCTATGAATTTCAATTGATTCTTCATTTAAAAAAAAAAAACTCTACGTATTACTTTTGAAATAAACTACAGCCGGTACCGAAAAATATATTATGACTGTACTAAATAACTTCAAAAAACAGTCTAAACTATTTTTCTTTAATTTTCCTTTTCAATTCATTTGTACTACTTTTTGAAAACAACATCAATCAAATGGCCGCCTCTATTGGCCACATCATACATAATGTGCCCTTGTTACTGCATTTTTCGAGCATCTCGGGCGGTACAGCAATGATTTTGACACGGGCAATGAATGAGCTCGTCAATGATCTAAGGCTTGGTGGCGTACACTTTGCTTTTTAAATAACCCCACAAAAACAAAGTCCTGAGGGGTCAGATCTGGAGAACTGGTGGTCAGTCAATGTCACCTTTCTTTGCCATCGCACGTCCAGGGTATTTGTTGCACCATCTTGTTAAAACCAGTAACCGTCCAGATATTTTTTAACATTCATCGATATCACCTCCCATCGATTGTTTCGCCTTCTCTAAAGAAAAATGGCCCAATGATTGTTTTGGCACAAACCTCGGCCCAAACCGTCACTTTTTGGTCATGCAGTGGTATTTCCTGGACATCGTCGAATGTAAAACGTCTCTATTTCGACAAGTTGTTTTGGTGTAAAGCGATACATGGTAAAAAATTGTACTAAATTCACGTTCCAGTCAATCGGTTGACAAATGTCAAAATTATAAAATGGAAAAAATTTGTAAAAATCGCCAACGTATACAGTTAGTTTAAGAAACAGAAAGTTTTCATAAAGTATTTGTATTGATCCTAAAACTTATTCGTACAAATTTTATTTTAAAAGGAAAACATGTTTTGAGCCGACTAAAACATATAAAGGGAAATAGTTTTTTTTTTAGAAATTTGATTGAATGTAGAAAAAAATTTGATTTTTAGTAAAGGGTGGTCCAACCATAATGCACGATATTAATTGTAAATAAAACAGAAAGTTTTCAGAGAATTATCTTAATATTTTTTTATTATGATAGAAGAATCTATGACAATTATGTGTGAAACAAAATATCGGCGAAATGCTCGCCACGGCTTCGGTGGCATACTTCTATCCGATGGTCCATATTTTTAATGACTCTGAGTCATAATTGAGGTTCAATGACGTTAATGTGCCGAATTATCTCATCCTTTAGCTCTTGAATTGTGCTTGGCTTATCGATGTACACTTTTTCATTTAAATATCCCCAAATAAAGAAGTCCAACGGTGTCAAATCACATGATCGTGGCGGCCAATTAACATCGCAACGACGTGAGATAAGACGGCCATTGAATTTCTCGCGCAAAAGAGCCATTATTTCGTTGCCTGTGTTTCAAGTGGCACGATCGTGTTGGAACCACATATAGTCCAGGTACATATCCTTAATTTCTGGCCACAAGAAGTCAGTTATCATCCGCGATAGCGAACACCATTCTCGGTAACTGCTTAGACGACTTCATTTTCGAAGAAGTACGGCCCGGTGACGCCGCCAGCCCATAAACCGCACCAAACAGTCACTCTTTGTGGATGCATGGACTTTTCCACAATCACTCGTGGATTCTCATTTGCCCAAATGCGGCAATTCTGCTTGTTAACGAATCCATTGAGATGAAAGTGTTCCTCGTCGCTAAAGGTGATTTTCTTTCACTTCACTTATGTCTGTTCAACCAACCATTCGCCGTATAGACGACGCTTGAAATGGTCAATAGGCATCAATTGAATCTTGTAAGCGTGTAAATTCAAATCAGTGATGTTCGTGAGATTTTCAATTGTTGGACAAGACGACGAGTCGAGGTTGACGGCTCTTCTGCCACACTATCGCGAACAGCAGCAATGTTTTGCACAGAACGAATTTGGCGAACAAGCACAGGTGTTTTCACATTTCCTACAGACCCGGTTTGCTAAAATTTGCTCAAAATACACCGATTGTGCACACATTTGGTCAATTATGCTGACCAAGAAAATCACAAAGTGCACGAAATACATTTTGATTTGAACGCCCATTTTCGTAAAGGGTTTCAACAATCTTAACGCACTGTTCAATTGTGCACCTCTCCATGGTTGAGTTTGTCAAACACTGAAACAAAGAAATGTCAAATTAAGTTGGGCAAAAAACTTGACGTTAAGGTGTGACTCACAATAATGGTTGGACCACCCTTTATATTACATAATGTATAAAAATTATTTGAAATTTTCAAAATCTATGGAATTTAGACACGATATGGCATTTCCAAAAAAAAAAATCGAATTCGTACAATTGAGACCAAATGGAACAAATCAAAAAAAAAAAACTATTTTATAAATCCCTTTGAGTACATTAAATAAAATCCTAAAGAAAGTCTTGCAACACATTGTAAAATAAAAATGTCATCAATGGCCATTCTTTTATTCCTCAATTACATATTCTTAATTATTAAATGGTATCGTAAGTAGCGTCATCATAATCATCAAAAATAACAGACATACAAATTTACCAGCAGACATCAACAACAACCAGATCAAACTTATCATCATCAAAATGTATAACAAAGTTTACAAGTTAATTCAAATTACAAAAGAATAGCAACTTTTAACACTCACACACACACACACACAAATGTATACTTACAAATTAAAAAAAGAGCAAACAATATAACTAACTAAATTTAATAGAAGACAACAACAAAACGAAAAAAGGCTAAAATAATAAAAAGAATCAAAATCAAATTTAAAATCATTTCCAGACTCAAACTACAGTTTCCTCAAACAACAGCAACAATAACAACAACAACATCAAAGTACTTAATCTTCATAAGACAAGACAACAACAAAACTATTTTGCCAAAGGTCTGAAAACATGACACACATACACACACAATCCTATTTACACCATCCTCCCCTCCTCCTACGCCACCCACAACCAAGCATAGGACACATTACGAACAAAAAACCCAACCAAATACCAGAGTAAATGTATATCTATCCATTCATGAGAGATGTGTATGAGGATGCTGCAAGAAGGAAGAGGTGTTTGGTGGTGGTGATGGTGGTGATGGTGGTAAAAGTCAACAAATGAAATCGTTTTATTGCCTTAATATATTAAATTTAATAGCAAAGAAAAATGTTGCTACTGTTGCGTTAATATTAACAAAATTGTATTTTATGCATGTCTGCCGGTTAGTAAGTGTGGCTGTGTGGTTGGGTAAGTAATAGAAGATGCCAAATAATATTATGAGCCAAACTAATGATTACGATACGATACTGCTGGTGTTTCCACTCTACCCACCGGCAACTTACCCTCTTTTCGTTTGAAGACCCGTACCTAGTTAACCTTATTAAAAGGTGAGTTGAATGTTAACTATTTGTTGCGGCACTCTGGCCCCCATTATCAACATCATCATCATTATCATCTTCATCATGATTATCATAAAACAACAGCAACAATCTGTTTTAAAATAGCAATTTAATTTATTAGAGTTTGTATATGTTCTCATATAGGTACAGCGATGTGGGGAAAAAGTGTGTCCTTGTTATATTTTCATAATTGTAATGGTATTGGTTTGCGGTTTCCACTTGTACCCAATGAAATGTTTGTTTGAAAGCGCATGTTTTGCTAAGAGAGAGAGTGATAGAGAGACTGAATTTTTGGCTAGAGAATAAAATAAACCAAATAAGGTCAAATTTGTCTGTATGACACAGGATAATTATAAAATTCAATGTTAGCATGCAGTTCAGTCAAATGTTATAGATTTCAAATATTTCAGATTCTCTTTGGATTCGGGTCATATTTTTTTAATTTATTTACACTTAGGGGAAAACCTTCATTATATTAATGAATAATTTTAGAAATATGAAAAAACATTTTCGTTTAATGTAACACTTCATAAAAATCATGAAACTATGAATGATATTTTGTTGGATTTTAGATCATCTCTATATATAAAGGAATAATGTTACTGACTGATTGATTTAAGATCGCCCAGCACAAACCGCTGGAGCTAAGAAACAGAAATTTGGTATATAGGTTTCCCTTCCAGCGTAGACATCCGCCAAGATGGGATTTTTTGAAATTCCTTCGGGGAGGGGCGAAAAGGGGGAAAAACTCCCCTTTGGCCTGCCTAAACCCCTTTAGCTACGAGTAGAAACCTGAAATTTGAAATACGCATTCCTGAAAGTACATATGTGCTAACTCCTTGATAAGATACATTTTCGAATTTCGACCAGGGATGTAGTAAAAATGGGGGTTTAAAGGGCGAAAAGTCTCCCCCTTTACGGGAAGTTGAAATTTATTATGCAGACTCCTTCTCCAGGGTAAATAACAGCTAACACGTAATTTTTGAAAAATCCAACGGGATGGGGCAGAAAAAGTGAAATATTTTTCTTTCGACAGCCTTCCCAAACTAGAGCTGAGAAGTTGAAATTTGGTATGCAGGCTCCTTTCCCAGTGCAGATAACAGCTAAGACATGCTTTTTGAAAAATGTCTCCGCTTTAACAGCTTGGCGAAACCGCTGCACCTAGGAAGTTGAAATTTGGTATGCTGGCTCCTTCTCCAGTGAAGATAACAGCTAAGAAGTCAATTTTGGAAAATACAAAGGGGAAGGCAAAAGAGGAGGGGAGAATTGCCAATACCGCTAGAGTCGGGAAGTTAAAATTTTGTACTTTGGTTCCTACTCCAGCGTAGACATCTACCCAAGTTTGAGTTTTAGAAATTTCTACTGGGAGGTGCAATAAGGGGAAAAGTCCCCCCGACCGGCCTGCCTAAGCCACTAAAACTGGCCCCCAGGTACCTGGCCACACAGGTACCTGCCCCACCCCAGGTACGCCCCACCCCCAGGTACCTACCACCCACAGGTACCTAGACCCCACAGGTACCTAGACCCCACAGGTACCTAGACCCCACAGGTAGCTGTCCCCCAGGTACCTGGCCACCAGGTAGCTGGCAACCAGGTACCAGCCCCCCACGTACCTACGCCTCGCAGGTACCTGACCCCCACAGGTACCTACGCCCCGCAGGTACCTGGGCGGCCAGGTACCTGGGGGAGACCAGGTACCTGGCCAGGGGTGAGTAGGTACCTGGGGTGTCAGGTACCTGGGGGTCAGGTACTTGAGGGTGCAGGTACCTGGGGGTGGGTAGGTACCTGGGGGGCAGGTACCTGGTTGGCTAGGTACCTGGGGTGGGGCAGGTACCTGAGGGGGCGTTTCTATTATGCTATTGTTCCATTTTTGATATTTATGCAAAATATGTCAAAATTTCTATCCCCATCTGATGAAAAAATGTCCGATATAATTATATATAGTCATATTACACACAATTCCAATTACACACAGCAAAAGTATTTTAAAATCATGTAGAAACACCAGTAAATAAAATACAAACAACTTTAAAATCAAACTAAATTTGTGTTTTTTTTTATTTAAATGTGTTTCTACCAGGGACCCGATTTAACTCTTATTATTTTTCAAATATGCAAAAGGTTATGGAAAAAATAGCTGAAAAAAAATTGGGCCTGTAATAATAATTATAAATTACCCAGAAAATTGTAGTGCTGCCATAATCATTATGAAAGATTTTTATTTTTTTTGGTCTTTGATAACGATTATGAAAGATTATTGGTTTTTTTGGTCTTCCGTAACCATTACAAAAGATATTTATTTTTTTTGGTCTTTGGTAACCATTATGAAAGATTTTTATTCTTATTGGTCTTCTGTAACCATTATAAAAGATTTTTTTTTTTTTTGGTCTTTGATAACCAATATGAAAGATTATTATTTTTTCTGTCTTCTATAACCACGTTTCAGTTCGCAAATCTTTAGATATTTTTATAAAATTTTGCACACTAACTTATCTATATTTGCACAAGGACGAACTTTTTTTTATTGATTTTGGTTAGGATCCGCAAATCTTTCTCATATTTTTTTTCTTCTTACATAGTCATTAAAAGTAACCAAATTAACCAATTGAATCCTAACAAACTGTATGAAACTATAGCTTTGAAATTAAAAAAGTGGAACATTTTGAGATATGTATACATATGTATTTTCTAAGAATTTAATTTTACAAACATTAATGAACGCAATGTTCGCTCAGATAAATTGCAGCGTAAGTCAGTTAGTATAATTTTCAGAGCAGAAAATGCCCTTTCAACGCTGACTTGTGTTGCTGGAACGGCATGAACTATTAATGCTAGCTTCCTTAAAAAGGGGTATGAATATTTTTTTGCTTGCCAATACTCTATCAAGTTTGTATCAATGTCAACTCTGGCTTCCTTATAAATATCGATTTCACCGAATGCAGCTTTCAGAAATTGCGTGTGATGGTTTGAAGGCTCTTCTTCGGAATCTGAGTCGACTTCTAGTGCTCTTAAATTTTCTCTCACGGAACAGGTGCTCATATTTGATGTTTCATTTACGAATTGCGTACTGGACAGGTTAGGCGTTGGTCCTAATTCTTCTGCCTCTCCCTTAAAACAACAAGCTCAATTTTAGGTTAAATCGTCAATATTTCAACATTTACCAACCTGTTTTACAGAAATAATCCTTGCGGCTAGTTTTTTCAGATGAGTTTTAGCAGCCTCCTTTTGCTCCAAATTTAGAATTCGCCGAAAGCGTGGATCGAGAAACAGTGCTGAATTCATTAAATCTGTATTTATAAGTAAAGGTTCCCTTTTACAAATGCAATCATAAATAGCCAGAGATTCGTCCGTATTCCTGTTTTGCAGTTCCACTTTTAAGGTAAACCATAGTCTATAAAAATCTCCCATAAGAAGTTGTTGGTGTTGAAGTTTAAGTGTTGTTTCATACAATGGCTTTAAGCTTGAAACAAGAATGTCAATTTTTTCCCATTCGGCCTCCGAAATTGTGTTCTTGAAATGCTTCAAACACAATTCTTTAAAATCTTGAAACCTCGTCAGCATAACAAAGGTGGAATTCCAACGCGTGGGTACATCAAGGGTCGGCTTGCGCAATTTTAGTACCTTCAACGATCTCCTAAAATAAAATAAGCAAAATGTGCATATTATACTAGGTATATTCACACCGAGCAAAAACTAGGTAGGTTTGGCTATTTTGAGTTTTGGAACCGAAAACATCCCTAATAATTTCAGTATTTAATTTAATTGCGAACTAGGTAGTTTTTTTTTGTGTGCATGTAGTATTAGGAACATGCATAAATATTTTTAACTTACTTCCACTGCTGCGTTCTCAAAGTTTTTACTATCTGCCGTACACTGTGAATAATTGTCATCCTCTCATCGTTGCGTAGAAAATCATGTATCGCCAATTGGAGTGTATGAGCAGCACATCTCACTGAGTGGATTTGATGATGTTCTTCAAAAAGATTTTCCCAAAAGGAATCTTGATTTTCTGCAACAGAATTTGCAGAATATTGAGTAATATTATTATCGCCATTATCTTCATCCTCATCGCCGTCGTCACTGTCATCATCAGCATTATCATCATCACTATAAACGCCAAGTAAGTCAACCGATTTCAACATGTTCCGACCATTATCTGTCGTAACTGAAAAGATTTGCGTCTTGCTTATGCCAAATTCATTTAAAACTTCTTGCAAATGTTCCTTTAAATTTTGAGCAGTTTGCGAGGTCCGCATTTCACTTATAGAAAGCGTATAAATTTCAATCTTGCCGTCAACAATTAGCTGAATATTAATTCCCAGAACGGATCGTTCATTCCTTGTAGCACTATCCATCTTTAAGGAAAATACCTTTCCCTTAATTTTTCTTGAAATCATGTCTTTAATTCGCTCATATTCGTCACTGATAATGGTTATTATGTTATGAGATCTTATTGGACTCATATTAAGACCTTTAAAAATTTGATCTGTAAGAATTTTAAATGCTTCAGAGTCGAAGAATGACAACGGTTGAGAGTTTTCCGTTACTATTTTCAAGCACGCATTTCTGATCTCCTTTTCTGAGTAGCAAACACAAAACTTTTTGCCGCCTTCATTTTCAACCAAATGATTATCAAAATCCTCCCGTTCCTGATTATAAAGCTCGATATGGTAAGCTAACATATGTCTTTTAAAAAGGTTAGTACAAAAGTCTGTAAAACGTGTTCTAATTCAATTGGACTAATTTTATTGCTATTTTTACAGAAATCCGTATTTTAACTAAACTACTTTTGTTATCCTTATTTTACCAATAGTTTAATTAATAGTTTCTTCTAATTTTTACTAAATTTTATGTAGAAAAATCTTTCATAATGGACATGGAAGACCAAAAAAAAAGAAAATCTTTTGTAATGGTTATAGAAGACCAAAAAAAATAAAAATCTTTTGTAAAGGTTACGGAAGACCAAAAAAAATAAAAATCTTTTGTTATGGTTATGGAAGCCCAAAACAAAAAAAAAAAAGAAATATAATGGTTATCAAAGACCAAAAAAACATTGGTTATTTGTAACTATTATTCAGAGAGCAGGTTTTAAAAATTCTTGATTAATTATTATTTCAGGATTTTTTCAAATATTGGTTATAACTCTTATGTCCCTGGTTTCTACTTATTTTTAAATGCAAAAATAAACTTTAAAATGTTAGTGGTATTCGAAGGCTCAAAAAAGAGTATTTTTGTTGATTTTTTTTTTCAATATATCAAATGAAATATTTAGCATATCAAGTTCTTTATTTGAAAATTTTTAAAACTCAGCCATTGACACCTCATTTCCCTTAACATCCCAAAAAAAAGTTCTGTCAGGATAGCTCAGGACTGGTTCAGAAACAGGTATTTGAACGAAAGAAATTAAATTTGAATTTTTGCGGAGTTGAGAACAAAAAGTCCAATTTTTCGTTCAAGTCCCATTTTTGGTCAGCGTATTACCTCATAAATTAAATTGTGATAAAAAAATCGTTTGTTCAAGCACTAGATAATGTATTTGGAAGAAGTGCGCAAAATTTTAAGAAGATCCATTTTTAACTTTTTAACTCTTCAAAAATAGAGTTTCAAGAAAAACGCGATTGAAGTTTTTAAAACAAAAAAAAAATTAAACTTAAACTTACGTGTAGAATCATCGATTCAGGCACCATAAAGTAAAGAACCTACTGCAGCGGCTATATCCAAGGCATCCTTTTGCTCTTGCCTGTGAGTATTTTAAACCCTTTTCGTCGGATAATTAACATACTGATGATTATTTTGTGGATTTAAAAAAAATATATATATTAAAAGTATCTTCTTCAAAGGAGTCTATTAGTTAATCAAAAAGTTAATGAAAATAAACAAATGCCGTTTACAGTGGTTAACAAATGTATTTTAATTCCCACACTTGTTTCTTTCAAATGCGTATGTTTGTGGTAAAAATTATTTAATTAAAATTACCCAGGCAGAAATTGCCAACCATAAAGA
The DNA here is from genome assembly GCA_949748255.1 of Eustalomyia histrio. Taxonomy (NCBI): domain Eukaryota; kingdom Metazoa; phylum Arthropoda; class Insecta; order Diptera; family Anthomyiidae; genus Eustalomyia; species Eustalomyia histrio. Next base: position 1,083,848 of record OX456527.1, on the reverse strand, counting down.
AAAAACAGTACTGCCAAACCACTGTATTTCTTGTAAAGCCCACCTTGTATGGAATAACCAAAAGTATAACTAAAATTGTAAAACTCGTATTTTGCCAGAAGCATCTGCAAAGTAATGTTTCATCATTACTACAATTATTCAGTAGCACTATCACTATCAGGGGAAAAAGTTTTATCATATTGGTGCAACTGTTTCATAAATTGTTTGTCATCAATTCCTAATCATATTTATGAAGTTTTCCTAAATATCACGATTCTTTGCATACAATTTATGAAGCAGTTGCATCATTTCAATAAAGAGTGTCAGTACTAACAAACTTCCGTAACAAAAGTTAGTTTTTTTTTTAAATGGTTCTTAAAAATTTTGTAATTTAATGTTTATTTTTGGAACAATTTCTGAGCATTTGTTTTTTCATCGTTACTACGAGTATATTTCCCAAACAATGCGATTATTCGCAAATTAAAATAAAAAAGAGTGTTTTAAAAACAGTTATTATTTTTTTTATTTTATGAGTCCGAAATTGCTGGCTAGAACCCTTGGAACTGTTTGAAATACATATTCTGTCAAATATTCAAATTTGTTTGCCAATATTTTAACTACAGATTAAAATCGACAATATTGTTCTGTTACCCAATTAAGCGGCCAACCTTGAACTTGGCATAACGTCGGTAATTAAAAAATTGGGTGCATTCAAAATACATTAAATCTAATAAATTCCGTAAAAATTTTATAAAAAAGGCATACATAAATTATTATTATCAAAAACGTGTAAATTGTAATAAAATATTTTTAACAGGTACCTGCCAACCCCCAGGTACCTGCGCACCCCAAATATTACATGCATTTCCAAAATTTAACACGAGCTGTATCGTGGTGCTATGCGAAATTTTTATTTAAAATTAGTTATACTCCTAATGGACTTGATCTAATCCGTGTTCTTATTCATCTTAGTCTTTATAATCCAATATTTCTAAGAATTTTTCCCTTTGGTGTTTGTCATTGCATAAGGTTCTATTTTATTTTGGTAGCTCAGGGCGCTAATTTGTGAAAACTTACACAATATCTTTGTCATTGTGAGGCACAAAGAGACACTTGCAATAGACAAATACCAAACAATAGAAGATGAAATTGTTACTTTTGACAGCTGTCAAAATGACGCCACAAACAATGTTAGTCTAGCGTGATCAACAAGTACAATTACAATACTACAATGCAAATCCTGACGCTATTAGCAGCCTTTTCGTTTTGTACAAAAAGAGCCCTCGAAAAGACTAAGAAGCATGCGCTAGAATTCAAAAGATTAGTAGTTTTGGCTTATGTTGTTGTAGCGTATTTAAATCACAAACTATTTATTTAGGATGTTAAACCATAGATGATTTAATTGAGCAACATATTTTTCGTGTGATTCTCATTCATTTATTTTAGACCAATAGACTAATACGATTTGAGAAGCTTACGAAAACCTTTGGGCTTTAGCCGTCTAAGCTGTTTCATGTAAACTGTTCCTCCTCTCCTCATTAAGAATGTAAAGCTGGTCATGGCTAATGAGTTATAATTCTTGTGTTAAAACTAAGCCATGCTTTTTCTTCGAAGATCATCACTTTCAATTTGCCTTCCTGGTGTAAAATGTATGTGTGTGTGTGTGTGTGTGTGTGTGTGTGTACAGTTGCTTTTGGATGATTTGGCATTTTTCTCGTCGTCTACCGTTTAGTTTGTTTAATTGACCTCATTAAATTTGTTTGATGGCATTTGAACATTTCAATGTTTTCAGATCTTAGATTAGTTTTTTTCTTTTTTTAATTTTCGGTGCATCTTTAATGTTTGCTCAATTTTAGCTACGATGTTCTAGTTATCCATGTATCAAATTACTTTAAAAGCAGTTTAAAAGATTATGACTTGTTCTTTTTTCTGTAATTAGCTATTTCAATCATTTCCAAAATACTGACAAGATTTTAATAATTTCAGATAAAGTAGTTAATGTCTTTTAAGATATTTAATTAAGGGGGTGTTTGGTAAATTGAGTCATCCGGTAAAGAGAGTGATTCTTGTTTTGCCATGTTATTTATTGTCAAAAAAAAAAAAATAAGTTTGTAAAAAAAATTAGTTACACGTCTTACATATTAAGTGTTCTACTAGTTTTCAGCAATATTTTTGTGCTTTTAGCAAAAGTTTTAGTTATATTTTTTCAGCAATAAACTAATATTTTTCTATCACAAATTGCGCTGACAAAAAGATGTATTGTAAGGACAACAACCAGATAGTCAAGAGGTAGATGTCGCAGCTTGTTTAAATGTTGGTCCATGATTTAAATTATAAAGAAATTCAATTATTTAAATTAAATAAGGATATAGATGAAATATGTTATAAAAAAAATATTTTAACAGGATCAAGATCATAATTGTATCACTTAATAATGATCTCGAAATAGAAAATACTAATTTTAAAAAAAAGTAAGATAAAATGGAAAAAATTGTAAGGAACAGGTTTATATATCAACCACTCAGAGGGGGATTTTTTGGGATCAGATGACAAATCAATAATTGGCATTAAGGTCTCAAAAAAAACTGGTAACACGGTATTTTTAAATATTTTTACTTTTATTTGAGAAAATCGTCGAATCCTAAATAACTTATTTGTAAATAATATGGATTTTATCAGACATCTTTGGGTTAAAAATAACTGTGCAAAAGTTAAATGGTATCATGGTTAAAAGAAAGAATTTAACATAGATTTTTACAAATTATCCTTCTTAAACTTCATAGTTTAGAAATTAGTATAAAGACTAAAACACATTAATAAATCCTATTGCAAATTCAATGTTATTTTAAGAACAGATGAAAAATAAACCACATGAAAACATTATTCAATCCCCTATTTATCAAGGCAGGTAGTTTGAACGTTATACACATAACTCAATGATTACAATAATCTCATATTTTCCTTCTTACTACCAGCAGTTTATCCTTTTGATGAATATCCCCGAATTAAAAGGTGTATTTAGTAAATCGGTATGAACAAGTTGTTTGCAATTACCTGGTACACTTAAGGTGTATGTAGGGATTTGTAATTCGTATATGTATGTAATGGTATTCCTTAAATTATGAGGGTTCGTGTCTGAATCGCGAAAAATTTTCGAAATGTTTAACAATTTTAATAGGACTTGTGATCAGGGTAGGCAGGCAATTCCGCTAAAAGAGCGTTATCGATTTTAACTGTCTGCCGTTACCCTTAAAATACCGTTACCAAATAACCGAAATAAAAGTAAACCTGTAAAGATAATAAAAAATCCTCTAAAAAACTGCTGAAAGTGGTTTGTTAAGAACAGAAAAAACCGTTAAATATACAATATTTAAGTTAATAGAAACTACCAAAATCAGCAAAAACAAAAATTCTGAATGTTAGTAGTCACAATAAAATTACAAACAAATAAATATATAAAACCTCTAAAATAGATTTTCCTTCTTTTAGCCTCTACTATAAGGGATTCAAATAAACGACTTTTAATTGTAATCGATCAAATAATTATTTGGGTTATTTTCTTAACGCTTAATGGAATACAATTTTAAAATAAATCGAATAAAAAAAAATATGTAGAATAATATATATTATTTTTATTTGAATTTTTAATAATTTTATTTAAAAAAGGAAACAAAAAAATAAGCATAGAAACACTTTAAAAATTCATATCGTTAGCTGAAATGCAAAAGAGCGCAACTAACATTTTTATTTTTTACGGGAGAAGCAAAAAACGCCAATCCCAGCAAAACTTTGGTAATGGGTGCGATATTCTCATGCGTTACCTTGTAATGATAGCTCGTTACCTTTTACATTATTTGCAAGCATAAATTAATAAGTTACTCATTATTGATTACGTAATATGATTTATAATTCTAAAGTAATAATTGAAATATTTTGAAAATCTATTTTTAGATACATTACTTTGTGTTTTTTTGTAAGCAAAAGGGTAATGTATGTTGAAAAAACGAAGCGCAACAATTTATTTAAGTTTAAAGCAATCAAATACAATATGCGTCGATAGCTCAGTGAGTAGAGTTCTTGGCTGGCAACCAGATTTCCCTGGTTCGATTCCCATCTTGACCACATTATTTTCAATTACAAATATTTTAAATAAAATATTTCTATATAAAATATTTGTAATATTTTTTTTAATAAAAATTCCTCTTTTTTAAAAATCTATTTTTAGATACATTACTTTTTCCATTCTCATAACCATATAAATAACCCCCTACATAATCACCTCTAAAGTAATGGGTATATACATTACTTTGAGGCTCATCGCCTATAAAATTCATCAATGAATTAAGGTGTAAAGTAATCTATCGGCCCTTATGGCTATACATCACTTTACCCATTATTTGGTAATGTCTGGTTTTGCTGGGATATGCCATTTAACAAATTCGTAAATAAATCTAAAAAAATTTTGTGAAGTATTTCATAATCACTCAATCCAATTTTAAATATGTACAGGGCAACCAAAAAACTTGGCAAATTAAAAAGATCTCAGATTCGAATTTTGTTCATAAAACCCTTAATTTTAATCGTAGAAGTCAGAAATTTTGTGTATGCATGTATTTTAGACAAATGAATCATATATAATCAATAAAACCGGTTTTGAAAATTTTTTTTAGTTTCACCCTTTTACATTTCAACTAACGATATATAAATATATATAAAAAATGTATTAATAAAGTTCGTGTTTTGTTAGCATTTTTACTTCTGTTCATGGTTGTCATTAAATACCTTTTCATAATAACGGTAGTTGGATACCACAGCTACTTTAAGACAGATAATCGGGTTTATTGCGCTATTTTACCGGTTCAATTTTGAAATATCTTAAACTACTATTGGTATTGATCAGAGCGTGATAGACAGCTACCGTTATTATGAAAAGGTATTGCTTGTCAACCATGCTTCTGTTAAATTAAAATTATTATCCAAATCGAAATAAATCACACCGCAGCATTCCATGTAAGTTTTACATTTAATAAAGTAAAGCCTGAATTATTTAGACGAAAACGTTTAGAAAAGCGATCTGAGTTAAAACTTAACTTTAGATATTGCAATTCAGACTCTTATTAGAAATTATTTAGTTCTCATTAAACATTAAGTTTAACTGCAATTTTGTTAATAAATTGTTTGTAGATTTCTTTGTTTTGCTTTTTTAAAAATACATTTAAAACAACTGTGAATCTTTAACTTACAGTACACTCACTAAAAAAAGTCTGTAATGCCACTGAAAACTTTGCTGTTATTACAGGAAATTTTGTTAATTTGAGCAAAACATGTCTGCTGACGTGTAGTACAATGCAATTTGTAGAAAAATTAGCTGCCGCTTAATTTTAGTGAACTTACTGTAAAGTGAAATTTAAAATTTGTTTACTAAAATCAGCAAAAAAAAAAAAAAAAAAAATTACTAAATATTATTATTATTATTAGTACAAAATTTCAAATTTATTTTTTTTTTTCTCGAACATCAAAATTTTTTATTGTATATTATTCCTTAAAATCGAGTTCAAGATCTTTTTATAAAAAATAATAATGATTATTTATTATTTCCTTCCAATATTTCGTCTCCACATTGGAAATAATAAATAATCATTATTATTTTTTATAAAAAGATCTTGAACTCGATTTTAAGGAATAATATAGTATAATATTGAAGATCGAATAAAGGAAGACAAATATAGAGTTAATTTTTTATTTAATTTAATGTAATAAATAACATATGTCAAGGGTGAGATAATGGTTTTAGTGGCGTGGCAGGTATCTTTTATGATTTTTCCAAGGCGTTTGATCTTGTAGATCATGATATTATGATTGAGAAACTGCGGTATTATTATATTATTAAAAAGTTATTTAACAAACCGAAAACAATATGTTGAAGTGAATTGTTACAAGAGTTATATGGGTAATGTTGAATATGGAGTTCCCCAAGGAAGTGTGTTGGGTCCATTACTTTTTACCTTGTATCTGAATGACATACAAAATCTGCGACTTTTTGGTAAATAAATTATGTTTGCTGATGACCTTAGTGTTTTTTATCCCTATAAACATGAAATTGCATTAAAAGCACATATGGAATATGATGCAGCAATGATTACTGAGTATGCGAGAATAAATAAATTGATATTAAATGCTGAAAAAACTAAACTAATTAGATTTCGGCCATACATGGTGCATAATCAAAATTTTAGCATTTTTGTCGATGGAAAAAAAATTGTGAAACACTTTCAACAAAATATCTCGGTGTAATATTACAAAGTAATCTTTCTTGGGAAATGCACACCCAACAATCGAAATCTTAAATTGTATCTCCTACTGGTTTGCTTTATAAATTTAAAAATAAATTTACTACGGAAACAAAAATGATAATTTATCAAGCGTTGATTCACAGCTACTTAAATTATTTGCCTATTATATATGCTTGCAAGAAAAGTAATGAGTTTAAATCACTTCAAAGAGCTCAAAATAAGGCGCTAAAAACAGTTTTTAATCTACCGATAACTTTTTCAACTTTAAATTTATATAGAGATGTATCCAAAACAGTTCTTCCTGTATATGGGTTATACAAAATGGAACTTCTACTATATGTTTTTAAATCCCTCAACGGTATTGGTTACCATACTATTTCGTTCTCAAGAAATCAAACTGCGTTCAATACAAGAAATGCTATGTATCTAAGAGTAGCAAGATGTTGATTGGAAACAACGAAGCAAAGAGTAGAGCACGTAGGCAGTTTGGAATATAATTATCTTCCAGATATTTTAAAAAACATTGTAAAAATTTAAATTTTTAAAAGGAATATCAAAGAATATTTATTAGAAAATATTGAAATGCTTCTATTGTAAAAATTATCTCTTTTTAAATAAATTTTATAACTTTCGTATACAAATTGTATTGTTTTTGTTAAGTTTAAAACAATAATTTTGTAAATTTTGCCAACTCGCCTCAATAATGTTCAAGCGACGCGAGGCACTATCTATTGTAATAAAAATAAATGAATAAAAAAAAAATAAAAATAAAAAAAAAAAAATTTTTTTTACTTTTAAGGTCAAGTTTTAATTGTTTCTAGGGCTGATTTTTAGAAACAAAAAAACCTTTTTAGTGCTATCTTTTGTAATCAATGTAACATTTTAAGGCAATTTAAGTTTGTAGATGTAAGTTTTAATTAGTTTTAATTAGAAATAACATATCACTCAGAATATTATGTAGTTAACTGTTTGTAGTTTAATGAAAAAGTTTTCCGTTCCATTTAAAAATAAAGGAAGATACCTTTATTTTTCAAAGAAATATCTATATTAACTTTTTTATACATTTATTCGAAATAATTTACTATCATTTACCGATTTTTTTCAGTTTAATTTATTTTTTTTATTTGTTTGAAATTTAATAAAAATTTACCCACAAAACGGAAACTTGTGGTTTATTTGTGTCCGTAACAGTTATTACAAATTTAAATTTTGTTTGCTGTCTGTTTCAAAAAAAAATATTCAAAAAATTTCCATTTGTTTTTTTATTTAAATTGGTTGTATATATACAAAATTTTTCAAAACAAATTACAAGAACTTCATAAACACACATACATACGCAAATACATTCACACAAAAAGTGTTTATAGCTTCATATGCATACATACATTTTGTATTGTACGAGTATATTAAAAAAAACAAAAAATAAAAAAACGGAAATAATTTCAAATAAATGAAAAAAACATTTATTTTTTAAGGATTGGTGGGTAAAATTTTGACATTTATTTTAACTGATTATATTATTTGTTTCTTACGGATGTGTCAGTTGATTAATACAACATTTAAAAATAAATAACAAATGGCATTTATTTTAAATGAAAATTAAGTAGACCGGTTTTTAAATGAAATATCATTTCTTTTAAATGATATTTTCAGTTATTTTAACTTGCAAACTTTTTTAAGTGATTCTTCAATATACACTTTTTTTAAATTAGTAATTTTTTTTGCTAATTTTAGCAAATCGGTTTTCAAAAATGTTTAAAATGATTTCTGAAATAAGTAACAAAAATTTGTAAATATTCTGTAAAAATTCTGTAATTTGTAAAATGTGAATATCAAAAAGATTTGCTAAGTAATAATATTTTTACTAAAAATCATACAAAAATAGGAAAGTAGGATTGAAAACCGTTTACAAATTTTTCTACTTACTTTTTTTCTGAGTGTACAAGATATTTTATGCAGCTTTATGGTGCTGACATTTTTCACAATTTTTTTATTTAAAAATTTTAAAAAATTATAAAAGTACTTAAAAAATATTTCAAAATTGTAATCTTATTATCTAAACTGTATATATTTAACTCACCGGCTGAAAAATCCATGGATGACACATAGGTGGCGCCACTAACGAAAAATCAATATGATTTTTTGGAACTACCAACCTTCATATGAAATCTGTTAAAATTTAATGCCAATTCGTTCATAAGTAAACAATTTACAGCTGTTTAAGTAACGCTACTTTAGGTATTTTGAAAACAGTGGACCCAAAGCAAATTCGTGTGTTGATTTATCATTGCTTTATAACGGGAAAAAACACCGTTCACGCCAAAGCTTGGCTTGATAAGTTTTAGAAAATTGGTTGGCTGACTTTAAACGTAGTCGTACAAACACCGATGGTCGCCTAAAAGAAGTGGTGATATCGAAAAATATCAAAAAAGTTCACAAAATCTGTTTCCGTAATGGGTGTCGCGTTTGCTCTTCACCAAGACAATGCGCCGTGTCACAATTCGTTGGAATTTGGTCGTAATTCCACTCTCAATTGTTTCCGCACCCACTGTATTCGGGTGCGGCTACCAGCAATTTTTACCTGTTTTCAGACCTCAAAAAAATGCTCGCTGAAAAGAGATTTGGTTTGATTGAAGAGGAGATTGCCGAAACAGAGACCTATTTTGAGGCCAAAGATAAATCATTCTAAAAAACATATCGAAATATTAGAAAAGTGATGGAGTGATTACATCGGTCTTGAAGACCGGTCTTTGAGACTATGTTGTTGAATAAAGTTGAATTTTGCAAAAAAAAAATGTTGTTTTACTTGGGATTTTTTAAAAATTGTAATTGAAGTAGTTATTAATTGAAGTATAAGTAATTTAATTGAAGTGGAACGTAATTATTTGTAGTAAAAAGAAATTTAGCAGCATAAACCAAGAATACTACAACTATACAGGATGTATAGTGTTAAAATAATCAATCCAGCCGATTATAAAAGTACCCCATGATCCAAGTTTTCAATACACTTTAGATGCGATAATGTTTACAAAACAAAACTTCCACCCTATGAGACAAGTCTATATAAAATTCATTGCTTCCGATCCAAATGTTCACAACATTGAAATCAAAGTCACTGATGGATAAAAATTACAAAAATAAATTTTAAGTTTGTTTTCTCCGTTTGTGAAAAAATTGCAGTTTTAAAAAATTTTCCCATGATAACGCTTGGACTTCCAAACTTTTGAGTCCAATATAAGAAAAATTTAAAAGAAAATTTACAAAAGCATTTTTTTTGGAATTTGAAGGCACGAAGAAGAATATTGATGAAGGTTGTAGCAGACCAGAAAATTCATTCCATATGCGGCTTCTGTCTCAAAACTTTTTCTGTATATTCTCCATATATACAAAACAAAGCCTTTAAGAAGATGTCCTTGGCATTGAATCGAAAAAAAACTAGTCTATATTATTTATTTTATGCTCAAAATAAAAGCTAAAAAATAATACATAATTTTATTGTATTAATTGTTTATAGCAAGTTTAAATAACATATTTAATACAAATAAATATACCTAAATAAATAAAAAAATAAACGAACAAAAACCAGTAAGTTTCTATGCACAGGTACGTAGCTATTGCTTAAAATTACGAGCTAAATCAACAAATTCAACCGTGAAATCTAACCATTAATCCCGTACAAATAAACGAAATTTACCATTAGTTAGTGGATGAATTTTAAAACCACGAATAGGATTAGTTAATTTAAGTAGTAAATGCAACGAAAGAGTCTCGCTCCTACCTGAAAAGACAAATGTTTATGAAGGCCATAATTGAAGGCACTGATTAAACAAGCATGTGAGGAGAGTGAGTACAAGAGATCACAACAAATTATAAAAACCACAGGAAGCACCAAAGCTGGAAAAATATAATTCTTGTTTGAATCAATTATTAACATTATAAATTTATAATTAATTTAAATCAGTGATTTGTTATTGAGTATTCAATTTTGATTCGATTGAATTAATAACTTTTATGTTTAATTCGCAAAGTATAAATTAAACGAAATGATTTGTTAATATTAAAACAACTCTTTTGATTCTATTAAAAGAATCAACATAAATCAAATTGATTGAATTAAATAAATTAAGTAATAAAAAAGTTTTGCAAATCCATTCATTGAAAATTGAATCAGATTTAAAAGTTCAATTCAGGAACTATATTTTTAAAGGTCTGGAAAGAACAACGAGGAAAAAATCATTAAAAATTATGGAAATCATAAACATACAACATATACAATTATCATGGCGTTATGGACAGGTAATATTGAATTTGTCCATAGACAAATCAAATTTAAGAAAACCAAAAATGGAGATATTTTCTTTGACAAGATCTTGAATTTGCAATGATTTTAATTAAATATATCACATATAGAATTAAGTAGTAGAAGCATAGCATGAACAATATGTATAATAATGATAATTTGAGAAGTAAATATTTACTAATGAGTTTAAAAAGCAAATTCAATTGGAGAGTTTTTTTTTTTGTCAGAGAAAGAGAGAGAGAACAATTATTTGTAATAATAATTTTATTAATAAGTTTTGACACACCATTATTATCCTTTTAGAATTGAAATTTAGTCTAATAGTGTTATACTACTCATGAATCTGTTGTTGTGGTATGCAACACCCCTCGAATTCGGTGTATGTGTAAGTGCTTACTAAGGCTAACCGTATGAAAAACCAACCCTCCTAGTTCATTTTCCAACTGTACTCTTAGGAGTAAAAGAGACACAACAACACTTGATACTCAGTGAAATTTAAGAGGGGATGTATGCAATTCGATTGCATATACCATTTCACTCGCACACTTACTGGTTTGTGTTACAAAACTGTTATAATTGTATTTAATGCTAATGTTTTAACAATTCCTTGCTTAGTCAGTGGTTAATGGTCGTAAAGTACATTACGTCCTTTGTGGAAAAGTTAAATATCAAACCAATATTTATATTATTATTAGAAAGAACTAATAATAATAGTAATTGAATTAATAAAAACAAAATTTATAAATAAAAAATAATTTTTTCAAACAAAAAAAAAAGTACACAAACATAAAAAGGTTTGAATAAAAATAAAGTGCAATTATACGACCAATAAAAGGTGTTTTATAAATAACAGAAAATAAATTAATGTTTTATGTGTAATTAAAATAAAAATTTTGTAAAACAAATATTAAGTTACTCTTTAATATATAATGATGACAACAACGGCCTCTCATGCTATTATGGCTCCCGTTATACGTCCCATTCAAGAAAGTCCTGTTTCAAGACCTCGTGCTGTCTACAGTATTGATCAGATACTGGGAAATCAATCAAAACGAAGTGGTAAGTAACTAGTATTAATAACCGACGGACGGTAAAAATATAATATACCACCAATTCAAAGTTTACTCATTACAATGCTACGACAATAGCTTTGGGTAATTATATTTTTAAAGGGATACTAATGCCGTTAAAATTTAACTAAGAGTTAAATTCAAATTAAATATATGGTAAACAATAACAAATGTCCCAGTTAGTAGTTAACTGAACATTGTGCCAATATTATGAATTGTTCATCAGATCTAAAAATAATTTGCAGATTAGATTAGACTTTAAAATTGTCTTAGCTTAAAAGCTTAAAGGTTTCTCTTGTTTTATAGCTTTGCACCTTTTAGTGCTTTAAGAAAAAACCAATATGCCTAGATATTCAAAGGGACTAAATTTGTAAAATTACGAAATCCCAAAAAACAAAGGGATATCATTGAAGGCAAGTTCTTACATTTCTATTTCTAATAATAAACAGAATTGATCGAAAAATCTGAATTTCTGCAAAAGTCGTTACATTAGGCAAACGACGTTACAATTGCTGAAATAGAAAAATATCGGTAAAATTTAAAAAAAAAATCAAATCGTTATAGCGATTATAACTAGTAGTCATACAAAATTGCTCAGTGTATCCTTAAGAAAACTTGATGAAATAGCGAATATTTATACACAATTACCCAGCAAAATCTTGGAAAAGGGTTGGACCTGTTTCAGGTATTATCTAGTGAAGGATATCCTTTACACTTGTTGTTGCTAAAAGTGATTTGTTGCAAATATTGTGATACATCACTATTTATTTGAAAGTTACAAAATAATGCGTTACCTATATTAATTAATGTCACTACTTATTTAGAGTCTTGAAAATAATGTGTTCCTAACTTTAATTTTTTCACGGATAGTTCTAAGATGGGCGACGGAGTTGGTGTTGCGCTCTTCTGTCGAGAACTGGGTATCGAGGAGTCGTATAAACTTCCCGATTACTGTAGTATTTTCAGGCGGAAGTTATGGCGGCCAAAATGGCTGCTGACCCTGCTTTTGTCCCTGAGACAATGGGTTCTTCTATATTGACACTCAAGCGGCTATTAGGGCAATCTACGCCGATTTGACACATTCATCGATTGTCCAAGGGTGCCAGCAGGAGAGTTCACTTCTATTTATTCGTGGGCACCGGGACATTGAATCAAGTTCCCTGGCGATAGACATTCGTGTGAAAATACATATCTTGAAACTGGACATAGACAATGTAATGGGCAGATCTGAGGCGGTTTGGTGGAATACCGGAACGTGCAGGGTGTTGAGGATTATGTGAAATCTTACGATCCTAAGGCGATGCGTCTTCTGTTATCCTTAACTGACGGGTCACTGCTAGACTGCGGTTCTTGCCAAGATAGCGGGAAAGCTGGCGAGTGATAATTGTAGATTTTGTAGGGTACCGGGGGACAGCATATTATGTGCTACTCTCCGGCTCTTGCACGCTTGAGGGCAAGTGGCTTTGGAGATTATATATTCCGCGATCTGCAGAAAATATCTAAAATGGGAATTCTGAGGCTCCTGGCAATAGCGAAGAGAGTGTGGGGCACCCTGGGTGCCATCACATTTCTATTTCGTAACGCTAGGGTCCAAATTGGTCTAAGCGAGAACTCTGATCAGTCAGTTCAATCTAAGTGATTTTTTCCAGTAAAAAATCCATTTCATACAAATTGAAAATGTTATATTTCTTTACTTGTAAATAAGGAAAATACAAAACAAGAAATAATTTACTGTGAAGATATAAAGGGGATATGGATTCTTCCTTGGATTGTAAAAAATATGTAAGTACTTTGCATTTGTTTTATTTTGCACTAACAGTAAAAATTAATACATTCAATCAAAAATAATATCCGTTCCGTCACGAAAATAAATGTACGATATGTACCTTATATCAAAATAATCAGTTTTATGGATATAATAAATTGCACAAAATATAATTTTAAACATGTGAATTGGCTTAATTATAGCTTGAAAATAGGGCTTGAATTTAAGAGTTTTAGTGGAATTCAAGTATACATTTTGCTAAAGTATGCTACTAATTTGAAGTGTAATTAAAATATAAATCACGGCTTGGAATTGGAAAATACGACTTGATTAATTGTATATTTGAATTCCTGCAAAATTGTTTATTGAAAAGGCATTGTTGTTCATTTCATTATCATTGGTTAATTCAGTGCCAATTTAAGGAAAGTCTTTAACATTAAATATTAATAGATTTTTTTGGCATTGACATAAAGTAATGCCAATTAAATTCCGATGCCAATAAAACATTCCCAACTATGGTTCATAATAAAATAAGAATTAGAGTTGAAATTTTGAAATCATGAGTCTTAAACTATTTTTCAAAACACAGTAAAGTTTCAATTTTGGAAACCTTATTGAGCACGGAAATGGCGAAAATTGGTTAATATCAGCACAATTTATGGTTAAGATCTCTTACTATTAACCAAAAGAGGAAATATTCGATTGATTACCGGTTTTGGTCGGGGAAGTTATAATACATAACATTTTATTCACTGATAATAATCCACACATAAAAATACCAAAAAATGTCAAAATAACAAAATAAACGAAAAAGTTTTCGTAGTTTTGACAATAACTTCGTATTCTTATGCATGGATTATAATTATTATTATTATTATTATTATTATTATTATGAGTGGTAGTCATGATAGATCAGCCCCTTGTAATGTTGAAAAAGCGAATTTTTACGAAATTTTCTCCAATCTTTAATTTTTTCCTTAGGTTAGATTGGAAAATTTAAATCGGAAATGAAGATACTCTTCACAACCGACTCATGTCCAATATACTTAAGACTGAAAGTCGGCTTGTTTTGAGTTCTCATGAAGATTCGAATTGTAAAGAGAGTCGGAATTCCGAGCTAGCATCCGGCTGACTTCAGCCAAGATAAGACTTTTTAAGAAAACCTTTGGCTTAATTAAGTTTCACCCATGTCACTGGTTAAAATTGAAGTAAAATTAGCATTTGTTTATTTAAATTACTTCAAAACATTCAAAGTTATATATATTTTTTTTTATTAATGTCGAGGATTATCCTTTGTAGGATACTCGTTCTTAACCTTATTGTTCTTACAAAAAGTACAATAACTTTAACAATTTCAATTTATTAACACAAAGAAAGCCTTATTTCACTAAGAACTAAACGCACTTTCAAAATAAGAAAAATATTTTCAAAAGATTTAACAGCAATAAAAACCATAAAATTTAAAAGGTTTTAAATATTGTTGAAAATATCTCTTTATATTTTAGTTACACATAAACAACTTTATATAAATTTTCGAAAGCTAAATTATTTCTCTAAAGTCGCTCAAAACAGAGTTTTAACACTACTTATAATTTTAAAAAAGTACCGTAACTTTGCCAGTTTTTAGGTGATTTAAATAAATAATCTTTCTCCGAACTCAAGACAAAAATTCTACACAAAAAATACATGCCAAAGTTGAAAAATAAACAATTAAAACTTTATTGTAAACTTCTCCCTATGGCCTCATTGAATCTATAAACTTGTATGTATACTCGGAAAGCAAAACTATTCTTTGCAAAACTGTTCGAAAATGTCTAAAAGTGTTTTTTTTAACAATAACTTTAGATTTCGAGGGTGTATTAAAATTCCTTAAAATTGGTAAATGATCTGCTCAACAAGACCTGCAACATATATTAGGTCATTTAAAACATATACCAAATAAACTTTTTGCTGTAATTAAAGATAAAATCAAGTGTTATTCAAGTCATATTTTTCCAATTACACATTAATTCAAAAGCATATTCCAGCATAACGGATACTAACATAATAATATTTGTTTTCAAGCCCTAACTTTAAGTTTAAACAAAGCTATAAAAACTCTTTAATGATTGGTTTTGGTATAATTTATTAACTATTTTTAAATTACATATATTTTTATAATTTTAATTTGGTATGTTTAGTCCTGATTTTTGACTCGATGTTTTTTTTTTACTAATTCATTTTTATTTAGACGCGTAGAAATTTGTGGAATCTTTTTGAAATAAGAAAAAAATAATGTAAGGACAGAATTTAGCTGCAAATAAATGTGGCTTACCTTTTCGTTAAAATCCATGAAAGAATTCCAGATTTTATCTAACCTTTTGCTCCCCCACGATTGCATCTCACGCTTAATGAATTATACTGTATGGTAGCGACACGGATATTGATACAGTTCAAACGTTTAGACCAAAATTTAAACTAGAAAATGCAAATTGGGGAACATATAGAAAGAAGTCAATGTATTCTTTCTGAATCCAAAAGGGAAATTAGTGAAAACATTAACAAAGAAACTGCAAATATTTGTAGGATCATTTTAGAATCGACAAATATTGCAATCCCTCAAACTCGTTACAGAGCTGCTCCAAAGGCTTCCTGGTGGAATTCTGACCTGGAAAACCTTAAGCAGAAAAAAACTGAAATTCGTTCATAAGTAACTTAACTTTATTTTCATTTGTATGAACTTGATTTTCACTGTAAAAAACACTTAAAATAAAGCACAATACAAGCAATATTTAAAGCACTAGAATTTGTAACTTTTTATTATATTTGAACTTTTATACAGATTTTCGGAAAATATTAGGTCTACTGACTTTTTTATTTTTTTGAAAATAAATGTTTTTTTTAGTTATTTATTTTAAAATATTGTTTGAATATACTGACACCAATGTTGAAAACATAAAAACATTCCGTAAAAATTTTAAAATTATTACTTTAAATTTGGTAAATTTTATTCGTTGTCAATCGTCAAAACAAATACACAATTTTGAAGATTAGCATTTAAAAAAGTCAACAAACTAACAAGCAAAACCACACATTACCAAATAAAGTGTTAAGTAATGTGTAGCCATAGGGGCTCATGGATTACTTTACACCTTAATTCACTGATGAATTTTACAGGCGATGATCTTCAAAGTAATGTATATACCCATTCCTTAAGAGGTGATAATGTAAGGGGGTCTAAAAATAGATTTTTAAAAAAGAGGAATTAAAAAAAAAATTATTGCAAACATTTTAAACGTTATTAAAAATAATGTGGTCATGATGGGAATAGAACCAGGGAACTCTGGTTGCCAGCCAAGAACTCTACCCACGCATATAGTACTTGATTGCTTTAAACCTAAATGAATTGTTGCGCTTCGTTTTTTTGCTAGTGTTGTCAAAACAAACATACATTTCCCCTTTTGCTTACAAAAAAACACAAAGTAATGTATCTAAAAATAGATTTTCAAAAATATTTCAATTATTACTTAACATTTATAAATCATATATTACGTAATCAATAATGAGTAACTTATTACTTTATGCTTGCAAATAATAAAAAAGGTAACGAGCTAGCATTACAAGGTAACGCATGAGAATATCGCACCCATTACCAAAGTTTTACTGGGTAACAAAATTTAGTATTCTATTAACACTGGACAGTTTGATATAGATCGTTTAGAGGTTTTATACGTTTTCTGTTCGCCTTTTCCCTGATCTCTTGGCTATACTGTCATTCCATTTAGAAAATATTTATAATATTAAAAAAAATCCAAATGAACTGAAATGGCTTTTTTTAGATTTAAAAGAATTTTTAAATGTACAAGTATTATTATGTATTTTAAGCAACGAAACAGCCTGATTAGGACATCTCATATTACGGCGTAGTTTACATAAAAATGTCCTTTCTTGCCAGCACAATATGCTTGCCACCCGCTGTAGTTGCACGTAATTTTTGTACCATTGATTATACCTATTAATTGCAAATCTAACCTAAGGCGTCAATATGAAACACCTCAGAAAAAAATACATACATACATATATATCAATTTCATAAAATTGTCACCTATACGAAAATGTAGAGAGCGCTCACCCAATGGGAAACCTTATCATAACAATTTTTATTATTTTTTTTTTGTAAATTTTCGCAAATGGTAAAAACGTATTTTTTTTCTTCTCTTTTCTACTAACATAAAAGCTCTGCAGGACATCATCATCATCATAATGATTTGATCATCGTTGGCTGCAATATGAAACGTTTATTAAAAATTCAAAATTGTGAACTCATATAGATTAACTGTTTTGAGGGTATGGGTTTAAGTAGTACATGTTTGCGTGTGTATGTGTGTGTGTGTATAGTGAATTCATAATTTGCTTATGATTTAAACGTCATCTCATCATAATGTTCATCAATTGGATATTATGGGTAATTTATGTTCGTTGGTGCTGTTTTTTTTTTCGTTGTTGTAGAAAATTACCTTTTTGCAAATATCAATGATGTTGAATACGCACAACATTTTCAATTGCTTTTCAAGTGAAAACTAATGCATGCAAGTAAATTTTCCCTGTGTGATAAAATAGAAAAGCTGATTCTCTTTTATTTATTATTTTTTTTTTATTTTTGGTGGATAAATGATGACATGCTGTGCTAAACAAGTTTATCCAGTAGAGCAGCAGACATATCGTTCAAATTTTCGTTGTATTTGTATGAACAAAAAAATGAAATGAAATGAAATTATTAATTTGAGGTTCATTAAATTTTGATTACAGGTTTTCAAAAAATGTTTAGTAGATGAAGGTATACAAGTGAGTGCAAAATAATTCTATTATAAATTTTGTAAATGTAATTGTACAGAAAAGGGTTTTGATTAAATAAATATGAAACAAGAATTTATTGGTTTTGTTGTACTTCATTTGAATGTAACATTGTATTTGCAACTTGAATTTCAATACAATTAAAGAAAAGGGAAACGAAAACTGAACAGCATTTAAAGCTGCTTCAACATATTCGCGCTTTTTTTCATTGTATTTCCTTTTGCAGGATATTTTAATGTTTCAAGTATAACTCACTACTCATACCTTGAACTTTTTTATTTTTTTTTATTTCCAATTTATATTTGTTTTTTGTCTTCAGTACATTCAGCAATATAATTCTCAAGTTTAAGCTTTTGTTTTGGGTCGATCTGGGCGTTCGTATGCGTTACATACTTTATTGTTTAACTACAAAATCAAATTGAATTTCAATTGAAATTCATTTTTAAGTTTGTATTGAATTTACAATTTTATTTTCAAACAATTGTGTTTGATTTTTAACCCATTGTTTACCCCACTTAACATTTGGTATGTTTACTTAAAATATTGAATTGAATTTCTTCAAGCAAAATGATTTTGTGCTGACTTTTTTCATAATAAAAAAAAAAGTTTTCTAAAAAAAAGTGGTTGATGTTTAATAGAATGGAAAATATTGTATTTAATTGATTTTTTCTGTGATTGAGTTATAAATACATATTTAACTAATATCCCCTCCCATTCCATTGGGAAAACACACAAATTTTAAATTAACTAAATATTCTAAATAAAATATTCATCCTCCTCATCAGTTGCGGTTTTTTTGTGGATTCTATAACACCTCTAGTATATATGTGCATATATGTATGTATAAAACATATTGATTCTAATCTCTTAATTGCATATGATATATGCATACATAACATATTACATCATTGTAATTCAATTATTCTATATATGTGGACCCCCTATCATAGATACACTACAGATACATAGATACTATTCAAACACTGGTTAACTAATGCAATGTTGTTTAGCACAAGTGTTGAAACTGATTTGCATATGAAAGCATAATTTGTCTCTGGTGAAAACCAATCAACTTGATTGGATTTTACAGACATTATCAGCAATATGCCCGGTGTTGCCTGGCTAATAGATAAGAGGTAGATTTCTCCGATGATAAATGAAATAATTATTGTTTCGACGATGGATATATCTTAGATAAGGTTAAATTTAAAGGTTGACAGTAAGTGTTCACAAATGCTTCCACTTGGGTGGTGGCGATGAAATGGATTCTTTTTCACCTAAAAGCTACTTTGGGATGGTTTACAACTCCAGCCCAATTTGTTTTTGGTGAAAATTTATTTTTAAAGGATAGCCTAGCAACTCTGATATTTCATATATTCTTCATGAACAATATTACACACAATCAGAAAGTTTGTTTTACTTTTTTTGTATTGGGTAATTCCATTGTGACGGGTGTGACCATGATACTCACATTTTTGATTATAATTCAAGAATATAAAATTTAAAAAAAACTGCGATTCCCAAGGATGTTAATCTTTATAATGTTTTATAATAGCTTGACACTGAAATTCCATGCTTTCTGCTCAGAATGTGGCCTTTAGAAGACTGTGACGGGTGTGACCTTACAAATTTGAGCTCTTAAAGAATTGTTCCTTTCAGCTAATATTATGTAAAATTTTCCGTAGAACGCGCTTAATTATTTTGATGTAGTTATTTCATTAGAGTGTTTTTGATTGTATAAGATACTTACTGTCTGCAAAAAAAAACTTTAGAATATGTGACGGGTGTGACATAGTATGAAAACTAAATTATATAAGCAGTTTAAAGATAAACAAATAAGAAAATAATAACACATATTATATTATTATAAAGACTTATTCACTATCTGTACTACCATAGACAGCACAATACTGCAGGCGAGAATGTTTTAAAATAATTTTTTTTTAAATTCAGATAAATATGCACTACGTCGTCTATATGCACATCTCAAAGTGTTGCCAAATTGATAAAAAAAAAAAAAATTGTAATTTTTTTCATATGTCCATAATTATCATTCTCTTGTAGACAGCAATTAACCGATTTTTATCAAAAACTGATTTTTTTTCCTGTGTAGGGCCGTTTAACGTGGAATTACCCTATTGAATTTTCCACACGCAAAGAAGAAACATGGTTGGGGCAATCATGTTCGAAGAGCATCATATATTTTTGGGTTTATTCTTGTGCCAACCATAGTCGTACTATAATATGGTTATCATATTATGATAATAAAATAACCATATTTTTACCATAACATGGTCCCTACAGTTATATTATGATTCAAAAATTACCATATTATGGTCCTAAATAAACATGTTATATAGAATTTATCATTATATGATCCAGATAATCATAGTATGATTAAAATATTTCCCTCACAACTATATTATGATTCCTGGATTATCATTATATGATCCATAATCTAAGAAAATTTCTTAAAGAAAAAGTTCTTAGAAACTATGATAGAAATGTTTTTTCTAAGAACTTTTTCTTTTAAGAAAACTTTGATTCTGTAGACTTTTTTTAAGAAAAACACGTAAAGATTTTTTTTAATTCTAATGACTTTTTTAATAAAAATCTTTTAGAAAGTTTTTAGAAATTTTTCTTTAAGAAAAAGTCTCTAGAATCTAAGTGTTTTTCATGATTAAAAGTCTTCAGAATCTATGAATTTTTCTTTCAAAAAAAGGCCTTAGAATCTAAGTTTTTTTTGAAATATATGAACATTTATCTAAGAAACAGTTTGGAAAATCTGAGAATTTTAGTTTAAGGAAAAGTCCATAGAATCTAAAAATGTTTTTATCAGATATATTTATAAAAAAAAAAAATCATGGGTTCTACAGACTTTTTCTTATAAAAAATATTGTATTAATATGTTGAGAAGTTTTTAAAGAAATGTATGTATTAATAAACATATTTAAAAAAAATCAATTGTTTTTATTGAAAAGAATTAAAAAATATATAATCTTTTAATAGAATCTTTTTGATAATGAATTTATTAAAATTAACTGGATCTTAATGGTTCAATTGATGAAATGTTTTAATGACATCTGAAATGTATTTTCTACCCATCTGATATTTGTCCATTTTTAGTAATTGATTGTTTTTTAAGACATTTTGTAGTAAAAACAAACTGACTGAACTGATCAATTTTTGGTTTTTATAAAAACAAGACAATATTATGACTGTAAATGTAAAAGTCATGTTTTATTTCATGTATAATTATTTATTGATTGTTGCGAACATTTTATCGTTGCATAATTATCATATTTTTTTGATAATCAGAATTTTTGTTACCACAGTTTGGTGTTAGCCAATCATGATATAAAATAGAAGGTGCCAATCATAAAATATTAAAATATTTACTAATTAATGATAGAAGCGAGCATGTTGATGGTTAGAAAACCAATAACTTGATTGTGACAACCATACCCGATTGCAGCAATCACAATATAGTAGCAGTGATCATGTTGCAACCATGTTTTTTCTCTGCGTGCAGTTGTAGTAAATGTAGTAAGTTGTAGTAAGTAAACGAACAGATCTAATATCGGACAAAGGAGATCTGTTTGGTTTGTAGAACATTTAAGAAAAGTATTCACGCCAAATATAACAAGTTCTGTAACAGAGTTGCCACCGATTTTACCCCAGCACCGAGCAGCTACCCGATTAACGTTTGAGATGAGAGAGGTCGAAAAGGCTATTTTTGAACTAAACCCCAAAAAAGCTCCTGGTATCGATGGAATCGGTAACAGGATGCTCTTGGAGTTACCCCGTATAGCATTAAAGATAATTCTCTTTATTTTTAATGCTATTATACGCCTTGAATACTATCCCCCAGAATGGAAAGTTTCACTCGTTAAAATGATACCCAAGCCAGCAAAGATTACACAAAAGTGGAATCGTATAGGCCTATAAGCCTATTATCCAATTTGTCAAAGCTGTTCGAGAAAATCCTAATGGAAAAGATAACTGTTTATGTGGAACAAAACAACTGTATTCCATCACACCAATTTGGCTTCAGGAGAAAACACAGCACCATTGAGCAAGCCCACAGGCTGGTTACTGTTGTCAGAAAAACGTTCGAGGAGAAAAAATACTGCTCTGCCCTTTTTATCGACGTTTCACAGGCTTTCGATAAGGTTTGGCATGAAGGTCTACTGTTTAAAATAAAACTTTTGTTACCAACAAATACTCACAAGCTACTCAAAAGCTATACAACAAATCGAAAATTCACTCTTGCTGAAAAAAGTTTTGTCAGCTCTCCTCAAGATATACAAGCCGGAGTTCCACAAGGTAGCATTTTGGGTCCTCTGTTATATATCATTTATACTTCAGACATGCCATTAGATATTAATACCCACACATCGACTTTCGCTGACGATACTGCAATCTTAAGCGTCCACGATGACTCAAAAATAGCGTCTAGAATGTTACAGACTCACATTTCACAATTGGAAGCTTGGTTGGATAAGTGGAGAATTAAGGTGAATGAACAGAAATGTATCCACATTACTTTCACACTGAGAAAAGAGACGTGTCCACCCATTAAAATTAATAATCTGAATATACCCCAACACACATGTGTGAAATATCTAGGTATTCACCTTGACCGTCGACTCACGTGGAAAAATCATATAGATGCGAAAATAACTCAGATGAGGCTAAAAACTGCTCAACTCGCTTGGCTTACTGGCAAAAACTCTAAACTAGGCCTGGACTGCAAATTACTCATTTACAATTCGATCATGAAACCCATATGGTGCTACGGAATTCAGCTCTGGGGTACTGCCTCTGCGTCCAATATAGGGAAAATTCAGAGAATGCAAAATAAATTCTTGAGGACGATCACGAACGCACCCTGGTATGTTAGGAATTACAACATACATAAAGACCTGAATGTACCCCTGGTCAAAGATGAAATTATTAGACACTGTCAACGCTATTTAACAAAACTGGAAACACACCCCAACATACTAGCCCGTAACTTAACTGATAATCACGGCCACCAGCGTCTTAGGAGGAGGGACACTGCGGATCTGGTCCGCTAATAATAAGGGGAAATAATGGTCCCAGTTGAACCACACAACATCAGTCTGGCACTGGCTGGACTTAACAATTAATATTTAGTTTTAAGATTTGGATAATTATTGTTAGTTCACAGTTTTTAAAAGTGAAGATTTAATAAATAATATAAAATATGGAAAAAAAAATATCGGACAAAAAGTTTACAGTTATCTAACGGGACATCTGACTGAAGTTATAATTTTATTTTAAAAAGTTTAAGTATAGATTTCTTTAGTTTCTAGTGGAATATTTTTACACACTGTAATTTCTAAAAAATTTTCTAGGGTTGAAGTAAACGCAGTGTTTAAATTTTATAGCGCACAGTGGTACCATACCAACAAGAAATGGTAATAATTTTGTATCTTCTAAAATACTGATCCAATCATGAAAAAGTGTTGACAAAAGTTAAAGAGGAGTATCTAGACTTTCCGAAAATTATTTTTATAGTCACCCTTATTTAGCACATGCTGTGCTACAGGATGTCAGAGGTGACTATTTCGGATATGTTCAATACTATACATATTTTTCATATACGCTCGCTCAAATATTAAAAAGAAGTTTTTTTTTTTTAAATAAATGTACTGTTTTTATTGAAAAAGTAAATGATATTTTTTATTCTATAGTGAATCAATTTAATAACACTTTTTTAAAACGAAAACAGTAATGGTTCACGATAAGCATTTCAATTGGACGGCGAAACATTTGCCATACACGATTTCGTGAGCCATTGAATTGGCTTCCAAGATAGTGCTGGGTTATTTTTTGTGAGGGGGGTATGCGACACCGCTAGTCTACGCTGATAAATCAGAGACGATTGACCTTTTTGGGAGGCAACATTTGCCATGTTATTACAATATACGATTGGTTGGGAATTAAACCTCCAGATTGGACTACATCCGAGCCAGATATTTTAAATTAAAAATTGCCAAAAAAACTATTTTTAAAATAAAGCAAATTTCATTGTAATTCACAATTCATCTATGTTTCAATTTAAAGTTCAACACCCTCTGAAAAAAAAATCCCTTCATAAAATATTGCCTAAAAATGTTTTGTACACACTTTTATATAAAATAATTCACACAAAAAGTATTTTTGTGTTTAAAATTAAACACTTGGTGTGTAAAATTAGTATTCTCTTGTTAAATTAAAATTTTACGCAAAATTTTTGTAAAAATACTAACTGAGAATGGTAATAAATATTTTGACATTTGAAAATTGGAAAATATTAAGAAAATAAAAAAAGCTAAAAACGAAAATTTAGTTTTCAAAAGCTTATAAATATAATTCTTGTGAATATTGTGAATTTGAATTCAAGATGACCATCATCAATGTATAATATGTATTATATTTATAATTTATTGTTATTAAAACGTACATTAAAAAAAATAAATTTATTATTTATGTAATTACGCATATAGATATACATTTTTGGGCATTTCATGCGTATATTTTCTCTTCAAATAGGTTTTTTTACGCACAATTTTAGTAAATTTTCGAATGACTTTTGATATTTAAAATTTCCCATAATGTGTGTACTTTTTTTGGTTTACGCACACAGAGTAAATTTACCCAATTTATAGTAGGAGTACAGTTTCCTACTATAAGTTGGGTTAATTTCAACAGAAATAGTCGGGTTTTTCTAATCGATTGCTTAACCGATTAATAGAATAAAATTTAATCAAGTAATCGAGATATTCTTTACGTAAAAGTGACACTTAAGAATTTCATTCAAAAAATGTTGTAATTAAGATCGTATTTTGTAAACTCACGAAAGGACTTTGTCTTGTTTTTTTTTTTTTCTTTTTTGTAGTATTTTAAATTTTATTGTAACTTTTCAATTATTCGAACAATTACTTGAGGAAAAGTTTGGTTTCAGCAATAAATATTATTCATACGCCTTGATGTACAGAGCTTGTTGTTGTTTTTTTTGGTACACCTAAGCGTATGAAAGATACAAATTTTTAATACATTTTAAAATTATTGACACCACCCTTGACGTATGAGTTATTTTATTGTTTATCAAATTATGCTCCAATAATATTCACTATAAATATTTATGTATGATACTGAATAATTTGTGTTTGTTTTAATTTATTTTTAGATTCTACAGAATCATTAAATCAACAATCGTTACATAATAGTAACAACAACAACAGCAACAACAATAATAGTCCCACCAGTCCAATACATTCCTCCATATTGCCACAGTTACATACACAATTACATTTAATACCTCATCATCAATTGGCTTTACATCAACAACATTTGCAACAACAACAACAACAACATCTTAACAATCAACATCAGCAGCATCATCATCAACACCACCACCACCAACAGCAGCAACAGCATGTTGAAAAACGGGAACGTGAAAGAGACGACTCTCCTGACAATACAGACACTGGCCTTGATGTTGATAATACCGATGATGATTTATCAAATAGTTTAAATAACGGTCATGACTTGGATATGGAAAGACCCCGTAAAGTAAGAAGGTAAGCTTGACTGAATGTGCAACATAGATTCTGTTGTTTACATTAAATCCTCTTAAAAAATTATTTAATTACAAACTAATTGCAAAAATGTTTTGTTGTTGTTTGCTTTTTTTATTGTTTCTCGTTAAAAGATCACGCACCACCTTTACAACATTTCAACTGCATCAATTGGAGAGAGCCTTTGAAAAAACTCAATATCCGGATGTATTTACAAGAGAAGATTTAGCAATGCGTTTGGATTTAAGTGAAGCACGTGTACAGGTAATAAACACATAAATTGAATGATTTAATACAATTATTATGAGATATTATATAAAATTAAAAGTAATAGAAAACTCTGTTAAGGGTTTGAAAAAAATTATTGTTATAAACATGGATGAAATTTAGCGGGAAGGGGGGGGGGGGGTTTAAGGGGGAGATAATACAAGATATATATATATAGACACTATTTATTACACTAAAAAAAATATGTTTATTTGTGAGAAGCTTTATTGACAAAATTTTAACACTTGATTTACCGGATTCGTCATTGCGAGGTATTTAAATCTTTGGACTTAGATTGTATACATACAGTGCATAGGAGCACTTGTGCTTGTACAAAATATGAAAATTTGCAAATATTTTGGAACACACCATATTTTATAGCCTAATTTCCCTTGGCATTAAGACACACATACAGCCAGTCAGACACTGTTACAACCAAATTTTTCGACAAATCATTTTTATCCAATTTTAATTATTTTTATTCTAATTTCCGAAATTTATTTGCAAATTCCAAATTTTATTTATGAATTATAATATTCTATAGACATTCTATAAACATATATTTAAATAATAAACATGCGTTCCATAAAATTTATTTTTAAACTCAAAAAAATTGTATGTCGCGAACTGGGATAGAAACGGAGACCTTCCATTTGTCAGGCCAATACTTTTTCTCTAGACTTAACTCTATTAATTTCAAATTTGAATATTTTTCAGGTTTAAAAATTAAATATTTTTGTTTCAAAATTACATTGCAGCTACAGGAAAAAAATCAATTGTTTTTTATTTAAAAAAAATATTTATGTGTGTTTAAACTGATTTGTATCTCTGCCCAATGCACCGCAGACACTTACATTTCGTTGTTGTTTAATTATGAATATAAATATGTGCACCAAAGTGGTCCAAACAAAACATCAAAGTGTGAATTTGCAATCTCCACAATGTTGCCCCTATTCCCTAATGTCTAAAAATTCACTGTGCCAATTTTCAGCAATTTTTTTTTATATTTAGAGTAATTTGTCGTAAGAATACAGAAAAGTGTGGTTGACTTAAAATTGAATTATTCTTTAAAGACTATAAGCTATAATTTAACAAAATTATCCAATACAGTCTTTATGAAAACAATATGAGATCAAAAATTTAAAAAATTTAAAAACTTTAAAATTTTCTGAAAAGATGTAAATAAAAATTTAACTTGCTTACGAAAATCTGATCTTAATTTTTATGAAGAATACGTATGTTCAATCAAAATTGAAAACAAAATTGTGGGTTTTAAATTATCCGCGATTTTGAAAAATTCAACAAATTTCAATTTTTTGTGTCATCGTTGGACAGTTGGACTGGTTGTATTTTTTCAATCAACTTGCCAAGGACTTTTATTACACATGATATTGTATTTAATTTTTGAAATGATGATGAATGTAAAATTTGACTTTTTTAGTTTTTCGCTATTATTTAGCGTATTAAAATTAAATTGTTAACTAAAATCCTGTCTCATATAAGAACCCATTCCGTGGTTATATAATCATTAAGGTTCGCGCAAAGGTTAATATAAGAAAATTTCTTAAAGAAAATCGAACATTTTGTGTATAAAGTCGCGAGACTTCGAATTTTATTTTGATTTTATATTCGATGTGTTTTCCCAAAAACATATTAGATTTGATGAGTCGTGATCCTAATAATTATATTTCATTTTTCTCAATTTTGAATTTATTTAAAATAATAAAACAAGCAGAACTTTGAAACTTCAATGGCAATGCGCTACCTCTAAATAAAACTTTTTTCTTAAATTTCTTTGGCAGACCATATTTTTTTCCATAATGACATATTTGTAGGGTTGTGGAGCTTTATGTGCACGTATAAAAAGTAAAACTATATCACATTTTAAAATTTTATTATAAAAATTAAAATTTCAGTGGATCATCCTAACATTTTCATATTCTTACACTCACAATATTACGTATTTCGTTAAAAATAATCTAAAATACATATTTGTCATCATACTTAGCCCATTTTGTTGTTTATTTTCAATCATTGTTTAATAATCGACAAAAGTAGTAAAAGCAATCGAAAGTCGTTTAAAGTAACCTTCAAACCGTAGAAAAAAACGATTTTTATGATTTGTTTTTCAAATTGAAATGTTTTTATTTACAAAACACAACACACACATAAGTATATAATTTTATTTTCTATGTGTGTATCTACATTTGAATAATTATATGAATTTCTATTTTTAGAAACAGAAAACATAAAATTTTACATTTTCCTGAAAATATCAACTCCTACTGAATGTCTGTAAATTTTTACACTCACCAAGTCTGTAATGGCAACTGAAAATTTTGCTGTTATTACGGGAAATTCTGCTAATTTGAGCCCAGCGGTATTTTTTGCTTATCTTAGCAGACATGTGGTCTGCTGACGTGTAGTACAATGAAATTAGTAGCCGCTACTAAATTTTAGTATAATTTTTGTAAATTAGAATTTAAAAATTTTGTCAAATGGAATTTGCTAAAATCAGCAAAAAAAAAATACTAAATATTATTAATATTAGTACAAAGTTTTAAATTTATTTTTTTATCGAGCATCAAAAATTTTGATTATATTTTTAAAAAAATATTTTATACAAAATGAAAAAAAAAAATCAAAGGCTTAAAAATCTTAAAAATTGTTAAAACATAAACGAATTGAAAAATATTTTAGTCAATTTTTTTTTACTTTTAAGGTTAAATTTTAATTGTTTTTAGGGCTAAAAAACCTTTTTAGTCGGTATCTTAACTTTCGATCCCTTTTTTAAACCAATGTAACATTTTAGGGCACTTTTTTAAAATTAGTAATTTTTGCTAATTAGTAATTTTTGCTAATTTCAGCAAATCGGTTTTCAAAAATTTGTAAAATAATTTCTGAAACTAGCAACAAAAATTTGTAAATATTCTATAAATATTCTGTAATTTGTAAAATGTAAATAGCAAAAATATTTGCTAAATAATAATTTTTTTACTAAAAATCAAATAGTAAAGTGGGATTGAAAACCGTTTACAAATTTTTGACTGACTGAATTTCAATTGATTCTTCATTTAAATAAACTACAGTCGGTAACGGAAAATATATTGTGTATGGATTTTTATGTGTATCAAATTTGGTAGACAATCGCGGTTAATTTTGTGTTAATGGAAGATTCATTTAGTCTACAACCAAGAAGACTTCATTCTTCTCTTAGGCACTCAAGACGTACTCTTTATTTTTGGTCGCGTTTTTTATAAATATTTTTTGGGTTTTTCTCTTCGGAGGCAGTTTGCAAATAATCAAGAGAACTGTGAGTACTAAAATCTCTCTCTAAAATACATTAATCTTTGCTTATACACTTCTTGTTACTACTTGTAATAATGTTATGGCCATTAAAATCTCAACATTCGTGCTCTGCTTGGATATGGCAATTTCATGACAAAATTGTTATATTATTTAAAATTAACTTTAGCAAATTGAGCTTAAAATATATATTTTATTTAATCCTTCTAAAAAAAATTGAAACATTTTATCCTTTCGCTAAATTTTTTTTTTAAGTTGTTAACTTTTATTTATTATGTTATTATGTATATTGGAAAAAAATGATTGTAATCTTTATAAATCCTTAACAAAGCATGACCAACTATGTATTATATATAACAACATAATCGTGATTTTTATGTTGTTTCGAACAACATTATTATAAACCAGTTATCTGTAAAAAAAAAGACCAGCATGAATTCATATACTAAAGCTTTTATGCTTGGAAATCACATATGTACGTACGTATGTATGTACAATATGTTTGTGTTTGTAAGTGGTTGTAGGTATGTATGTGTGTATGTCCTTCCAAGTGCATTAAATCCGAAAATAATTGCCTTGTTAAAAAATATAACTGTTAAAAAAGAATCTATACAAAATGCGCGTAAACATTTTTATAAAAAATAAACATACAAATTGATACAAACAATCGACAAGGATTAAATTGAAAAATAAAAACCTTTTTTTATGATTTATAAATGCTAAATAAAAGAGGGAATTAACATTGTTACTCCTCGTACATTCATGTGAGATTTGTTATGATGACACGCGATGTTTGTTTGGTTGTTTGTTTGTTTGTTTGTTTTTGCATCATTCCCTTAAAGCATTAGAATGTATTTATGACGGTGATATTATCAATGACCAATTAAATGTTCAACTTCCATCTAACCCAATTTATCATTAAGAGATTTTATAAACAGCAACAACAATATTAACAACAACAACAACAACATGATGATGATGACGATGATGATCTTTTAAAAGATTTATTGATAGGTCAAGTATCTCAATAGTTATTTTCAAACAAATTGTCATTGTTGTTTTTTTTTTACTCTAATTCCGATTTGATTGTTTGTTGTTGTTGTTGTATACAACCTATTTTAAACACCCTAATTATGTGTGAATTTTTACGAGTCCTTGTTTAGATTAAAACAACCCTCTTTTATGCGAAATCAAATTCAATTTTAAACACCCTTTGGAAAACTTTTATTATTTTATTCCCAACGTCATATTTATACGTACATCAGCCTGTATACATACACGTAAAGTAGAGTTGGTACAAAGAAACACACAAAAAAAAAACAAAATAGTAATAACACCAGGCTAAAGCAATTTAATCATTTGGAAAAATCTCTATTATATACTAATTGCGTAGGTATGTATGTGCGTACATTAGTTTTCCCCTTCACTTCCTTATCTAAATATATTAACTAAATAATCAGCCATATTCTTGAAATTATTTTTAAGTGATGTGTTAGCAAGAAAACATAATGAGGATACACTAA
This sequence comes from Eustalomyia histrio, assembly GCA_949748255.1. Lineage (NCBI taxonomy): Eukaryota > Metazoa > Arthropoda > Insecta > Diptera > Anthomyiidae > Eustalomyia > Eustalomyia histrio. The sequence goes on along the minus strand of OX456527.1, from coordinate 1,052,923 downwards.
TAATTTGATACCAAAAATGATAAAAATAAATACTCGTGCATATATCACAGCGTTACAAATACGAAAACAAGAGAGAGCAGCGATCATTAATTTTAGTTTTTGCAAAAAATTAATGTAAACGTTTTTTATCGTTTCTCTCGAAAAAGAGAATTACATATGGTCTGTGCGACATTTTAGTAACACAATTAAACAAACTTAACCCTTCTTTGCATGATGATGGAAATTTCCGTCATAACATTTTTAAACAAAAAAATGCACACAAACAGGCGTATTGTAATTTGGTTGTTGCTGACAAGATTTACATAACTATTAAATAAATTGGAGCTTAAATGTCTAAAAAAAAAAATTAACAAGCATCACTTTTAATTATCAGGTCTAAGCCTGTCGCTCCGCTGATAGTTGTGGTTAGAAAAAATGTGTAGAGTATTGTGTATTTTTAAGAAGCTAATCTGAAATTTTTTATAATGAGTGCAGAAAAGGTTTCTTTTTAGTGTTTTCTGTTTATTTTATTTTTTATTTATTTAGTACTAAGTACATGTGCTATGCATGGTGATGGATATTCAAATTAGGATTTTTTTTTATATATTTTTCCCTTAATCTAGAGCAAGAATTACATCACAGTGATTTATTTTAGAAAAAAAGAAAAAATCATGCAAAGGGTTAAATTTTTACGAAGTATCTTCTTTTTCACATTGTTTTGATACGGTGAAAACAAAACAAAAGTTTTTGAATCGCACGGTTAGTTTTCGAAATATTTCAACCTTGAGGTTTTCTTAAAACACCCTGTTTTAATCAGTTTTGCCTCAATACTTTAAAATGTTAAAAACTATTAATGGTTATGAAATCTACCTTTATTTGAGTATAATAATATCTTCAATAGAGCGCCCCGGTAGGCTAGTTGGTAGCGTGCTAGCTTATCAGTGCGGGGGTCGTGGGTTCAATTCCCACCAGAGGCTCTGGTCTGTTTTCGCTACAACGAGCCAAAGGCCTTTGTTGCTAGTGCTCGGTTAGGGTATTAACATATAATTTGTAATTATATGATTAATAAATAAAAAAAATATATATCTCTCTTAATATAAAAAAAATATAGCTCTCTTTTTTAGTTTAGTGAACGTCCATCATCATCATTATACTCAAATGAAAGGTTAATTGATGTAGATTTAATATATTTAAACAAGTGTAACGTGGTTTAATTCATCGGGCTGAGGTAGCTTAGTCTTAGTGTCTGCTTGAGGACCCTTAAAACCTTAAGTAAATAAAAAGACGGTTAATTTGCTTTTTTCCAAGGAAAGTACAAATATTACGCTTTATTTATCTTTTACCGTACATATATTTACGATAATAATAATTCATAAATAACATCGTTGAATATCAATATTTTTCCCTTCTCCTGGTAACATACGGGCTGCGTAGAGGATGATGCATGTGTTTTGTGTGGACAATGACTCAGATCAGTCAGCCGAAGCCGCTGTAAAGCATTCAACCGAAGTTTGCAGAAGAGCTGTCAACCGGAGTTGCAGAAAAGCTGCCAACCAAAGTCACTGTACTTATTTAATAATTTAAGCTTTTCTTCTTGTACTATGACTTTACTGATGTAAAGCACATTACACTAGGATAACTAGAAAGAACAAGACCCCCGCCTGTAACACAAACTGAAACACTTACACAAATTATTTTATAAACCAAACGAGAATTGTATTTTATAATCACAGTGTTGGTTATTTATACATGTCAGTGTTGGCAAAAAAGTATTACCACATATGTAAGTTGCTATATTGGGACATAATTTGCAACGTTACACAAGTTTAATGATTTGTAAGTCCATATTTAAGAAAAACGAAAAAGTTAATAAACGTGTTATTCACCAGAAATGTAAAAACCCCGTTTTGTCAAGAACGGAATATTCAAAAATTGTGACTTTTTCTTAAGAGAAGCAACACTCAGAAAATTCTTTCTACTAATTAATGTGTTGCTTTCTTTGGAAAGAAGATAGAGAAGACATGAAAAGCGGAGAGAGATGAAAGGCTTCAAATATGGCAAAACTGTAATTGCGTGAGATGAGAATTCTTAGAACAGTTGTTACCCGCCATCTGATAGAGAGTTGGCGAAAAATGTTGAAGCTTTTTAGTTAGATCTGTTATACTATTTTACTTCGATGGGGTTAAGTGCTATGGAGACACCGAAGTAGGATGTTGCGAATGTATGAGAGATAATAACTCAAACATATTATTTTTCTAAATTTGTGTTGCGGTTGCTGGGAATCGAACCCGCAACCTTCTGTGTAATAGTCCAACGTGCTAACCGTTACACTACAAAGCCCACAAATTTTAATTCAGCGCACCAAAGTTTTTGGAAAATATGTTTTGCAACATCATGTTATTTAAGCTGTTGTTTTCCGATAATGTTAACATTTTTTTGTTCATTTTGTGCAGTAGCTAAATTAATTGAAAATTCTCTCTGTGTAAATAAAACATTTTAAAGTGTGTTATCCGGAATAGGGCTGATTATTTCTCACCCTTGTGTGTGAGTGTTTGATAAACACAAAATAAGTGTTTTAAAACTATTTTCAAATAAAATTAGTTATGGTCTCTTTATTTGATTTTGTTTTTTTTTTTTTTTTTGTAGAACAACAACAGCAACCTTAAGTATTTCTTAGTTATGCAAATTATACATATTTCAAAAAAAAAAAAAAGGACTCGTGTTTTGATTTATCATTTAAAGCTTTAATAGCTGCTGTATGGAAAATCTCTTGTGTGCATTAAATCTTTTCTGGAAAAAGCAATAAAAAAAAGAAACAGTGATTGCACCCGCATGAATGATATAATTACTTTTAATGTTGCCATAATAAGCATACTAATTATAAAAAATTATAAATTTAATTTTGTTTTAAATGATGTTTAAATGAGTCACGCTACATTTTGAAATAATTGAAAAGCAAGGTTGGTTACCGTTTCGATTTTAAAATAACCGTAATTGTCTGCTCGAAACCACATATGAACTTTTTAATAAAATGCTGATAACATTAGAGCTGTATGTTCGGTATATAAATTACCATTATAACGGTAATTTTAAGGATAATTAGAAATTAAAATCAAGAAAATAAAAACGGTTAAATATGAAAAGAATTGTACCTAATGTTATCGAAAATATAAAATGTTTAAATTGATTTTGGTTTTCTCGTTACGGTAGACAATTGAGAAAGTTAAATAATTTTAAAGTTGATAATTTAACTGTTATACAAACATACAATTTTCTAAACTGTTATACTGGTGCATACAAAATCTCATTTACACTTGTTTTCTACAATTATTTCGTTCATCCTATTTTTATGTTAAATTACATGTTATAATTGTCCTTGTAACAATTAAAATTGTCATATCATCTACAGCATCATCTTTCCTTGTGGGTGATAATTTCATCTAGTAAAAAAGATTTGTTTTTTTTTATTACATATGTTTAAGTGGTTCGTTCTCGCTCTTCCTGCCAGATACGAAATTATATTCATCTTTATACATTCAACTTTACTGTGTATCCTTCTGCAATAAAATACAATACAAGTAAAAAATTACAGCTTTTATGTTGTACCTACATCAGCTATGAGTGTATGTATGTATGTACGTATGTATGTAGCTGATGTTCAGACAAAGTATGACAATAATTTGTAACAATTATTGTCAGGAAATCATTACTAATTTACTATACGCATAGATGCATTGCTTTGTTCAACAAGCATGTTGATGAGGATGTTGATGATGATGATGGGGAAGGACTCATACTTTTATCAAAACAGGGTGTTTAAATGAATTGTAAGAGAAATGAGAATGATACAACAACTTGGTGATTTTCTTTAAGGACCTTGTATTTGTTTGAAAAGTTTAAGGAAGTATAGACAATTGATTCAATTCGGTTACACTTGTAAGAAAATCAACAACAACAACTACAGCACAATTGTAAATTGCATTTAATAAGACACATACACACTAAAGTGCCATTAAGCATCATCATCATCATCATCCATCATGGTCATAATACATCATCTATACAATCATACCTTGTTCTCTAAAGACTAACGGCAGATATAGTAAGAGAGAGAGCGAGAGGAGAGTGAACATTTAACAAGTTTTACAAAAGTCTAACATCTTTATATGTGACGACGGCGATGGTGATGATGATGATGATGACGATGATGCTACTTCATCAAGAGTGTCTTTTTATTGTCGATGTTGTTGTTGTTGTTCTTGTTGTTGTGAGTGAGGATGCGGACGAAGGGTAGAAGGCAAATCACAGAATTTAACTTCCGATTGGATTCTATTGTCTGTTGGTGTTGTCAGTAACTGTATTAAAATGTTGCTGAGGTCGGGGAGGCGGCGATTTGGGGAGAGACGAAGCTGGATTATTGTGCACAACAATGATTAAAGGGGTTAATTGGGCGTTTTGTTCTTTGCAAATTGTTGGCGGTTGTGTGTACGTATTAGCTAAAGAGGCTGGGGGTGTTTAAGATAATTGGTTATGGCAATTATAGTGAAAATTATAGGCTTTAAAAATTTTGTAACGAATAAATTGAGATTTTTATTATTTCATTTGAACAACTATGTGCTATTTTTTAATTCAATTTATTTATTTTATTTTCCTCTCTCTTTGCAGGTTTGGTTTCAAAATCGTCGTGCTAAATGGCGTAAACGTGAAAAATTCATGAATCAAGATAAAAACGGTTATTTGTTACCCGAACAAGGTAAGTTTTATTTTATAACTAATTTTTATATTTGAATTGTTAAACATTAACTGTAACTGTTATTTAGAAGTAATTTAATTAACAAACAAACAGACCTGCTTCCATAAGTCACGTAATATGATAATTTTGTTGTAGTTTTTCTTTTTCTATTTCCGCTTTAACAGTTAATGTAAAATTAATTAGAAATATTTACTATGGTTGAAATCAGGGATGGTAAATTCGGTACTTGAATACTTTATTTAGTATCTTTTAATGCTTCCAATTATTCGACCCTGCCGGTTAACCGGTTTGGATATTATTAAAAAAATTACACAAAATAGATTAATCGGTTATTCGGGTTGATTAATCGGGAAAATTAATTGATTAATCGTTTAATGTATTTATTTCATCAATAAGAACACAGAGAGCTACTTTTTGTGAAATATCAAATTAACTCGACTGTATTGGTGGTATAAAAGTGTTTGTTTCGGGTAATTCAAAGCAATTTGATACTTTTTGAAAAATCAAATTTTATAATCTTGGGGTTTTTGGGAGGAATCTGAGGACTCTTGAAAAGAAAAAGTGTTAGGAAAATTTCTAAAGAAATAAGAACTGCCTTTAAACACTATTGTCTGTAAAAAAAAGCAAATAATAAATACCTGCAGACTTTTAGCAAAAAGCACTTTAGACGACTTGAGAGAATTTTCCAACATTTTGTAGTCAATAAAACAATTTCCTTTTTTTTTTTGTTCTACTTAAGATTTTTTTAAATTTTTTTCTGTAATTTTTTACTAAATTGTTTTTAAGAAAATAAATTTTTCGAATTGAAAGCAATTTTATTAACATAAGTAACGTCATAGTGCTTTTTAGTGAACGACTTTTAGAACAACTTTTTACGCTTTATACTGTGTTTTTGTGTCAGTTTTAACACAGATAATTTTGGTTTGAAATTATTTCCAAAGAAACCGGTGTTCCTAGAACCACTTCTGGAGCTAGTTCTAGTTAATAATATCCTACATTTAAGTTAAGTTAAACGGGTTAGGTTAAGGTAAACGGGTTAAGGTTTCCATGAAATTTGTTCTAATAAACATGTTGTATAATTAAATGTGCTAGGGAACTGATATTAATGGAATTAGAGATGCAAGAAAAGGCAGAATTTCAATAAAACTAAAATATTAATTGCCAATATGATATCGAAAAAAATCAACTTGTCTTGAAAGATATGAAAATATAATTTTCATTAAATAAAATTTGTTTAAGGCATTAAAACAAAACTTAAAAACTGTATATTGCATTCACTTTATTTTAAAAGAATTTGATTTTAGTTAATGTTTTTTTTTTTCAAAGCATTTCTTGCCATATTTTTTTAGCTAAAATTAAAAAAAAAATTAAATAGATAAAAATTTAATTTAAAATCTTTTGGGTTAAATAATTATTTGAGTTTTAAACTATTTATTTCGACAGCTCTACAAAAAAGTTCTAGGGATTTGAATGATTTTTTTAATTTTTTAATCCAACTGAAGAGTTCGATTTCAATGTGAATAAATTACCAATATCATCGGATAAATACTATTTTGAATAAGTTTTAGTAGAATTTCAAAATTACAATTTTCCATCTCTGCTTAAAAATTAATGATATTTGAAAAATACAAACACTTTGTAAACAATTTTGTCACTGTATTAATGTGTGTGTATTTGTTGTTTTTGTAATTTCAGGACTTGCTGATTTCCCCTTGGGCATTCCATTACCACATGGCATACCAGGACATCCAGCTGGTTTGCCAGCCGAATTTTGGCCACCTCACTTTGCCTTACATCAGCCATTTAATCCTGCTTTATTGCCTCAGGGCCTAATGCCTCATTATAAATTACCCAATTTCCATACTCTGCTCTCTCAGTACATGGGTCTTAGTAATTTGAATGGCATCTTCAATGCCGGAGCATATCCGCAAAATTTATCATTACACAGTGCCGCACAAGTCAGTCCACCCTGCAGCAACAGTAGTCCTCGGGAGAGTCCTACAATGGTGCAAGGCTCCACAACAGTTGCATCGGGAGGAGTTACAGTAACGTCTTCGGCGGCTGCATCGCCAAAATCACCCATGAATAATAATGGTACTGGAAGTGTAAGTGGTAATTCAACGCCAGTTTCAGTGGTAACAAAATCAGAAGACTGAAGATAAACAAAAATCACCCAAGCTACTGGGGGGAGGAGCGGAAGCGGAGCGGTGTTAGGTGTAGATCATAATTTTTAACAGTCATAATAAAATGTGTAAATACAAATATTTTTAAATTACTGCCTGTTTTTATAAAATGCATCGGCCGAATTTGTATCAGAACATTTTTATTAAAAACACTAAATTAAAAACATTTCCTTTTAAAAATTTTCAGACGCATTAGTCCAACACAGATTTTGAAATTAATGATTTTCATACAAATGTTTTTAACGAATTCTTTTGATTCATTTTACAAAAACACCCAGTTAATTTTTTTACATCAATTAATGATAAAAAAGTGATATAATATAGTAGTTGTTTCTTTATTTATTTTATTTTTTTTTATTAATACACTTGAAATAATTTCTAATGTAATTTATTAAACTTAAGATATAAATAGAAAAAAATATTTTTTTTTATTGAAATTGTTAAAATGTAAATATTATATTTTCTTTTTAAATTATTTAGTAGAATTTTGAATAAATAATAATTGCCAAATAATATTGTAAAAACTAAAAGACACACATTTCCATGGCATTTTTTAGACATAAAATAAAATAATTTTAGAAATTTAATAAAAATATGAAAAAAAAAAAACAAAACAAGCGAGTCTTTTTTTTCAGGGGCATTTACTACAAATTGGGTGAGGATAGTCCTGTTTGAGGGCTTGATTTTTTACCAGGGTTGAAAAAAATACACTCGTAATATATACGAAAGCTTTGCACACTTTACGAAATATTTCTTTATTTTGCACCACGAAAATCTTTTGTAAAATATATGAAATTTGTGGTTTTTAAGTACTTCATAACGGTGATTTTTGTTTTAAATGAAACATTTTATTTTAGATTTTTAAAAAGAAAATGTTCGGTTCAAAATTTCTGAGATTAATTTATATTTAAAAAATTATTTTACAATATTTTAAAGTTTTGTTGGTTTCGATAAATCTAGAAATACTAACTAGTTATTTCATAAAAAATATAAACATAAATAAAAGTTTCGTAAAATTATTCAAATATTGACTAAATATCGTATATTTCGTATATTCTACGAAAAAAATCCACCTCGTAAAATATCACAGGCATTTTTCTCAGAAAGAAACATGGAATGTATTTTTAAAGAAAAATTTCTGAATATTAATGAAACGCTTTATAGTGTTTAAAGAAAACTTTTTCCTTAAATCAATACAAATTTTCATTAATAATATGAAATTAAACATAAAATTTTATGAAGAATTTTATGCATTTCATGAAATATTTCATTGGCTGCACAATTACAATTAATTAATATCATGAATACAATTCTTTCAATTCGAGGAATGATTTTTATGATTTAAATAGTATTGACAAACAAAATTGAAGTCGGCATGAACGACTTATGATAGACATATGATGGTTTTTAAGCTCTTCCAATATTTTTTTTTTTTAATTTAAAAATTGAAACCAATTGAGGTAGCAATTGTTTGTTGCACGCTGTAATGATAGATTATTAAAATTATATTATTATTTTTTTTAAACGGCTGCAATTTTTCTTGTTTTAAGTATTTTTTCAGAACTGTTCGCGGTCTAAGCTACGACCCCCCAGGAGACGTCACCATTTGATAACCGTTGTTTTAATTTATAGATCTTAACTAAACAGTTAGATTGGTGAATTCTTAAATCGATTTATCTACTAAATAATTTTAAATCTTTAAGCTGAGTTCACAATTCTGCAGTACTCCAAGCTGCTAAGAAAAATGTTCAGTTTTTTTCACTCTACAGTTAACATTGCTCTGTTAACTGTTTAACATGACAAATATCACTTAAAAAACAAGCATTTTAAGGTAAGCGCCTTTTCATTTCTTTCGGTAACGATAGTCAGTTGAAAGGAGATGATGATATGGATTTTGTAATACCGGTGTTTTTGAAATGGATAACGGAATGTAAATGTGGAGGAGAATTTTTAAGATCTTTAGAAAACTCAACAGCACAACAAAACTGTAAAATTAAATTTTGTGCAAAATATTTAAAAAACCGAAACGATGCTATTTTTTATTATTTCGATAACGGTATCTTAACAGAAACGATTTTTAATTTATTTCGGTAACAGTCTTTAAAGAGTAATGAACCTGCGGGAAAAAAGGGGTCAGTTTGAAATTGGGACTGTGCCGAGATAGGTTAATAAATGACTGGTTCTTTTGCGTAGGTTCTGTGATATGTTCTTTCGGGTCAGTTGGGTAACATTTTCTTTGGGGTGAGTTGTATGACATGTTCTTTTAGCTCAGTCCTGTGACATGTTACAGAGGGCAATGGACCCTCTCCTAGGACAAGTCTATGTCACTGGTCCTTTTCATATAAAAAAAACCGGTGCCGTGACCGGTCGCTATCACAATTAAGCGGTCTCGTGACATGTCCTGGGATAGGGCTTTTTCTCACAGGGGATAGTCAGTTGAAAGGGGTTAGATTCGATAGTGGTATTGCCTGCCAACCATGTAAAAAACTGATTTTGTTAAAAACCGATACAATATCAGAATGATACCGGTATTTAGGTATGGAATTTTGCAATACCGGTACTTTTTAAGATCAAGAGTTTCGGTATTGATATCGGTTATCAATTTGAAAGGGTTATTTATCAAACTCAAAAGCAAAACAAGACTTTAAAATCTGCTATAAAAAATTATGAATTTGTGTAGAATTCAACTCTATTCAAAATCATTTTAAAGTTTCTTTCTCTAAACGAGAAACGGTATTTAAGTTCTAAAATAATTTCAATTATTTCGGTATCGATATTTTTAGGGTAATGGTATTTTAAAGGTACCTTACAAAAAATACCTCTAATGATTCCTCAAAGTACCTCTCAACAAATTAATTTAAAAAAAAGGATTTCGTCATGTAGTGTTATCATAATAATGTCCTGATACATTTTCAGTTAATGTCGCAAATATTTAATCAAAAAGGATCACCTTCACAGTGTTTCATGTATGTTTATTAGAATTAATTATTTTGTTAGTTTATAAAATATTAAATAACAATTTTTTTTTTATTCTCCCAAACATCTATATCAAAATATAATATCCCGTTGAGTTTAAAAAGAAATCTGTAGTAGAAATTTAACGTTTTATTTATAATAAAATATTAAAAATAATTACTGGTACTGTACACTATAATTACAGGATATCAAACTATGTATTTAACACCACAGGAACAAATGTAATTACATTTTGTACCCTTCAACACATACACACACTTGCACACATCCTTGAGATTGCGAAACTCTTAAACAAATGCTACATTTACGAAACAATTTTTTGATGAATTGAAATAAACTAAAATACTCACATACACATACAGACACACACTCACTTTAGCAAATATTGTTCGTCATCATTCAATATTCTTTTTATACATTTTTTAATGAACGGAATTAAGTACTTCCACTTGAATACGTTAGTAAAAATTCTATTGTATTTCAACATCTTACATGTATGTCTGTCTGTCTGTTCGTTCGTTCTTTCGCTCACGACGATTGTTCATGTAAGGAAATTGAAGATCTCATTCATCTACAATGTTGTACAATATTACTAAGACTTATTTTGTATTTTTTATATTTCATTTATTGTTTAAATTTGATCTCTATTTTTATTATTATTTTGTTTCCTTTTTTCATTGATTTTTCATTAAGTCATAATTTTAGGATTAATGTTGTAACTTTTTGTTAATACAAACGAAGAAGAAGAAGAAGAAAGTTGTACTGAATGATTTCTAACATTGTTAAACTGAGGGGTTGAAATTACCGTTCCAAATGCAACACATTTGTTTTGTATCATAGACGTCAAAGTTCAAGTGGTACTTAATATGATGTGAAAAACTTTTATTTCATTTCAGTATATTACTATTAATTTTTTAATTTTATATTACACTGGTCGACATTGAAATCATCGCTGTAAATATTTAACCAATAAAAAATTTCAGATTGGGTTTTGTAGTTTATTTCCATATTGAGAAACAAATTCGTTGTTTTAGTTCATTGGTTATTTCGACATATTTTTTTTTGTTCAATTGTTCATAAGATTACATTAAATGAACGAAAATCACAAATGAAGGATTAAAATTAACTATGTCCGTTTTAATTGTTCTTTATATCCTACACCAACACCAGGGTATTATTTGTGATTTTCGGTCACTTGACCTATATAATCTCCCAAATAATTGGAGAAGATAGAATTATCGAATAAACAAATGAACAAAAAGAACAAACAAGTTCAATAAATGTTAATAAAATAATTGAATAATAATTTCATAGATTTTTTATTTACTATTGTACACAAAATCAAAAATTCTACAAAAGCCTCCCAGCTAAACTTTGGTATTGGGTGCGATATTCTCATGCGTTACCTTGTAATGATAGCTCGTTACCTTTTTCATTATTTGTAGACATAAAGTAATAAATGACTCATTATTGATGACGTAATAGATGATTTATAAATGTAAAGTAATAATTGAAATATTTTTGAAAATCTATTTTTAGACACATTACTTTGTGTTTTTTTGTAAGTAAAAGGGTAATGTATGTTTGTTTTGATAACACTAGCGAAAAATTCATAAAATTCATTTAAGTTTAAAGCAATCAAATACTATATGCGTCGATAGCTCAGTAGGTAGAGTTCTTGGCTGGCAACCAGAGTCCCCTGGTTCGATTCCCATCATGACCACATTATTTTTAATTACAAAAATTTTAAATAAAATATTTGTAATAATTTTTTTTTAATAAAAATTGCTCTTTTTTAAAAATCTATTTTTAGACACATTACTTTTTCCATTCTCGTAACCCCTTACATTATCACCTCTAAAATAATGGGTATATACATTACTTTAAGGCTCATCGCCTATAAAATTCATCAATGAAGTAAGGTGTAAAGTAATCCATCGGCCCCTATGGCTATTCATTACTTTACCCATTATTTGGTTATGTAAAAGATAAAAAGAATTTTATCGTGTTAAATCACCCATCGAAGTGGCACATTCCACTCAGCATGCAAAATCATTTTCATTTCAAGAATGTTTTTGTATATAAAACGATCCATTTTCCGATCAAGTTTGTAAAATGGGCCTACAACATTTGCCGGAAATCAAGTCCACACCATCACTTTGCCTCCTTAATGCTTAAAACTCATTTTCCAATTGCGTGGCCTAAGCGCCGAAATGCACACATACGATCCGAATTTATCAAGTTGAACTTTGAATCTTCCTTAAATAAAACTGTTTTTCCATTTTTGTATGGTCCAGTTGTGGTATTTTTTTTAAACTTATTTTTATAAAATAAAATTACACCAAATGATTAAATAGAGTTAAAAAACGCGGTTTTGGTATCTTATCTTTTTTGGATGTGTTTCTTGGTGAACGAAGGTTTTTATTGCTTGCTTGTAACACTCACCAAAAAAGTCTGTAATGGCAACTGAAGATTTTGCTGTTATTACGGGAATTTTTTGCTAGTTTGATCCCAGCGATATTTTTTTTGGAAATCTTAGCAATACATGTGCTGACAATGAAATTTGTAGAAAAAATTAGCTGCCGCTACTAAGTTTAGTAAACTTCTTTTAAAGTGGAATTTAAAATCTGTTTGCTGACATGAGCAAAAGAAATTACTAAATATTATTAATATTAGTACAAAATTTCAAATTTATTTTTCTTTATCGAGCATCAAATTTTTTTATTTTATTTATTTTTTTCAAAAAATATTTTAGACAAAATTAAAAAAAAAATTCAACGCATTAAAAGTTGTAAAAACATAAAGGAATTTATGATTTTGTTTTAATTTGCTCATATCTGTTTTGAAAAATATTTTTAGTCAAATTTATTTTTACTTTTAAGGTCAAATTTTAATTGCTTTTAGAACTAAAAAACTTTTTAGTGCTGTTTTAAGTGGATGTTCTATTTTTAGACATGAGTCAGTCGGTATCTTCACTTCCGATCCCTTTTTTTAAACTATTTAAGTTTGCTATTTAGGTTTGTAGATGTAAGTATTAATTATTGGAAATAACATTTCCTTCAATAACCACTTTTTTTAAAATTAGTATTCTTTTTTGCTAATTTTAGCAAACGATTTCTGAAATAAGCAACAAAAATTTGAAAATATTCTGTAATTTTTAAAATGTAAATAGCAAAAAGATTTGCTAAGTAATAATATTTTTACTAAAAATCAGTACAAAAATAGTAAAGTAGGATTGAAAACCGCTGACTGAACTTTTTAAATTGTTATCTATTGTACATCTCTGTATTGTAATATCAAGCCCATTAAAATTTAGAAATTTTACAACTAGAAGTAGCAAACGGTTTTTTTTATTTGAAAATTGGAAAATTTTTTTCTGCCTTCACGCGCAACGGATGCTTGTTAGGAATCTTTTTTTAGATACTCAATTATTTGATATTTCAGTTTGGAATCATTTATGCTTAGACATTCTTAGTGGACCAACCAGTACCAACAACATTTAGAAACTAACTTTTAAAACTCATGCAAAGAATATTTAATGCTATTAAGTTAAATTCTTGAAATATACTGTTATTTTAAAGAATTTTATGTTATTTGTATAATATTTAAATTTTTGTCTTTTGTTTTGCCTTCTTGGTTTTATTTTCAAGTGATGCTAATGTTGGAGAATCAAACTGTGCTTTCTACCATGGTCCCTTACAAACTTGCATAAAAGGAATTTCTTTAAATTATCAAATGTATAAAATATGACAATTTAAAGTAAAATACGGGTTTTGTTTCTTATGTTTTGCACAACACTGTATATAATTATTATTCCGCTAATATAGTTGAACATGTTTGGGGATTTGAAATGATTCTTACTGATCATATTATGATCACTAAATATTATATTATGATCCTATAAATCATAATATTATTTTATATTATGATAAAATAATGGTAATGTCATAATCATAATTGTTAACTATATTATTTTTCTATGGTTGGTACAATCATAAACCCAAATAAAATATGATGCACTTCGAATACCCATCCTCCTCCCATCTAGGTGTCCAAAAGTGGAACATTTTAGACAACCATAGAACGTTGAATAAAGGAAACAACTTGATAATGAGAGTGGAATATGATTGCTCTGACTATGCTTTTTCTTTGCGTGAAGGACAAACCCTATTGAAGGCCTTAAAATCGGTCTACCGTTTGAAATAGAACAAGAAAAACAAGCAGATACGTATGACTTAAATTTTGAATAGAGATGTTTCAAGTACCTCCCAATTATGCCCGTAATTTCAAGCAATAGATACCTACCAGTGCTTAGATATCTATTGATTTTTGTTCGTCTACATGGTAGATTTCTAAGCACTGGTAGGTATCTATTGCTTGAAATTACGGACATTACTCTGTTAAAATTTTGTAAGGATCGGGCTCCATTTGGTCTCCTGAAAAGTTTTGGACCTTACCCCAGCATTGGTGTCAAAAATGGTATCAAATGGTAATTTCTAGCCGACATGTATTTTTAGGCCAAAATAAATTAGAATATCGATTTTATTAATTTTGAATCCCAATTTTTTTTTTTGCGAAGAAAATGGCAAAAAAGTGTTTTTTTAATATCGCAGTATCTGAATACGACTTTATATTTTAATATTAATTGTAAAATATAACCACTTCCAAATGTAATTCATTTATTACAAACAGTTTTGTTGTTGTTGTTGTTTTCTTCAATAGTAATTTTGCTCGTTTATTTCATTCAAGTGTCATCGTCATTTATGACTTAATTCCCATTTAATTTGAATTTTATTTACTTTTCATAACCATTTATCACTGAAATCTCTGCTTAGTTTGAATATATGTATGTATATTATGTTAGGTCGACCCGGGTGGTTATTCCAAAATCGCAAATTTCGTGTAAGAATATAAAATGTTAAAAAAAATTACTTGCTACCAGCGATTAAAGTACTTCATTGGCTAAAAAAAAGTGTTCTTGCTAAATTGTGCTCAAAGGTTTATTATGGAAAAGTAATAAGAGACTAATAGACTAAAATATACAAATGAATAATTATACAATGTAGTTTAATTCCCCAGCCCTGAGTGATGCCAATTAATACGATTTTGCTAAAAAAAATAAATAACATTTATTTAACCAATCGTATACTTTAAGAGCAGGTTGTGGTCTAAAATTGTATTTTAAACAAATTTATAAATATTCGTAAATTTGCTACGCTTCGGGATGTCTTAATTTATATACGTGTATGGCTGTGTTGCAAATAGTATGTTTGTCTCATTATAAAGTACTTTTGTCAATAAAATCATTACATGTAGTACTTGTATGAATTTATGAAAATTTGTTCATATTATGACATTTTTGCATCCTTTTTGTTGGTTTGTTTGCATTGTATGATGTATAGAAATGACAAAATTAAATTCCATCAGCAAATAATAAATATAATAATAATAATCATCATTATCATCATCACTGACGATGGCAGCAAAAGGATTTGAACGAATGAAAGAATTGAATAAATGAACGAAGGATAAAAAACGCGACTTAAAGGATTTTAACTTTAAGTGGCAGCAGTAGTAGTGGTAACATAAGCAACAAATGCTTAGAGAGATACACTGTGAATAGAAATTCAAACATAGGGGAAAATGGGGTGAATTGGTTAGTAGGATAATGTAGACAATATTTCTCCCAGAAAAAAAATACACCTTCTGTTTACCCATAATATTATTTTAAATGGCGTACGTTCTTATTGTTTTTTCATTGCATATAAAAAAATACAATAAAAAAGACAACGAATCAAAACTTAAAAATCATAAACCACAAATTTTTGCTATTAAACAGAATTTCCTTTAATTTTTTATTATTTTTTACTTCAGTATATTTTTTTATAATTGTCCACATAATTAACCAAAAAAACTCAGTTAATAAATGATTTAATTATATTCTGTAAGGATATGAAGTTAGGCCACCAACCACACTACATAACAAAATTGTTAACCACTTTACCCCACTTTCCCCTACTATATATTGCACGAGAGTTGTTTAAAATGCAAATATTTCTAATTGGTTAATCTTTGATGTTCAGTTTATTTGGAAACTCACAAATTATTCATAATAGTAAAGATCTTAGTTTTAGTTATGGAATTCTTTTCCAATTAAAAGGCCTTACAATTTGAATACCATTGATGATACCGGTATTATCTATGTTTATTCAAATTGTCATTACCGTTACCCTTTCATGTTTTTGCTTCGGTATTTAGCCACAAATTTTACCATTTTTTTTTTTTTTTTTGATTTTTTAAGAAAACCGAAACTTTTGCCGCACTTGCCAGATAACCGGAATAAATGAAAATCATTCAGCTCTATATATTATTCATTTATATATTCGTTTGATAGTACAAATATTTATAAGAATGTATTTAAATATCCTTTTGGTTGTGTATTTTCTTTTCTTTTCATTTTTGTTGCTTTTTTTATTTGGGCAAATACCAATTTTGAATTTTGAAATGCACATCTGTTATTCCTTTTTCTGCTCCTTACTCTTGATATCTTGTTGAGTTTGATGAGGATGATGATGATGATGTTATTGGCGAAAATTCAATAAGTTCAAGTATTACTTTTATAGTGTGTGTGTCTGTGTGTGTGTGTGCATGTGTATTTAGTACTTATGGTGGCTGTGTATCATCCACTTTTTATTTTCTGTCAAAAAATGATGTCCTGTATTGTGTAAACTAAAAAATCGTATTGCAAATTTTCATGCTTGGTATGTTGGTTGTTATTTTTCCTCTACGAAAAAATGTGCAAAAATCACTTTTATTTGTTTAGAAGTGTATTAGAGATCTCTGTGGGCTATAAATATATTAAATTTATCAAGTATATTTTAATGAAACCAACTCATAACACCTAGACTCTTTATGCAAAATGTCTTCATTTAAGTTTAATAAAGTTCAGTTAGAGTCCCTGTTAGTATTTTTGATATCATACTGAGGATATTCATGATTGCGATTTGCACACAAATTTTAAAAAAAATATGCTCTTTTCAAAATTAATTATTCATTTACTTTAATAAATATTAATTCAATTGAGCCAGAGAATGTTTAAAAGACATTTTTACTAACCATTTTTATGAGTGTAGTTCATTCCTACATTCATAAGCACAGAAAACTAACCCATCGTAATTATAGTTAGATACACCTGAGGCTTTATTTAAATGAAAATGTAATAAAATGCAAATAAAGTTGATCTAAACAACTAAACTCTCTACAAATGGCAGCCCCTTTATTCAAATACATTTGTATTTACGAGCAGATATGATACAACACATAATTCTACAAAACTCCTCCACAATCATAACATACAATCATACATGATATAATCTGTTCAAAATCTAATAAAACTATTAAAATCCCAGCTAAAAAAAGAACTTATTGTTTTGATGAAATCGCTGCATTTTTCAGTTCAATTGAGAAGTCCCCGTTCTGACACATATATGGCGCTACTAGACCTAAATCGATATGATTTTTAGTTAGCCCTAACTTTCAAAAGGCATGTGTATAAATTTGACAGCTGTCTGATCATAAGTTTGAGTGAAGCAACTTTTGTTATTGTGAAAAAAATTAATAAAAAGGAATTTGGCGTGTTGATAAAATATTGGTTTTTGAAGGAAAAAAATACAGTTGAAGCAAAAACTTGGCTTGATGACGAGTTTCCGGACACTGTCCCAGGAAAATCAATCATCAAAGATTGGTATGCTAAGTTTAGACGTGGTGAAGTGAGCACCGAAGAAGGTGAACGCAGTGGACGCCCAAAAGCGGTTGTTACGGACAAAAACATCAAAAAAATCACAAAATGATTTCGAATGACCGTAAATTGAAATTGAATGAAATAGCAGGTACTCTAAAGATATCAACTAAACGTGTACATCATATCATTCACGAATATTTGAGTATGAAAAAGCTCTGTGCAAATTGGGTGCCGCGCGAGCTCACTTTTGACCAAAAACAAGTCAGTGAAAACGAAGGCGAAAATCCATGAATTTGGCTTCGAGTTGCTTCCGCATCCACCGTTTTCTAATTTGGCCCCAGCGACTATTTCATGTTCTCAGCTCTCAAAATAATGCTCGCTGGGAAGAAATTTTCGTCGAATGAAGAGGTGATCGCCGAAAGTGAGGCCTATTTTGAAGCAAAGGACAAATTGTACTACAAAAATGCTATCGAAAAGTAGGAGGATCGCTATAATCAGTGTATCACCCTTGAAGGGAACTATGTTGAATAAAAAACGATTTTTGTCAAAAAAATGTGTTTTAGTATGGTAGGCCGGAGACTTTTCAATTGACGTGTTAATTACTTATAAGTAGGGCTGCGAAATAATGTTTTTTTTTGATAGTTTAAAAACGATGTCGATCTCTCCGAATCAATAAATTTGCGTTAAAATGGCATCGATTTGTTTTTGCATATTTTGGATTTAAATGCATATTTTAAATTTATAAAGCATATTTTGGCATTTTTGAGTGATTTTTTAAAAAGTTGCCATAGTAAAAAAAGTTCTTCAAAAAATTTCCAATGCACTAATAAAAATTCTTTTGGAGCTGTGCTTAAATACAACTTTACATTAGTGCATTTTTGCATTTTAAGTGATATTTTTTATTTTTGTAGTGCATATTTTAATCTCAAGTTATATTACATTTCAATGTTAAAAATGAGTCAGCTCCGAGTGAAATTTTGAACCGATCATATTAGCAACACTTGAATGAAAAAGCTTCAACATATTTATAAAGTGTTAAATTGGATGAAAATTTTCAAGTTTTCCCCAAAAATATCGAGTTTTTCATAAATATGATTAAGTTTGTCTGAGCGTTTAAGGGACAAACGGTACAAATTTTTATCTGAATTTGAATATATTTATGTAGTATTAAATACAGCACTCCCTCATTATACGTATCAATATTTTTCTCAAACATTCTTGAAAAGTTAAATAAGTAAAACTGCAAAGGTCGCATTCAGTTCAAATTGCAACTCATCTTACTCTTAATGACTTTAGATTGAGTGGACACAATTTAAAATATAATAAAATAAAAGCCAGATACAAAACTTGACAAAATTTTGAAAATTAAAACCAAAATTTATTTATTTTTAATTAATACCCGAGAAACACGTACGGATTCATGAATCCGGTTCTATTACACGTTTACGGACCGTAAATACGTATCCGTCAAAGCATGTACGAAACGGTACATTAACGGACCATATAATTGAATTTTCGAAAACAAAACGTTTTGACTCCGTTTTGGTGCATCCGTTTCTCTATCGTCAAATACGGACTTCCTCGAATTTCATTAGTTTTTCTTCCGTTGCTTTTGAATTCATGTCTGTGATTATTAACATGAAACATGTCTGTAATTATTACACGGGTCGCGCGCTGAAGTTTAGAAAAACAGATACACGGAAAATAAATTCAATAAGTTTTATTTGAGGTAAATATATATGAAATTTAAATCAAGTTTTACGGTGATGTGCGCCAATTTATGCAATTTTGCACATAAAAATATTGTCTTCCAATTCATAATAGATTTTGTTAAAAAATGTGCAAATTTGCGTTGTATGCTACATCATTTCGTAAACGATACTAATTAAACCAAAATTAAAATTTTGTTTTATTTTATTTTTTCATGATATTCAATGGGCCATAACCGCAGTGATGGATAGAGATGCTAGTTATGCTGGAGATGAATATTTCATTTAATTAAATTTGTAAAAGTTTTGTTTTGTTATTTTATTACATATCTATATGAATAAATTTAAAGAAAAAAAACTACAATTTGTTATTCTAAATTTAAAAATTTAGGCATTTACGTGAATGTCCGTATACGGATCCGGAAAACGGTACGCAAATGGAGTTGGATTCTGTTTATGACGGACCGAAAACGGTACGTAAACGAAACGTATTGTTTGTTGGGTACATACTTAACAATTAGCCAGTAATTTTTAATTATATGTAATTTTGAGGCGTATATATAACTGTTTCCTTGACGAAAAATTACAGTTCGCTTGCCATATCCATAGCTTTTTGACCAACATATTTTTTCTAGTTTAACAAGGCAACCTTTTATTTGTAGCTTTTTGCCATTTAAGTGTACTTATTCTATTTTATTACGTCTCTACGACTTACGACTTTCCTGATCGCGTGCTTTATTTTATACCTTAATCCAAAATTGTGTTGTACAATAGAAGCGCTACAGTACCAACTTGAGTTGCAATTTGAATTGTACCGTTATTTATCAATTCCAATCAATTCTCGAAAGGTGTAATCTGGTTTCATCCAGACCTTAAGCAAGATAATTTTCATTCATGCATTTATTGAATCCGTGTATAATAATTCATTATCTCTTTAATGATTTAATATTAAAAAAAATCAATTTATTTCGATTCAATTTTGATTCGATTGATTGTGTATTTTTAAACAAATAAAGGCCGTACAATGAATTAAATGTGTAACCAGTTAGATAGATTAGTATGATAGTACGATACTGTAGTTTGTAAATAAAATAGCTAGTAAATACGTATACATATATGTGTTTCCATATAAAATATATAAAATTTACATATTTTTAGATAAATTCAGTTATCTATATTTTTTTTCAATTTGTCCTTAATTTGTTTTTATTGATATAATCAATAATATGGCATTTTCCAAACTCCATTTAATTATTGTAAATAAAATACTAAAAATGAACGCTAAATTTGTCAATATTTAACTACTTTTTGTTCAAATTAAAACAGCAATAAATCGTGTAGGTTTGGGATTGATACACAGAGAAAACACATTCATTGTGATAGCCAAATTTTTTGCCAACCGTATGGTTCGGTCATCGATATTTTTGTTTGTGGCGATAGAATTTCAGTCAATACAACTGAATTTCGGTTGGAATATAATTTTTCATTGACCACAAGAAAACATTTGTTAGCGACAACCAAATAATTCGGTTGCTGCAACCAAACCATTCGGTTGGCAAGAAATTCAGTTGTCACAATGAATCTGTGTTCTCTGTGTACGATATACTTTTTGATAGATGCACATTTGATATGGAAAGCTCCATATGTATGAATACAGAGTGTTTACAGCTGCTGGGTTTCACAGTGTTTTTTTTTTTTATTAATTAAATTTAATAGTTTACGGAATTTACTTTATGAACGACTTTTATTTGACACATGTTTTGTTAGTTAGTTAGTTAAATTTATTTGTTTGTTTTTGTTGTTATTATTGTATTTTTTCCCTATTTTTATTAGATTTGATTTATATTCTTTAAACATTAGACTTGTTAATAGATTTATGCTGACTTTTGTAATTTAATGGGGCAGCAGGATTTATTTTTATTTCCGGCCCAGCGGGAAGAGGACATATTCCAGGACACGTCTTGTGACCGGTGATAGGGACGTGTTACGGGACCGGTGTTTTTATATGAAAAGGACCGGTCACTTTTTCATGGGCTTATCCTCGGAGGGGGTCAATTGCCCTGTCTGACATGTCACAGGACCGGTCAAAAGAACAAGTCACACAATTAAGCACAAATAACATATCACAAGACTCATACTTTAAAATTCTTCACGTAAAAGAGGCTTTTAAACCGAGCATGTGGTAAGTTTTTTAAGAATCGGTACTGTTTCCACCTAACAGGAACTAGTACTTTCAGACCCAATGTGTGATAGAGACTTTTTATACCGAACACGTGATAGGTTCCTTAGAAACCGATCCTGTTTTCACTGATACTTTCAGACCCATCACGTGATATAGACTTTTAAACCGTTCACGTGGAAGGTACTTTAGGAACCGGCCCTCTTTTCACCTATCTCGTGTAATGTTTTTCCCTATCACAGGACAGGTCCCAATTTCCAAGTCACCCCTTTTCCCGCAGGGGGATCCTTCTAAATATTTTATAAAAAAAATTCCAATCCTTACTTTAACACTGAAGCAGATAAATCTGTAGGTTGAAATTTATGTAACTTTCTACAAACAAAAAGATTCTCACAAGGAAAATTACTGCAAGTCAAAAAATAATATTTAAATTAGAATAACAGAATTTGAAAGTATTTCTAATAAAAGAAATTACTTGCGATATCAAAAGCTTCAATCATCTGTTATAATTCAGTTTCTAAAACTGACTGAATAAAAATTATTTTTGATTCGCGAACTATATCTTTTTTTTTTTTGACTCGCCCGAATTATCTTTGATTGAAATTTAAGTTGTTTGTTTATGATTTGTTAATGAATTGTAGCCTTCCATAAGTTTGAAAGAAATAATCTTTCATTTATTATAAATATTTCGCATTAAGATTTTATTTTCTCCAGAGAAATTTCTCTCAGATAACATTAAAACTATATACATAAATATTGGTAATATTTAAAAATAGCCATAAACAGAGGTATAAAATACCATACATAATTATGCCTTGAACTAAAAAACGTAATTATATTTTGACTCTAAACCGTGGAAAAGGAGTTAATTTTGCATTTGATTGGTTTTGAATTGATATTTTTCGTTATGATTAACCTTATTTTGACAAATCCGTAAAACAAGGTGAATTCAATTTGATTTAAAAATATGTTCATCGCCAACCATAATGTTTTTCACACATTATTTAGTATCTGCTTAACTGCTGATCGGATTTTTAAAAATTCTATATTTTTGGAAAACCTTTAAATAACAAATAATAACTTTATTTAAAAATTTATACAAATCGGGTAACATAGCTTCTATATAAGTAAAGTGATACACTTGAATATCTGTAACTAATTATTTTATTACTTTCCGATAAGTAGTGATGCATCACATTATTTCTAATGTATTAATCTAGGTTTCAAAGTTAAGCAAAAGGTAAAGGAAACTTTTCACCAGGTAATACCTGAAGATTTTAATAGTTCCAACCCTTTACCAATTAATTAGCACATTTTTTCACCCATAAATAAATACATTTCGAAAATAACGAATATTTTAAATGTAGATTTATTAATTATATAGTTTAATAAATTATTTTTATCATGATTTATACCAGTGTTTCTTGGTAAAATATGTTCACATAAATTAATGTTATTCGTAGTATGATCGAAAACAAATTAGTAACAATTATTGTTCGTTTTTACCTGATATTAAGGATAATTAAACGGCAATATTTAATCAAGTGGAAAATGATTTCTTTATCCTTACAATTGTTGTCATTACGATTGTTCTTATTTTAATCACAACAAGTCTATGTTTTCAAATGGCCATAGATAGAGAGAGACCATTTCAAAACATTAACGATCGATCGATCGATCGATCATTAGTCATCAGCTGTACTAAATGTTGCAACTTTCAACAAGTCACACAAGTATTCAATAGTATGCTTGACAGTCTTAAGAGGACTCAATCTATATTTACAAAAACAAAGGACATTTTCTTCTACTTTAAACACACACATTTCCATCATTGCTAAATATGTCTAAAGATTACTAAATAATGGAAAATAATTTAAAGAAGATCGGTGCCTTTTGATTTGTCAAAAACAGAAAAAAGTATCGCATTACCTAACACAGTATTGTTGCGTTGCAGTGCTTCTTAAAAATAGTGTTTTTTAATTTTTGTTACATTGCAATTAATATCTTCTGTATTTTTCGTAAAGCTGAGATTATATCCTGACGGAAATTGTTATTTTGTTTTGTTTTGTATTTATTTCATTTTGTTTTTTGTGTTATTGTCGTCAATTTGTAACAATTTAGTTTTGCGGTTTTGTTCGATATTCATTATTAATTTCTAAGGGGAGTGCGCGGTTCTTTTACAAGAATATCACTTAACAACAAATAACAATAATAATCATAAATTTCATGTTTTGGGCGGCAAAGAAAGTAATATTTTTTGTAAGTATTATTGGTATGAGGAAAAGAAAATTGTGATTTGTATTAAATTTATATTGGTTAACTGCCTATAAGTGTTATAAACAACATACTTTTTTTATAAATGAAAACTAATGAAGGGTTAAAAAATTAAAGTTTGAAACATTTTTGTTTAATAAACAATTGAAGGTCGCGCTCAAATAAGGGTTAAATACCCTTTTTAAGAAGTAGCTTCGTAGAAGTTACGCTACAAGTGAAAATTTATAAACATTTAGTTAGCAACGTTAATAATTATTATCCACGTTGAAAATTAACAGGAGTTGACGACAGATATGTGTAAGTTTTTTTATAAGTTAACGGATATACAGCGAAACATTAGCTAATATGACAAAGCTCCTTCTTTGAGTGTGCTGAAACTAAGATAACTCATGGCAAAACAATGCCAGGTAAGGTCATCAGGGAGAATTTGGATTTTTTTATTTGACAGTCGAGAGGTTTAATTTCCTTTTTTTTATGAATTTTTTAAAAATTTTTTGTTGTAATCGAGAGAACACCCAGGAAAACTTTGGTAATGGGTGCGATAAACTCATGCATTACCTTGTAATGTGTACTCGTTATCTATATCATTATTTTTCAAAATAAAGTAATGAGTTGCCAATATTTAGTTACATAATGCATTACCTTGTAATGTATACTCCCTCGCTTCACCATTATTATGAAATATAAGATAATGAGTTACCTACAGTTGGTTAAATAGTGCATTACTTTGTACTGTATACTCCTTACCTTCAGCATAATTTTAAAACATAAAGTAATAAGTTGCCGACATTTGGTAACGTAATGCATTACAATTTAACATAAAATAATGACTCTTAAATTGAAATCATTCGTAGCATAAAAATTAATATTTGATAAATAATTTGTATCCCACACCATCTGTATTAGCGAAAAAGATCTTAGCAATAAATACAAAGCGTCGGCAGAATAACGGCACAAAGTTGCTCATCGCCGAGCTTATGTTAAATTTATTTTTAAGTTTTCTCATAATTTGTTAAAAATTCTTTTAAATTTCATCATGTTTTGTTTGAAATGACAGCTGAGTTTTACGTAGTAGCAACAACTGATAACGAATATTGCCGGAGAATCATTGCAACTACTGTAAAATCTAAAAACTACTGCCATCTATTGATAACAGGCATTTTTAGTTTCAGAAACTCTAGCATTCGTGCTTTTATTAGTTTGCATTTTTGTAGAAAAGCATAAATTGGTTTGAAAAATTTAAGATTTTAAGTTGAAAGTAAAAGTTAAAAAATGTTTAGTCAAAGTAACCAATTATTGTTAACCTCTTTGTTATCGTTTTGGTAACCAATTATTTTTTTACCCCCTATCATTTTTTAATAAGCATAATTGTAAGAATGGACCTATTACTTTGAGACTCATCGCCTGTAATATTTATCAATTAAGTAAGGTGTAAAGTAATCCATCGGCCCCTATTGCTATACATTACTTTACCCATTATTTGATAATGTGTGGTTTTTTTTGCTGGGCATGTTTTATAATATGTATACCTGGTATTGCTATGCCGTGATATAACTTCTTCTAATAAGTTTTAGGAATTAAACTTGTGCCAATATGGCTACAGATCCTCTCTTTGTACAAAAAATCATACCGACTTTGATTTTGTTTATAATGTATGGTTTCAATTGAATGAGAATAGTTATGTTTAGCAAAAAAAAAATTATAAAGAGCTGGCAAGCAAGGCACAAAAGAACCGGTTGTTTAAAGTGTCAGAAAAGAACTGGAGAAAAAATTTTCAAAGTTGGCAAAACCAACTAGAAAAATATTAAAGTCGGGTATGCCGACTATACCAAGTATAATTTAGATTAAATTTCCAGGATCCTAATCCTTTTAAATGAGCAGGGTTTAAGATATAGAGATAAACCTAAACGAAAGTGCAGACAAATTTATTTAAGCAAATACTGGAAAAGGTGGGTTATAAAGGGACCAGGTCCAAATATTGCTCGATTTTCTTTAAATATGGAGGTATGAAACACAATTCAAATAAGACCTGTCTATAGCAGGTAGGTCTAAATTTTAACCGATTCTAATCAAATTCAATATGGTTTGTATTCGGGCCAATGGAGGTCACGCCGGGATTCGAACGCAGAACGTTAGATTGGCAGACGAGAGCTCTACCCAACAAGCTAACGAGATATATAATACTTGAAACCTTAAAACGTTAATGAACGATAACTGCTGGCTTACCGTTGGTTGAGCTAATATTTTTGAACCTTTTGGAAATTATTATCCATTATTGAGAAGATAAACAAAGTTGATCTTAAAATAGCATTCCACAAACAAACTATCAATTTTATAAAAAAAATATTCCTGTAACCGAATTCTTACTCGAAACCTTCTGAATACAAATATTTTTGAACAAAGTGTAATAAAACCAATGCTCTACCAGTGGATTGATTTTTATACCGTTGGCAATATCTGGCTGAGTAGTACTGAAAAATCATTTTTTGCAAATGCTGACATGGCGGTCTAACCTAATACTTTGCCAGTGGTTATTTTATAAGTCACTGATATTTTTGTAAAATAAATATTAAGAAAATGCTTTTTCAAATGCTGGTAAAGTGTCCCAAATAAATGTTCTGTCAGTGAATTCCGCAGGTACCCAGTGGTTTGTCAGTACTTGAATTTTTGTACCACCGGCAATTTCTGGCTGGGCCATTTAAAAGAAATATATTTTTTTCCATTCCGTGTACTTTTTTTGCATTGACACGTTGTAGTTTTTAACCCTGAATGTTTAAAAAAGTTTTTACAGTGAAGCCATCGAATATTAGATACATTCCAAGTACTTAGTAAAGAGTACAAAGTACATACAAAATTTGGTACTAAATAGCACCAACATAAAACAAAGTTTATTCTAAATATCCGATATATGGAGTGTCCCTTTTTGGAAGGTTTTGCTGTATTTAGTAGACATATGCAAAACTTATCATGTTTAATTAAATATCCTTTTTAATTTAAATACAATTTGTTTATTGTTTCCAACCATAAATGCTTAATGTTAAGTTAAATATGTGTTTATATTTACAATAATGATGGCGTGTCAATTGACTTTATTAAGGGGTGTGTGGAGGAAAACATTGATTTAATTAACGGCAGGTGTTTTATAAAGCATTAAAAAATAATAAAATTATTTATTATGTTACTAAGGACAACAACAAACATAATTGAGTGTTTTTTGTGGAATTTTCAAATTTGCATGAAAAGTGAATGATAATTCAATGAACAAATTTTAATATTCTTTGTTTTATCAATTTTATTGATCAGTTGTAAAATATTTGGTGTAAAAATGTTAAAGTTTCCAATTACTTTGATAACAAAAATATAGCTTAATTTCAGAAATATATAAAAACAAAATCGAAAGCTTAAATATGAATGATGTTAACAAAACATAGTGTAGTTGAAAACCAAGCTCATATTTTAGAGTTTAATATTTTATATGCCCGTCGGCATTACATCAACATTACCGGCAATGGGAACTCATTTCCTTGTTATTAGCCTCAATGATAACTTATTACCTCCCGGTGACATCACAATGGTCAAATATTATTTGTTTTTTTTTTTTTTTTGCTAAATATAAATAAGATAAGAACAGCAAAAAATAAACTGTTAAATATAAATAATTTCAGTTATAATTGAGTTAAAGTTTAGTTATTTAAAAATAACAATTTATCCTCCTAAAATCAGCAATAATTTTTGTTGAATATTAGTTAACTAAAAAATCATAAAATATTTTAAATTTTCGGTTTTTTATTTGATTTCTTTATAAAGCGTATGAAAATTTACCCTTTTCTATTATTTTTTTTCCAAAGAATTCTGTTGATTTTAGCAGGATAGAGTGTTAATTGCATTCAACTAAATTTAACTTAAATATAACTAAAATTTTGTAAATATAAAAATTTATTTTGTTGTTTTTCGTTTAGTACACTTAAAAAAGTTTGTAAGTTAAAATAACTGACAATATCATTTAAAAGAAATGATATTTCACTTAAAAACCGGTCTACTTAATTTTCATTTAAATTAAATGCCATTTGTTATTTATTTTTAAATGGTGATTAATCAACTGACATATCCGTAAGAAACAAATGATATAATCAGTTAAAATAAATGTCAAAATTTTACCTACCAATCCTTAAAAAATAAATGTTTTTTTCATTTATTTTAAATTATTACTATTACAAAATGCATGTATACATATGAAGCTATAAACACATTTTGTGTGAATGTATTTGTGTATGTATGTGTGTTTATGAAGTTCTTCTAATTTGAATTAAAATAATTTTGTATATATACAACCAATTTAAATAAAAAAACAAATTGAAATTTTTTGAATATTTTTTTTTGAAACAGTAAACAAAATTTAAATTTGTAATAACTGTTACGGACACTAATAAACCACAAGTTTCCGTTTTGTGGGTAAATTTTTATTAAATTTCAAACAAATGAAAAAAATAAATGAAACTGAAAAAAATCGGTAAATGATAGTAAATTATTTCGAATAAATGTATAAAAAAGTTAATATAGATATTTCTTTGAAAAATAAATGTATGTTCCTTTATTTTTAAATGGAACGGAAAACTTTTTTATTAAACTACAAACAGTTAAAAACATAATATTCTGAGTGTATTCTTTAGCAAAATTTTGTAGATCATAGCGGAATATGTTGTCATTTTTAATTATTTTAATTTAACACAAATATAATAATTAAAATTTTGTATATTTTACAATTTTATTTTTTCTGTTTTTATCTTACTAATATTTAGCAAACATAATTGGCCAATTTCAGTAGTTTTTTTTGCCGGCCTCTTTCCGGGCAATTTTTAGTAAACTTCTAAGCTATTTTCATTAAGATCTTGGTGTCACGACTCACGGCTTGCTTCTCTATTTACCACTACCAATTAATGGAGTTTATAAATTTTTAAACAAAATTTCCTACTAAAGTAAAATACTAGTAAAAATTCCTACTGAGTGCTGACTATAATATTTATCCGAAGGTTTAGACGAGACATGCACGCCCACCCAAAATATAGGTGGCAGCAGCAAATGTTAAAATTATTGTTCGCGGCGACTAATACCATCTTCCATTATGACAAAAATAACATATTTTGAAGAAAACGTTTCAAACTGTTTCTACAAGCAAAAATATTTTTTGAGTGTTCGAAGTTTCGACCACCTTAAATGACGCTTAAATTTTTTATTCAAACTTGTCAAATGCAAATGTCATTTCTTTTCGAATTTGTCATTCTCCATGAATCGATAACACAGTGTTGTATAGACACAATTCAGTGTTGATCATACTATTTTCGATGTTTTGAACTTGAACACGTCGTTTGAAATGTTTTGCACAAAACACGTATTTTGAGCAAAACATGTAATTTCGCTCAAAACAATTTTTTAGATTTAAAAACGAAATTTAGGAAATATTATTTTTTTAAAAAATCAGGAAATATTATTTTTTTAAAAAACCAGGAAATATTATTTTTTTAACAAAATCTGATTTATTGTTTGTTTGTTTATATTAAGCGGCGGTCGGTATTGAACTATTTTGCTGGGTAATGATTATTTTAATAAAAGCTACACATATTTTAGAATTTTAAATCTCTAATAAATAATTTGTCTATTTTGTTATCTTTCATTGAATCTATCTGCTTGATAACCATTAGGATCAATTATTGCGCTTGATTTAACAGATTCAAGTGTTTTTTTTTTTATGAAACCATAAAATAAGTGGCTGCTAATCGGTATTGTCGCTCTCAAATTACAGACAATTTTTATTTTTTTCTATGTAGTTGATGTATTGTCATTAACAGTATTAACAATGTTATAACAAACTTTTTTTCTTTGTCCTTTCTTCATCATATCGTCTCTCTTCTTCTATGAAAATTATGCAGCAGCAACTGCCACTTCCGTGACATTTAAAGTATGAATAAAACGAGAGAGAGAGAGACAGAAAAAAGAATATGCTTTAAGAAACAGCAAAAATAAATATATATTATGTAAAAGGTAGTGCCATCTAAATATCTCCCGCTGGGACAATGAGTTTTTGGCATTGTTACAATAAAACGCTTGCCTAAAAGCGGAAACAGGATACGGTTGGAAAATTGCAAAGTTTGAGAAAGAACATTTAATTTTTTGATTGTTACAAATCAAATATGTATAAATATTAGAGTATCCCTTATTTTATCATTTGTGATAAATTATTTTGAATATTAAAACCATGTGTAATCTTTTGGAAAAATTCAAAGTTTTACTTTTAACAAAAATATGCATGCATTTTTGGGAAGATGTGCTACTAGCAATATATTAGTTATAAAAATAATACTCCTCTTTTCGAAATTTTAAAATTTGACATTTATAAACATTTGGATTTTTTATTTTGTAAGCAGGGGACACAATAATGTACGTATTTTTTTTTTACAAAAAAAAGGTAATTACATGTAGAGCAGAAATATAATTGCAACATAATTGCTGCTAATTTCGGAAACATTTTCGGACATAGTCATAAAACCAGAAATTTTCATTATATCCATTAGATCAAAATTGCGCCGCCATCGTCAGTGAAGCTACTTTTCAAAAAAAAAATGCGATTGTAATTTAAAAAATACATGAAATCTGACTATAATTTTTGAGTTCAAAAGGCTGCTTTCGATTTCGTTCTGCAATTTTAGTATGATATTTTATGATTTGAAATTTTAGATGAGTCAAAAAACTGTTTTCTAAAGGGGCAAAATTAATGTAAATTAAATGAAACTAGTTTCTTTATCAGATAATTTAATTTTTAATAAATTTGGCATTTTTTTAATCTTTTGTCCCAAACAAATATTAAATTACCTTTTATTAATTTACATACATATGTACATATTTATGTATATCAGCATTTTATAAAGAAATGCAACATGTTTATCATAATTGCCTTCTTATAGACATTTACATGCATACAAACAAAGCAACAAATCTAACTTAAATACCACAAACAGTCATAATTTGTTTTATATTATCCTTAAATCATAAATCCTTCTAAAAAAAAAACGGTACAACCCTCTTATAAACATTATCCAGCTACTATGTTTTACTATGGATATCATCATCATCATCTTTCAGAAAATAAAAAAAAAAAATAAACAGCAAATTACCATATACTGTAACAATTTACTACATTAAATAATACGCAACGCGATTTTTCTTTATACTTTCTAATATTATTCAACTAACTATGTACTCGTACCCAAGTGCGGTTTTTTGAAGGATTATTAGAGTGGACTGAAAATGAATCATATGGAATTAGAGCCGGGAAGTTGAAAATTACCCACGATTAGGAACTTGTTTGACAAAATTATATTTTCGAGTTTTCAAAACGAATTAAGAACTTTTTTTTCGGTACATAGCACTCATATTTACACTAAAGTATTTTTGTTTTGAATTAATAAAAAATTTGCTAAGATTTTATTTTGTTAATTGCTACTGGAACTGTAATAACAATCATGAAACAATGCAGTAAACTCGAAATCTAGTTTAAACAGGATATTGATCATATGGTACTTTTTACTATTATAGACAAACTAGATTAATATTACACTCAGAAAAAAAATAGTAGAAAAATTTGTAAATAGTTTTCAATCCCACTTTACTATTTTTGTACTAATTTTTAGTAAAAAAATTATTATTTAGCAAATCTTTTTGCTTTTTACATTTTACTAATTACAAAATTTTTACAGAATATTTACAAATTTTTGTTGCTAATTTCAGAAATCATTTTACAAACTTTTGAAAGCCGATTTGCTAAAATTAGCAAAAAAATTTACTAATTATAAAAAAGTCGATATTAAAGGAAATATAATTTGTAATTAAAGGAAATATAATTTGTAACCTACAAACTTAAACTGCTTTAAACTGTTACATACATATAACAGGTCAATTGGAAAGTCCCCGGCCTACCATAGTAAAACACATTTTTTTTTTTAGCAAAATTTGTTTTTTTTATTCAACATAGTTCCACTGATTATAGTGACCCTCCAACTTTTGATACCATTTTTGTAGTACGATTTATCCTTTACTTCAAAATAGGCCTCAGTTTCGGCGATCACCTCTTCGTTCGACGAAAATTTCTTCCCAGCGAGCATTCTTTTGAGATCTGAGAACAGGAAATAGTCGGTGGGGGCCAGATCTGGAGAATACGGTGGATGCGGAAGCAATTTGAAGCCCAAATCATGGATTTTCGCCCTCGATTTCACTGATTTGTTTTTGGTCAAAAGTGAGCTCGCGCGGCACCCACTTTGCACAGAGCTTTCTCAAACCCAAATATTCGTGAATGATATGATGTACACGTTCAGTTGATATCTTTAGAGTACCTGCTATTTCATTCGAAATCATTTTGTGAATTTTTTGATGTTTTCGTCCGTAACAACCTCTTTTGGGCGTCCACTACGTTCACCGTCTTCGGTGCTCCTTTCACCACGTCTAAACTTAGCATACCAATCCTTGATGGTAGATTTTCCTGGGGCGGTGTCCGGAAACTCGTCATCAAGCCAAGTTTTTGCTTCAACTGTATTTTTTCCTTTAAAAAAGCAATATTTTATCAACACGCGAAATTCCTTTTTATCCATTTTTTTCACAATAACAAAAGTTGCTTCACTCAAACTAATGATTCGACTGCTGTCAAATTTATACACTTGTCGATATAAGTCTAGTAGCGCTATCTATGTTAGGCCGGGGACTTCTCAATTGTTAAAAAAAGGGATCTGAAGTGAAGATACCGACTCATGTCTAAAAATAGAACATTCACTAAAAATAGCACTAAAAATTTGTTTGGTTCTAAAAATAAGCCACAAAAATAATTAAAATTCGAACGTAAGAGTAAAAAAATTTACTAAAATATTTTTCAAAAAGAAATTAAAACAAAATGATGATGTTTTTACAATTTTTAAGCCTTTGATTTTTTTTTAATTTTGTCTAAAATATTTTTCGAAAAAATAAATAAAATAAAAAAATGTTGATGTTCGATAAAAAAAATATTAAATTTCGTAGTAATATTAATATTTAGTAATTTTTTTTTGCTGATTTTAGCAAAAAGATTTTAAATTCCACTTTACAAAAAGTTTACTAAAATTTTTCTACAAAATTCATATTAATACACGTCAGCAGACATGTGTTGCTAAGATAAGCAAAAAATACCGCTGGGTTCAAATAAGAAAAAATATTTCCCGTAATAACAGTAAAATTTTCAGTTGCCATTACAGATTTTTTTTTGGTAAGTATAGTAGTGAGTAGATTTTGACTCACGCATATTAACTTCAAAAAAAAGAAAAAAAAATGCCGCGACTCATTTATTGTTCAAATGGTTTTACATATCCTTGCAATAAAATATCGCTCAAAATCTCGTTTAAATCGGATTTTTGCAAAAATCTAGTTCATAACTAGATTAAACCAAGATTTCCCATACAAAGAAATCCAGTTTTATAACCAGATTTTCCGTAAATACAGTTTCATAATTATGTTTACACAGTATAAGTATGTATGTGAAAATATTGTGGATATCTGGCATCACCTTGGGAAAAACATGTAAACAAATAATAGGTCTGTACGAGGTAATTTTGGGTAAAGTCTGGTAAAATGAGAGTAAGCAAAAAATTCTCTCACAAAACCATAAAAATGCCCAAAATACTGAGAACGCACAAAACCACATTTCATACCCAAAAATAAACGTCAAATTTATTGATATTAAAAAACAGCTTAATTAATAAATATATTTGTAATGGCAAATATCTATTTACATTTTCAAATGTATTTTTCATTATTAAGAAGGAAAAGTTCTTTATAATAAATTTTTATTTAACTTTAATTTTTTTCAAAAATGCAAAACAGAAAATTTATTAGCAACAGCTGATGATTTGACAATTTAACCATTTTACCCAAACAAAAAGTACGGGTAAGTTCTGGTAAAATGAGAAACACAATTACTCTCTCATGAACGCTCTCATTTACCCAATTTTTGTTACAAGAAACGCTTTCTGGTAAGATTGGGTTCCCGCGGGCACCCGCGGGAACCCAATCTTACCCACTTTCCTATTTTTGTCTCCAGCGAAAAAAATGTTTGCAAACAACACTGGAATAGATGTCTACCATGAACAAAGTGACAAAATTTTCTTCCAAATAGTAATTTTTTTTAAGAACTTCTTAATAAGATAAATTGCAATAAATTTTGCACTCCGCCACCAAATTAATGGCTTTCTAGAAACATATTAAATTTAAGTTTAATTTTTGTTTACACAATGTTGTTGACAGCCAGTTTAGCTATCCAATTCCATAGTGTAAACGAAGGAAATTTAAAACTGAATTAAACTCAATTTTAAACAAGACTTCTATAATGTAAATTCAAAATAAGTTTTTATGAATTTTTCATCAAAAGTTTTACAAATAACAAACTATCGAAATATAATATAAAAAAGATCAATTAATAAGAAGATCCAAAGAGTGTACCCTCCCTTAATAATAATAACATATTATTGTCATATTTCGGCCCACTCTTATGTATTATGTATTTGTAACAAACGGATATAATTTGCATATGAATTCAAGTTAATAACATGACTTAAAAACTACTGCTACACAACTGTATCCACATCTTCCACTTATATTACCTACATACGTACAAACTGAAAATGTAATTCATGCTTTTCTATTTGTAAGTTGCATTAGCGGTAATTATTTTAAAGATGTTGATATTTGGGTGATAAAAAATATATGGACTTACAATTAATAAGAAGAAATTGTGTCTGAAAAGATACAAAGAATTTAAATTAAATTAAAAATCATTTTATAAATTTTTTTCATCTTCATTTAGATTTACAGAAACATTTCGAGTATTAAGGCGGCCAAACACTGTTTTTTTTTTGTTTAAATTTTTTTAACATTTAATGTAATGCGTGATCCATTTCAAGGTTCTCTACTTTTTTAAAGAAAAAAACACAGAAAATTCAAATTTAATGGGCAATGTTTATTATCATTTGAAAAAACATTATTTGCTTTCCTCCAAGGCCTGAATCGAAGCGGGTTTGTCCGCATAAACTTTAGACTTTACATATCCCCACAGGAAAAAGTCTAACGGTGTGATATTACACGATCTTGGTGGCCCCAATCGACCGGCCCAAAACGTGAAATTATGTGCTCACCAAAGTGTTCTCTCAATAAATCCATTCATTGATGCGATGTGTGGGAAGTGGCGCCGTCTTGTTGAAACCAAATGTCGCCGAGATCACGAGCTTAAATTTCTGGCACAAAAGAGTCGGTTATCGTGGGACGATAGCGCCGAATCGACTCTCTGTACACACTCTCTTAGTGTACACTCTCAGCTACGGCCGCTATATTTTCTTCCCAGCGTGCTGGACGTGGGTTATTCGGTTGAATATTATCCAATAATGAATGCTGGGTCTCAAAATGGGTGATTATGTTGAC
This sequence comes from Eustalomyia histrio, assembly GCA_949748255.1. Classification (NCBI taxonomy): domain Eukaryota; kingdom Metazoa; phylum Arthropoda; class Insecta; order Diptera; family Anthomyiidae; genus Eustalomyia; species Eustalomyia histrio. The sequence goes on along the minus strand of OX456527.1, from coordinate 1,017,642 downwards.
GACAAGTTGAGTGAAGTGCACGAAACACATTCCTCACAGAACGTGAATTTTCGTAATAAAGTTGAACGATTTGTAAACGTTGTTCAGGCGTAAGTCTTTCCATTATGAAATGCCAAACAATACTAAACAAAAATAACATGACAGCATGACACGACTCACACGTGATCTGCCAAAAAAATGCTATTAAAAAAAGTATCTCGAAATGGATCACCCTATACAAATAAATTCGAAATTATATTGCTCTCAGCGCCATAGAGGCATTATTGAGACAGGTTAACAAAAATAGATTCGTGTACAAAATTATTTACATTATAATTTATATATTTACATTAAAAATCATATCAATATTGGAAATGTCTATTTACAGTAGAAGCGTTCGAAGATTTTGTGATAAGTAGTCTTTAAGCTTTGATCTAAAAAATTAAATTCTGTTGGGGCCTTTCAAAATTACAGGCATATTATTGTATTCCAGAAAACCAATATCACCCATAGCTAAAGTCACATAATTGTGTTTCTGAGTTATTGAAGATTTAAAGTTAATGGCCGATGGAAAAATCATTAAGTACACTCAGAATATTATGTAGTTAACTGTTTGTAGTTTAAAAAAAAGTATTCCGTTCTATTTAAAAATAAAGGAAGATACATTTATTTTTCAAAGAAATATCTATATTAACTTTTTTATACATTTATTCGAATAATTTAGTATCATTTACCGATTTTTTTCAGTTTCATTTATTTTTTTCATTTGTTTGAAATTTAATAAAAATTTACCCACAAAACGGAAACTTGTGGTTTATTTGTGTCCGTAACAGTTATTACAAATTTAAATTTTGTTTGCTGTCTGTTTCAAAAAAAAATATTCAAAAAATTTCAATTTGTTTTTTTATTTAAATTGGTTGTATATATACAAAATTATTTTAATTCAAATTAGAAGAACTTCATAAACACACATACATACACAAATACATTCACACAAAAAGTGTTTATATCTTCATATGCATACATACATTTTGTATTGCATGAGTATATTAAAAAAAAAAACAATAAATACAAAAACGGAAATAATTTCAAATAAATGAAAGAAACATTTATTTTTTAAGGATTGGTGGGTAAAATTTTGACATTTATTTTAACTGATTATATCATTTGTTTCTTACGGATGTGTCATTTAAAACTAAATAACAAATGGCATTTAATTTAAATGAAAATTAAGTAGACCGGGTTTTAAATGAAATATCATTTCTTTTAAATGATATTTTCAGTTATTTTAACCAACAAACTTTTTTAAGTGTAGTTTCGATCTGAAAATCGATATTAAAATCTTATAGTTAGAGCATTTATAAATAAGATGAAACGGAAAAATTAGTTTAATTTCATTTATTCAACTTTTTTATACTAAAATAAAATTAATCTTGGACATAGGCTTTTTGCATTAAAAATATATTTTTTTTATGCACATGTTTTTTTTATGAAAATATTTTGTTTGTAATTTTTACTTTAAATTTATTAATCTTGATTTGATTTCGAATCATCATTTATATCCGATTTTCTTGCTTATTTCTGGTGGTTTTGCTTGTTTTCAAGCTTTTGTACCAATGATGAAACTCGTCTTTCTGTTTTGGATACGTATAGCAAAGCTGCTTTTAAATATACACCTTTTTGATGTTAACTTCTTTCAAATCTATCGGGCGACCTTTACCAAACAGACGTATTTCTTTATTGGTCTTCGATAACTCTGATAAATCAGTATACCACATTTGGGTTATATTAAAAGGATTTCATTTGCTTTTAAGTCTATTTGACCGTGCGAGTCTGAATAAAGTTAGCCATTCTTGAATCGTTTATAAAAAAAAAATTCTCCTTTTGCAACTCGATAGCCCTGTACATGCTATCAACTTTCATGTAACTGTGTTCACTTTCTTGAAATTTATGTTCAATTACATAAAATTCAAACGCAAAGTTTAGATCTACATCATCAAATTATTTTTAAAAGTCAGGAACTAACATTTGATTCCATGGAATTTGCTTTTAAAGCTGTTGATGTACTGGGATTGCACAAATTTATATCACAAGTTTTATTGGAATGTCCTAAATTTTGTTCTATTTTATCATTAAGTTAAAAAAACATTTTCGGTACTGGCTACACTTAAAGAAAATGTTTATCTTTTTAAATGCATGTAGAAGAATAGCACTTCGGCTTGAAGAATTCATTTCTTTTAAAGCAAAGTTAAAAGCTTAACCGTTTTCACATTCAATAATGATTATTTCCCTAAATATAAATTCAAAGTGAATCATTGCAAATGCATTGGGATGGATATTCCCTTATAACAAATTTTTTACTTTGCAACAAAATGAGAAAGAAAATATAAAATAGGTATAAAAGATTTATGTAAAAAAGACCCAAGTTCGCTTGGGAATGAATTGTTTTGATACAAGGAATACAAAAACTACTTTAAATAGACATGCGATTTTTTACAGGGCATAGGCTATGACTTTTGGGACACTTTTACATCATTAACTCACTTTCACAAAAAAAGTGGACATGAGCTCTTTTTGAAACAACGCTGCTTCGTAGTTTCTAATCTGCGTCTCGGTACTGTATGGTTCTGCAGATTGAGTGTGTTAAAAAGAGATTGCTTCTGAACAAATTGGACAGTAGATAACCTATATTGTATAAAGATTTAAATGTGTACAACAGAACTTTATATTTATAAAAACTGTGAATTGGTGAAATCGGGTTACAAATATCTCGGTAAAGAACTATGGTTGGGAATAAAACAGGCAGATTATAAATTAACCGCACGGGTAAAACTGTCGGTGTGTGGCAAAAAAACAGTCCTTCTTGAAAGTCTTCGAAAATATCTGTCACATGATTTGATTTTAACCGTCCGTTTTCAAACGTGTTCGTTCAAAACTGCTCGGGTGTGTTATTATGCTGTTAACGAAGACGGTTTTTGTCAGAGTCGAATACCAGGTAATATTAGAACGCCATCTGATTATTTTTTGCTCTATTTTTTTTTTTTTTTTGACTTGAACTGAAGTAAACAACGCCTAGTGTGTGGATATGATCGCTGTTCATGTTTAACCGTACAGTTTTACCCGTGAAGTTAAAACTGCCAGAAAATAACGAAGTGTATGGCAGCCTTTAGAGTACATATCGTATCTTTATCAGTATTATTTACTTTACAACAACCAATCAACTATGATTTTATAAAACTTTGAGATTTTGTGTATTAATATGTGTAAACTTAATCGATGTGTCGTACACTCATTCGCAATCTACTGTACAAAAGTTTTAACATTTTTTTTATTTTAACAGTAAATTTTGTAGATTTAATAAATTTTTTTTTGTCAAATAAACCGAAAACCGGGGTTTTTGATGTATTATGTGTTGCATTGCAACAAAAAAAAGTAGTTACCGGAATAAGTAATATAAGTAACAAAAGTATTTTTGGCACAAGAGATGGTGCGTTTGTTTTTTTTTTTATTTTTTTTTTGCGGGGGTCGTAGGTTCGATTCCTACCAGAGGCTCTGGTCTGTTTTCGCTACAACGAGCCGATGGCCTTTGTTGCTAGTGCTCGGTATCAGGGTATAATTAGGATTAATTAATTTGTAATTATATGATTAATATAAATAAATAAACAAATATTAAACTGTGGTATTCATGCAAAGAGATATTTAAGGACCATTTAATGGTGCCTTTTAACAATATCCAACACCTTGACAACCTGGAGTAAATTTTAAGATATGTAAATTTTTTACCCTCGCTGAAAATCGCTATGTTCTCAGACAGGGCTACTAAGGTGTTCGAAAAAGTTAAAAGGCACCAACAAATGGCCAGTTGTTATATTTTATTTCCTTTAGACAAAATGTCAAACAAAAAAACTCTTTAGAAACTATAGTTTCATTATACAACGTCTATTTTGGTAATGGCAGTGTTTACTGGGATATGGCAAACTGTTAAGTGGAATAAAAAACAATTTTAATAACTTTTCAAAAAAAAATTTTTTAGGGTAAATCTGTTATATTATTTTGAGTGAGTGTAATTTGATTGATTTCAATTTTTTTATAGAATAAATTAAGCGTGATTGCAGAAATATTTGATTCCCCAAGTAAACTTAAAAGTGCCCAGTCAGAAAAATACAAAAAAAAAACTTTTCTCAATCCCAATGACAAAACGTCAGCAATACGTTGACAAAATCATATATTACACGCTGGTAATATACATATATTTGGAAACGCTGTAAGTTATATTTGCCGCATTTATAATACAATATGTTTGCCGAAAAATATAATATGTTTGCTTGTAATTATATATATGTTTGGATATTTTGAAATGCATCCACGGGCAAACATACATATGTTTGCCTGCAAATAAATATATGTTTATCATTATTATGTTTGCATACCACAAGTATAATAATGATAAAATTACAATTGCAAATATATGTTTATTCAGGTGGGAAAAACAAATATAACAATGCTTGCTTGGAAACATATGCATAATAACCATAAATATAAAATACTTGAAAATCTACTTTAAATATACATATGGTAGTTTCTAAACAAATATATATTTGGCTGTAAACATATTCAAAAATGTCTTTTTCATGCAGTATGTAGGTGGTCTAAAAATACATTTTCCAAAATAAGATTAAAAAAAAATACATATAAGAACTTCAATTGTAATTATTTGTTCAGGCTGAGTTTCGAATATATTTGTATTTATGTAAACATATGTATTAATTTAAAAAAATTGAGATTTCGAAGACACTTTCTCGCAGTTTTTATCACTAAAGCAAGTTTTCGGATTACAAAAAGAATTTTTGCAAACGCTGACTTAGAGGTTTAAGATAATTTTTTGTCAGTCCTTTTTTGTTATAAACCACTGACACTTTTGTAAAACAAATACTGTCAAAACGATTTTTGTAAACGCTGGTTAAATGGTGTTCCAAATGAATGTTTTAACAGTAATTAATTTTGAATGTCCAGTGGTTTGCCAGTACTTGATTTTGTTTGCACCACTGGCAATTTCTGAATGGGTGTACAAACACAAACATTTGTACAAAGTAACAAGGGAGGTTTTTTAACTGACATAGTAATAAGTATAGGGTTAATAAAGAATAATCTGTTAAAGCCATCAAACATTTGAGGGTGTTTTGCCACATGTAATTCATATTGCGGCTGATTCAATAAATGTGAGGGGACGGAGGAAGGGGGGAGGGGGGAATATAAATAAATTGCACTTTAAACAATTGATGCAAATTTCATAAATAAAAAAGAGTGCAATTAGTACGGAACGAAAAAAGATTTCATCTTAAACAATTAGTTTGTACATTTTTCACAATTTCTAAATACGAGTAAGTATCTTAACATTTGTAACGTTTGGAAGAAATTAGAAACAATTCATTTAGTTTACTTTACTATGAATATTTTAATGAAGAAAAGAGATTTAGTTTAATTATTGTTTTTGGTTTTGAAAAGCCTACAAATTAACTGAATAATACCTTCATTTAGAAGCTATTTAAAAATTTAATAAGTCCTTATGTCGTCGTCATTGTAGTCAAGTATTTCCATAAAGGTGGTTGGTTGTCTGGCAAGGTGTCATTTGAAAGTGATAAAAGTAACACTCGTTTTTTTCACAGCACAAAAAGAAAAAGGTTTAGGCTTTTTTTTATTCAAAAATACATCACAATCTTTACATTTATGTACAAACAATACGTACATACATACATGCGTAGCAACATTCATACATACATATATACATTTGAATGTGTTTACAAGTCTATATAATTGTGTTGTTAAATACCTAATTATATGCCTGATTTAACCATAAATGGTTACTAATTTGTGGCAAAAAAAAATGTTTATTCTTATTTTTTTACCCAAACAAAATTTATCTTTTTCATATTGTTAAATATGAATGGTTAAATATATTTGGTTGCAAATTATTTTTGAAGTGTTTTGCACTTGAATTTTTGTATTGTTAAAATTGAAAATACGTAGCGTGGAATAAAGAAATTTGTTAAGAGTGCTCCAGAAAAAAAAGGAATATAAATACATGCGGTATGTACCTTGTGACAATTGATGTCCCTTTTGATACTTATACACACACATGCACGCAAGGCATGTATGTATGTATGAATGCGGAGTATAAGTTTAGTAGCCATGGGAATCCTGGTTAATACTTAAGCGCGTGTTTGAACAATTCTTTTGTATTGACAAAAAAGAAAAAAACGTATTGATTTTATTTGTTTGTTTAGGGATTGCTAGCTAATATAAAAATATACTTATGTGCAGTTTTGGCATTTTTTTAATTTTTTTTTTTTTTTTTTTGTAAAAATACCTTCTTTACAGATCGATGGGTTTTTTGGATTTTTTCTTAAAAAAATGCTATCATATATAGGTAAATATTAAATTTTGTTCATAATTTTTGAGAAAAAATTAAAAAAACATCTTTTTAGGTATTGTAGAAACTAAATTTCTTAATATTTTCGTTTACAGCAACAACAATTTTAAATTTTCAAAATCATACTATAAACAAAATTTTTAAATCCGATCCAATTAGATTCTGAAATTGATTATGTATAATTAGATCAAATTAAATACAATTTAATGAAATAAGACATTTATAAATATACACTTTGAATCGATTAGATCGGAATTTTGGTTTCATCTAATTATATTCAACTAATCCAATTTAATAGAAATAAATATAATTTAATATATTTTTATGTTGATCCATATAAGGCATATAAGCAAAAGTAATCGGAAATTTACTAAGATATCGCTTTAACTGAAAATGTTCTCATTAAGGTTTTTAGTTAGGAAACTTAGAGCCAATTTATACGATCCAAAATTGAATGTGATTGAAGCAACAAAAGAAGAATACATATGAGTGCGAAAGAGAAATAACAAAAACATGTACGAAAAACGAAGAAAACAGTGCATTTTTTGTTACCCCGCTTGCTTCTCTACCCCGTTCGCCAACAAACAAAAATCGCACGCAATAATTGCATCCAACAAAGTCACCGTCTAAATTGGCTCTTAAAGTAATACTTGTTTCTTTTAATTTTTGTTACAGTCCTAACATATTTGCCAAATAATTTTTATTTTTTGATTGTGCCATTTTAAACTTGCCCTGGTTATGAGGTGCTTGCCATTAAGTACTTCTGTTGACATTTTTTTTTTTTCTTATTTTTAAAGATTTATCCACAAAAATTGTACCTTTCATTACATGCTTGAATACTCTTTGAATCATCTGTGTTAATTAATCATGAAAAATATCTAAGCAAAATGCGCCAAATATTAAGACTTTATTATGCTTATTGTATGTTCATAACATACACGGGACTAATATGTTATTTGGACCAATTAATTGATGATCTCATTGACATACAATCCTTATGAAATTTAAGGAGTTATCGTTACTTTGATGTATACTAATGTATTCTATTAATAATGCCATAAAAGTTAAGACCAAATACAGGGTATTCCAAACATGCAGCTGTATGTGAATTTTTAAATTAAAAAATGTTGATATCTCGAAAACTAAGGGAGACAGAAGACAACCAAATGCTTTTTCTGATCAAAAATTTCCGAGCCACCACAGTGCTGTTCAAGTGTTCAAATATGTGCTGCGTTGCATTTAAAATTGGTATTTTTTTAAAACGACTTTTTTGCTCAATTATTTTTAGTTTTGTTTAATGGTAATGAAATTTCAATGGCAATGAAAAATACCCAAGTATGATTTATATATAGCCTAATACGTTCATTTGGTTGTTAGAATTGGCATATTGCCAAAATAATTCAAATATAAATGACGTTAATTATACAGGTTTGTTATGCCAAAAATAATCTCATTAATATCTTCTCTGGTAACAATTTGTTGCAACAAATCAAAGCAATTATAGATTAATTCTTATTACACTATAGTTTGTAAAAAATTAATATATTTAATAATAAAGATACAAACACATATTTTACAAAATACATTTTCATTTAAAATTTGTTGAAACGAAATTTATAGCTTTTCAAAGTACACGGAAGGGAAAAACTGCTAGACAATAGAGCCAACGTTAAGATTGGCAAAAAAAGGAGGTTTTAAGTCTTTGTTCATCTATGAAAATGTTTTAATAACATATCCATTATTCCAGTTCGCCTTAATAAAGTTTTACTGTTTTCCCTCCATTAATTTTAATTTTTAGAACCAGTCTTAGTATAAAAGAAAAATAATTAAACTTACCATAATTCATCTGCTTTGCAATTCCATCGACTGCTTCGTTTCCTAAGATAGCTCTCATTTCTTCTTTTCGCGATCAAAAATCAAAGAATACCACATTGCACGTTGGGGTAGATTAAAGTTTTTCTTGCCAGAAATTTAATTTTTAAAATCAAGAATTTAAAAAAAAAACATTAATGCCATAGGAAAGTCTGGAGTCGATATAACTCCATAGTTTGGCACCGATATTTTTCCATTTTTTTAATTTTCCTACTTTTTTGTAGACGACTTACCAAATTTATGAACAAATTATTATTGAGTTAAAGTTAAAAAAAGTATATATATTTAATCTTCCTCACTTCAAAGATGCTAAAAACTTATAAGCACCTGTCAAAATGTTAATATTTCCATTAAGTTCAGAAAACATAATACTTAAGAGTTGAAATATGAAAAAGTTGTATACAGCGACTAATCGAAAACTTGTAGCTTTGCATATGCATAGAAAAGAGTGTATTTAATAATTTATTTTTATTTTCCAAAAATTAATTACAGGCCCGAAGTAGCCGATTTTGCTATTTAAGGATATAGGGATTTGCAAAATTTAGAATTAATATTTTTTGACAACTTTACAATAACATGCATTGTGAATAAATTATTAAATTTTAAAAATATTGGCTGTGTTCTAGGTAGATGCAGTTTATTTGTCACTATGCCACAATGGTTTTGAAACTATCTTCCCGGCGATCTGATCACTAAGCGTTCAGTATAAGTGCTCAGGTAGCCTTAAAATTGTATGCTATTTTGGATAAAATAGTAATACATTTGCTCTCGTTGATTTTTTATTTTTTAAGAATGAAAAATGCGTGGGTGGGAACTGGCTAAATGAAATCTAAAAAAAGTTCAGGTTTTCGAATTCTTGGCTTTTCTTTTTCAAAATAAAATCATTTGATAAAATATTAAAAACAACAAAAGCTACAAGTCAATTGTGTTTGATAGTAAAGATAGAGCAGGGTGCATATAATATAATTAATCTATTTCGAGTTCCGACAAAGTCTACATACGAATACAGCTTTCCCAAAAGTTGGCTCCAAAATTAAATATGTATTTGTTTACAAAAAGTTTAAAAGTCACGTAAGTAGGGATAGTCATTTTCTTTTAAAAGTAATTATCCACACTGAACCCACAACTATTAATTTTCCAAATTGTCCAGTTTTCGATTGGCAAACTCCATACAAATTTCAAATCGTAAACCTAGTTTAGTAGGAATTGATTATTAGTAATTATGAAGCATTGTTCCTGGCAACAGTTTTAGGCTGACCGCTTCCATTATTTGAAAACCGTTCAAATATTCCATTTATATAATGGAGAAGCAACACTCAGAAAAGTCTTCCTATTAATTAATGTGTTACTTTCTTTGAAAAGGGTATAAGCAGACATGGAAGGTGGTAAATCAATTACATCACAAAGCCCATAATTAAACAAATATATTATTACTAAACCCTTTGCATAAGGTAATGCCAAAGATTTTGATGTGTTTCCCCAACGTGCATTGTTTGTTTCTTTTTGATTTTAGATGTTCCATAAATGTAGAGTATCCAAAACTGACTACATGTTTCTTATGGGTTTTGGATGATTACGTAACAAATTCTACTAATTACAATTTATTGTTTTATACGGCACTTTTTATGGTTCATTCTTATAGAACAAAAAAGAATCAATATGTATTTATAACAACACACACGAAAGTGCTAATATTCACAAATTTTATTTGTAAAACTTATTAAATTATTCACGTAAATTTACTTTTTAAAATTGTATTTTTTTAAATTAGCGAAGACTAGCTTTTTGCAAACTTTCGCGAACAGTCCATGAAAGAAAACTAAAAATAAACAGAAACAAATTCAATGCTGCCAGATTTATTGGGCAAAAAATCGTCAACATTTTTGGAAAAATCGTCAACATTTTTGGAAAAATCGTCAAAAATTCATCGCGTATAAATTATACTTTTAAAAAATTACTATACTTATCTGACTTTTCGTTATTTTTTGTAAACAAATACAATTTCAACATTTGGGGCCGCCTTTCTACGAAAGCTGTTTTCGTATATGCACTTCGCGGGAACGCGAAATACTGTTAATAAAAATCATAAATAAATTGATATATCTGCCAGTAAGTTTTTAAGTTATTTAGAAAAAAGAAATTAAAATTGTTGCATTTTGATCCGATTCATAGTTATAAATTCGTTTTGATATAACCCCAATGGAAATGTTGCATTTTGACATTAACAAGGCTTAGAATTATAACTTTTTCATTTCAATTATATTGTAATTTTACCTTTTTGTTTTGAATTTCATAAGTTTTATAGAAAAATTAACAACATGTTTATTATATAAGCAGCATTTATTATTCAAATTCAAATTTTTTTTATGGACCTCCTCAAATATTCTTATGAAAAATATTTTTGTTTACATTTACATTGTTAATTTTTGAGTAGCTATATCTATAACTACTTAGCAATTCGAAAAAACAACCCGAATATAAATGGTTGTTAAAAAAGACAGGACTATTACACCGCATTAAGCAAATACACTAAAATTTATATATTTTTAATAAATTGGGTTTAACTTTAAAATAAAAGCTGCCACAATAGCTGAAGGCAGTAAATGTAAAAGAGCAATTAGTAGTGAATCAGAAATCCGATGTGATGAAGTGTTCAAAAAGTTGAATCATGCTATTAGTAGATGTTCGGCAACGGGTTTCTATATCTGATGCGAGAAGATTTTACATCGAGTTGTTTATAGTCACTTCACTTTATACAAGGTGACCTCCCAACAAACAAACATATACAAATTTTGCAATATAAAACAATAGACCTAATCATGTTATACACGGAACATCCAAGAAAATATCGTGTAAAAAAGACACAACGTAATGGGTTAGATTAGATCAATAACCTCAAAAGGCCTACAAAAATTAATAATTTGGTAAAAAAAAAAACACAAATTTTGTTCTTCAGTGTAGCATGTCCATTTTTATGTAATTGTTCATACAAATTGTTGATTTCTAATAATTTCTTGACGTAAAAACATCATCAAATATATCAATTCATTCGTACATTAGGGGCATTTCACCTATGAAACGGTTAAAATATTCGTTATAATCAACTAGGGATTTTTTGGGTGTATTCATTTTGTTAACTATTTTAAATGCAATTTTATGTGGTATTGCCATACATTTAATTATAACGTTTTTTTTTAATATTTAACATGTATCCCCCTGTTTTACAAAACTTCATTTCCTTTGTCATTTGCTTTCGTTATTTCTTTTAGTTTTCTTTATTGATCGGTTCGTGAAAGTTTGCAAAAAAAAAAGTAGCGTCTTCAATAAATTATTATAAAAATACTATATTAAGTTAATAAATTTAATCAAATAAGTGTTAATATTAAATTTAACGCAATTAATAGTGTTTTATATAAAAATGCCAAGAAGTAAATGTGTTTTTAAGAAAATAAAAGGAAAACAAAATTTCCGTGGCCGGCGCAGATGTCAAAGAATTAGTGTCGAAAGTTTAGGAAAATGCCTAATGATCAAGTGTTAAATCTGTAATATTTCCTTAAATTGATTTAAATTTGTCATTTAGTTGTTGCTAAAAAGTTAATTTGTGTAAATAATTAAATGGTTTTACAAAAAAGTTTATTTATTTGGAATTACTCCATTCCTCTTAATTTTATTCTTATTTCATTACCCACTTGGCCTTTTCTGTTATGTGTCTTGTTGTTGTTCTTATGTGATAAAAAAATGCGTTGTTGCAGTTAACATCAGCCAAAAAGTATGCCATATAATCAGTGCCTAGATTCTATAAGACGAGCGCGATTATCGTACACTTTCGAAGCTAAAATTCTATTGTAACATAATGTTACTTACCAAACTGTTGAATTAAAAGATTGAAAATTTTTGCCTTTTACCAAATTTGTTTAACATTTAACATTTTGTAAGAACAGTTTAACATTTTTATTTAATATGGTAGATATTTAAATTCGGAATTGGACGATAAACCATAATCGTCTTATTGATGTTATGTTATTTATGTTATGATGTTATTTGTCTAACATTTAACATTTTGTAAGAACAGTTTAACATTTTTATTTAATATGGTAGATATTTAAATTCGAAATTGGACGATAAACCATAATCGTCTTATTGATGTCTGCTATTTTTATTTTTTATTTATAAAAATAAAAAAAAATATATAAAATTTATTGATGTTTCTATGCAATGAAATTGGAAAGTGTTCTCGAATGCATTGCAATTGAAATCGGATAAATATAAATAACACTGCTATGGTGGTTCCAAAAGACGATCGGCGTTTTTTTGTATGGCAGATATTTTGTTATTGTGTTTTCGTTCGTCTGAAGCAAAACGTGGTCTGGAAACACTACCTGCAAATGGTAAGTTAAATTTTATTTTGTACAAAAATATATTATCTTCAAATTAAATCGGGAAACACATATGTACTTGAAACCCGGTCAAGACGAACTCCAAGGGATCATACTATGATAATCGAGTCGGTTTTTAAAAGCCCTTAAAATCGGTTTTTCGTGCTTTATCAATTTCGTTTTTTCTGAAATGTTTTTTCAATACACAATTAAAAATGTTACGTTTTATTATATCCGAGAATGAGAACAACAAAATTGTGTATATAAAACTAATACCCAATTTATACAGAAAAGTTAATCTAATAAAGTGCGGATTAATTGCTTTATCGAGCGTTTGTCTCTATGTGTCTGCTTTTCACGAAAGTAACTTTTTTTTTAAATATTTTTTAATTATTTAGTCTTTTTATGGTTTCATTTTTTTTTTTATTTTGCTTTCCTTTTTTTGTCAAAATACCAATGATACGATATTTAAAAATAAACTCAAGTCTAAGAACTATTGAACCGTATAATTCTTAAGTTAAATTCTTAATGCTGACTATAATGCCCGCCCATAATTAACAATAAATAAATAAATAAGTTAATTAAAACAAATTTAAATGTATAGAAATCTTCTTTTTTTCATCCTATATTAAAATTTTTCCTAATAAATCCCAGTAGATTATTGACTTTAAATATATATGAAGTTTTAATGAGTACTCCATAACGACTAGTTTTTCAAGTACTCACGACTTAAAAGTACCTACTCAATACTTCCAGAGCTGTACTTTTTTTTTCTACAGAATAAAATTTAATACACAAAACTTTATTAAATTTGTTCATTTAAGCCTACAAATTAAATTATTTTGTTCAATTTATTTCAAGTTTTTTTTTATTTATAATTGCTCATTTGCAATCTCTGAAATTTTGGCAATTAGAAATTTTGTTCTTCAAAGACTTATGTACATGGCAAATAAAATACGCTTATTTTGTACTATCATAGCTGTTTTTAATAAAATTACATTCAACTATAAATTTAATAAACTATGCGACTATGTAATTTTTTGGGTGTAACAATTTTGTTAACTATCTAACCATGAAATTGTATGGGTGTATTGCCATATATTCAATTAAACCTTTACTTTATATTATTTTGCACGCATCGCCCTGTCTTGCCAAACTTCGTTTCCTTTGACATTTCCTTTTGTTCACTTTTAGTTTTCTTTAGTTCACAGTTCGTAAAAGTTTGCCAAAAAGTGGCGTCTTCAATAAATTATTAAAAAAATAATATATTAAGTTAATAAATTTAATTGAATAAGTGTTAATATCAAATTTATTGAAGTTAGTAGTGTTTTATATAAAAATGCCAAGAAGTAAATGTGTTTTTAAGAAAATAAAAGGAAAACAAAATTTCCGTGGCCGGCGCAAACGTCGAAGAGTTAGTGTCAATATTTTAGGAAATTGCTTAGTCATCAAGTGTTTAATATGTAATATTCTCTTAAAGTTATTTAAATTTGTCAGTTAATTGATGTTGAAAAGTTAATTTAATGGTTTTTACAAAAAAAGTTTATTAATATTTCATCATCCACTTGGCGTTGTGTGTCTTGTTGTTGTTTTTATGTGAGTAAAAGAAATGTGTTGTTGCTTTAACATCGGCCAAAAAGTATGCCATATAAACGTGTCAATTTGAACTAGCGAGTCAAAGGTGTTCATTAACAAAGTTCCTTTATGAAGTCTATTCAGAAATGTAAACAAAACTTAAAAGCCAGAGATGGATAGTCTATATTGCTATGAAAAGAAAGAAAAAACAAATTAATGGAGATATCACTGCATATGAGTTTAGGTAAGTTTAATTTTCTATTTTCTTATATTTTTCTTTTAAAAGGCGAACGTATCTTTTCAAGTTATTAGAAATATTTACACTATAGGAAATGTCCATGGGTTTAGCAATTGTGATCCAATTAAAAATATTTGTTATTTTTTTAAGATTTGTTTGTAAAAACTTTATTTACTCAATATTTTTTTTTCTATAATTGTAATTTTAGTTTGCATAAGTGTATAGTTAAGGATAAAAGCTTTGATTTAAGGTACGCAATAATCCCTTACCTCTTCAAAGGTTAAAGATGCATTTGAAGTTAATGACGATGTATGATTGTTGAGTAAAGTTTTTCTGTGTAACTGGACTTCGACCGGGCTTAGGGATTTTTTCCTGAGTGATATAGTTTTGCGGCTTCACTGCTTTAACTGCTGTACAAAATGAGATTTAAATTAGTTAAAAAAGGGGATAAAGTTCAGGATTGATCCTTAATAACTTTGACACTTGATGAGCTAACGGTTTATGTCATATATTAGGTGGAAGCTTAAAGTCTTGTATATCAATTTCTGTACCTATTAAATAAATGGGGGTTGTTTATAAAAAAAGGCTTAAAATCATTCACTGGTCCACAATGGGTTAAAAAAATGTGCCACATTTCTCTTAATTAAAAGATATATCAGTGAACATTTGTACTTATTGGATAAGCATTTCTGGACTTAATCAAAATTAAAATTTAAGCTTTAATGCCCGAGAAAAAGTAACGTCATCATTGGACTCAGCATGGGCTTTGTAGTATTAAGGTGATGTGTTCCCAAACTGTAGATAACCCTTCTTTTGTATGAAAATAATTTATTATCAAAATAAATATTCGGATAATCGATTAAATCGCTTCTATTTCACCTAATCTCAAAACAAATATTTTAAAACTTAAATATTTTTTAATACGGATTTTTCCATTAATTTTTCTTTAAACTTCCCTAAGGATTAGGGAAATGAAGTAATTCTACAAGTAATGCTTTGAAACAAAAAAAAAATATAGCTGTTAAATTATTGCTGCACGTTCTTTCTAGTTCCCTTTAAAAAGTTGTCAGATTCTGAAGTTTTTTCAACTTTGGAATATGAGTCCTTTTTGTAAATACATTGATTCGCATTAATAGCTTTTCACAAATTCAAAAACCTTACATTTGTTTTTTTATAAGCGCTTTCAACCTCCGTATATTTTAAAATATAAAACAATTTTTATGTATTTCGATCTGACAAGAGATCTCATTTGACCCCAAAGTTTTAGAAGAGGTCGAGTATCCTATTAAAACGTATATTTTGCTCCATTGTTGTCTTCTGAACAATCAAATACGTGGCCAGGTATTTTTCTAAAAAGTACTATGACTTTAATTATGTTATAAAATAATAATAGAGAATTCAAAAGTTACGGAGAAAAAATAGTAACAATTTATTACGCAAGGACTTCACAAGAATATGCGTATTTAAAAATAAACAATGGCAGTTTTATTCAACTTTGTTTGTGAATTTCGTAAAAACTGTACAATATTTTAAAGAATTTTTTTTTTGAATCCAGCAATTTTTTATTTAGAAAATTTTCTGATTTCTTGACAATAAAAACTCGGTTTTATCAACAAAATGTCGCACTGTGGTAAAACACCGTCTACATTACGTTTAAATGTTTTTGGCTTAATTTTTTATTTCCACTGAAAATGTCTTTCAAAAGAGTCCTCAGATTTCTCCCAAAAAAAAAACTCAAGATTCCAGGGGAGGAGTTTTTAAAAAGTCTTAGGATGCTCTGTGCTCTGATTGATGTAAGAAATGCATTTATTTGTATTAAACATTATTCGATTAGTATATGATCAGCAAATACTTAGTTTTTTCGGTGTAGCAACATTTTTTAAAAGCTGAATTCAAAATGTTTAGGCTCAAATTGTTCTTTTGAAGCTCTGACTGCGAATGAGTTTGTATTAAAAATTGGAAATTATATAAAATTTTATTTTTGGGATTCTCAAATGCGGGTTTTTTTTAACTAAAACATAGGAACTTTCAACAGTTTTTATTAACCGATTATTCGTCTTATCTAAGTGTAAATGTGCAATATGTATTTCTACAATTTTACAAATATGAATTTTCAATTATTATTTAATTCAAAAATTATTTGAAAATTGCTTTAATAAATTAACCATGTAACCATCCATACATGTGCACCATAAACGAAGCTATTTATTCTTGTGTGTGCGTTTGCAATATCCTTGTGCTCTGCTCTAACAACACCACCTTCAAATTTAATTGAAAAAGGGTGTCTTTCAACGACTAAAGCTTCAATATGAAATTTATGTGAAAACAATAGATTTAGCTGAAAAAAAAAATCCTAAAAACCAGTCATGCAATACAACCAATCATCATAAAAAATGTACACATGAATGTTCATGTTCTGACGCGTCCGGAAGGATTCGTAATCGTAGCGCGTTTATTGAATATTTTTTTGTTTTTAATCATGCTCGAGAAAACTTAAGAAGCCCTAATTGACCATATGCCGTGTGAATTACTAAATCTATTGTCAATACAATTGATATTTATGCATAACGGCGGCGACACAATTCCAAATTAAAAAAAAAGTACACGTTAAACAACGAGACAAAAATCAAGGTTTTGAAAAAAAAGTTAATCAAATTGATTTGTGATTTTTTATAATAAAACAAATTCCATTAAAATACTTTTATTGTTTATTTAAATTTTATTGTGCGTGTTTATTTTTAAGAAAATTTAACGTATTCCATTGTTTTGTTTTTTTTTTTATTTCAAAATCACTTTAAAGTGGGTTGGACCCAACAATAAAACAAAAATCAAAAATCGTATAAAAACTTCTTTAAAAAATTTTCACTTGAGAAATTTTTAACTCAATAAATTGTTAAACCACCCAGCAAAACAAAAGAGAATCTTACACACAACTTTCAAAAAAGTTAAGAATATGTATTTAAAAATCATATATTTCAATTATATATATTTTACAGATTATTTAATTTTTTTAAAACCCCCAAAAATTACGTAAACTTTTTTGGATGTTATTTAATTTTTTCGGGGTACTTTTTTGATGGTTTTTCCATTTAGGGTTTAATCATTTTTCTTCCTTCGTTTGATGTTGTATATTTTATATTATATATTTTAAACAATTGCTACTCATCAACACCGATTATTTGGAAAAATTATATTAAATAATTTAAAAACTTAAACTGATTCACATTATTTTTTTTTAAATTAAAAATTAATATATTTTTGGGTACTCAAAAGTTAAATTAAATTAAAAATTGCGCGATTTTTCAAACCACATCCATTTTTGGATGCTTCGCTTTTGTCAACTACTTATGTACATAAAAAGTACCTCAACTTAAATTCTCCAATTATGAGGAAATTCGGATACGTAATAAAAAAGAAATATATTACAACCTGTCTGACTTTTTTGGCTACCGAAGGGATTAAGAGGGCGCTATTTGGAGAAGAAACTCGAACTTTTTTGGGTATTTTTGTGTTTTGTGTTTGGCACAAAATCATACTTGAGGCCAGTTAATTAAATGGAATATTTACAAATCGTTTTTCGTTAAAAACAATCCAAAACACATATTTAATTAATCGAAAATACTATTAAAATGAGGACTACTGATTTTTTTGTTATATTCAACATATTTTGTTGTTTATTCTCAATCATTGTTTAATAATCAACAAGAAATAACCATAACTTTTTAACTGACAAAACGTTAGAAAAAAAAAACGATTTTTTGGTTTGTTTTTTAAATTGAAAATTTTTTTATTTCCATATAATTACAAAACAGAACACACACAGATGTATTTATTTTTATTTTCTATGTGTGTATGTTTATTTGAATAATTTCTTGTAATTTTATTGTATTTAAACAAACTATTTTAATAAAAAAACAATGAATTATTTGAATTTCTATTTTTACAAACATAAAATTTTACATTTAACTGAAAAAATCGACTCCTACACAAAGTCTGTATTTTTTTATAGTTTGTTTTTGAATGACTGAATTTCAATTGATTCTTCATTTAAAAACAAACTCTACGTTTTACTTTTTAAATAAACCGCAGTCGATAACGGAAAATATATTGTGAGTGAAGCTTTCTTCTCATTTACCGATTTCATCCAACACACCTGCCGATCATTTTTGTGAGTCACTTTCGAGTTACTTCGAACGGACTATTAATTTTTTTCTTTCAAGAGATCGTTACGGTATCTAAAAGTGCTACTCCTTCCATACAAAGAGAGGTAGTCTGTTGAACTTACTGAGTTCGTACAAGACGTGTACAGACGCAAAAATGAAGTGTTAAGAACTGTGTTTTCCCCGGCTGGAAAACAAAACTGCATTACAAATTCATTGACGATTTCATTGACATTTTTTTGATGGTAATCGCAATGAAATTCTTTAGAATTATAATTGTTCAATGCCAATGAAATTTTTCTTCGATTGACTAATTATAATTGACAAGAAAAAAATATTTGTTTACAGAAATATTTTTTGTTAATTTTTTGAAAAAAATTGTTTACCAAATTGACTCAAATCCAATTTTTTCTGATTTTTGTTTTATAATTTAAGATTACTGCAATACCAACTATTTATTTGAGAAATAATGTTTTATTATAATTGGCTTAAAATCGCTAAAAAAAACTCATTAGTTTTTGCAAACGCTTCATATGGTTAATGTTATTAGCCAACGGTATTTCAAAAAGATTCCGTTAGGTATATGTATTTTACGTTATTTCGTTATTTTAGTTTTATTTTAATTAATTTCGTTGGGGTATTTAACGGTTATTGGTATTTTATGTTATTTCGTTACTGGGATATTTTAGGGTAAAAAATAGTTCTTTGAAAAGCTTTTGAATCGTAAATCACTTATACATTTATACACTGAAGGAAAATTACCTATCACGTGACCGTTTCATTGTGATAGGGACTGATCACGGAACCGGTTTTTCTAAAGAAAAGGACCGGTCCTCTGTGACATGTCACAGGACTGGTCTAGAGATAGAGACTTTATACCGATCACGTGATAGGTACTTCAGAAACCGATCCAATTTTCACCTATCACTGCACTGGTACTTTCAGACCCATCACGTGATATAGACTTTTAAACCGTTCCGCGGTAGGTACTTTAGAAACTGGTCCCAATTCCCAACTGACCCCTAGTAGCTAATCCTCAACTCGGACATTTTTATCAGATCTGAACCATCGAGGTCTTATTTTAAGCGTAGGAGTGTCTTTTTCTAACACTGTCTAAATAAGTTATATGTATGCAAACAAAATTTTTCAGGCAATTGCATTTTTAAGGCTTATGAAAAACTTTGAATTTCGATTAAATAAGATTGTGATTGATAAATTATCAATTGGTATCTGAAAAATTTAATTCAATTTAAGTTAAATTCATAAAAGAAAATGAATTCTGATTTTAAAATTGCCATTCCGTTAAACCATTCCCTAAGAATTTATTTATTTACAAGTTGCATTCCCAAATCTTTATGAAGAATTTAAGGAATTCCCAAACTTGAATGACTCAAATTGTATATTAATGTTTAATTAAACAATTAACAGTCATTTTGTCGCACAATCTATAAATAAATATTAAAATTTATTTTTAGTGCCAATTTATTAAATCTAGCAAACTTTGTAAATGTATAATTTAGGAAAAACGTCATACAAACACAAAATTCTTTTCCTATGATACTGCACAAATGTTGTTTGTTCACATTTACTTATAAATAGATCTGCATATTTTCATTTTGTGGGAGAATGAATAGAATTTTTCTTAATGAATCACATAATTTCTTTTTATTTTATAAACACATAAGCACTTGATGATTTTTATAAACAATTGCCATATAAGGCAAACAATTTTCTTATAGTACAATAAAGGAAGGCGACTCAAATATTTCACTAATATAATCACTTAATACAAACGCCTTCATCTGCATACTTACTTACAGATGTTTCATTTCATCCGTTAATGTAAAAAATAAAAAAATAAAAAAATACTGTGTTGTACCAGGCAAAACCCCATTAAACCATTTTTAAAATAAGAAAACAAAAAACTAAAATCACAAAACAATTTAAGAACAAAAAATTGGCAAGTGATGTTTAAGTGAACTTGAATCTCTCTTGGTTTTGTTGATATTGTGACGACAAAAAGACAACTTAATAATGATGAAGATAAAGAAAAATGTTCAAGGAAAATTATTTGGTTAAAAAAAAATATACATGATAAAACTTTTAAAGATTGCATAAATGTAAATGTCGAAATAAAATAAGAATCTATCAAATTTTCTTAGAAATACAATTAAGTCGATTTACACAAAATTGTGAACAAAACTATGAAATTGTTTTGTGGTTTAGTGCGTGTGATTATTATTAATACACATTCGAAATTCAAATGGCGAAGGCAGGAGTATAAAATACCATGAGAGTAAATTTTTATACCGAAATGTTATTATACATTTTTTTTTTTGGAATATTAAAAACGAAACGTTTTTCATTTTCATTTTAACCCGAAATACGCCATAGTTAAAGTATGATAAATACAAAAATTGTCAAAAGCCGAATTTTGGAATTTTTAAAATTATTTTTTTAGTTTTAGTCAATGATCCGTATTTTCGTAAAGTCTTTAGAAGATATTTTCTTTTGACAAATTGTCGCTATATTTTACCTATCGGAACAGAGTTGCAAAAATTCGTATCATAGTTAAAAAAATGCGTACTATGTTAACGAAAACTACAACAGAAAAATAATAGGGAAATTAGTACCAAAAAGCAAAATTAAATACAGCGAAATTAACAATATGAAAAAAATAATGTAAAAGTAACTGAATTGTTACAAAAAGTTCACAAAACTTTACTTTTTTGTAAATGTCACAAAAAGTCAACATTCGATTGTCTCTTAATTTTAATTAATCGCAAAGACATTTCATGTCGTTAGTCAATAGTCGATACAGTTGTGATGGATCTCTAATGTGTGAATAACCATTCTAGCGTGTTTTGGGTTAATATGCTCACACAGTTGCTACACATACGTATGTATGGATGTGTTTATATTTATAGCCTTCTAATTCAGATATATAATTCTTAAACAGAGTTGGCAGCCAAGATCGCTAAAAAAACGTTACCAATTGAAATAACTAAATTACCATTACCCTTAAAAACCGCTTTCAAAAACTTATAATACCGTTACTCTTCAAAACTCGTTACCGAAATAACTGAAAGTCCATTACCTTTAAAATATCTTTACTGAAATAACTGAAAGATACTGTTACCCTTAAAATATCAATAACGGAATTATTCACATTTTGTTACCCTTTAACTATAATTACTGATATAACTTTAATATTATTCCTTTTAAATACCGTTACCCATATAATCTACAATTGCGTTACAGATTAACGTATCGTTTTGGTTGTCAGCACTGTTCTGTATACGTTTTAAAATTTTTTGGCGTTGGTGTAAAACAGTGTTGCCGGAATTTGTTTATCCAAAATGGCTAAAATACAACTAAAAAGTGGGTAAAAAATGTTAAAAGAAAAATTTTGCTAAATTGTTCAAAAATATTGTCGAATAACGCACTCCAGTTTACGGAAAACTCCTTTAACGGACAATCTATAAAATAAAAATGTCGAATAAAATTTCCTCCCAACATCGGATCTTCTTTCAATCAGACGCATACACTTAAAACATATTTATTTGCTATTTTGGTGGATTTTTGGCTTCTTAAAAACAAACAGCTTTAAAGATTTTTATATAAAAATTTATAAAAACAAATGTTTGTGTTCATCAAGCAAATACTAAAAATATTATTTGGTAATAAAACTTACAATCATTTGCAAATTGTATCAATTTATAAGTGAAATTTTAAAATTGAGTACAGCGCTTATTGGTCAGTTGACTCAATTTTAGTAATATTTTTTAATTTATTACAGAAACTAAATGAAACCCAAATTTGCACCTCTGTACGATATTTGAAGGTTTAACTGTAATAATATTTTGATATATAGGGTCCGCCAAATAACTTTTTTTTGAAAATGCTATTAAAAAAAAAATTATTGAATATTTTCTCAAATTTCTTTTTTTTATTTGGAAGAACAATCCTTCCGGTTAATAATGGAAAATAATTTCATTCAAATGGCTGCCTCGGCTGGCCGTTACAGTCAATGGCGATCGTTATCGGGCCATGTTGAACGAATTTTCGTTCACAAAAATTGAAGTGGAGGATATTGGCAACAATTTGGTTTCAACAGGACAATATTCGTGAAGCCATTGGTGAAATACAGCTGCACACAATCGATAATGTGCTTAAAAATTGGACCAATCGTGTAGGCTACTGCATGGCCAGCCATTTGAATGAAATTTTTCCATTTTTAACCGGAAGGATTCTACTTTCAAATAAAAAAAGAAATTTGAGAAAATATTCAGTAGTTTTTTTTTATAGCATTTTCAAAAAAAAAAAGTTATTTGGCGGACCCTATATATGTTTCACCATTAAGTCTTATTGTCCGATTCTCTAACAACTTACCGAACTTTGTCGTTAAAATGTTAGAGAATTGCCCCTCTGTAGGGCGATTCCGTAACTGCTTAACGGCTTAATTCGATAGTTACAAATTCAATAAAAATTCGTTTAAAGTTATTCTCTTACTTTTTGTAGTTAAAAAAAATTGTTAACATATTTACAGAAGTTTGTGCTTACAACTTGGCTAAATCCATATTTTGCCGTCTAAGCGTGTTTAAAAGTGGCTAAATCTAGCCATAAAATGGCTAAATTTCCAACACTGTTGTATTGAAATATTTTTCTGAAATATATTCATTGTTTTTGTTTGCCAGATATTTTAAAAATATTTTGTGTGTGGAACATATAGTAAATTTTTTGTGTATACATACATTAGATTTTTTTTAGAAGTCTTACCATAAATGTCCGCTCACATTTCCTCGTAGAATTAATGAATAAATTTACATATTCAAAATTTTGTTTTCTTTAAATAAAATTTATTTGTGCACTCAAATAAAAAAGTCTGAACAATAACAGAAAAGTCTGTCAGTGGAATGTTTGGCAATTTTTAAGCAAAACATGTTTGTAAATATTAGTAAATTTACTAATTAGTTAAATTTTTGTAAACTGTTAATGAAAATTCCTTTCCTAAATTATTTCATAAATTGTTTTTAGTATATAAAGTTTTTAAAATAAAGTTTATTTTTTTTAAATTTTCTTTATATTTTAGATCATTAATCATTATTTAAAAAATTGTTGAATTTTGTACTAATTTAAATATTTTGCTAAATTACATACGAAAATAAAAAATTAAAACTAATTTGTAAATGGAGATATTAGCAAACAATTGTACTAGAAACTAATACTAAAATTGTAAAGATGGATTTAAATTTGTTTACAATTTTTTTTGAGTGTAGATTTAATAAAAAAAAACGATCTAATGTTTTATTTTGCAGTTATGAATATAAAGTGCATTTAAGGAATTAATTACATTTTGTTTAATTTTTCATTTGAATTCCTATTTAATCTGTTATTGAAGATACAACATACATCTCCAATCGCCTGGATATTTTTAAAGAAAAAGATTGCATTCGAAATAATACGTCAGTAAATAAATAAAAAAACCGAAAAATCAATTGTTTTTTTTTGGTGTTATTTTAAATTAACAGAAACAGCCCATGCATTTTTTTTAGAACAGGTAACCTTTTAATCTATTCTAGAACAGGTTCTTTTACCACCGGTTCCATGTAACAAGTTCTAGAACTGATTCTTTGGAGTCAAAATATTAGGATTCGCTGCCCAAGAACCAGTTCTATAACTGGATCTGGATGAAACCTATCCTAATGCGATATAAGTTCTCAGCAAAAACAGGGTTTCAACTACTTACCAGTCTATTTACAAAAAACACAAAGTAATGGGTGGTCATTTCCCTCTCTCTTACGAACAGCCAAAAAATAATGTGTACCCATTACTTTTTGGACATAGCGAACAAAAGTAATTAAGCGAGTGAATAGCCTGGTAAGCAGTTGATGCCATGTTTTGCCGGGTTGTTCCAGATTTTTACATTTTACTGGGAGCTGTTACATTTTATTATATTATACAATATAAAAACAGTTAATTTTAAAGCATGGTAAACTGTTTTTGCCGTGGAAAAATTTCACTTAAACTTTAATGCGTTAAAATTATTGCACTCAATTTTGACGTAAAATTCAGTATCGTGAAAAATCTTTTCTGTGAAACCCGAAGAACTTACTATGCTTAACAACAAAAAATGTGTATCTCTTTAGTTTTATTTTGAATTAAAATTTACAAAATTTTTAACAGTTCCTATATTTATTTTAATGGTATTTTAGCAGTATAGCTTAGAACACAGATTGATTTAGATTTAAAAAAATCTTTTCCAATATCGGCAAACAATTCTTAGAACAGTTTAATAACGAGAATCTTTTAATGGCTGTCAAAAATTTAAATAACATGTTGTATACATAGAAAACAGATTCACTCTTGCCAACTGAATGGTTTGGTTGCATCCACTGATTTATTTGTTTGTAGCGTCAGAAATTCAGTTATTACAATATAATTTTGGGGGAACACTATATTTCAATTGACCCAGGAATAGGATAAGTGTACCAATAGTCGGCAGTTTTCATTTTTTTTCTTTTTAAACTGGTACCCTTGCGAATGTGAACATGGTATTGGGGTGACAACTAGTTATTAAAACTCAGGAATTGACATTGTTTTAGACACACTTAACTGTACAAATGCTTTTTTTATTAATCTTGATTAATTTACGGCACACATTTTCCAAAATACGGCATATGATGAACCTATTGTCGGCATGGCATGTTTTATTAAGGAATAACATCTTCGGTAGAGGAATTCCAGTAATTTTTTTTTGTTTAAAATAAAATCAACTTACATTTCGACATATTTAATATGTTTATGCAGGTACGAGAGATCAATTTTCATAAATCAGGCAGGCTGTTTATTACTTCTTAAGGTAACAACCATTATGTCCCACTGTCTTGCCATTTGCTAAACACACCAAAAGCGCTGTTACCGTTTCTTTTTTAATTCCTCTTCGAATGGAATACACGATCCGAATCACTTTGGAGCCAAAACTTTTCCTAAATACCACTTTCTTCTAGGTCGACCATTTAAAAATGGTGTGGTTCGCTGGTCTTCCTTGACGATTGCTTGAACCATGTTCAGTAAGTCATTAATTTTTTTTAAATTAAATCCACATTTTGGCACCATTTTACAAACCGTTTTTCTTCAGCATCCGATGGCAGTGTCTGCGAACCTATTCTCCTAGGACCTTCGGAAATACGGTCATGTATTCTGTCCTGTATGGTGGAACGCGGAACACCATATTTCTTACTTGCAGGTTATATAGAAATCGTGCCTCCTCTAACTTCGTTTAGAGCACATTTCAGGAAATATTGGTGCATGGTTCTCTTTCCTTTGGTGGCCATATTTGGAATTTTCAAAATATCTGAAATGCCTCTACTGAATCTCTGTTTTGCTATTCTTAGTCAAATAAAAGTATGAAAAAAGCTGCTGCCGACTTCAGAGCACTTTTTGTTCTATACTGTGCCGACTACTGGGTAAACTCATTTTATTTATAACCAGTGGCAAGAGAGATGAGTAATAAACAGTTTTCTAGAATTTGAGCTTAATATGAGAAAATACTAATTTTCCAGCAGTCAGCACCCCCATGCCGACCATTGGAAATCATAGAAATTTTTGTCCCTAATGTCGGCAGGCGGTAAAATCAGCAAACCAATATTTTTTTTAATAAATCCTGCTCATTAAAAGCAATATTTTAAATTATTTATATCCTTAGAAATCTCTTTGGTTGAGAAATTACTTAAATTAATATGATTACTTACTTATTTAAGTTGACTTTGGAACTAAAAAATTACTTAAAAAACAGGCACTACCACACGTGTTGAAAGACTGTCACTGAATGAGGACAAACATATATTAAAATACTGGTCTCAGTCAAATTTAATAATTACATATAGATAAATGAGTATATTTTCTATTAAAAGTAGATTTTATTTAAATACATAACTTCCGTTATTCTTATTTATTTTCAATTTAATTCAAAAAATGCCGACTATTGATACATGCCGAACTTAGGGACGTTTACCATACATGTAGTATTAAAAAAAATAGTTTTTAGGGGTAGGGGTAGCCCACTCAAAAAAAAAAAATCGGCTGCAAATGTGGAACCTTAAATAATTATCAGAAAATAAAAAGTCAATTCTTAATGCCTAATAAATTGTTTATTTAGTCCTAATCGAGGTCCGATTTGTATTTATAAACAACTTTGATAGCGAATTTAAAATTTATTTTGTTAAACTTAAAAAAAGGAGCCACAATAAACCCACGTTTCCGGATTTGACTGTATTCTTCTTTCATAAATATTAAACATGTTATCTTTCCAAACAATTACATACAATTATATAAAACACATTAAAAAATTAATCAGTACCATCTACCATCCATCTACCATACCTTTCCGCCAATAGTGCCAAAAAAAGTGTGTTCGTGTAGTTCTTTTTCTCATGTTTGCCAACTAAATGTCATGTAAACAATTTAAAACATGCGTTTTAAATTTGAAAGTGAAAATTGAATTAATCAAACGGTTTAGTGTCATGCAAAAAGAATGAACAAAGAATAATAAAAGAAATTAATAAAAATCAAATCATATACACACGACATGTCACGACATGATTTGTGAGACAAATTTAATAAATCCTGTTTGCAGAAAATACATTCACATTCATATTTTGATTTTGTTTTAGTTAATTTCACTTTACTTTAGTTGTTTCCTTAAAACGCGTGCTTCAATTGGCTTTGAGACCTTTAACTTTAATAAACTAAAAATTAACAAAAAAACAAAAACACATTTAGCATACAAACAAGAATAGACGACTATTGATATTAAGGATTTAATCAAAGGACCTTATAATATAAGCACACGTCTTTAAACAAACACTGAATGACTGACTGAATGAATTTGCTCTTTTTTTCTCCTTTTTTTACGCACAACATTTTCATAAACACAAATTTCCTTTGTAAATATGTACGTACATAATAAGAACAAATTTTCGTAACTGTTTTGCTGTTGGAGTGGAATGTGAAACATTTCAGAGGTTTGGGAAATTGATCCTTTATTTTGGATTAATTTTATCACCCTTGTAGTCGTTTAAATTTTACATACGTGCATATACATATACTTTAGGGCGTCCTAAGTTTTTTCATTAACGAATATGACAACTGAAGAGCATTTTCTCAAAATTAATTAAAGTTGGCTATCAGCGCTTGAAGTTGGAAAAATTTTAATCTGAAAAGATTGGAAAACTTAACCACTTTAGGAGAAAAAAACATTAATACATTTTTAAAACCGAGATTTTAGTTTACAACTGCTTACATTTGAAAAAGTGCATCTAAAAATTGTCTTCCTTTTTTACAACCAGCTTGTCAATATGCATTTTTTAAGTATTACCACACCATGTCGATGTCGCTCACGTAGTAAAAAACGTTCTCTTGGTTTTATATGGACAAATTATAAATGTTCGGCATCTTTTCAAATTGGTTTTTTGAGATTCTAAATGATTTTCTTTGCAAATCCAATAAGTTTTTAGCAGATTTCCCAATTGAATTTGAAAAAAAGGTTTAAAAACTTAAATTTTTGCAGAAATCAGGGAAATTTCCTCAATTTTCCCCTGTTTTCTCTCAGTTTCCGAACCTTTGTATTGTGTATAAAATTTTATTTGGCCGCTGCCGGCGTTGCAATCTCTATTCTTATTCTTCCTCTATGGTATAACTAGGTCGCTTTTGCATGACTTTATTTCATTTTTATTTAAAATTCCAAAAATGTTTGACTGAAAACAACCTATTTTCCCAACTTTACGTGCTGGTAGTCGCTATAAGTAACCTTTGGGAAGTTTTTGCTTAATTTTCCCATATCAGCTGTTAAAAATTTCGGGACACCCTAATACATATTCTGGTCCTTGTAAAACTATGTTGTTTTGTTTTTATGTGCGTTACCATGTTTACACTTTTTCTTGTTGTTGGGATTGTGTGCAATCATTCATTTTTATTAAGTTGCAATTTTGGTTTTTGATTGTTCGTACAAGTTCATAAATGTCATTGAGTCGACGTTGGCTTTTTGTGGGTGTTTATTAAAAAAAAATACATATCCCAACAAGCATTTACCCTTGAGACTAAATTCAACCTATTTTTAAAATAATATTGTACATTTTCAAACATTGACGCTTCATTTTGGAAATTCTATCAGCTGTATTTGTAACGAAATGTTAGCCACAGGGTTTACATCGCAGATAACGATCTGCTTACTAGCATACCGGTTAGGCTAAGCAGTTTATTTATAATGATTTTTTATCTGTCAATTAATGGTTTGTTAATCAACTCTGTAAATGTTGATGCCATTGTGATTTTTGTTCACTATTGCCAACCTTTTAACTGAAATGTCAACATCTGATAAAGATGTTGAAATTTGTATTCAAGTTTTTCCCCCAATGTGTAAAATGCTGCGTGAAGAAAGTATGGAAAAACAAGCAAAATAAATGTTAAAAGATCTGCAATGATCAAGAAAATGATAAAGAGTTTCCATAGTTTTTAAATAAAAAATCTCTTTTTCGCACACAAAAATTGTTTCTATATATTTTTCACGTTTATTTACAAATCACTCCATGTTTATTTACAAAATCACTCAACGTTTATTTACAAAATCACTTCATGTTATTTGGCTGCCGGGCCACAGTGACATACCAGGGAACTGTAGGGCAGACGAGCTTGCAAGATTGGGGACTACATTACACATTCCACACGAATTCGAATCTGTGGGCAAGCCTCTGGCCACTTGCAAGTTTCGGCGGCGGAAGATTGCTTATGGGTTGGCAAGAGAAAGGTGGGCCTCTGTCCGTGGTTGTATATGTTCCAGACAGATGTGGCCCCGTCTGGATAGGGAGCGCACGCACAGGTTGCTGTCACTGTCAAGGCCCGATATATCCCTACTTGTGTCCGTCATGACGGGACACTGTCTGATTGGAAGGCACGCAGTTAGGTTGAGGGTTGCGGCTAGTGACTTTTGCAGAAGCGATGGTGACGAAGAGGAGGAGCAGTCTGTGGAGCACCTTCTCTGAACTTGTCCTGCTCTGGCTCGCAGGAGGGGACAGCATTTGGGCTCATGTTTCTTTGAGGACCTAAGTGATTTGGATGATATCGATATCGGTCGACTTAGGGGCTTTTTGAGGAAATCGGGATGGTTCGATGGGGGAAGCTAGTGATATAATTTTTACTAGCTTCCGTGGTATCACAAGGGACTTTATAGTCTAAGTGAGTATGATTGGCAGGCTACCACACTTACCTAACCTCACCTAAAATCACTTTGACACAAAACAGCTGTTTCCAACATTTAGTAAGTGTTTGGTAGTTCGTTAACATAAATTTAGCAGATGCAGAAATGCAGAAATGCATAATAAATAACACGCATATTAAATCCATGCTAATTTCTGTATATTTATATCCAAATTGTTTTAAATTTCCGAAAAACCTTTCATACTTTCAAATAGTTTACAATCAAATACTTTTTTTTTTATCCGGACAGATATTGTTTTTTTAGACTCTAGTCGTACTTATTATAACTCGTATACTATCGTAACCAGAGTAAAACTTTGTGATAATATATGTCAAACACCTTGCTCAGCGGCCCCTAAACCTACATAAATGATTATTTAAGTCCTATACATTTATAATTAAAATAACTGCCGCATTGGATCCGACATTTTTAAATTTTTATTACAGATTTATGATCAGCAAACTCCTCTTTGTGATACCCCGCACTCTATTGATCGGAATTGGAACAAAGGGTTTAAAACCGTCAATTGAAATTTCAATGTGACTGAAGTCCACTAGGCTCTCGTTTGTAAAGATTTGGAATTTCATTTTGAAATTTAAGTATGATTTGGTTGTGGAAAAGTATTATCAATTTATGAAAGAAAATTTAATTTTAAATCAGGCTGTACCCTAGCAGCAAAAATAGCTTTTAAGTCTTTTTTTTATATTAAAACCCAAGTCAGATATGTGTATCCTTACATAAACTCAAATGTAAAACTTGCAAGTTTTTCCAGGGAATAAATGTTTGTTGGGATGTATATTTTTTTTTAGTTTTTAACGAAAGTATTTTTGTATGAATAAATTGTAATTTGTCAATTAGTTAACAGTGGGCTTAAGTTTTTAATCATAGAACTTTGGTATGTACCCTTAGAGTTAACATAGCCAGGATGCGGAATATTTATATTATTATTATTTGTCAAATTTTTTATGAAATTTTAAAATGACTATTCATAATACATATTTGCATTTGTTCCTTTCTTCTTCGGACTTAGGTATTTACTATATCATTCGATCTCTTTTTTATATGTCTTAGAGCCAATTTAGACTTTGTTGGATACAATTATTGCGTGCAATTTTCGTTTGTTGACGAACGGGATAGAGAATCAAAGGGGGGAACAAAAAAGGCACGGTTTTCGTTTTTCGTGCATGTTTTTGTTATTTCTCTTTCGCACTCATATGTATTCATTCCGTTTTCGTGCAATTAAAATCACCATATAAATAGACATAACTTTGGAAGCAACTTTGAAAAGGGAATTAAAAAAATGCACGCAATCAATTGCATCGTATAAATTGGCTCTTAATGTCTAAAAATTAGAGATGTCATGAATGTTCGTTTACTATTCGGGGTGCATGTTCTTACTATTTTTAAACAAAATCATCCCTTTTTTTAATGTAACCCAAACCTCAATATGATCCGAAAAATAGTGACTCGTACTGTATTAATTTCGATCCACTTGGGATATAGTATGATGAAATACGAGCCAAACTTTAGAGCCTTATTTTGAGTAAACTTGGGTCCCACAATACAAAGTCATTCCACTTAGTTCAGTTATTTTTTTTTTGGCAATAATTGAGGTGGAAATAATTTAAACTTCTCCATTTCTACACTTGCTAAGTAAGTTAATTTCAAATTATATTTATAAAAAAAAAATCTCACACTCTTTTATACCAAAAATCTCGTCACCAACATCATCATATTAATCGTCTTCATCCCTCAACATTAACCACGAATGACTGCACTTCAGATGACAACATAAACACAACAACATTTAGCCCACCCACCCCCTCCTTACCCCACGAACACATGAAATGCGATTTGTCTTTTAGGATTTTTTTTTCTGTTTTGCTCGTTGTACAAGCAGCTAAAATCAACGTTTATATTACAATTTTGTT
Organism: Eustalomyia histrio; assembly: GCA_949748255.1. NCBI lineage: Eukaryota > Metazoa > Arthropoda > Insecta > Diptera > Anthomyiidae > Eustalomyia > Eustalomyia histrio. Next base: position 985,824 of record OX456527.1, on the reverse strand, counting down.
TTTTTTTTTCTTCTTTTTTCCGATTTTTGTTTTGCTTTTGGATGAATATTATTTCTTTTTTCTGAACAAAATATTTTAGTAGGAAATATAGCCAGGGGTTATTTATTTTATGGTCTAAAAGGAAAATCGCTTGTGTGTGCGATGTTTGGGGTTTATTTATTGCTACAATGATGTGTTTAGCCATAAAACGCGTGTGAATTGCATACAAAAATTTCAGAAAATTCAATTAAATTCGTTCAGTACATACTTTCGTTGTTTTATTGTCATTTCAAAGTAAATATTTATTGTAAATTGTATTACTCACATCCATATTGTGTGTATGGGTAGTATGTACGAGTGTTGTTCTAAAAGCTGCTCCCTACAATCACAACAACAGATGATACTGTTATTGAAAGAAATGGGATAAAAGAGTATTTTCTTGAATGGCATGCGGTGTGTGTACCGAGAGGGTTTCCTAAATGGAAATTGTGTGAATTTTGTAAACACATAATAAAGCTAATTACTCAAATAATTAGCACAAACGAGATTTAAATCGATGAAGAAAACAATAAACAGAATTGAATGTCAATATTAAGTAAATTAACCAACCAAAAACCATCAATCAAATACTGGCAAAGATTTCTAAACCATTAGAATTGGGGGGCAGCTGATTGCACTAAGTAAAAATCACAAAATGTTAATACGTGCACTTAAAATAGTTTGTAAGATCGAACAACAGAAAAACGTCAGCTTATTGTTGGTTTGACCCAAGTCATTATATAGAAAAACGATAAAGTTTAAATCTTTGCATTTTGGATATCTCAGCTATGATACAAGATGTCGAGAAATGGGTTTCCGAATCAGAAAGAGTATAATAACTTTATATATAATCAATTCCTAAGTAAATTTTTTCGAAAATGGTCGGTGGGTCAAATAAATAATAAGCTAACGAAATGTAATCTAAAAGAAATTTAATTGCATTTCAGTAATTAAATTTCATTTAAAAAATTAAATTTCATTTAAGAAATTAAATTTCATTTCAGAAATTAAATTTCATTTAAGTTTACTTTTTTGTCTGACCAAAATAGAAAGTTTAGAATTACTCATTTCTAATAGACTTTTTTGTAGGGCATCGATTGGTGAAATTTTCGATCGATCTGAAAATTTATAATTTTTAATTTATTAAACAAAAATATCTTCTATTTCGATTAAAAATTATTAAAAAAAATTAAAATTAATATATTTTTAGATAATTTTATTTTTAAATTAAAAATTCTAAACATACACAGACAAAAATATCACAAAGTTATTAAAAATATATGCTAAAATTCAAATTCGATTTCTAAAAATTTTTGTTTGATAATAAAATTTTTTTAATTTTTTTCTGTGTATGTAGTTCTAAGATTTTTTTAACAAGCAAAAGTTATTTTTTTACAAAATTAAAAATGTTTTTTCTACTAAAAGAAGCAAATTTTTAAAAACGTGTTTTTCAGCCATAACTAAAAATACCTGCGAAAAATATTGCTAAAATGTTTAATTTTGTCAGGTATATTTCTGAGTGTAGCAGTTGATAGTTGTTGTAAAGTTTAATAAGTACAAGGTGGCGCAAAAGTAATCCTCCTATCAGAAAATGCTATAAATTTTGCGATTGGCCCCTAATGTCAGTTCTGTTTTGACATTTGTGTGGTAAACACATGCGAAATACACGTTATTAAACAATGTTACGCTACACTGCTCCAGAACGCGGAATATTGGTGACTATTTATTTGAGCAATAATGAAGATGATTTTTCATCAAAAACAATCATGAGTGATGAGGCCCATTTCCATCTTAGCGGGTACGTAAATCGGTCCAAGCGGGCCAAACGGTTACTGTGAATGGTGAGCGCTACAGAGCAATGATCAATGAGTTCTTTTTGCCGCAACTTGATGAATTGGGATTGGAAAACATGTGGTTCAAACAGGACGGTGCAACGCCACATACTGCACGTGCCACAACCGATATGCTGAAGGATGCATTTCCTGGGCGCCTAATCTCCCGTTTTGGCGATTTGCACTGGCCAGCAAGATCGCCTGATTTGACCGCTCCAGACTTGTGTGGCTTTTTGAAGTCGCGGGTTTATGTCAACAAGCCTCAGACTCTTGCAGCTCTTAAAGACAATATCCGTCAAGAATGTGAGGACCTATCGCCGGAAGTTTTGGCCAAAGTGATGGAAAATGCCATAAAAAGGGCTCAAATGACAATCAACTGTGGCGGTTGCCATTTACTTGACATCATATTTTCGACTTGATGTAAAAAAAATTAAAAGACCAAATAAAAATAAACCACAAGAAGAATCAAAGTTTTTAATTTTTTTTTAAATTACAGCCAAAAAACATCGGAACGTTATTTTTGCGCCACCCTGTATGTTTTTGTGTGTGTTTATATCCGAGTTATAGTGACCGAATATTTTATTTCTCAGTTGAATTTTAATGATTTTCTGACATTGTGGGGTATCATTCTCTCGGCATTTTTACTTTTTTTATGGTTGGCAAGCTATACCTTTTCATTATAACGGTAGTTGTCTGCCACGCTCTGATCGATACAGATACGAAGATTTTTACTCTGCGATTCCAATAGCGACATGTGTTAGATTTTGTTATATCTGCAAAATACCGTTATAAATCGGTGTTTCGGTAGTTTAGCGTTATTTTAAGGGTAATTTAAGATTTTTTAAAATCAAACCTGTAAAATAGCGCAATAAACCCTGTAATACAAAAAGACACATGCCTTTAATGGAATCGCCATTTTAAAATTTTCGTATAGGTCTTAAAATGGCTGTGGTAGCCAACTACCGTTAATATGAAAAGGTAGTGAATGCCAACCATGCTTTTTTTAAATAATGTGTATACATATAATATTTTTAGAATAATGAAATTGAAAATTAGATCAAGTCAAATTATAAACAACAAATTTGTAGTAAACATAATTCAATGCATAAACAATTATGCGTAAAAATAAAACAATTATGAGAGTTCATGTTCATAAAATTAATTTCCAGTTGTTTCTAAACTTTAAACACAGGGAAAATATTGGTTGGAATTCGGTTACAACCATTAAAAAGGACGTTATTTTATTTGGATACTATGATATCGAGGGCGTTGTGGTGTAATGGCTCTGGTTCGATCCCCAACGACGTCAATATTAATTAAGAACAATAATATTAATGTACAAGTTTCCTATACCGCATACATATCGCAACGTCCTAATTCGGTTTTCCCATAGCATTTAACCCCACCGAAGTAAAGATAACAATTTCGCCAACTCCCCAATAAAACGCCTTGGTGACATCGCGGCGAGAATTTTTATTTCCACTATTAAATTAGTTTTAATTAAAGGTCGGTCTTTTTCGTCTGTGACATCTTATCATTTTGGATGCATATACAAAGCTGCTTTGTGGTGTCAAATGGCTTGTCCCATAATGATTCCTTGGTGCTATCTACAAACACCATAGCTATCCTAATCAAATGGTTCGGATTTCAGTCGAACCAACCGAATTGTGGATAGCAGCAACTTATGATTGCTGAATGTATACTATGTTTGTCTTGCTCACATAATTTTGCAATTAAAATTTAGCACTAAAAATAATAATTTTGTGATTTAATTTCCAGATTCAAATCTCTGAATATGTCACCATTTTTGATACCAAACTGGTCGCGAGGATAACAAACAATCTGAATAAAAACAATTGCCAACTATTGAGACACCTTACGATTCAATCCGAGCAAAAAATTGCTAAAGCACCCATCCAAGTTTCTACCAAAAATGTTCAATTTTCTGTGCAGAGTTTTTGTTTTTTGTTATTTACAAAGCAAAATTTCATAAAAAAAAATATTCCTCTCAAACGTCTGATTTTTCATAAAATCAAATTAGATGAAAAACAGAAAAATAAATACTGTGTCAGTGAACTATTTTTGTACAAGAATATAAATAAAATAAGAACATGCCCCACTTAATTTTTTAAAACTGAAACATAAATTTTCTACAAGTTTGGATGTTTTTTTTTTATGAGCAAATAATACCATGCAAAGCGAATGGTGCATCGTTTTTATATTGTACATAATGGTTGGCCAAATTGTTATGGACCTTAAACGATTCTTGGTAAAGTTTGTATCATGTTTGTTGCGTTTATACCCAATCGTTTTTCTGAATTTGGTATTTGGTGTGCGCCCCGGTAGGCTAGTTGGTAGCGTGCTAGCTTATCAGTGCGTGGGTCGTGGGTTCGATTCCCACCAGATGCTCTGGTCTGCTTTCGCTACAATGAGCCGATAGCCTTCGTTGCTAGTGCTCGGTTAGGATATTAAGATATAAGATAAAATTTTATTTAAGTACTGAACTGTTCACAAATTTTGGTGATTTTGAGCCACACTCAAAAAACTTCATGATGGAAACTTCATAGTATTTTATCCAATGAAACTTTTCATAAATATATATAAAACTTTTGCATGTAAAAAATACTAAACGATTTGGTTTGGAATTCCTTCCTGGCCCAATTTTATTATTGAAGTTTGTTGATGCTCTATATCCCATTGCCTCGAACATGTCGAATTTCGTACCAGATAAAGTGTTTTTGCGGGGAGTTCTTCTTGATTGTCTAAATGGCGAGCATGCTCTCTCTAAATAATCGTGTCGGAGGTGGTTTAGTCGCTTTAGGTGGCGATCTTGAGCTCGAAGTTAAGGAAGGGCCAGGTCAACACAAAAAAATTGAAGACGATGAATTGGAATCATTGCTCTGTGTGGGCGAATGCCAAAAGCTTCAAGAGTTATTACTATAGATGTTTTCGTTAAATTGTATTTATATATTTTTGGTGGAATGTCTTTCAGTTATGCACTGCAAAATTAGACTCCAGGAACTTGCTGAAAACTAGTTGTAACGAATGAAATTTGTAGAATCTTTCTGAAATAAGAAAAAAGATAATGCAAGGGAAGAGTTTGGCTCCAAATAAATGTGGCTTATCTTCTGGTTAAAATCCATGAACGATATTCAGATTTTATTAAAATTGTTAATGTGGATAAATGTTTTATTTTAAAATATAAACACAATGAAAAACATGAAACAAACAGTGGAATATGCACTTTTTTTCAATATCGTAAATAAATTTAGTAAACATTTCAATTAACGTTTTAATTGATATGATTACTACTTTGATTGCATTTTGTTGCAATTTTGCTAATTAAAAATTTTAGAGAAACAAAATCAATTAAAATAGTAATAGATATAATCAATATTGTAATTGAAATTTGTTCTTAATATACACTTAAAAAAAGAACAACTTTCAGACATAGATACCCATTATAATTTGGCCAACCTCTATATAAAAAAAACGTAAAATAAAAAATCAGTAGCACTTAATTAAAAAAATATCAAAAATGAAAAAAGAAAGTCAAGAGATTAACAAATATAGAAAAATCATTTATCTACCATTACAAAGGCAAGAGTAAATATTTAAAAGAATCAATTCTGAAGCATACAATGTGCATCGCTTAATTTTTCTTACATATTTACTAAACAATTAGTAGTTGTAATTAGCGTATTTAACGCATCTTATGACCAAAAATAGAAATCGTAGGTGTATACAGAACACATACATAATGTATACACAAATTATTTTGACCAAAGGTGGTAGTGCCACTGGCCATAGAACAAAATAAATAATAATGACGATCGTTGTGGCGCAATCTTCAACAGAAAAAAAATCTTAAAAACATATTACGAAATATTAAAAATAGAAAACAAATTTTGAAATATTGAAAAACATTTCTATTCTGCAGGAGAATTGAGAGCGACCTAATTATTTTAAGAGGCATAAAGAGAGCGTGAGAGTGATCCATAATTCTCATGCCCCAATGCAACGTTGCCATATACGGTACTTTTGTGCTTTCACGATCGATAGACATAATGCTCGATCATGCCTAACCAAAATGCCAAAAGCACTTGTATTTTATCCTTCTCATTTCTCTCACTGAAAAGTATATTTCCATTCGACAACAATCTGTAATAAATTTTAAATTTTTCTATTTGTTGTTCTGTTTATTGAAAACAAACAAATTCTCTGCATCCTCCACAAAAATTCTAATGTCCCCCTAAACCATCTCCCCATCTACCATATGAGTGGAATTTATATATATATATATGTGTATGGGTCTATTTTTAGTTACCGATCTTTGCAAACACAACAACATCAAGTATGACGAAGTCTCACAAAAAGATCGTAAATGTGTTCATGATGATGAAGGTGGTGGTGGTGGTGTTGGTGTTGGCTGGCGATGGATTGGAGGGTGCTTGTTTGGTTGGTTTTTCAATGTATGTTGAAATATTTAACGGAATTTTTGGATTCTTCACGTTCTACCACACACACGCACACACATTCAAATACAAACAAGCAATACTCTCATTTATGTATATTATTAAGGTGGATTCTTCTATTCTTAAACATACAACACACATACATTCATATTTATATCTATATTTTCCGAATTCATATCGTTACGTTTTATTTTTATCTTATATTTTTGTATAGATTTTTTAAATTCTTTTTTTTTCTCAATTTCCGTGATTTGTTTTATTATTTTTTGTGGTATAAAATCTGGTTACCGTTGCCCCGATAATTTAGTCAGTCAGTTGTGTTCCAAAGCGTACACACCGTATTTATTACTGTATTCTTCTCCGTTTAGTAAATTACTAGAAAAACTCAAACAAAATGTGTGACGATGAGGTTGCTGCTTTGGTCGTAGACAATGGTGCGTTTAAATCTTGGATATTCCTTTTGGATATATAAAAATATGGGATACCAACAATATCCTCCTTAAAACAAGCAAATGGATTAAAAGTGTCTTAAAAGCAAAAGAGTGTACAAATGTGGTCCTTTTGAGGCTCGCAATAAATAGAAAAAGTGACAATTTTAAGTGACAAAAATATAGAAAAAATTTGGTACAGAAAGAACTAAAAAAATATTTTTTTAAAATAATATTTGTAAAAAAAAAATAATTTAAAGAATCACTTTCACTTGGATTAATCTTAAAAAAAAAATATTTATTTTGTTTTCCACATGGAAAAACTTTGATATTTTCTAAAAAAAATTATAATGTCGTCACTTCTTTTTGACTCACGTTTATTAAAAGGAAAAGGAAAAATACTTTAAATTTCGTTAATATTTTTAAAAATGATGTTATTTAAATTTTTCAATTTAACGTCACGGTTGTTTTTCATGTCGCAACATGTCAAATTATTTTGATGAAAATTTTTTCCCACATTTTCGGTGAAATCAATTTTCCTAAACTTTTTAACAGCGCGGTATTTTGCACTCTTTTGTTTTCTACCATGAGACAATCTAATCCGTAAGCTTCGTTTGTGTACGTTAGGGAACGTCGTTATTCAATGTGTTTTTTGTTGTTATTTTTTAGGCTCCGGCATGTGCAAGGCCGGTTTCGCCGGTGATGATGCTCCCCGTGCCGTCTTCCCCTCAATTGTAGGTCGTCCCCGCCATCAAGGTGTTATGGTTGGTATGGGCCAAAAGGACTCTTATGTCGGTGATGAAGCTCAATCCAAGAGAGGTATCTTGACCCTCAAGTACCCCATTGAACACGGTATCATTACCAACTGGGATGATATGGAAAAGATCTGGCATCACACTTTCTACAATGAATTGCGTGTCGCCCCCGAGGAACACCCCGTCTTGTTGACTGAAGCTCCCTTGAACCCCAAGGCTAATCGTGAGAAGATGACCCAAATCATGTTCGAAACTTTCAACTCCCCCGCTATGTATGTTGCCATCCAAGCCGTTCTCTCCTTGTACGCCTCCGGTCGTACCACCGGTATTGTCTTGGATTCTGGTGATGGTGTCTCCCACACCGTACCCATCTATGAAGGTTATGCCTTGCCCCATGCCATCCTCCGTTTGGATTTGGCTGGTCGCGATTTGACCGACTACTTGATGAAGATCTTGACTGAACGTGGTTACTCTTTCACCACCACCGCTGAACGTGAAATCGTTCGTGACATCAAGGAAAAATTGTGCTATGTCGCTTTGGACTTTGAACAAGAAATGGCCACCGCTGCCGCCTCCACCTCCTTGGAGAAGTCCTATGAACTTCCCGACGGTCAAGTCATCACCATCGGTAATGAACGTTTCCGTTGCCCAGAATCCCTCTTCCAACCCTCATTCTTGGGTATGGAATCTTGCGGTATCCACGAAACCGTCTACAACTCCATCATGAAGTGCGACGTTGATATCCGTAAGGACTTGTACGCCAACATTGTCATGTCTGGTGGTACCACCATGTACCCCGGTATTGCCGATCGTATGCAAAAGGAAATCACCGCCTTGGCCCCATCCACCATCAAGATCAAGATCATCGCTCCCCCAGAACGCAAATACTCCGTATGGATCGGTGGTTCCATCTTGGCTTCCCTCTCCACTTTCCAACAGATGTGGATCTCCAAGGAAGAATACGACGAATCCGGCCCCGGCATTGTCCACCGCAAGTGCTTCTAAGCAGTTACACTTCCCCCCACCCATCTCCCCATCCACCATCCTACTCAACAACTTACTGTTGCTGCTGCTGCTGCTACACTTGTTGCAACACTCAGTACAGCTGTTGTCCAGTTTATCTGTTTGCCTGTGCTCTCCGCACAGTCCTACTACTATACGGCCTTCAGCTGCTAAGCACCGAACATCGTGCTCGTAAAGATGCCCACCCACATGTTTTATATTTGGTTCCAGATTATTTTTTATTTGTACGACTGAATTTCATACACTAAATCCCCAACACCAACAACAACACCACCACCAACAATACAATTTAATAATTTCTGTGTGCCTTAAATGTTTTTAATAATTATCTTTATGTCTACATTTATGTTTTAACAAAAATTATTCTGTGTGTATTAGCGCATAATAATAAATTTTTTATTATTCTCTTAAGGGGTTTATTGCCACATGTAAAATAATCTAATGTTTTCTTATGTAATTTTCTTTTTTAATCTAATGAAAAAAAAAACACAAAAAACCAAACAAATATTTTAATTTTTTAGATTTAAATAATTTACAAAACAAACAAAAAAACAAACAAAAAAACATATAATTTACTTTAATAATAAAATAATAGTTACAATTATTTTCTAGTCAATAATAATTGTGTGATCGATCAATAGCAGTGATCGTCTATTATGAGAAATTAAAGTGACATTTAGGAATATTTAAGTCAAGTGACATTGTTAGGAGGAATGTCAATCATTAGCTTGTATAGAATTTATTAGACATTTGTGTGATTAGAATGGCATAGGATGAAAAAAAAACAACAACAATTTCTTAAGGTAGTAGTTCGCGGCTGAACAGTTTAGCAAAAATATCGAAATTGTTTGAAATTTTGTATTTTGAAGCTTAATAGTTAACTGTTTTTTGGGCCAAGTGAAAGCGATTTGAAATAAAAAATTGAAGAAAAATACCAAAGTTTATCCACTGAACTTTTGTCGAACGTTTAGAGGCCGAACAGTAAAAAAGTTCCTTAACTTTTATTTGTCTTAAAAATTCGACACTCATTCAATTGCTCCTATAAACATTTTCGATTACCAACATTAGTCCATAATGCTCTGAAATATAGAAAACCAACCAATTATCATTTTCTTTTTTGGCAAAACTATTTGGTATTAGTGTCGTGTGGCACTTAAATAAATATTAATCTATAAATAAAACTCAACATTCATAGTGGGAGATTTGTTCGTTCGCATACAAATAAAAATTTCATGGTCTCCTGCCGTATTAGGGCATAAAATTAATGCAATCGTTTATTTTGGATATTTTAGTTTGTATGTATGTATCACATAGTTTCGAAATTAGAGGAAATTTCACTTACACACACGCACATATTGAGCAAACAATTGAGAAGAAAACACACTAGTGAATGGAAATTTAATGAACTAAACGTTCATAGATATTTTAAACAAATTTATACATTTATATTTACTGGAATTCTAAATGAAATTAAATTTCATTTAAATTAAAATGTATTTATATAGCAGGGGTGGGCACTCAATTGTCACCGAGGGTCATATTGCCACCATTTGTGATGAGGATATAATCGGTTTGTGATTCCTCTTCGCACGCTAAATACAAAAGAGTAACAAGTTAACAGTACTCATCTCTAACTACTTTAAAAATTCTTTCTTATTTTTAAACTGGAAAAATGCCGTTATATCTGTTTTTAAATTAATTGCGTTACTTCTGAATTATCGAATAAAAAGTGTTGCTCCCGGAAATTTTAGAATTTTGATTTGTGACTCTTTTGTAAAGGGTGTCCCAAGAAGAACGCAATTTTTAAATCTGGCAACATTCGAAGTGTCATTGTTTGACATTTGAACAATTGTTATTGTTTGCTAGTAGAAGGTACGAGGTTAGTAAAAATGGAGCGCTACACGAATGAACAACGCATTCTCATTGTGAAATTGTTTTACCAAAATGGTGAAAGTTTTGCGGCTACAGTTCGCAAATTGCGATCAATTTGGGGTCACAATAATGCTCCAAAAGAGTCAACTGCAAAGAGATTAATGGATAAATTTGCGAAACTGGGTCTGTTAGTGATGTAAAGACAACATCGCGCCATCGACCAGGTCGATCGACCGAAAATGTCGCAGCTGTACGTGATGATGTCGCTCAAACTCCATCCACCTCAATTCGACACCGAGCTCAGCAAATTGGTGTCTCCAAATCCACTTTGCAGCGAATTTTGACGAAAGATTTGCATCTTCATGCATACAAAGTTCAATTGACTCAGAAACTGAAGCCAGCTGACCATGGACAGCGAAGGGAGTTCGTTAATTGGGTATTGGAGAGACAACATGAAAATGCTGATTTTGCCGATAAAATCATCTTCAGTGACGAGGCCCATTTTCATCTTGATGGCTTCGTCAATAGGCAGAATTGTCGCATTTGGGGTGAGGAAAATCCTCGAGTGATTCACGAGAAGCAAATGCATCCTCAACGTGTCACTGTGTGGTGTGGTTTTTGGGCTGGAGGAATCATTGGACCTTTTTTTATGAAAATGAGGCAGGTCAAGCGCAAACAGTCAATGGTGTTCGGTATCGTGAAATGATAACCAGTTTTTTCTTGCCTAGAATTGAAGAAATGAATGTGGAGGGCATGTGGTTCCAACAAGACGGCGCCTCATGTCATACAGCCAGAGAAACAATTCAATTGCTGCATCAGTCATTTCCCGGTCGTGTTATTTCGCGTTTTGGAGATCAGAATTGGCCGCCTAGATAGTGCGATTTAACACCATTAGATTTTTTTCTTTGGGGTTTTTTGAAGTCGATGGTTTACGCGAATAAGCCGACGACGACTCAAGCCTTAAAAGAGGAAATTGGACGCTGCATTAATGAAATACCGCAGCATTCATGCAAAACGGTCATTGAAAATTTAATTAAAAGATCGCGTGCATGCCAGCAAAGCCGCGGCGGCCATCTGCACGATATATTGTTTCATACATAACCTTATTCTGTCTACTTTACGATATAATAAAGTTTCACGATTTTTTTTTAAATATCTGTGTTTTATTTAAAATTTAAAAATTGCGTTCTTCTTGGGACACCCTTTATTTAGAGTGCGATTTGTAACATGCCGCAATATCGCTCCAAGGTCCTATAAGTTATGTATGTATATGTATTCTTGATCCATGTGCGATTTTAAGTCGATCTAGCGATGTCCGTCTGTATGCCTGTCCATCTGTTGAAAGGCCGGTGTATAAAATATTTTTTCATACAAGTAGAAGTGAATAATACTTTGCTTTCATTTAAAATTTTTCTTCACCACACAAACTGTTTTCATATTTATGTACATTTGCGGAGGGTAGGGATGATAATATTGGTACAGTAGTACTTTTTGTGGTACTTGCTTACATTGCTTTGACTCATTTGGTTCTACTCACAAATGTTCGTCTTTTTAGTTTTTTATTTCTTACACACACAGAAAAATTTTGTCAGTTTGCTATTAAAATTAGGTTACCGCAACTTAATTCGGTTAGTGCAACTGAATATTGGTTTCAAGAACAGTATTTAGTTTTTATTATTATTTCAAATGGCACTACGCACTGCGACCACAGTAGGTCTTTTGTGCTGCCCAGAATCACCCTAAAGGTTCAAGCTATTGATGAAGCCAAGAACCTTGCCGGGTGAAGTGTTCCAAATGTCGGAAGGCGACAAGAAACGGTCACCCAAAAACTTGATCCTCCTGACACAAAGCCCAGGACAATCGCAGAGGACATGCTCTGACGTCTCCGATTCCAACCCGCAAAACCTGCACAGTTCAGTGTCCGATTGACCCTTCTTGTGCCTATGGTACCTGAGGTTGCAATTTCCAGTAAAGTATCCAGTCAGGGTCCTTAGGTCCCTTCGACCGAGGGCCAGTAGTCGTCCAGACCCACCACTGGGCATAGATATAAATCTCTTAGCTTGTCGTTGGCCACGAGATGTTTGCCAATAATCGTAAAATCTCGACCCATGGCCAACCCGCAGAAAGGTTCAGGGCATATGAAGGGGCGGCGGGCACCTCGGTTGGCCAGACAGTCCGCCCTTTTGTTGCCCTCATGCCTCTCATGGCCCGGAATCCATCCCAGGGTAAGGGAGTTGCTCCTACCGAGTCGGTGCTGTAATACATTACATGACAAGTTTAGATGACACCTCGTGGGACATAAGAGCCCTGAGTGCCGCCTGACTGTCAGAGAGAATATTGATACGAGATCTGACCACACGCCTCCGTAGGCATTCCTCCACACACACACATATGGCGTAGATTTTCGCCTGAAAAATGGAGGGATATTTGCCAATGGGAAGGGCGCGCTGGAATCCGGGTTCTAAAACCCCCGCACCCGTATCCTTATTCAGCTGTTTCGAGCCATCTGTGAACCATAACTGGGCCCCAACTTCAGGTTCCCAAGTCCGGTTGGTCCACATGCTCCTATCAAAAGAGACAGTATTTAGTTAAGACAACTGAATAACGGTTGTAACACCCAAAATATTCAACAAAGACATTTCAATTTGGTTGTGCTAACCAAATTTATTGGTTGTCGCAACCAAAATACACTTTTTAATTCGGTTGCTACTTTATTTTTCTGTATGTACAACCATACAACAACCATAGTTGGTACTATGGTACATTTTGTGCCACATTTAGAACTTCAAATGTACTTTTTGTCTAAAGATATGCTATATGGAGAAGCTGTAGGTATTGGATGTTTAACTTAAAAATGCGGGATTCACAACAGATGGCGTATCTTTTACATATGGTTAGTGTCTTTAATAAATTATTTGACATTTTGGAGGATAAATATCTGCCATTTATTCTCACTTAGTCATTGAATGAAACAGTGTAAACAACATTTTTTTTTTTTTGATTCGAAAATGTCAAATTTTATGCCACAAAGCATCATTTGCGGAAAGTTTTGTTTTACTACTCGTATTTCAATTTGAATCTATGGTTGAATATGTCTTTTTTAAGTTACTTTCTTTTTATTTAATTTTTACATTAACATTACATTTATGCCGTTATGGCTCCACTTATTAATAAAAAGTTCGAAATCATAACTAAATGTTACTAAGGAATAGTATATACTAATTTATAAATGTAAGAGAAGATGGAGACCGAGTGCACACTTTCGACCTGAGCGACCAGGTCATCGACAGACTCCTTATGAACCGTATATATCACTCTAAGGAAAAGGACGATGCGAAATTACTTTAACACAGTTAATGAATGACAGTTAATTAGAATAACTCTTGGCAATCATATTTGATTCTCAAAGCATGACATGATTGCCATTCCATTCCATTGACATGGTTGCCATTTCAACTGTTAATATTTCCATTTCTGGGAAGGAATTGGGAATATGGCGTTTATGCTAACATTTCCCAACACAAAATATTGAATCTTTCGTCTACTTTGCTTTATTAATTACATCGTACCCTATCTTTTGTATCTTAATTCTGTTAGTTAAAGTTTCAGTTAGTTGCTAACGGGACATTTTAAAAATGAGGCTTAGTCTTTTTATACTGAATGACACTTTATACTTACTTTTCTGAATCGTTTGGATTTAATTAATTCCTTTAAACTTTTTTAGAAGACTCATACAGTAATGAAGAAACTTTGATAAAAAAAATCAAATAAAGCTGTGTTCAACATATGTGGCAAGCTATTAAAGTTGGCCTATGAAATTGACATATAAATTTTTTTAACGCTTATCGTCACTTATGTCAAATTTGTATAATAATGATAGAAGCCAACGTCGATAGCTTCCCGCATAAACACAGATTGTGTTCTTTTAATTTTAATTGTTTTGGACTCAAAAACAATACATAATTTATGGGGCATGTTCTGGAATTAGTACGAATTCAAATCCGTGAGAAATTGAAATTTATGGCACCTATTTCACTGTATTCCAAAGTTTTATTTGATTCGATTTCAACTTTACAATATGTACATTCATAATTCACTTAAATTGTAATAGGCTTTTTCCACTGACCTACATCTTTCATCAATTTGCAAAGATGTTAACATCTTCCTATAAGAATTACACAGGCCAAAAATTCTACATCTGCAAAAGATGATTCATCCTTTCTTATTTTGTTCCATCTTACATCTTTCGTTATTATAAGTGTCATCAGTAAAAAAATGTCAAAAAACCGATTTTCTTTGTGCCATCACTAGCAAACTGACATTGCAGAAAATAAACAAAACAAATTTATTTAACAAAGGAAAATGAGCGGCACATGTACTGCATTAAAATTCGGGTTTGTTCGTGCAAAGCAACAACTACTCCAATGATTATGCTTTCTCTAAAGACATTTTCTTAAAATTTTTTATTTTTAACAAAAATTATGCGTCTTTTTCTTTTATTTTTTTGACAGCTGAATAAATGACAAATCAAAGATGTTGATAATGCAAATTCATCTTCCATGCGTTTCTCAAAGATGTTGTTCAGTGTAAACAGCTTATAAACGAAACTGAATGAAATTGAGAAAAAAATTGTGAAATTTTCACTGTCACCTTAAAGTGAAATCCAGAACATGCCCTATGATTTGATTCATTATTTGTTGCCCTCTAAAATCTGTTGTCTGCTAACCAATTTATTTTTATTTATTAATGTGATTAATACTCAATTCTGCAAAAATTGGTACTGCCATTTATTTTAGATTTTAACTTGCAACAAGCTAAAATTCTGGCAACACTATTTATTTCTTTGCTTTTATTCTGGTTTTGAGGGAAAAATGAAAGAAATTAAACAAATGGTTGATGAGTTAACTAAAATTTGGCATTTTGGTCGCTGCGCCATCTAGTAAAGAATAGTAGAAATGTTTCATTTCGAAATTCCAATAAGAAGCAAATTGTGAAAAGTGTAGTCAGTTCCAACATAATTATATTTGTATTTTACAATTGGTGGTTGAGTTTAATAAAGTTGTCCAATAATAAGAATGAATACTAATTGGAAACTTATACAATGGGGTGTCCCGAAATTTTTGTATCTTACGTAATAACGCTCAAATAAATGTGTATTGATTATTGAATAACAAAAATCCTTAAGTATAATTTTGGTGAAATAAGTTTTTTTTTTATTAATTTATGAAAATTAAGTACAAGTGCTTAATTTTCATCGATTTTGTACAATATATTTTGCCCCTTTTGCAAAATCTCACGCCTATTTGGGTTAATACTACCCTTTGATCTATTTAACTCTCCTTTTATACCTCTTTAAAGAGAATATTTACTTAAATTATAAGCAGAGGAGACAAACGAAAGCAAAATTCAAAGTACTTAAACCAAAAAAAAAAAAAAATATTGGCAAAAATGCAAAAAAAAACAAGCAAAACTAAAAAGTTGGGGAAAAAACACTTCTTTAAAAAAAATAAAAAATAACAATACAAGAAAAATATATTTTTTTAAATCGTAAGCAAACGCTACTTTAAAAGCAGTAGTGGTGCATCACTGCAGCATAATAAAGTAATATATTCAAAAAAGCATCACTTGGCAGCACTGATTTACGTCAAAGTTTTTTTGTGCAAACAATTTACTGTGCTGCCGCAATAGTGCGGCATTTCATTTTTATTTTTCTTTAAAATTTGTCATTTTACTATGAAGGCGGATCAATAAGTCCGTAACTTTTCGAACTTCCCTCGTAGTTATATGAAATGCAACACTGCTTCTACCATGTACCACCTGACTACTGTCAAATTTAGAGCAAGTTTCGTCATTTACTTTGCGTTTAACAGCTGTTCAAAACATACAACCCCGTTTATTAATTTAAAAATGGAAAAAAGTGAATTTCGAGTGCTCATTAAACATTGTTTTTTTTGCGAAAAAAAACCGTCAGTCAAAAGCTTGATAAATACTATGGGGATTTTGCACCATCGATTTAAATGGTAAAAAGTGGTTTACTGACTTTCGTTGTGGTCGCACAAGTACAAATGACGCTGAACGTTCTGCACGGCCAATTGAGGTCAATACACCCGAAAATGTCGAAAAAATTTACGACATGATGTTGGCCGATCGAAGAGTAAAAGTGCGTGAGATTGTTGATGCCATAGGCATATCATATGGCAGTGTGGTTTCGATTTTAAATGATCAGTTGGATTTAAGAAAGCTGTCTGCAAGATGGGTGCCGCGTTTGCTCTCAATTGACCATAATGTCAACACACGTGTGTAGTGTCAATGGCAAAATTCCATGCATTGGGCTACGAATTGGTACATCATGCGCCCCCAGTGACTATTTCCTATTTCCAAACCTAAAGAAATGGCTCGATGGAAAGAGATTTAGCTCCAACGATGAAATTATTGATCAAACAAATGTCTATATTATGGACCTCGAAACATCCTATTGAGCTAAAAGGAGATTATGTTGAAAAATATTTTTTTTTTTGCAAAAAAACTGTGTTTCATTCAAAAAGTAACACACTTATTGATCCGCCCTCGTATCAAGATTTTTAATAATATTTGTTAATGTTATTGTGGGGAACATGTTTTTTATTTTTTGCAAAACGTTCTAAAAGCACACTGTGCAGTTGTTAAGCAGTAGCAAAGCATCTGCAACAGATGATCACGCATGAGCAACGAAAATTGATATAACTGCCGCAGTGTTGCACAAATTATTAGTAACTCTTTATTTTCACTTTAGAAGAAATGCAGTGGGCAGGGGTAGGTCATTATTTGTAATGCTAAAATCAATGAGCTGCTGTTACTAAATTTTTCCTGGGTACATCTAAAAATAAAATGTAGGGAATTGTTAAAAAAAAAAGGATTTTGGAGAACTAGTACGTTCATTGGGTTTTCAAAAAGGGATGTTTTTTCATTGGCAATAAAAGACATATTTGTTGTCTATAATTTTCACAGTTGGTTGTAAGCCGTTTTATAATATGCACGAGTATAAATGACAAAATCACACTTACTTTCACGTTTAGAAGCAAATTCTTGTATGTGCGAGTGTAAATAATATTTTTGTGAATTAATTCTCACAAAGAGGGTAAAGGAAAGATTTTAATCATGTGATAAGACATCAAACTACATATAACTAATTTGCCCTCAAATTATATTCTACATTTACGACAAAAATGTTTATACAAGTAACGGTCATTTGTTTTATAAATTAAAACCTACACTCAACCAAAAAAAGTCTGCCAATTGTTAGAGAAATGTTAGCTAATTTTAATAAAACGTGTCTGCATGCAATTGTTACACATACTTTGCAAAAAGTAAGTAAGTTTAAAACTATTTAAAGAAAATTATATCAATTTGGTCACTATGCGCCCACGCTTTAGCCCAAAAGCAATTAATAATAAAAATATTAATTTAAGAGATAATACTGATTGTATTTTGTATTTTGATATAATTAAAAGTGCATCATTAAAATAGTTATTATAGTGTTTTAAAGCACTTTAGGATCAGTATTATAGTCAGCACTTAGTATAATCTTTGATCTAAATATTACTTTAGAAAATTTGTAAACTAAATTTAATACTTAAGCAAAGATTTAGTAAAAATTTCTACCAAATGCTGACTTTAATCACACTTCCAAATTAAACTATTTTTGAAAAAATCTCTTTTAAAGTGAGGTTAAGGTGATTTAAGTTCCTATAGTTACTTTTGTGCTACATTTTTATAAAAGACTCATTAAATTGTTCTTCATATTTATGAAGAAGTTTCTTATATTCATGTAGAAGTTTCATCAATATTATGAAGAATTTTCCAGATAATTATGTAAAAGTTTTATCAATATTTATGAAGAAGTTTAATATGATCAATTTTTTATACCCTACACCACTACATAGTTAACGTATAATTAGTTTGTGCTGTTGTTTGTAACCACCAACTTATAGTAAACCAATCAACTCAGAATCAATTCCCATTGGAATATCAAACTTCAGGTCGCAAATATAAAGATATTTGGATGAAATTTGGCGCACAAGTTTAAATTAGCTCAGGGACGATTCCTGTTGTAATTAATTAAAATCGGTCCGTACTTAAACCTATCTGACTTTTGTACTAGTTTTTATTTTAAAATTTGTTTTTTAATGTTATTTAAGTAAATAAAAATGCAAACTGCATGATAATTACAAACAGCATTGTGTTTTTAACCGAAGGGAATTATTTATAAGAGTGTCTTTATTACTTTTTTTTTTATAACATTAAGATTTATGCAACATTTGCCGTAAATATTTAAGAAATACTTAATTATGAAACAGTTTCATCAATATGTAGAATTTTTTCTCTGAGTGTATTCAGTGTTTCCCTTTGTGCTATTTACTGGCGGTGGTATCGGAACATGACGTTTTTGGTATACATCCGCGGTGTGTAATACTGACCCCCTTACAATGATTTCTGCAAGAGCTGCCACGATGAAGAGGAGGATGAGACTTTGATCCACCTGTTGTGCCACAAAACATCGATGTAGTGCGTGAACTGATAATGCAAGTTCATCAAGTGATATATTGTGAAATAGAGGCATCCTTACACATTAGTTCCACTTCAATACATTCGATGCATGTAAAAAAAATATTTCTCGTTGGATACCCCATAATTCATCAATCGCTAAAAAGGCACGCGTCGATTGGTGTAAGGAAATGATTAAAAAGTTCGACCGTGGTGCTTCAAAAGAATTGTATGAAATCGTGACAGGTGACGAATCATGGATATATTCGTATGAGCCGGTAACAAAACAGCAATCGACTGTATGGGTATTCCAAGACGAGCTAAATCCAACATAAGTTGTTCGTGGAGGAAGTACAGCGAAATAAATGGTCGCCTGTTTCTTTGGCCGAATGGGCCATGTGGCCGCTGTTCTTCGGAGAAATTCCTAAAACTAACCGCCATGACATGACCATCATGACAATGTGAGCTCTCACACATCTCCTCAAAGAGGTGAATTTTTGAGCAGTCAAAACATCGAATTGATGACTCATCCTCTGTACAGTCCTGATTTGGCACCCAATGACTTTTTCTTGTTCCCGAATACCAAAGGTAAAATGCGCGGTCAACGATTTACGAGCGCCGAAGAAGCAGAAGAAACCATGTTTTGGAGGTGTCTCAAGTGGTATGGAAAAACTGCCATGACAAATGGTTTGAACGAATGCAAAAGTGTATTGAATTTTTCGAAAAACAATAAAATTTAAAAATGTTTTTAATTATTTGTTATTCCCGAAATATAAATAGTACCCCTCGTATGTAAACTAAAAAATACAAAAGAATTGTTTTTTCCACGGTTTTGCAAAAACTTTCGGGATTCATCCTGGTACTAAAAGTTTTTTTATATACCCTCAAACATATATGGTGAGGGTATATATGTACACTCAGAATATTATGTAGTTTATTGTTTATAGTTTAAAAAAAGTTTTCCATTCCATTTAAAAATAAAGGAACATACATTTATTTTTCAAAGAAATATCTATATTAACTTTTTTATACATTTATTCCAAATAATTTACTATCATTTACCGATTTTTTTAAGTTTCATTTATTATTTTCATTTGTTTGAAATAAAAAAAAATTTACCCAGAAAACGGAAATTTGTGGTTTATTTGTGTCCGTAACAGTTATTACAAATTTAAATTTTGTTTGCTGTCTGTTTCAAAAACAAATATTAAAAAAAAAATTAAATTTGTTTTTTTATTTAAATTGGTTGTATATATACAAAATTATTTCAATTCAAATTACAACAACTTTATAAACACACATACATACACAAACACATTCACACAAAAAGTGTCTACTGCTATGCATACATACATTTTGTATTGTAGATTAAAAAATACAAAAAGGGAAACAATTTTAAATAAATGATAAAATTCATTTATTTTATAAGGAATTGGTAGGTAAAATTTTGACATTTATTTTTACTGATTAGGCGTGTGTCAGTTGTTTAATCAATATTTAAAAATGAATAACAAAAGCCATTTGGTTTTTAATGAAATATCATATCTTGTAAATGACATTTTCTGTTATTTTAACTTACAAACTATTTTAAGTGCATCAGTTTATCATTCCGTTAGTAACATATCGAAATATAGGTCAAAGACCCCGCAAAGTATTTATGTTCGTCATTCTTATGCAATTTTAAGTCGATAAAGCGATGTCTGTCTATTAAAATGGCAATCACGACGCGAAGACGTAAGTGGGGTGCTCATTTTTACTTAGATTATAGACATCATCCCGAGAAGTTTGGTATTGTAATTGAGCAAAATCGGTCCATCTATTAAAAAATTATGAGTGAAAGTGTGAAAATTTAGAGACTTTCATACAAATTGGTGTATTTTAGTATGATTTCATAGAAGCGACTGAAGAGTAAAATATTTTCACTTGTTTTTTCACCAGTCGCTTAGAATTAAATACTATTTTATATTCACCTCAAAACATTTTTTCACCACTAAATTTTATTTTTCACCATAAAAAATTGTTTTCAACTGAATTTTTTTTTAAACCACAAAATTTGTTTTCTCATCCAAAAAAGTTTTAGAGAACTTAATAGAGAACTTTTTTTTAGGATATTTAAGCCCCTTTTACTTGATTTTTTTTTACTTTTGTGACAAAAAAATGGGAGAATATTTTTTAAAAACTCCCTAATTTAGGGGATTTTTCAAGTGATATTGAGAAAATATAAAAAAATTACCTGGCTGGCAGCACTGTTTAACTTTCATTTTATAAATATCATATAATAAATTACTATTCAATTAAATATTCAAACTCATATGTACCCCACATTCACGCTGCATACACACACGTACAATTTCATATTATCGCGGATCAATTATTTCATTACAATTTAATGTTAGTCCTTGTGATTTGTTTTTAATAAACCAACTATTATATTTCATTAGTTCTACGACGATTTGCCTACACTTGTCGCTCTATCTCTGTCTCCTTGCAATAACGACTATTATGTCCTTTTGTTTACCATGCATTTAGTTGTTTTAATTGTTAGCTGGATTTTAATTGCATTTAATTCTACGTTGTCAACACTTCCTTTACACTGCATTAGAGTGGAGCGAAGTCTCAAGTCTCGGAAGTAGTTTAATTTTGTTTATATTAAATAAAGAGTGGTTGTATCTAGAATATCCATTTAGCGTTCTAAATTTATTTTTTTTTATTTTTGTAAGTGTAAAATTTTGAAAACATTTAAAAATTTTATTTACACGCAACGCAAACAATGTATTCGATTTTTAAGCGTCAAACGTGAACTTACATATTTAAATGATTATTTTCTTGTGAATTTAGACAACTATTCCTCACTATGTTTTTAAGAATTTTTGAGATTTGGCCCACTCTACAAGCAACTACATACAATAATTAAAGGGGGCCGATATTGTTCTCGTTTAGTGGTTGTGATATAAAATTGATGGTGTTTGTTTATTGGGCTCCACAAGTAGAGCGGTTTCTTTTCAATTTCTCATCGATTAGCGTGTTTCTATATTTGGTTTGTGTGTTCGTGTGTTTGTTTCATGCGATTTGCTTTTTGTGATAAAATTTTAATTGATTTAATTGATTATGTTTTTGTATCGCTGACATTTTTACAGAAAGAAGCAAGCAAATGTTCGACATTTGAGGGTTTTAATTAGTTTTTCTGTTTCATGTAATTATTTTGTAATTGCAGTAACTAATTGCAAGTTCAATGTAAATTAAGTTATCAGATTATTGAGGAGATACATATTTACGGGTATGTAAAAACATAACATATACGTATTTCGATAATGTCAAAAATACAACATAGATCTGTCCACTCGATTTTTTTTAACATACACTTTCAATGTAACTACTGATAGTTTGTAATTCTGATAGTTTTTTCTGTAGTATTTCTGTTCAGTTATTTTTAAACGCAATAACAGTTGTTTGTGGAATACAAATTATTTAAAAATTTAACTTTCTGATATTTTTTCCGTCCAGTTGTTTGTAGAATAAAAACAATCTAAAAATTTAACTAAATACGAATATTTCGTAACACTAATATTTTACCTACAAAATAATTCGAATGTACCTACTCTTAATGAAAAAATCGCTATCTCTCCTATATCCTGGAGCTACTAAAAATTAGTTAAAAAGAACTCTGCAGAAAAAACTTCTTAGATTAGCAGCAAAAATATAACTGTTAAATATACAAAATTTTAGCTACACTCAGAATATTATATAAATTGCTGTTTGTAGTTTGATAAAAAATGTTTTAGTTAAGTGTAAAATAAAGAAACATAAGGTGCGCGTCAAAATGATAAGGTCACTTTATTTTTATTCTTTCTATGCAAAATGCTTAAGCTGTATAGAATACTACCGTGAACTAAAATAACAATAGGGACTGAAAATATATATAAATATATAAAATGAACTGCAGTCAATTACTGTTAAAATATTTTGAGTGCAATTAATTTGTAATGTTGTTATAAACAAAAATAAAACAGTATTTTTTGCAGTAAACAGTTAATTGTTTTGGTTATCCAAAATTATTATTTAGTTTATATTTGTTATAAGCTAAATAATGATGCCCTATGCTCCTTGCAGGAGTAAAAGGAATACATATATATACACGCACACACATATATTTGTTATTATTGGTATATTCTAAGTTTGCAAATAAAAATCAAAAAACTTTATTGTATCTGTAATGCATAAAACGTTTAAATTTTTTTTACTAAAAATTTGTCAATTATTTGAACGGCATTATTAGTTATTTTTACCGAATTTATTAATCGTCTAACAGTAAAAAAACTAAAGTTTTAGTTAGCCTTTATCGGCCTATACCTTTTTTTAATTGTCATTTCAGTAGCTTCCAGGTACAAACTTTTTTGAGTGTATATTTAAAAATGAAATAGTGATTTTATAGATTTAAAAGTGAATTTTTATTGATGATGATCTAATAGTTTTATCTCTTATTTTATACATATAAACTACAAATTAATTCAAATACAACTATTTTTGATATTTATATATTATAAACAGTTTGAATTAAATTGTAGGCGACTTACAATCTACACAGTGAAAAACGTTTTAGCTAATTTACACATTTTAATTTAATACGTAACTTAATTTTAACATGTCCAAATTTTGTTAAAGAGTTTAATATTAATTGAAATTTAAAATTATTTAAAGTATCTATGATTTTGTATGTATAAGTTTGTATCTAATTATATCATTTTCAACTTAAATTGGTAAACATTAAACTACAATTATTTTCTATTTTATCTAAATGTATTTCTTTCGGTGTACTTAAGAATTAAACAAATTTACAAATTATAATAATAATAATAATAATTACGATGATAATTCTAGTTGCACATTTCTACTCTACTTTTATATTGCATTGCAATTAAACAAACGGATTGCAATCACTGGTATTGCAAAAATATAATTGAAAATAATCAATGAGTTTCAATTGATGCCTGATTGTGTGTGGTTAACCACACATTTTAAACCATAGTTAAACTTTTGTTTATATTTTCAAGATGTTCCTTGGCCTTGATGCGTAATGTAGCAATAGAATTTGAACGTATGTCTGTCGTCTGTGGTGGTTGGTTTGCTGACGACGTCGACGGCGTGGATGATGTGGAGGTTGATGATGACGGTGGAGTTGATGATAATGTGGATGTGTTGATATTTGAACTTGTTGGACCGTTATTGTTTGTTGTTATCGAAGGTATGGGACTTTCACGTCCCACATCCACAACGTCTATATTTGTTGAAGAGCATTTTGTTGCATTCGAGAGCATTTCATTGTCACTGTTAGTGGTGAGATTTTGTGGTGACAATGATTGTGATGGCGCAATAGAGGCAGACGAATTTAATGGTGGCGGTGGTAGTGACGTTAGTGGAGAGTTTGTGGCAGAGGCATTAGAAGAGGAGGTTGTAGATGTTGAGGACAATGAATTGGCTACAGATATTTGTGGAGGCATTGTGGCCATTGTCTGCGGTGACATGCGTGACAAGTGTGATGATAAATGTAAATGTTGATGACCGCCGTGTGAATTACCCGGACCCAATGATGGGAGGCCAGGTGGTGGTTGATGGTGGTGATGATGACTTGAAGGATGTGGTCCATGACCATGTGGGCCCATGCCTGCTAAACTACTCATGGCCAAATTAGATGGAGTTAAACTCAGAGGTGGTGTTAAATAACTCGGATACACCGTTTGAGGATGTGAAAGAAATCCTAAAATTAACAGCAAAAAAACGTATACGATTACATAAAGATCGGTGTGAGATTTATAAAACTGATTAAAATTACCTGGTAATGCAGATAGCAAGGGTGGTGATAGCCAAGGATCTACCGGTAAACCTGAGGGACCACAACCCAAACGATGTGGCAGTTGTGTAAAATGTGTAAGACCCAACCGTAAACTTTCTGACTTTTCTTGCCGTCGCCATTTTGCTCTGCGATTTTGAAACCAGACCTAAAATAAAAAAGAAATTTATATTTTTTTTAAATTATTTGCAAGTTAAAGTTATAAAAAAAATTGTATAAAAAGTGTGTTTATGACAAAAATACTTTTGAAAAATACAAACGAACAGTTCATTCCTCCAAAATTGTAATTTTTAAATTTTAAGAACAATGCGAAGTTTTCATTATATCTTAAATTATATTTTTATACAAAATGACCATTGAAATGATTTTACAAAGCTCTAATTAATTTGAGTGACTTTAGATGTAAAGCAAAAATCACATCTAAATAAATAAAATCACAGACTACCCAGACAGGAAACAGCTGATTAAATCAAAATTGCGTCTAGAAAATCAGTAAAAGGCAATGTCAAAATTGCAGCGATACCACAGAAAGCGACAGATATAGAAAAAAATATGTACCATACAATTTATATGGAGTTTTTTTTCTATCTCATTTTGCAAATCACTGCAACGTCAAAATAACCATACGGTTCAAGAATTCTTGTTTGACATAACACATGTCATTGGTAACCTGTCTGTGTAGTCTGTGACTAAAATTATTCGCACTCGAGCTATTTGGAGATGTTTTTGTTTTATCTCTAGAAGTTTCTAGCACTTTGTCTCCAAGACTATAAAAAGATATATACAAATTGCAGTTTTGTTCCCAAATTTGGAGATTTCTTTTGAAAGTCTTAGAGACAAATCTTTTCATTTGGGAACTGGGTATTATTTGGTCGAGTTTAAAAATATTTTTGGGATTTTTAAAATATTTGATAAATTTTCAAAATTATGATTCTCAACCAGAATGTTATTTTTTGTCAAGTTTGACATGCGTCTAAAGTGACGTCAGTGATTTTGGTTGGTTTTCAAAAAATAAATGGAAAAATTTTAAATAAAAAAAGAGTCTTAAACATTATAATTTTCAGAGCGTTAAATTTAGCTCTTAGAAAAAATTTAAATTTATTTTCAACATCACAAATAAGTCAAGACTTCTACACCAAAGAAAAAGAAAAAGGAATTTAAGGGTTTCATTAAAACAATTTCACTCCAAGGGAATATTGTGTAACGATACAAATTCATTGCAACAACGGAATTTCTTGCCAACGCAATGGTTTGATTGAAGCCAACGATATATTTGTCGGTTAATGCAACAGAATTTCGGTTGAAACCAAATATTTCAATTGTATCAGAAAAACATTTGATTGGGACAACTAAATTATTCGTTTGCTGCAACTAAAATATTCAGTTGGCAAGAAATTCGGTTGTTACTATGAATATGTTTTCTCTGTGTTTGAATGCTGAAAGATTATTTTTGCTATTGCACATATTAAAAACGTAAATAATTTTTAGGTATTTTAAGAAATGCGAAAAAGTGTTTCTTGGAACTCGTAAAAAATAAAGGGAATTGAAGTTTACTTGAAATGAGACAACGTAATGTAACATTTGCATAAAGAGAGCATTTTTTTAAAAAGGCGAAAGAGTAAGAAATATATTTCGTCCACATCAGCATTGCTACAATGCAGATAATTACCCGAATGGCAGATATATTTAGCTTCATGTATAGAGCGCTGATAGTTACTGTCATGTGTAGTTTTTGGGTAATTAAATATTTTGTTTATAAAATAATATCGATTAAATTCTTAAAAATCGGCAATGAAATAGATACATATGATATCCATTCTATTCCGAAATTAAATTAGGAATTAAGGGAGGGTGCGAATTGGCTAAATATAATCTAAACTAAATTCAGGTTTATAAATGTTGATGAAATTTGAAAATTTTTTCAAATGTTTTTTAAAGAAATTTCAATTTGTATTTAGTTTAGAATTTTATTTATTTATTTATTTATTTATTTATTTATTTATTTATTTATTTATTTATTTATTTATTTATTTATTTATTTATTTATTTATATATTTATTTATTTATTTATTTATTTATTTATTTATTTATTTATTTATTTATTTATTTATTTATTTATTTATTTATTTATTTATTTATTTATTTATTTATTTATTTATTTATTTATTTATTTATTTATTTATTTATTAATTTATTTATTTATTTATTTATTTATTTATTTATTTATTTATTTATTTATTAATTTATTTATTTATTTATTTATTTATTTATTTATTTATTTATTAATTTATTTATTTATTTATTTATATATTTATTTATTTATTTATTTATTTATTAATTTATTTATTTATTTATTTATTTATTTATTTATTTATTTATTTATTTTTTTATTAATTTATTTATTTATTTATATATTTATTTATTTATTTATTTATTTATTTATTTATTTATTTATTTATTTATTTATATATTTATTTATTTATTTATTTATTTATTTATTTATTTATTTATTTACTTATTTATTTATTTATATATTTATATTAATCATATAATTACAAATTATATATTAATACCCTAACCGAGCACTAGCAACAAAGGCCATCGGCTCGTTGTAGCGAAAACAGACCGGAGCCTCTGGTGGGAATCGAACCCACGACCCCCGCACTGATAAGCTAGCACGCTACCAACTAGCCTACCAGGGCGCTCGGTTTAAAATTTATTTAGCCACCTCGCACAGTGACTTAATTTATGAATTTACTAGTAGATGATAGTAGTTTCATATTTTCATTTTATTTGATCAAAAATTAATTGTTGAGTTCAATTAAATAAGTAAATCAAATAAACTATTTTTGGTACAAGTGATTTTCTAAAATTGAATCGATTAGTTTGATTTTATTTAAAAGAATGAACAAAAACTAAATTGGTTCTTTGAATTTCATATTGATTGAATAAAGTAGAAAATTATTCAATCAATGATAATAATTTGAATCACATTTAAAAATTAAATCAATGATTTATGTTTGATTGATTGAAATAGCCAAAATGACTTTTTTTCAGATGTGGTTTCAGATGGTAAAAAATTTTAAATAAAGTCATGGGCAATTTAGTAATTTTTGGGCAATTTAGAATCTTGAGTCACGTTTATAAAAATATATATATGGTTATATTAATATATAGTTGTAACAAATTATGTATGACTATATGAAAATATTTTTCCTCCGTAGCTTTTTCTCTATTTGAGTATTATGTCAGTTGGCGTAATGTCGGGGTTCCTAATTTAATAAATCCGCTTTTTTTTCTATTTATCAAAAATTTATATTAATTCATCACTAAACTAATTATGACCTCATTTAATGTTCTACAATATATTCTGTGCTGATAATAACCTTAAGCAACAATTAGTTTAACGAACGAAAAAATTAATTAAACTTACAACAACAACATACATACATACACACTAAAACAATGAAACACATACATACATACATACATACATACACACATACTACATCCACACAAAGTTACAACATTTACCACGAACATCATGCCAACTAAAAGACAAGTGAATACTTGAACTGGCATCTAGTTAAATGTCATTAACTTGACAAGAAGACAAGAAGAGGAATAATGTTGAAATATAGGAAGCAACAAAAAAATCTCCATAATGTTGGAGTAGATAAAGCAAATTCATAGTAAAGTTACAGTATTTTCCAAGCATTGGGTGTTTTTTTTTTATTTTTTTTTGCACAAAACCATAAAATATAATTACAAATGAATGAGCTTAATTATAGCACTAACTAAGTATGAATGTACTTGTGTGTATGTGTGTGTTTTGTGCGCCTGTATGTGAGTATGTATTTAGCATGAATGAACGCAAGAAAATAAGAGCTTTCAATTTATATATCGCATAAAAAAAAAACAAAATGGCGGCAATTGAACATGTTTACATTCATTTTACTCCTTCTTCCACTGTTAACAAGTGACATTGAGTGTTTTTGCGTCATAATAGAAGGAAAACAAATTATAAAATTAAAAATGTAGAAATTAAACGTTTAAAAATGAACGAACGAGCGAACGAAGAAAATGAGATAGAATTTAATTAAGTTAAACAGACTGTAATTAGAATTATCTTTGCAACAACAAAATGTAGAATGGTTACGAAGGGAGAGACAGAGAGAGAGTGGCAGACATCAATTTTTATGGTTTAGAATCCACCCATAATGATTAAGAGTATGACAGCCAGACTAAATGAGTTACTAATTGAGATAAATAAAACGGAAACACATAAAACAAACAGAGAGTGTGGTAAAATAAAACTTGAAATGCATACATACACATTCAGGCATACACTATGTGTATATGTGTGTGTGTGTAACATAGGTATATTAAAATGAATGTGTGTTTGGGTGTATGGGTGGTAATGTGTGTATGGCTGTCTGTCTGTCTGTCGGTTGATAACTGTCAGTCTCATTTGAAAGCAATTAAATACAATTTGTGTAAATTAATTAGAAATGATTATAAACAAAAACAGTTGAAATGATGAAGTAGAAGTAGAAAAAAGTAAACATCCCAGTTATTTCTACACTCGAAATAATAACTCATTAAAAAAAAACTGGTAAATTGTTGTTAGTTAAAAAAAATTTCAAATCTAGAACAAATCGCAAAAATATTATATATCAAGAAAATTCAGGGACACATGCAACCGCTTGTTGCTAAAAGCAACATTTTCAGAGCCTACACTAAATGAGTTGATTAAAATATGAATTATCCTATAAAAATGAGCCAGCCCACTAAAAATCTGTAAATTTTTGGGCTCTTGAGCCTTTAAAAAGGAGCCAACTCAAAATTTGGGCCTCAGAGACGTAATTATGACTCGCTCTTTTAATATAAAGGGTGTCTCAAGAAGAACGCAATTTTTAAATCTGGCAACATTCGAAGTGTCATTGTTTGACATTTGAACAATTGTTATTGTTTGCTAGTAGAAGGTACGAGGTTAGTAAAAATGGAGCGCTACACGAATGAACAACGCATTCTCATTGTGAAATTGTTTTACCAAAATGGTGAAAGTTTTGCGGCTACAGTTCGCAAATTGCGATCAATTTGGGGTCACAATAATGCTCCAAAAGAGTCAACTGCAAAGAGATTAATGGATAAATTTGCGAAACTGGGTCTGTTAGTGATGTAAAGACAACAACGCGCCATCGACCAGGTCGATCGACCGAAAATGTCGCAGCTGTACGTGATGATGTCGCTCAAACTTCATCCACCTCAATTCGACACCGAGCTCAGCAAATTGGTGTCTCCAAATCCACTTTGCAGCGAATTTTGACGAAAGATTTGCATCTTCATGCATACAAAGTTCAATTGACTCAGGAACTGAAGCCAGCTGACCATGGACAGCGAAGGGAGTTCGTTAATTGGGTATTGGAGAGACAACATGAAAATGCTGATTTTGCCGATAAAATCATCTTCAGTGACGAGGCCCATTTTTATCTTGATGGCTTCGTCAATAGGCAGAATTGTCGCATTTGGGGTGAGGAAAATCCTCGAGTAATTCACGAGAAGCAAATGCATCCTCAACGTGTCACTGTGTGGTGTGGTTTTTGGGCTGGAGGAATCATTGGACCTTTTCTTATGAAAATGAGGCAGGTCAAGCGCATACAGTCAATGGTGTTCGGTATCGTGAAATGATAACCAGTTTTTTCTTGCCTAGAATTGAAGAAATGAATGTGGAGGGAATGTGGTTCCAACAAGACGGCGCCACATGTCATACAGCCAGAGAAACAATTCAATTGCTGCATCAGTCATTTTCCGGTCGTGTTATTTCGCGTTTTGGAGATCAGAATTGGCCGCCTAGATCGTGCGATTTAACACCATTAGATTTTTTTCTTTGGGGTTTTTTGAAGTCGATGGTTTACGCGAATAAGCCGACGACGACTCAAGCCTTAAAAGAGGAAATTGGACGCTGCATTAATGAAATACCGCAGCATTCATGCAAAACGGTCATTGAAAATTTCATTAAAAGATCGCGTGCATGCCAGCAAAGCCGCGGCGGCCATCTGCACGATATATTGTTCCATACATAACCTTATTCTGTCTACTTTACGATATAATAAAGTTTAACGATTTTTTTTTAAATATCTGTGTTTTATTTAAAATTTAAAAATTGCGTTCTTCTTGAGACACCCTTTACAAACGATACGAAATGAAAATGTATACACAGAGAGTACAGATTTGTGCTGCCAATCGAGTTTGTAGCCAATCGAATGATTCGGTTGTGGTAATTGCATTTTTCGGTTGTGACAACAGAAAACCAATTGACACATGAGTAATTTGACTGTTACAACAGTACGTCGGTTGCCTCAATAACGATTCGGTAGTCACAACAAAAAAATTCAGTTCCTGCAACTGAACCATTCGATTGGCATCAAATTCGGTTGTCAGCACGAATCTGTTTTGTGGGTGTACCCAACAATTACTTACAAGAAAATAACATAGTGGTTGTAGATCTTAATGATTACCCAACAGTGGCATTGTGGTGTAATAGTTAGTGCGTGGGACTGTTACACAGAAAGTTGCGGATTCGATCCCCAGCGACATCAGCATCAATTCAAAAAAATATGTATGAGTTTTTCTACCCATCATATATACCGTGACGCCCTCCTTCGATGTTCCTATAGTACAACCCCACCGAAGTAAAATAACATAATTGGGTTGTGAACTAAAAAGCTTCAACAAGTTCGCCAACTCTTCTTCATATGGCGATCAATAACTGTTCTAAGAATAAATATCTCACGCAATTACAGTGTTAAATCTTTCCCCTTTCCTTTTCTCTCTCCCCTTTCCCAAGAAAGCAACACATTCATTAGTAGGAATAATTTCCTGAGTTTTGCTTCTCTGTTCAAAAAAAAAAAAAGAAAAGTCGGAATCAATATTTATTTTCCTTCCAAGTTTGTCAAAGATGTATATATTTCCATTTCATATCGTTTGTACGAGGGCAGTTTGACAACTTCATGAATTGTTCAACTTCTCTCGAAGTTAATTAAAAATCAATACTGCTCCTGTAAACTGTGCTTTAGTTTCGTGAATTTCGACGAAAATGGAAAAAAGTGAACTTTACAACTGATCATAAACGAAATCGTACACGTGTGCACGCACCACTGCAAATTTCCATTGCGACCCCATCCAGCATATTTGCCCCCCGCCCCCCTGCGATTATTTCCCTCGATGAATCTGTTTTCTCTGTGTAAATCTCTGAAATATACACCTACTTAGAGGACCTTGGAAAACCTTATTATTTTATGTTGGCAAATTACTTTTTAACCATATATGGCCTCATGGGCTCGGTTATAAACTTATTGAAATAAAAAAAATTAACGCCTCGTATACTTTTAAAAAAATCGAATTTTTGAAACTTCTTAGCCTCTTTTTAACGAAAAATAATTTTCGTTAACAAACTTCCCGACTATTTTACCCTGATGAACAGGGGATGATGCACATGATGTTTTGTTCGTATTATCACATTTTACATAAATTTTTTAAATGTGTATTGGGGTTAGCTGTGTCTTAGGATTATGGGGGAAATACCAAAATAAAATTTCAAGGTTTTCAAATTTAAAAAGCTGAAAGATATAGAGAAAATACTAATTCATTTTTAAAACTGCAATTTTTGTCCACAACTGCAAAAAAAACCAAGTGCATCTTAAATTTTTGCCCCATTTTTCTTTGCTTGGAGCACCTTTTTTTCTTAATCAGCTGCTCGTCAACATCCGAAAAAAATTAATAAAAAAGGTTTTTTTTTTTTAATTTTTACAGAAATTTATATAAAAAAGTAATAAATCACCAAATTGATTGACAAAATTAAGCGGTAATATCGTAGGTATTTATAATTAATTGATTTCAACAAATTTTATTTAATGACGAAAATTAAATATTGTTCTGTTAAATTGCAGATATAATATTTTGAGTGTAGTAACGTAACCACAATTATAGTTAAAAATAACTGCCACCGTTTACTTCACAATTGACTGACATCTAGTAACTGCGAATATTTTTAAAGTATTAAAGATTAAATTAAGATTTGGTTTTTAAATATCCTGAATTTTTTTTTTAGAAAATCTTATACATATAAAATTATATTAAATTTTAAATAAACATGCATATCTAAAACTTTAATACTGATATTGTGTCAACACTTGTGTATGTGTGTGTGTGTGTTTTTTTGTACATGATGGTTTTAATTAAATATTGTGCAGAATTTTGTTGATGTCAGTGTGAGAGGCGGCTTCTTCATTTTAATTAAATCATCAAAAATCAATTTGGTAATTTCCATTCATGGCGCGCCATAATGAAAATAAACATCATACAAACTTAAATAAAAACAAACACACACACACATACAGAATATGTCTAATATGAAAAACGAATTTTCCATAAAACTTACGAATTCTGAATACTGAATACCAACACCACCCATTTGGAGTTAAAAAAGCTTTAAATTGAGCTTTCATATTTGATCATGGTTGTAGCACAATAAAGACATTCATACACCAAATAACTATTTGTTTTTCCTCCCCATCATCCCCATGGAAAACCATCCCACCCCACCGCACCGCACCACCCCCTGACAATTTGTTTCACAACACACAAACAAGTTGATATTCGTTAGTGCCATCAACCACTTTTCATTTTTAATCTCTTTCATAAACTTTTTCCCCAAACTCTATCATTGTATTTAGAGTAAACATTGTAGCCCACAATTTATGTTAGTCTGTGGATGAGGGAGGGGGAAGTTGAAGGGGGGATTGTAGTAGGGAGATTGATGTTGTAGTTTAATGGTCTTTGGTTTAACTTGAAAACATCATGATGGCAATTTTATTGGAAAACTTTGTTGTGTTTAACATCTTCAACTGGTAGCAGTGAACAGTTACACTTACACACACACAAGCACAGCACGCGACTTGAAATGTATTACCAAAAGGTAGTACAGGTTTTCTCTATATCAATGTGAAGCATTGTGGGTATTTGAATGTGTTTGTTTGTTTGTTTGCCTGTTTGTGTGTATGCAATGCTGCTTCTTTCATCTCGTTGTAAAGTTTAGTCCACCCAAATAAAAAGTTTTCAATACGCACTCTCTATTCCTTTCATCCCACATCTACATGGAATTATAAATACTGATTAAAAAAAAGTTGGAGAAAAAACATGGCACCAAATTACTTTTGAGTATGTTTCTGACAGTTTGCAAATTGGAAAATTGACTTTTAACTTGCACACACACACACATATGTATGTACGTGAATGTATTCATGTATTTCCCAAAGATTATAAAGGCTAAATTGGGACACGTTATTTTATCTGGCTCCAAAAAACTGCCTACAAATATTTTTTTTAATTTCATTTCATTTATCAATTTTGTAGAGTGTTTCGTGGTCTAACTTTCTGTTTTAAAACGAAACACAATTTGTTAGTCTTTTGATTGGGGTTTAAGGTGATTTTGTCGATTTGAGATGGAGTGGAAATGTTGAGGTTAAACAAATTGTCCATACAAAATTTGTTAAAAATTTATTAAGCGGTTATAAGTATGGGCCATAATAAGCCTGTGTAATAAATAAGAAGTATATCATAAAAAGTTTATCATACATGAAGAGTATAGAGTATATCATATCAATGTCAAACTTACAAATTTATTCTCATATCATATGAAACGAATATAAAATGAAACAACTTTGTAAATTTTTCTATTTATAAAGGGTTCATTTGACATTTTTCGATTTCAGACTAACTCAATTTAAACCATGGAAAGATACACAATCGAGCAACGCGTTAAAGTTATTTAGGCTTATTTTTGGTCAGCATAATCGACCAAATGTGTCCGCAATCGGGAGAATTGTGGGCAAATTTCAGAAAACCGGGTCTGTGAAAACACCTGTGCATGCTCGCCCAGTTCGTTCTGCGGAAAACATTGCTGTTGTTCGCGATAGTGTGTCATGATGTCGGCCAAGCATTTACCGTGAATGGTGTTCGCTATCGCGAGATGATAATGAACTTATTGTAGCCAGGAATTGAGGATATGACCCTGGACGATATGTGGTTTCAACAGGACGGTGCCACTTGCCACACAGCTAACGAAACAATGGCTCTTTTTCGCGATAAATTCAATGGCCGAGTTATCTCACGTGGTGGCGATATCAATTGGCCGCCAAGATCATGTGATTTGACACCGTTGGACTTCTTTCTTTGGGGTTATTTGAAAGAAAAGGTGTACGTCGATAAGCCAGCAACAATTCAAGAGCTAAAAGATGAGATAATTCGGCATATTAACGGCATAGAACCTCAATTATGCCTCTGCGTCATCGAAAGTTTGGACCACCGGATGGAGGTGTGCTGCCGAGATCGCGGCGGCAATTTGGCCGATATTTTGTTCCATACATAATTGAACCATTTCATGTTATCATAATAAAAAGAAATGACAATAATTTCCTAAATAATTTGTGTTTTATTCAAAATCAACATCAGCCCTTAACCACCCTTTATTAATCATATTTTTTTATTTACATTTAACATATATGTAGTTACAAATTATATCCTAATTCCCGAACCGAGCATAAGCAGCGGATGAGTTCAGCTCATTGAAGCGTAAACACGCCAGAGCCTCTGGTGGGAATCGAACCCATGACCCTACGGATAACTGGACGTATGATAAATATGATGTTGATTATACGTACTGTGGTACTAATTGAACAAATATTTGGATTTTAAATTGACATACTCAACGAATATTTTCTCCCAAGCGCCTTCATCCCAAGTGATAGCAAAACATGTGAATTTGTTTTTATAAATAAAATTTAAAAAAAAAATTAAAAGATTTTGTTACACCATCATTTTTTTTAATTTTTAAAATTTCTACCATTTTCAAACTTAAATACAAAAGTATATTAAAAATGAATGCAAACTTTTTGGAAAAATTTGAAATTATAGGAAATTACAAAATACTATAAGTTTGCGATTGTTTTAGCTGGACATTTGGTTAGAAATATTTGAAGGTATACTATCAGTTTGTCGTTCCGTTTGTTAAGCATCGAAATAAGGGTCCAAGTGCCTAAAAAGTCTAAAAATGGAAGGAGTTGTAATTTTTAAAAATGTGTCATTCTTTGTTTTTGACCCAAAAACTTATAAAAAAACTTATATACATAAATATAATGGAATATACTTTTGAGTCGTAAAAAATCAGAAATATTTTAGAAACCTTTATCTTCTTAAATTATGCATATGTTCCCTTATAATATTCACAATACTTTATTTATAAAGGTGCCTAATGCCCCTTAAATGTGGTTACCCACTACAAGCTTTTACAATAAAAAAATTACTAAAAGTTTTTATCTTAAGATCCCTCAACGACAATAAAAATATTTCTTCTAAATATATAAGTAAATAAAAATTTAAAATGTCTAAATCTATTAGATATTAAGACGATAATTACGAATGTGAAGTCTCAATTTCAAAGAGAATAGCGTAGATTAACAGTTGTTTTGCAAGAGCAAGTTTTTAAAACTTTTAGCTGTTACTTTTCTTGGGAAAATTTTTGTTATTAAATTTCTATTATTACGAACCAATTACTCAAGAAACTTTATCTGCATGAATCTCTTTTCAAATTGCAAAATTTTACCAATATCTTCAAAATTATTAAGGAAGGGGGGGGGGGGGGAATTTTCAGGATAACGTTTCTCTCCTGCAATGGCAATGACCAAAGACCATTAAACTACAAAGGCTTCTTTATTTTAAATTTTTTAATTTCATCTTCACGTGCACACTGGCTTTAAAATATTATAATTATGTAAAATGTTTTTTTTTTTTTTCCAAAATCATAAAAAATCCGATTGCCACGAAAACTGTCAGCAATTTAATAAATTTTATTTTATATTCGTAAAGCGTATAAAATAGAGATTCTGTTTTTCTGGAGATATTCCGAAGGACATTAAGTCATAACAGATTCGATTTAAGCTTCTTTTTTTATTTTGTGCGTAAATTTCCATACAAGGAGTTAGAAAAACTGTCAAATTTAAAGGAACTTTAAACGTCAATTTCTCTGAAATTTAGTACATATGTTGCCGTAGACTATATATACTACAATTCAGCTTTGAGGAAATGAAATCGGAAAATGTCCTCCATTCGATTTTGAAGCTCACTATTGTTTATGTTATTTTTCGTTTAAACTTCCCTTTCAATTTTTGTATTAAATCGTTGTAAGACCCCCCAGGGCAATATTTACATTTTGGCTTATTTGTTAAAAAGAAAGGTTACTTTTATGCGCTTTGTTCTTGTTGTCGAAACAATGAAAGAACAAAAATTACAATTTAACTGCTTATTAAATACGCATAAACAACTTTGCCAGTAAACAAAACTGTCAATACAGCCAACATCAAAACGCCCCATACTGTCAGCCAATTCTGAACAACCCCGCCAGTCGACTGGTAAGAATAACGCCTGCTTTATTAAAGGACTCTCGGTTTAGCAGCTAATTAAATACATGGAGACACGTGACTCAAGAGTAAATATAACTTTTAATATACTCGTACAGATTTGTTCAATGTGACATTTAACAAAATGAAAAGTTTTTTTTTCTTAGTTTTTTTTTTTTTGACTTTTTAAAGATTTTTCTATAGAAGTTCTATGTAATTTGTAAAACAAAATTTGTTTGTTACAAATAAATGACAGTAAGTAGTGGTAGTAGTAGTAACTGTCTGTAGTATTGATGATGTTTATTCGGATACGAATTTGGTAGGTCACATGTTTAGTATTACATTACATTATGATTTTTTGACGGTGAAATAAAAACCATTATTATGCGAGAGTGTGTGTGTGTGTGTTTGAGTGTGACTGTATTTGTAGTATGAAATATTTTGAAACAACACTAAACACGTGTTATACTTTCACAGGCATATGATTAGTTAGCCTTAGTGTCAAAATTTAATAATAATTGTGTATGAGAACCAAAGGAGACTTTGTAGTTGATAAGTATCTAGAAATGTTTTGCATTTAAATGCAATTGACAACAAATAATAACAATTGATTTGAATTTTATTAAGCTTGAAACCAGATTCACAATACCAGATTAATCTTTGCTACACTTATAGAAAACCCTTCATCATATTATATGAAAAAAAGTTTGTGATGAAGAATTTTAAAAAATATTAAGTTTTATAAAATTCTTCCTCATATTTATGGAGAAGTTTTTATCAATATTTAAGAAGAAGTTTCATCATATTTAAAAAAGATTTTTTTTCATGTTTATAAAGAAGTTTCATCAATATGATGAAGTTTTGTTTTATTATTTAAGGAAATAAAAATGCAAACTTTATGAGAATTTCAAACGGCAGTGTTTTGTAAATGAAATTAATAATGTGTAAGAGTTTTCCATTATTTTTTTTATGAAACAAACTTTTCATTATAATTATGAAAACTTGCATAAATATGATAAAGAATTGGTGACAAATGATTTGTGAAACAATTTCATCCATATGATGAAACTTTTTTACATTCTTTTCCTTACATCTTCGCTCTGATATATCTGTTGTATCATCTATCATTTTATGTTTTTTTATTCCTATCTGTAGTACTGAATAACTACGACTGTAAATAGTTAAAATTTTAATTTATTGATTTCTTTACGCACAACACAATTATTATAATTTACACAAAATTTCTTTAAAAAGTTATCATGAAAACATATTACAAAATAATATGAGTCTCCTCAAAAAGTATATAATTTTTTATAGAGTATTTTTCCCGCTCTACCAGAAATTCAACATGGTACAGAGTTCAGCGGCAACATTTTTAAATGAGATGGCAACAGTTTCAAAGTTGCTAAAGTGTTGAAAAACATTCAACTTGGTGTATGCAGTGCTGCCACATAAACAGTGTAATTTTTTATCCCAGTTTTTGGGATTCTTAACTGTTAACCAGTTTTTTCATGAAAACATTTTTTTTCAAATTATTGCATTTTTATAGGTTTTAAGTTATATGTTGCAACAATTAATAGCATATTTATTCTCTTCATTATATATTTTTACCATAGAAATGGGAAATAATGGATATGAATAGACATAGTTGGTCAATATGTGTGTACACACTTTAATACTTTTCATGTTACAATGCTATGTTTGAATTCGTAGCTATTTTTTAACACAATTGCAAATTTTTGTTGTATTTTTTTTACTTTATTAGACATGTCTAATTTTAGTAAAAATAAATAGTATATTGAACAAATATTATATTTTTAAATGAAAAATCTGAAAAAATACATGAATAAAATAAAAAAACATTTTTTTTATGAAATAATCTGAAAAATCTTTAGCATCCCAAAAAACGGCAAAAAAAAAATAGTTAAAATTGGTTATATGGCAGCACCGCTAAACACTACTAAAAGTTGCCGACCAAAACTCACCTTTGTTGCCGCCAAATTATGTTCGTATTCTAAGAGAGTACTAAAAAGTTCGTGAGAGAGAAACATACTCTATAGAAAATTATATACTTTTTGGTCTCCTATCTTAAGTACCGCCTGATATCGGCTTTTTTTGTCATTTCGTATTTGATCCTCAATTAATTGTTATTCATTCTCAGTAAAGTGTCCTAATTAATTAAAACGCAAAATGAAATAATTGAAAACTTATTGTGCCGTAACAATTATCGGCAATTTCGTTTTATTTAAGTTTTTGTTCATGTTTATGCGGCTTTATCTGACAATTGTATTTAGATGCCGGCTTCAACAAAATAATGGCATCCAATTACTTTTTGTAGGCTTTTATAATATTAACTCGTAGCTTCTTCTTTTCATAACGAACGTGTGTTACGTATTTCGAAATAAAATACAAAAACAAAATCCTTAAAAGCGAAATGACAGTTTGAAAACGTGTTCACATCTTCACAGTGTTTAAAAAGCAATCATATAACGAAGATACACATTATTTGCTCTTTTTTATTTTACACGGGCTAATTTTGTTTTATGAAGTTAAGTGGAATTGAGTCTTGCCACGTGATAAGTATTAACAAGAGATTTTGATAATAATAAACTGATGATATTATGTAACAATATTTAAGTTCACTTAAGTTTTTATTATTCTTTGACAATTTCATATCGTTACAGAAATAATGTTTTTTTGTGAAAAATATTTAGATTCTAAGAATATTTTGATTTTCTTCAGGAGAATTTTTAAAAATTCTAAATATTAAGAACTTTTTATTGATATTCTAAGTACTAAAGAGGGAGACCCCGTGCTATCTGAAATTAATCATAACGTGCAGCTTATTTGTATGTGAGTTTTCATAGTTTCAAAAGTCGAGTGTCGATAAAAATATAGAGGTTATGATGGTGGGTCCAGTATAGAGGAGTGCCAGAATGTGCTTAAAAATTGATACTCGGATTTTCAAAATTTAAAATGGCAAATCCAGTGTGGTGGATGGTTAGTGGTAAGAAGTTTTGCAATATAGCCTTTGTGATTGCCAAGTACAAATCAGATATTAATTTTAAAGGTTGGCAACCGATACCTCCTTTATAACACCGTTATGCATTTCAAAACCCTTGCAAATTGATAACCGGTACCGATACAAATAACGAAACTCTTGATTTAAAAAAAAATCGGCATTTTAAAACCTTTTCCCTTAATACAATTATCGGTACCGGTTTTTAAAAAAATCTGTTTTTTACATTTGAAATAAAATAAATAAATTTGTTAACTACAAAATACCCAAAATTGTAAATTAATTAAACTTTATCGTTTTTTGTTAATGAAAAATCTAATTGCTAACTGACGTACTTCAAGTTGGCAAATTTTTAAACACATATTTTTTTTGTGAAAATTCAAGTTTTTAAAAACACCGACATGTACCGATATTGATAACGGCAATACTGATACGAATAAAATACCGTTACCAATACCAAAACAAACGAAAAATCGATACCAACACCGAGACCAATACTTTTGTTCGTTTCGGTTGCCAACCTTTTTTGTTTTGTAAAATTCAAAATGGCAGATCCAATATGACGCAGTTATTTTGCCCTCTGTGACATGTCACAGGACTGGTCTAAAAGGACAAGTCGTGACTTTGAAACCGGTCACGTGATAGGTACTTTATAAACCGGT
The DNA here is from genome assembly GCA_949748255.1 of Eustalomyia histrio. NCBI lineage: Eukaryota > Metazoa > Arthropoda > Insecta > Diptera > Anthomyiidae > Eustalomyia > Eustalomyia histrio. The sequence goes on along the minus strand of OX456527.1, from coordinate 944,911 downwards.
GCTATTTTCACCTATATCGTGATGTTTTTTCGGAAGCGGTTCAGTTTTCACCTATCCCGGGACAGGTCCCAATTCCCAACTGACCCCTTTTTTCCCGCAGGGTATTTATCTATAAAGTTTTTTTTTAAAAGATGAATACGAATCTGTCATCGGATTCCAAATGATGGATGATTCTTTTTATTATTCAAAATTGTTAAAGAAATCTATTACTTTTTAGTAAAATTGATCTTTTAAAAGATCATCCGCAGATCACTTTTAAAAATCATTCGTCTTTTGTTATTTCACAATCGACATATTGGCTCAAGTTGATATTTAAGGGATAAACAAATGAGAAAACTCAAAAAGTACAAAAGAACGCGTTTATTTTTGACCGGAACCTTAAACATGGAATTGGGCCGCTAAAATATACACATTCTAAATTTTTCTGAAACTTTTTCATTGAGTTTATGAAAATTTTAATAAATAAAAGGAAACTTCATGAAATTCTTTTTTTTCAAAACCTGTATTTATTTAATAAAAGGTTTCAATGGACGAGTTCCAGTTGAACTTTATTGTTTTATGCAAAATTTCATAACTATAATGATCAATTTGTTCAGTTTCCTCAAGAATTGAATTGGAGGAATGTTGGTATTAAAATACTCTTAAAAATCTATAAAATTATGAAGTAGACATTTTTGTATTTGCCTTATTTATATTTATTTATTTAATGAAATATTAAACCTTGTATTAGTTTCACTACAGGTGGTCACTGAAATTTGTTCACACTAATGCAAATTTTTATACAATATAAAATCATATTGCAAACAAAAGTGTAAAGGAAATTGATATGCGGCGCCTAAAATTATGGTTTGTTCTATAAAATCCTTTTGTTTCAAATTGCATATGCTGAAACAGGATAACGATTTTGAATGCAACCACAGGATTTTTACAAAATAAATATTAATGAAAAAAGTGACCCTTAATATGGCATCTTACCTCCTGTTGTTATAATTAAATCCATACCCTAAATATACAATTATGAACTTGCTTCGAGTACATAATTATGATTGATTTTTAAAATTAGTTTTTGTCCTGTTAAAAATCCTGTGTGTATTTTAACCAAACTTGAAACGGCTGGGTAAAACTGGTTACATACAGGAAAAAATTAAAACAAGCAGCAACAATTTTAAATTTAATAGAAAATACTCGTAGCTTTAAAATCAAACTAAGTGTGTTTTCCATTTAATTTTAATGTTTCTACTTATTTTCAAAATGCGAAAACAACTTATAAAATGCTGAAATATTAATTAAAATATGAAAAAGTTTATTTTAACTAGAATCATATTTGCTTTAATAAGATTCATACTTAATAAATTCAAAAATAATTAGTTATTAATTCAAATAATAATTGATTATACTGTAATTTTTGTTTTTCTCTTTGTAGAGCTTCCTTGTGGTACACGGAATAAATTAAAAATAAAATCGTGTAATTACATAAATCACTTTGCAGACATGGCGACGACAGATATTACAAATAACCAAAATCAAAGGTATGAAATTATTTTCTTTAATTAATTTTACAATTTTTCTAGAATCAAAAAATTATTTCCAAATTCAAACATTTAAAAGGGGGTTTCACCAAGATGTTTGTCGCGAGACGAATAAAGGGACTCAATGTACTTTGTTTTTTTGATTGAATTATGTTATTGTGTTTTCGTTTATTTGAAGCAAAACGTCATCTGGAAAAGCACAAAATATATAAAAATTTTTGTATAACTTCAGCTTTTCAAACTATTTTTAATACGGATTGCTCTTTAAAAACAGGCAACTGTAGCTCAAAATACTGTCGTTTAATTTGAAATTTTTTCTTTATATTTGATTTTCGATAAACAAAAGCATTGTTCAATGTCTGACAAAAATTATGACATGTTTTATGTGAATTATTTATTTGATTTGAAGGTTAATTTTTTAGTTCCGCCTTTGTTGAAGTTTGTGTATTTTAAAGTTTATTTATGACTGATTTTTGTTTTGTATTTCTTTTTTTTTTTTTCATTCATGTCTTTTAGCATCCTGTTTTAATTTGTTGGTTGTTAATTTATATTAGAACATATTGTGAATAAAATACCTTTCAGACAAAAGCCAAAGAAAAGGAAATATTTTAATTAGTTTAAATGCCGACAATGATATTGATTTTCAAAAGAACGAACACAAAAAAACAATAAATTTACAAATTTTTAGACGTATCCTTTTTTAAATGGTCTTTAAATGTTGCAGGTAATTCTCGATTTTGGCGGATTAATGAGTCTAAACCTTAACTGTGTAAACTAAAAAATGTAATAACGCGTAAATTGAGGGATATCTTTATTTACATTAAATCCCTAAGAAGTTCTTGTGTATTCGTATAATTTTAATATTTTAATAGTCTAGCAATTGTTACCCTGCGGGAAAAAAGTGGTCAGTTGGGAATTGGGACCTGTCCCGTGGTAGATGAAAACAGGACCGAAAAAACTTACCACATACTCGGTTTAAAAGCCTCAATCACGTGATAAGTTTGAAAGTACGAGTCCTGTGATATGTTCTTTGGGATTAGTTGTGCGACATATTCTTTTAGACCAGTTCTGTGACATGTCACAGAGGGCAACTGATCCCCTCCTAGGATAAGCCCATGTTAAAGTGACCGGTTCTTTTCATATAAAAAAATAGGTCCCTATCACAATGAACCGGTCACGTGATGTGTCCAGGGATAGGTCCTTTACCTGCAGGGATTCAGCTGATTAATTTAATATCGCCCAGTCCAAACCACAGGAGGAAGGAAGCTGAAATTTGGTATGTGAATTCACCCTTCGGCGAACACATCCACTAAGACGATTTTTTTTTGGAAATTCATTCGAGTAATGTTAAAACGGGGTTTCCCCGTTTTATTCCCCTTTCGCTTTATAATTTCCTTATAATATATGTTAACTCACTGATAAGGTATATTTTACCATTTTTGGGGTTAAAAGGGCGAAAAGTCTCTCCCTTAACGGCCTGCGCAAACCGCTCGACCTATGAAGCTAAAATGTGGTGTGTGGGTTCCTTCTCCAGCGTAGACATCCTCTTCTAACGGGGTAAAGAGAAAAGCCTGCAGTTGATGGTTTGCCTACACCGATTTAGCTAAGAAAGCTGAAATTTTAAATATGTGTAACTTGGAGTATGGACCAACTCATTGATAAGGTACATTCTAGACCTTTGGCCAGCGACATGTTGTCATCTGGCGACTCCGCGTACTCGGGCCGACATTTTTCTGGCCTAATAAAGTTGCGAGCTTTGCCCGCTAGGATATTTATGAATTTAACGTGCATAACCAATTCCCACGTAGAAATCTGTGACTAAAGATGTGACTGTATTTCCCTAATGTTTGTTGTGGCAGTCATAAAAAATTATATTTGAAATTTTTGAATAACAAATGAAATTAGAATATTTTTAATTTAATACATTTTTTGAAAAGTCGCAATATTCTATTTTAAAAATAATCTTATGACAGTCACAACTCAACAATAATAAGCACATACTTTTAAACACAGCAAACATGATTTTTCTCATGCACACAACATTTTTCTAAAAATAAATTATTGTGGGTTCCCGTTTTATTTTTTCTTTATTATTTTGAGGGTGTAGAACAATTAACACATTATTAGCCTCCTTTTTTCATAAATTCAATATTTGCTAAAGGGATTTATGGAGAAAAAGTCAAAACACTTGAACCAACAACAAAAATAACAAAAGGTACGAGGACTTAATTGTCGTTTTTTTTTTTTGTTGAAAGGTTGTCAGGGTAATTATGCAATAATTTATGTGGTTTGTTTTTGTTTTAAAATAAAACTATTTATACCAGGGTTAAGGCACTTTATGAGGGTGTAAGGAAACAAAAGCATTTTTATTTATTTAACATTTTTCTTGTGTTTTCGTATTAAACATCTGCTTATAAAAGTCCAACTAATGTTAATAAATGTCAAAAATTTAGGTAAATTATAATGAGAGGATAGTAAATAGAGAAAATAATATAAAAAGTAATATCGTATAAACCAAATAAAATAAAGTTTAGTATTAAGAATGGAATTTCTCACAGCTAATTTCAATTGTATTTGGAAGAAATTTTGTCGAACTAAAATTCATTTTCTTTTTTTGCTTATAAAATTGTATGTTTTGAATTACAAGGTCCTGGTTGAAAGAATTCCCGTTTAACAAACCGGTAAATTGATAGCAGTTGTTTGTAATATCAGTACAGAAATTCGGGGTTTGTACTCGGTTAAACGGGGCATTTGCTGTACAATCATAGAAATAAATATGTACAAATAGCAGTAAAAGCTACTAAAATTTGTTTAAAAAGCTCTGCTCTGCTGAAAAAGCAAAACAAATAAAACTGTTAAATGTACAAAATTTTAGTTTTTGATTGATTTGAAATTTAGTTATGATTGATTTAAATTTTAGGTAATTGAAAAAGACAACTTACTCTGCATAAATTAGCATTTTGCAGAATATTAGTAGACAAAAAACATAAAAAAAATTTTAGCTATACCCGAGTAAAAAAGTTTATATATTTATATATATGTGTATGTATAAATATTTGGCTTTGTCTAATAATATATTATCATATATAAATACGTATGTCGGTATGCATAACCAAATATTTTATGAATTTTTTTTAGAGTTATCTTATATTGTGACATATAAAGGTAGTGTACGTAAGGAGGTGTTCGCACAGTACACTAAAAATGCACTACAGGTAGTGTACCCCAAGAATGATTCTTGGTGTACCCACAGTACACTACAAGGTAGTGTACGTTCAGTACACTACAGGCTAGTGTACGCTCAGTACACTACAGGGTAGTGTACGTACAGTACACTACAGGCTAGTGTACGTACAGTTCACTACAGGCTAGTGTACGTACAATACACTACAAGGTAGTATACGCACAGTACACTAAAGGTAGTGTGTGTACAGTACACTAAAAGGTAGTGCACGTAGAGTACACTACAAGGTAGTGTACATACAGTACACTAAAAATTCACTAAAGGTAGTGTACGTACAGTACACTACAAGGTAGTGTACGTACAGCTCACTAAAAGTAGTGTACGTACGGTACACCAAAAGTACACTAAAGGTAGTGAATGTACAGTAAACAAAAAGTAGGGTACGTGCTGGATTGCTAGCTCCACAAACCGCACCAAACATTGCATTTTCAGCTCTTGAACTGCCTCTGGCTACTCTGGCTTCTACGCTGAAGACAATTTTCAACATTTCTCACACAGTACGAATTTTGATAATAAAATTCAATGATTTGCAAGCGTTGTTCGTTGGTTAGTCTATTCATGGCTTACTGAGCATTTTTGTTTTATTTATTTCTGCTAAAGTCAACAGAAATATTTGCTAAAAAATAGTGGACTAAGAAAAGTTGAATATTTGTTTGCTGACTTCACCAAGCTAAATTATTACTATCAATTTACTAAAATTTTACTCAAATATAATAAAAACAATTTATATTTAACTGTTTTACTTTGGCAGATCTTATCTTACTAATATTTTGCAAAAAATCTGTTAATTTATGAAGGTTTTCCGTAGAGTCCTTTTGAACTAATTTTTAGTAACCTTTAACATATTTTTTTTATTTGATGGACAAATTTAATACAAAATTCAATTAATAAAAATACAATTGTAGTAAAAATAAGACGTATTTCGAGTAAGCGAAATCACTTTACACTTTACTTAAAAAAAATATAAATATAATAAACTCATATTTCTTTTAGCTGAAAATTGTTTTTTTTTTCAATACATACAAACTTGTTTCAAATTTCATAATTTCATTATATAAAACCTCGTTTTGTACCAGTCATTAAACAACAATTTAATACTACATTAAACAAGTTCCCTCATCATCATCACATACCGCACCTTCCCTTCTCTCTTCGTATATTTTTTTGACAGAACATTAACCACTTGACATCTGACATCAAAAGTTTTTTGTATGTGTGTGTTTTTTTTTTCAAATTGGTTTTTCATATTTTTGCTCTCCTTTAAGGAACAAAAACAAATCATGTACTATTATAATAATGTAATTTACGTAGCAAAAAAATATAAATGAAATTATGTTTTATTTGTTGCCAAACAAAACAATTTTTTTTTTTTTGACTTATGGCACACTTCATAATGTTTACCTTCAACAGTAAAATCAAATATTTACTACATATGAAACATTTATTTTTTATTTCTAGTACTTGGAACAGAACAAATACTTGTAACCGGCAACACGGTACACAAAGAAAATATATTTATTGCCACAACCGAATGGTTTGTTTGCAGCAACATATTATTTAATTTTTGGAGTCAGATGTATTTTTGAATCAATGAAAATATAATGTTCCAACTGAAATTTTGTTGTATTAACTGAATTTCTGTTGCCACAAACAAAAACATCAGTTGTCACAATAAATCTATTTTCTCTGTGTATGAATTGTCAGGCGAGAGTTTAGTGAACAGATGTGTAACTCATTATAAAACATTTAAGCGTTTAAATTGAATCATAAATGAAAATATTATACATAATAATAATAATGATATTGACGATAATGTATTTATGAAAGAACAAATTTAAGGGGGACAAAGTGTTGAAAGTTGTTTACCACCCTTGTAGTCTTTTTGAATTTATATATAATTGACACTTCAAGGGTTTTAATGCGATTTTTTTTTGTTTTTTTTTTGAAAAAAGGCACTTGACTTAAGTTAAACTAAAGTATGTACAATGAAATCAAAAAGTCCAACTCACTCGAACGTAAATGTAACGTAACTCTTTTAGGAAACGTTAAATAAGTAAAATGAAAATTTTGTTTAAGTTGAAAGAGTATTATAAGAGAGGTAAAAGCCCTGCCCAAATTGTTAGTGCCGCCAAAACAGTGCATCTAATGTGACACTTTCATCGATGAATTTTACATCACCTTGTCATGGAAAACATGTTTAACGAAAATTATATGCTTTAAGAACAAATAAGAAACAAATAAGGTAGAAGAACATCCCAAGAAGCATATACGAATTTCTTCACACGGAAACAGATTCGTGTTGACAGCTGAATTTATAGCAAATCGCATGGTTGAATTGTTCGGTTGTACCAACTGAAAGTTGGTTGCGGCAACAACTTCTTGACTGTAACAACAGAATTTCGACCATTTTTTGTAATTTAATTAATAAATAATCAACTCGAGCTTAACTATTTATTAAAAATGATACACTCACAATATATTGTCCGTAACCGACTGTTTTTTATTTAAAAAGTAATACGTAAAGTTTGTTTTTAAATGAAGAATCAATTGGAATTCATAGAAATATATTTTTTAACTATTTGAATCAGTCATTCAAAAACCAAACTATAAAAATCTACAGACATTCAGTAGGAGTTGATATTTTCAGTTAAGTGTAAAATTTTATGTTTTCTTCTTCAAAAAAAAGAAATTCATATAATTCCTGTTTGTTTTTTTTAACCAAAATAGTTTGTATATATAAAAAATTATTTCAATAAAAATTACAAGAAATCATTCAAATATACATACACACAAAGCCAATAAAAATATATACATCTGCATGTGTTGTGTTCTGTTTTGTAATTACATATAAATAAAAAAAACTTTCAATTTGAAAAACAAACCACAAAAGTAGTTTTTTCTTACTTTTTGTCAGTAAAAATTTGATGGTTATTTTAAAAGAATCTTCTATTGTTTTTACCTTTACCGATTATTAAACAATAATTAAAAATAAACAACAAAATGGGTTAAATATAATGGAAAATCAGTAGTCCTCTTTTTGATTGTATTTTCGATTAATTTAATATGTATTTTAAGTTGTTTTTAACGAGATAATATTGTGAGTGTACAAATAAATTTGTTGCATATTAATCATACACTCTAATTAATTTTTGTTGAAATTTATCCAACTTATAGTAGGAAACTGTACTCCTACTATAAGTTTTGTAACTTTACTCTGTGTGCGTAAATGAAAAAAAAAAAAATGCACAGATTATGCGTTAGTTGATGAACACAAAATAGGTAAAATTACATTAAAAGTGCGTAAAAATTCAATGACATTTTAAAATTAAAGAGTAAATTCACCAAATTTGTGCGTAAAGAAACACGATTTTCTTGTAAATGTACATAAAAATGCGGAAAAGTCCTACAAAAATGCGCACATTTTCTACCGTGATATTGAAAATTATAAAGCAAAATAAATTTAATATTTAGTAATTCACAATAAAAACCATAATAGAATAAAAATAATAAATTTATTCTTTAGAAATTCCAAATAATTGATAAATTTAAAAAACTAATGAATCTATTTTTTAGGTTTGGATATTTTATCGATTTTTTTTTTGCAATTTCAAAATGTCATTTTTTTTACTACTATAAGTTAGTATTCAACAAATTAATACTAATTTAAGCACAATGTGTTTAATTGTAAACACATAGTGCCTCAAAATACTTCGTGTGTGTATTATTGTATATGAAAGTGTGCACAAAGAAGTTTTACGCATTTGGTGTTTGTATTTACCGAATTTTCGTAATATTACATAAGACTTTGCCCATTTTATAGCAGTAATTTTACAAGCATTTTTTAGAGTGTACGCAATAATATTTATTTATATATATTTATACCAAACTTTGTCAAATTTAAATAAAATTTTGGATTTACTTTAGTTTGAAAACAGATTTAGTTTCCGGATGTTGTAAAAATAAAACTGAGACTGAAAGTAAAAAATCCACGAGATACTTTTTTTGTTGGTATAAAACATTTATTTTGCCAATTTAAGGCAACAGCTTGACAACCTTAAAATAATTAATATTTTTTCTCATAAGTCGATAACACTTCACCCCAAAGATATTATCCGAAAATTTCAGAACAAAATTCTAGTTAGAGTACTCCAAACATGATATATTTTACTCACTTTTGCTGAAAGTATCCAACTTTGAGTGGTCAACTATGCTGAATTTTGAGAATTCAAAAACAGCACAGATATCATACACTCACAATATATTTTTCCGTTACCGACTGTTGTTTATTTAAAAACTAATACGTAGAGTTTGTTTTTAAATGAAGAAACAATTGAAATTTATAGAAATATATTTTTTAACTATTTAAATCAGTCATTCAAAAAACAAACTATAAAAAATACGGAAGTTAATATTTTCAGTTAAACATAAAATATTATGTTTTCTGTTTCTAAAAATAGAAAATAAAATAATTCCTTTTTTTATTAAAAAAGTTTGTTTATATATAAAATTATTTCAATACAAATTACAAGAAATTGTTCAAATATACATACAAATATAGAAAATATAAATATATACCTCTGTGTGTGCTTTGTTTTGTAATTACATACAAATAAAAAAATGTTCAATTTGAAAAATAAACCACGAAAATCGTTTTTTCCAACGTTTTGTCAGTTAAAAATTGCTGCTTATTTTAAATGACTTTCGATTGTCTTTAATACCTTTGTCAATTATTAAACAGTAAACAACAAAATGGGCTGAATATAATGAAAAATCAATAGTCCTCTTTTTGATTGTATTTTCGATTAATTTAATATATATTTTAGATTGTTTTTAACGAAATAATATTGTGAGTGTAGGAATGTTCAAATTATTAGTGAGATCCCATTCCGAAAATTTTTGGAATGGCTCGGCCTTTGTTGTTTTTATAATTTTTATCAAAATGTCGCCCTCTATCGTGTATGCAGTAGAGGGACATTTCGAGAAAAATTTTGAGAAGGTTTCAGAAGGTTTAGTCTTAGAAAAATTTTAAAAATTTAAAAAAAAGTTCACCGATCCTGTAATTTAAAATAACACACCGTTTTGGCTTTCCAGAAAATTTGATTTTGTGTCATACGCGCTTATTGCTAAAAGCAGTGCTTCCCAGTGCTGGAAAGCAGTGAAGACTTTTGAGTTCTTTTGTTGGATTGCATGAGATAAAAGTAAACTGCCCAGCAAATTGTGTTTATATTGTAGGTTTTCTATTATTTAGGAAAGAAATGAAACAAAAAATATTAAATATGGGCTAAAAATTTTATTAATTTTAAAATCATTTTGTATATTAGCCAACTACAATACAATCTCTGTTGTAATTCCCCTGCGTTAGTTAGTACTAACAAACTTTTCTAAAATTATGAAATATTTTCATTACTTAGTATGTAACATTAGGGATACAACTTTGTGTGAAAACTATGACACTTTACACTACGAACAAATTGCTTAAACAAATGTCATTACTTAAAACGTATACAAATTTCGGATAATCACCATCACCAAACTTTATAGTGTTTCCTACTTGAAATTTTTGGACAAACCCCAAGTTGTATTATTTTCTACTATCTATTCTCCTATGCCATGACCAAACCGAAGTTATACCCCTAATAAAAATATTAACATTTATTTTTCAATTGATCCCTAGAGAAGTTATTTTGGTTTCAAAACATTAACAAAAAGAAAAAAAAAAACAACTTTTTGTCTGCAATTTCGATGGAAAGAATAACTTTGGAAAATGTGATGGAATTATATCCAAATTGGTCACTTAGGTAATTTGTTTATTGAAAACAATTTTATTAAGTAGATGAAATTTTAACAAATATGTTTAGGGAATATAAAGTATAAATCATATGGTATTATGTCTCCTCCACTGAATGGAATTTTAGGCCAAAAGATAGAAAATTAACTATATGGATATGTGGCAATCTATAGCAACAGAAAAAGTATACCATATCAATGTCATAATTACAGTATTTTTTGACCTACACAAAATGTAATAACTTTTCTTTTAATGTAGTCCATCTCAATTTTTCAACTAAACTTCAAATCAATCTATAATCAATTAGCAGCACATACTACGCATGATAAATACGATATTGATTATAAGTACGTATGTTAGTGATGGTCTAACTGGTTACAGAACAAATGTTAGAATTTGTATTGAATACTTGAAGTAGACAAATTTTTAACGAATATCTTAATCAAAATAAGTACGAACATTTGAATCTTTTTATAAATAACAAGTTGCCTATAAGAACTCTATTGATAAAACACATCGGCTGAAAAATACGTAAGTTAACCAATGAAACAACATTTTTTTTGGCAAAATTCTACTTTATTCATCAACATAGTCTCCTTCAAAAGCAATGGCTTTCTAACATTTCGATACCTTCAAAATAGGCCTCTGCTTCGACAATAACATCATCATTCGAACCAAATCTCTTTGCAGCGATAATTTTTTTGATGTCTGAAAACAGCTAAAAATCTCTGGAAACCAAATCTGGCGAATACAGTGGGTGTGAAAGTGTAATTGGTGCAAATTGACCTGTGACCATTGGCTTTGTGAAGAGCAAACGCGGAATTCATTTCGAAAACAGATTTCTCATGGACAAATATTCATGCAAAATAAAGCCGACACGTTCCTTCGATATCTTTAAGGTATCAGCTGTTTTCTGCAACTTCACTTTATGGTATGCCAAAAAGATTTTGTTAACTTTTTTGATGTTTTCCGGTAAATCCACCTCTTTCGGGCGACCAGAGCGTTCGGCGTCATCGGCATTTGTACGACCCCGTTTAAAGTGAGCAAACCACTTTCCTATCATTTGTCTTGATGGAGCAGAGTCCGAATAGCACTTATCAAGTTCTTCCTATTAAAAAGCAATGGTTAATTAACACACAAAATTGGTTTGAATCCATTGTTTTTAAAATCGCAAAAGTAGCGCCACTTACACTCAGAAAAAAAGTAAGTATAAAAATTTGTAAAGGTTTTTCAATCCCACTTTACTATTTTTGTACTGATTTTTAGTAAAAAAATTATAATTTAGCAAATCTTTTTGTTATTTACATTTTACAAATTGAAGAAAATGTTAGCTAATTAAAACTTACACCTATAAACTTAAAATCCATTAAAATGTGACATAGATTAAAATAGATTAAATTAGCAAAATTTCCCGTAATAACAGCAAAATATTCAGTTGTCATTACAGACATTTTTTGGTGTGTGTAAATAGCTGTAATTTGTTCAATATTGAACGAATTGTCATTAAATTTTGACATTTTGGCATAATCTGAAGGCTAGTAGTTCCCAAAAATCATATTGATTTTTCATAACTGGCGTCACATATGTGTGATCTTACGGAGTTTGTAGCCGATGTGTTAGTAAAATTTCTGGGACTTTTCAAACTCCACCAACTTATTATAAATAATATTATAAATTTGTAAATATTTAACCACGTCAGTGTTTAAATATTGAAAAAAAAAATAAAAAGTTGTTTAAAGCTTGTTGTACATTGAAGAGTTGGTTATACAAATAAATTATAAAAGTTATTGTTCCAGGGTTGCCATATAATTTTGAAAAGATAATTATTTCCTTAATTTTTATAGTACTTTTTTGAAAAAATTATTTCAATTTAGAAAGAAGAGAGGTTTTATAAAAGTGGTATACTGATTTTTTTATTCTGTATAAGAAATAAACAATAACTTAAATTTTGATAAATAAAACTTTACCCATTGAGTGCATACCAATCGGCAAAATTCAATTTTTAATGATATATGCCGATACTAGTGGGCGCTAGAAAAGTACAAAATCATCAAATACATCTTTCCACTAAATTTAGTCAAAAATGGGGTAAAAATATATTTGTATCATATGGGGCAATAAATACTTCAAGTTCGGTACGATATACTATATTTTAGATGGACACTTGTTATGGAAAGCCTCATATGTTAACGCAAAGAATTTCCATAGATTGGATATGTATGACACACGTGTCTTTATTTGCAATATTACATATACATATGTATCTCATCATTTAGTATCACTAAAATAAAAGTATAGCATTGTATTTATTTACAAACTGTCAATTATATTTAATTTTTTTATGAAGCGCGCAAGTCAATGACATCTTAAATCAACCATATTATTTTAATTGAAACTTATTTATACAAAATCTTTTTACACAGAAATGCTTAAAATGTTATAAATTTCATATGTATAAGAAGCTTAACATAATTTGCAAAATATTACATAAATGACTGTGGCAACCAGCAGTAATAGGTTATATCAAAAATCATAGTTTCAAGGTATTATGGTTGTTTTTTTTTTTTAAATCACCAAATCACCAATCTGCCTTAACTTATACTTATGGGATTAAAAATCGGGAACAAAAATGTTTGAATATTGCTGCACTAGCATCTAGAGTTGCACTAATATAAATAAGAAAATTAATAAAAAAAAAACACATAATTAAAAATGTTAAATTTTTTTTTACTCCCTAAACCAGATCTGGGCTTAAATGTTCTTCACTCTACAATATAACAGAATTTTATAAGAATCCGCCTCTGTTGGGATTCCTTCCGTATTAGTATTAGAAAGTAAGCTAATATATCTTGCAAATTCACATCATAAAATACATTCGTTGCTCAAACTTTCCTTTTAGTAAATTATTAATTTTCTGGTGTTATTTTGTTAGAAATCTAGTTATATTAATTTTGATTAAGTGCCAATTAATCACTTCCCTCGCATAAATATTACACTGAATTATGTTAATAATTTTTCTTGTTTTAAGTTATAATTATTATATTTTATTTTTTGTACAAATGTTTAGTTTAGTTCATAATTGTTTAGTACGCATAATTATACCTTCCAGACTTATTAAATGTTATGGTTGCTATATGATGGGTGCCTTATTTTGTCGTAGGCATAACACGCAAATTCTAATTAAGTTATCAAACTAAAAATGTCAAAATCAAAAGTAACAACAAATTAATTATCACATAACCCCTTTAATACGTAAATATAAATATATGTAGCTAAAGTTGGGAAAACTTTTGTGTTTGTAAATTATGAAAATTTCTATTTTATGCATATAACATAAAATAATATCTACAGCAATATGTTTAAACAACTTAAGTCGATATAAGAAAGACTTAAATATAAATAAGAGACTGAGTTTTTATAACATTTTTAAATAAAATTACAAAAAAAAAATAATAATATTAATAATATTTTCTCTTACCGACTGTAATTTATTTAAAAAGTAATACGTTGAGTTTGTTTGAACAATCAATTGAAATTTATAGAAATATATTTTTTAACTATTTGAATCAGGCATTCAAAGAACAAACTATAAAAATTAACCGACATTCAGTAGGAGTTGATATTTTCTGTTAAATGTAAAATTTTATGTTTTCTGTTTCTAAAAATAGAAACTCAAATAATTCCTTTTTGGTTTTTTTTTTTACCAAAATAGCTTGTGTATATACAAAATTATTTCAATAAAAATTAAAAGAAATTATTCAAATTACACACATAAAAAATAAAAATATATACATCTGTGTGTGTTGTGTTTTGTAAAATTACATACAAATAAAAAAAATTTCAATTTAAAAAACAAACCAAAAAAACCGCTTTTTCTACGTTTTGTCAGTTAAAAATTAATGATTATTTTGAACGACTTTCGATTGCTTTTACTACTATTGTCGATTATTAAACAATCATTGAAAATAAACAACATAATGTGCTGAATATAATAAAAAACTAGTAGTCCTCTTTTTGATTGTATTTTCGATGAATTTAATATGTATTTTAGATTATTTTTAACGAAATAATATTGTAAGTGTACAAAACTGTTTTGCATGGTGCTACGAAATAACCCTCAATAAAATAACATCCAAACGAAGAAATGAAATAACCTCCTAGGAAATAAAACCCAAAAGAACAAAATGAAGCAAACCCCAAAAGAAATGAAATTATCACCAAAACAAAAAATAAATAACCTCCAAAGTTTGGTGTTCGTTTCATAATGAAATAACACCCAAAAGCAGAAAATCAAAATGACCCCAATCGAAATTATCCCAAAACCTAATTATTTATATTTGTATGTAATGAATTCATGCCGATTTCAAAATAAGCTTTTAAATACCAATTAAAAAATAATTTCTTACACTTGAATAAAATTCCCTCCTTTAATATTCTCTAAGGTTTTTCTTAGTACGAATATTTTAAAAATCAGTTTGAATGAACTCTGTGCTAACATTCTTCTAGGCATAAAAAAACGCCCTTGCTGTGTTCGAAGTCTGAATAATTTTGACGTCTGAAATTGAATACTCGTCTGAAATGAAAATTGCTTCGTTCAAATTCATAATATTTATTCACTTATATGTGTAGAGATTGGAAGTATTTTATGAAGCAAGCTCTTGCCACAAGACTTTTTCAAATCGTTGTTATTATTTGTAAAACTTTTGCGCAAATAAAATTTTCGCTTGTAGCTTTTTTTGCAACGAGTTTCTCACGTTAAGTACCTTAAATCACTGAAAACAAATTTAAAAATAAAATCGGTTTGATATTTTTTCTTTTTCAAATTAATTGGAAAAACAAATAAAAAATAACTTTGAAAAATTGTCAAAATTGTCAAAACGCAATGAAAATTAAAAAAACTCCAAACAATTTTAATTTTAGAGACTCTTTTATTGGGCGTTCTTTCATAATAAAATAATCACTAAATTTGAAGATGTATTAGGCCCAAAATATGAAATAACCCCCAAACATTTCTGCATCATTGCTTTCGGTGGTTATTTCGTAACGCTGTTTTATATATATATATATATATATATATATAACTGCGTCAGTTGAATGTAAAAATACGTATCAGAAATTGTAACCAATTTTTTAGGTATGTGTATCTAATTTTTACAAACAAATTATTGCAATTTCTTTAGTCACGCAGAGTATGTAAAAGTGAGCATAAATTTATGATACTTAAATTTATTTATTTGTTTTATCAAATAATTTTTTTTATAATACCAATTTTTCTTTCAATTTAATATTTATGGTAAAACAAAATAATCGAATTACCAATAAACTAACAATATAATAGTTTTTTTTTTTTCTGAATAAAATCCATAAAAAAGAAAACTAAAACAATCCAATAAAAACAAAAAAGAAGAACTAAATTAAATGTACTGATTAAATAAAGTTTAACTGTCAAACAATAATTTACGATATATGTACGTATAATAATCATATCAAAGGTACGTAAATGTACATATGTACAAATGAAGTTTTATAGACATATAATAGTTATTTAAACATTCAAACAAATTCTGAATACACTACTTACTGCTTAAATGCGCCCAGATTAAATGTGTTCCCCCACTTAAATTTACTAAAATTGCTGGAAATGAATAAAATTCAACAAAGTACGACAAAACATTGTCTTTTAAAAGAGGTGTGCGGATAAAATTCTTGTGCCAGATTTTGAATCTGGATTAATAATGTCAAGAGCTTAGCTTGGGAATAATGATTAGAAATCCTAATGATTAGCAATTGGATTAGAAATTTTAATTGTGCTGAAAAATTTATTAATTATGATTAGTTAGCCATTTTAGACGATTACTAATTGATTAGATTAGAAATAATCAAAAATCTAATCACAATTAGTGACGATTAGCATTTGTAATCAAATCTAATCAAAACTAATCCAAAAAATAATTGATTAGATTTCTTGATTATTTTTGATTAGATTTGATTAGATCAACTACCAGAAAGCGAATAATTTTTTTTTTCGAAAGCTTCCTGCGACGTGCTTTCATCGGAAGGACCTGCTTTCATCCTCATATACTTTTTGTGCAACTCGCTGTGCCGAATTTTTAAATGAGAGATGAAGTTGGAGGTAACTTCACCTGTGCCTTTTATTAATTTGTGACAGGCCACACATTTAGCGGTTGTACTCCCATTTGTCTGTCACAACAAGAAGAAACAATTAATATATTGATTTAAAATGAATATCAATAAAAATTTTATTTATCACAAGTATACATCACCATATACAGCAAAGCTAATGGAAGATAATGGGTAAAACTTACATACCATTGCCACATAAAATTCAGGGTTGAAAATTAATTTGGGCGAACTTCCGGTGCTACGCATGCTTTTTACACCAATGCCGGCTCGCTCTCCGAAACTATGTTCCGGATCACCTTGGTCTTCGAAAACAATTGGATCCATTACGACGAAGATTTTACTTTCAATATTAAGTAAACAAAAAAATTATACTTGTACTTCCACAAAACACGTTGAAAATTAACATTAATAATAACACAACAACAAAGTGAACCAGCTGTGTCTAGTGTTTATTTAAAGAACAGGGTGCACCGTATGCAATTTTATGCAATATTCAAAAACTGTTACATTATGTAAATATAGCAACAAATGTGATAAATAAAATTTTTTTCTCAAAAATAGTTAAATTATTATTATTATATTAAATAGTTGATCTAATCAAATCTAATCAAAAATAATCAAGAAATCTAATCAATTATTTTTTGGATTAGTTTTGATTAGATTTGATTAGAAATGCTAATCGTCACTAATTGTGATTAGATTTTTGATTATTTCTAATCAAATCAATTAGTAATCTGAAATTTTTATCCAAATTCAATTCTAATGATTAGATTATTTTATTTCTCTAATCGTAATGATTTCTAATTCTAATCGAAATTCCCAAGCTATGGTCAAGAGTTATGTTGTTAACATACATGATTAATAAGTAATATATTAGTCATACGTACCGGTATACAAACTGGTCTTAAAATGTCTGAATTAAAACCTTAAATGTTTTCTGAGAAATTTTCCTTCATAAATCGGTACTACATCTCCTAAAAAATTTATGCACTCAGAAAATTATAAAGGTAAAATTAACTGCAATTGTAGTTAGAAATGTATGATTAAAAATTTACTAACATTGCAGTTATTTGTTAACTATTTGTGCAGTTAAAATCTTGGGAATATCAGTTAATTTCAAATGCAATTGCAGTTAACTTTACTGTCATAATTTTCTTAGTATACTAAAATTTATGAAAGAAATTCCAAGAACCAAAATTCTAGCCTGTTGAACTTAAAAACTTCAGTCAAATTGTATGTATTTTTAAATTAAATTTTTCTTATATCTTTTTTTTCGAAAACTTTCCCCAATGCGTACAAGGTAGAGATATTAATTTCTATCCAAATTCATCCAAAAAAAAAAGTATGATACACTCTAAAAAATGTTTTTAAATTTACTCCTATAAAATGGCTAAAGTTTTGTATAATATTACGGAAATTCGGCAAATAGAAACATCAAATTCGTACATTTTCATATACAATAATACTCACACGAAGTATTTTTAAACACTATTAGCGGTATTCATAAAAAATCTTAATTCAAGTTTCAAAAGCATTCTAGTTAAAAAACATTTTCAGCCTAAAAAAGGTTTATTCAAAATTCGTATTCATAATCAGTATTTTTATTAAGAAACCATTTAATGTTTTTTTAAACTTGAGGATAGCAACACTGTATTTTTTTATTTGTGACATTCATCATAATGATGCAAATCAATGATTACTAAACCATACGGTACTCGTTTCTATGTATTTTTTTTTTTTGTCATTTTTCAGAAAAATATTGTTTTTATAAAATAAAAAATTTATGAAAACTTGTTTATTAAATAAAAATAGAAAAAGAGTCAAAACAAAATGCCCAGTAAAAGTGTTACATAGATAATGATTTTATTGTAGATAAAAAGCACTCAAATAACCGGTTTTATTTTCATTGTTTTGATTAAACAACACACCACTAGTTTACTTTGAATAATAATATTTATCCGGAATTGAAAACAGGTCGATCCTCTTCTGGTAAATTTTCGTCTGATGATTTTTTTAAATTTTGGCCATACTTTCTATTATGAACAAAATACAATTAAAAATATCACAGTTTTCAAATAAAAATGGTTCTTACCAATTCTTTTGATCAAATATAGAATAAAATGACAATTTTATGCAAAAATGTTTTAAATGAAAATAAACACAAATCAAAAATGTCATTTTAAAATAGACTTAAAATAGGGTAGAACCAATTTTAAAATTCGTTTATTTACACAAGGTTTAAAAAAGGTATTTTAAGCTAAAATTCGTTTATGAATACAATTTTAGCAAATTTTGCTTAAAATTGATTTGAAATGCTGTTTAAAATTTTTATGAATACCGCTGTATGTGTTTACAATTAAACACATTATACCTAAAATTAGTATTATTTTGTTGAATAAAAATTTTACACACAAAGGTTGTTAATATACTAACTTATGACGGTACAAAATTAAGACATACTTACATTGCAAAAATAAAATTTAAAAAATTAACAAAATATCAGTTTATTAAATTTATCATTTATTTTGAATTACTTAACAATAAATTTATTTATAAAACAAAAATTTTTTGTCGTTTTGAATTTTCAAGATCGTGGTAGAAAATATACTCATTTTTCGCATTTTATCTGTACATTTACAGGAAAATCGTTTTCTTTACTCTTTAATTTTAAAATTTTATTTAATTTTCCCGCACTTGTAATATAATTTAACATAATTTGTGTTCATCAACTTGATGTGTGTACACACACAGAGAAAATTTAACTAACTTAAAGTACGAGTACAGTTTCCTACTATAAGTTGGGTATGTTTCTACAGAAATTAATTAGAGTGTAGTCTCTATATAGTTCTCTTTTAGTTAGACATTTCGTTTCTCCACACGATTTTATACATGTGGAAATATGTGCATGTCGGTAAAAGGGGATGGTTTTTCCATTTTAAATCCAAGGTCTTTATCAAAAATCAAAATTCATTGAATTAGCCCATATTGTAGGGAATACAGAGGTTTGACCAGAACGTCATCAAAGATACTTTTTCCTATTTGTCCCTCCCTATAAAAATATAAAAGATCTCATTTTATCGAGTGCCCATGCCGTTAGACGAACCTATATGCTAAATATGTAGTTCCTTGCTCAAGCGGTTTCTATTGTGTGATTAAGTGAATGATGTTCTTCCATTAATTCAGTATTTCAAAAAGTATCTCTTAAGTGAATCAGCACACTTAAAAAAGTTTGTGAGTTAAAATAACTGAAAATATCATTTAAAAGAAATGATATTTCATTTAAAAACCGGTCTACTTAATTTTCATTAAAATTAAATGCTATTTGTTATTTTTTTTTTATATGTTGATTAATCAACTGACACATCCGTAAGAAACAACTGATATAATCAGTTAAAATAAATGTCAAAATTTTACCTACCAATCCTTAAAAAATAAATGTTTTTTTCATTTATTTGAAATTATTTCCGTTTTTGTACTTTTTGTTTTTTAATATACTTGTACAATACAAAATGTATGTATGCATATGAAGCTATAAACACTTTTTGTATGAATGTGTTTTTATATGTATGTGTGTTTATGAAGTTCTTGTAATTTGTATTGAAAAATTTTGTATATATACAACCAATTTAAATAAAAAACAAATTGAAATTTTTTGAATATTTTTTTTTGAAACAGACAGAAAACAAAATTTAAATTTGTAATAACTGTTACGGACACAAATAAACCACAAATTTCCGTTTGTTGGGTAAATTTTTATTAAATTTCAAACAAATGAAAAATATAAATGAAACTAAAAAAAAATGGTAAATGATAGTAAATTATTTCGAATAAATGTCTTAAAAAGTTAATATAGATATTTCTTTAAAAAATAAATGTATGATCCTTTATTTTTTAATGGAACGGAAAACTTTTTTATCAAACTACAAACAGTTAACTACATAATATTCTGAGTGCATATACCCTAGGGAATGCATATTTTAGCTGTCAAATTTATAGCCGAAGGTTTTGCGGCTTGACGTCAATGGAAAGATTTTCCCACTTTTTGCAATTCCCCATGAAAGATTCAAAAAATTATTTAAATATCAATATGTAGTTATTTTATATTTTCTCATAGTCAAAATAACTACAATTGTTGACTACATGAATGACTTTTATGAGTAGAGTAAAGGTAAAAAGAGTATATCGGGAAATGTCGGATCAAACTTGAACGAGTATGTATATTTTGAAAATGCAGAGACACTATTACTGGCTATATTTTCAATAAAAATAATATTTGATTTTCCGTTTTGAAGAGTTTACTGTATTGCATATGAAAATTGTTTATTTTGTAAATTTATATTGAACTAAAACAAATATGATTAATAAAAATCCAAGACTAACAAATAAAATAGATATTTATTAGTTGGAAATAACCATTAGAATTTGTATTTTATATTTTTTTTGTTTCTTGTTTTTTTGGGTTTAGAACCCCTTATGAAAAAGTCTTAATAGTATGAATATCTCTGCATGTGTGATTTGTAAATTTGCTCTATATGTGACACATATTTAAACCTTCAGGCATTCCATACATACACAGATGGCGTGTTAAAGACACCTTAATTTCATATTATTTATATTTATGTTTTGTTGGTTAAATATCCACCTGCTCATTTGAATTCTAATTTTATTTGTTTTTATTAAGTAGTTTTTTTATATTTTATTATACAAACATAGTTATTACTTATTGTTAGATTGTTTTTTTTTTTTTTTTGAGTACTACAGTTATTACGAAATAGTATAACTGCATACTTAGTTTTCGATTCATATTGAAATTCAATACAAATTAGGAAATTATGATTTTATATGATAAACAAATTCATTGCCATAAGTAATTTAATATTGTCATACAAAATTTTATATAATAATCACTAAGAAGTGATGTAATCCAGATAAAGAAAAAAGAAATCCAAACTGGAAACCTTTTGTATCATCCTACAAAAGAGGATACATACTACATTGTTGAGATTTGTCTATGTGTATCATATCTGCTTCTTTGAATGTACATAATAATTGGTTTTCTCTACGGTCATTTACTTAAGTTTAATCCTTTTATATTATCTGCCAATCCTTTATTGCATTTAGAAAACAAAAACAAAAAAAGAAAAGAAAAACGAGAACTAAATCAATCAAAATTTGTTAAACTTAATCAATTTTTATTAGACAGTTTTCTTTTGCGTATTTGTTCCTTTGGATGCTTTTCTTCCATACAATTTACTGTGCTTTTACACTAAATTAGATTTTAATTAACCCTTCTTTTGCCAACAACAAAAAACAACCACATGCACAGGCGATTATTTATAACAAGCATATTAAAACATATTCATTCATGCTCTACATCCATCCATAAACATGACCATCACATTCTACGCTCAATGTAACACACAGTTCCCTCCCTCCCGCCTTGATTTTTGCACTGCTTTAAGCATTTCGTTAGAGTTTTTTTTTGCCCCTTTTTTATAATTGCAATTTTCTTGAATGATTGTGCTTAATCCAGCATATGATTAGGTGTTTTCAAACACTTTACAGATGCTACAAGCCACTTCAGTCCGTGGCATGAAAAAGGAACAAGGAAGTTTTTAAGCATTAAGTCTTTTTTCCCTTTATTTAAAATCCAGTCAGTCTGTGAACAAAACAACAGAAAGAAATATCTGTAAAAATAGCCACCCCTTATGTAGTTGTTGTTGTTCTTGTCGATTTTTCTTTTAACCTACGTACGAAGGTACGATGTCTCTGTGATAACTAAATTCTATATTTTTGTTGTATAAATTTGCTCTTTTAACCCTTGTCTAGCTGGATGTTATTTTATCTTCTCTTTTTACGGTGTCACTTTTGTTTCTGTTTTTGGGAGTGTGTATGTGTGTGTGTGTTTTTTTTTTGTCATTTAATCTCAATAAAATAATTGTCATTTATTACCACAATGTTGCCATTTTCAGTTATAACAAACATATGCTTTTATTCTCATCATAAAAATTTGTTTGGTTGTCTGTAAAAATTACATGATAACAAAATAAGGAATAAAAATAATAAACAAGTGAAAATATGAACGAAACTAAAAACTGTTATTTGTTTTTGTTTGTGGCATGTAATTTGCCAAGTGTCAAATGTTGTATTACGATAATCTAGCGCATAATTTTAAGATTAATGTTACGAGTACAATAAAATTCATAGAGTTTAAGGAAATATTATTGTTGTAGTATATATTTCAATTAGTGGCGGTAAACCATACAAAATGTGCATAATTGAAATATTAATGTAAGTAATATAACGACGATTAATCCATTAATCGACACCCAGAAAATAGTCTCAGTTGTGGACAAATGAATTCTGGTGAGATTTGTTGATCCAACCAAATTTGGCGCCAATCGAATCGTTTTGTTTTCTGCAGCCGAAAATTCGGTTGTCACAACCCGAAGTCGATTGTTTCCACACTGTTTTGGTTGAAGGGTTCAGTTGGGACAGTATATATATATAACATTTCGGCTGAAAAGTCCGTAGGATAACCAATAATACAACAGTTATTTATTCATCCACACAGTCTCCTTCAAAAGTTTCTTTCTAACTTTTCGATACCTTTTTTATAGGATCATTTATCTTTGGCCTGTGTTTCGGCAATCACCTCTTCATTCAACCAAATCACCAGCGAGCATTTTTCAAGGTCTGAAAACAGGTTAAAGTCGCTGGGAGCCAAATCTGGCGAATACGGTGGGTGCGTATGCAATTGAAAGTGTAATTCGTGAAATTTGGCCATGGTAGCCAACGACTTTTGATACGGCGCATTGTCTGGGTGAAGAGCAAACGCGGCACCAATTTCGAAAACAGATTTGTCATGGACAAATGTTCATGCAAAATAAAGCTGACACGTTCCATTGATATCTTTAAGGTATCAGATGTTTTCTGCAATCTCCGGTATCATCCACCTTTTCTAGGCGACCAGAGCGTCTGGCGTCATCGGTGGTTGTATGACCACGTTTAAAGTCATCAAACAACAAAATTTTTGGTTGCAGCAACGTTTGCAGCCTTTAATTTGAGATTTATTTTTTATTAATATTAATTTTTTATAACGTTCTTTTAGTAAACAATTTAAAATTATTAAAAAATAAATATTAAATTTTTGGCACCACTTTTTACCTCTTAAACATAGGAGAAGGAACATAAAAAATGGAAAACTTTATAATTTTACTCTCTAGGACGTTTTTGAGTCTAACTAAAATCGGCGTATAAACGTTGGAGTGATTACCTTGTTTCATTAACTTATATAGTGAAGTTCGGGCAAAAATTCGGTCTCCATTTCGACAGAAAAACAACATTCGGCAATTATGCGGTATCGCCCGTGTAATTGCCGAAATAAATTTTTAGGTTTTTTTTTTCTAAAATTCAGCAAAAATATAAGTGAAATAGTAACAAAAATATTAAAAAGTTTCGTATTCGCTTTCGGCTGACCCCAAACAGGAGAGTTTAATTTTGTAAGATAGAAAAAATCTTGGGATATTATGGAACTAAAATGTTTTCTGATTTTTCAATCTTAGTAAACCAACATGACCCGCTAAGTATCATTCAATGACCCGCTAAGTATCAGTCATCAGTGAATTGTTACCATCTTAAGCGAAACAATTTTTTTTTATCTTTAGTGGTCCTATCCTTTCTTTGTCTGTCTATGAAACCCAATTTTTGACACATTTCACCTGTATCTATGTAGATATTTTGTATAGTCATTCGACGGAAATTGGTTAAAATCAAAGGTAATGCATGTTTTGTACACCCAGAGATATTTCTTGGAAGAAATATCAAAAATCCTCAAAAACCTGTTTACCCCCCTCATTTTTCCTAGCTAGTCGGTAGTGTGCTAGCTTATCATTGCAGGGGTCGTGGGTTCGATTCCCACCGAAGACTCTGGTCTGTTTTCGCTACAGCGATATATTATTATATAAATATTATTATATTAGGATATAATTTGTAATTATATAATTAACATAATATAAATAAAATAAAATAAAAAAAATAATCAAAAAAAAAATATTTTTTTTTTTAAATATCACAAAAATTTAAACTAAACCTTAATTTAGTTTTGATTAACATAGTTAAACCACTTCGTACCCATCCTAAGTTTTTCATGTTTATTTACTTTCTATCGAAATTCTATTAAAATATAATACTAATTTTATTTGAAAAATGTATCATTATAGAAATAAAACTAATCAAAACTTTTTAAACAAACATTTAACAAATCTATTTTATGGAATAATATAAAACGATAAACACCAAAAACAAAACTTGAAAATATGTATAGAAAATTCTATGAAAAGAAAAGTTTAGAACTATCACTCCCTATCTTTCCCTCACCCCACAATGAATGCAATAAAATTTGAACCTCCCCATACATTACAAAAAAAATACAATTGACATACAATTTGAATTTAGCGTCAATTTGACAAAGTGACATTTAAAGGCTGTACCTTAATAAACCTAAATAAAAATCTTCGATAAGGTAAATTTATGCAAAAAGAAAAAATTGTTTTCGTTACCGAAAAATCAAATTCAAATTTATATTTTTATTATACTTTTTTGCATGTTTTGCCTTTGTATTCATGTACACCGTTCCCTTGTCTAACGGCGTTTTTTCACTAACCCTCCAATTATGGAGGGTTAATACAGACATGCTATTCTCCCCCTTTAAACCATGACATACATGGGACTTGTGGATTAATCACTGAAATAAAATCCTTTATATTCGTCTCTCCCAATTTTTCAGATCCATTTCTGTCAAAATTTTTAGACTAAAATTGCTGACCTTGACTTTTTCTAAGTGAAAACCAATATAGCTAAATTTTTGGTTATTATGAGTTTAATACGATACAAATACTCGCCAATTTTAGTGTGCAAGTCATCCTTTTGTTGCTCGCTAAATGAGTTATCGGTGTATGTGGCTTCAAGTCTGGTTGTGAAGGTTTATGTGATTATTCTACTTATATTTAAATGTTTTATGTACATATTTCCATTTTTTCTCATAGAGCAGAGCTGGAAAAACTATGGTACGCGATATTTTGTTAAACATTTTAATAAATTTGAATGTTTGAATTTTGTCGAATAATATGAAAGTATTGTAAAAGATGGAATAAAAAAAATTGTTTTCTTCAGAATCATTTAATGATTCTGAAACTTAAGTACCGAAAATCTCGCTGCAAATTTTTAATCGATTGGGAAGAATTTCAGAATCTAAAAAAAAAACATGCAGGAAGTTTAATAAGAATGAAAAAAAATGGATCTCCACTAAAAGTTTTTAAACAGAAAAATGTGATTCTTTTCAATAAGACGAAACCCTTTGTATAGTACATGAGTTATTTTAAAGTTAAAGTATCTTATCATTTTATATGCTCTAGAATTCTGATATTTTTAAGAAAAGTTTTGAAATTCTATTTTTAGAAAAATTATCTCTTTTGGCGCGCAATAAAAAAGGCTTGTATCTGCTGTTATACTAGAGTCTGACAATAGTAAACCAAATTTGTTTGCAGACAACAAAATTCTATTGCATATTGTTGTGGTTTACCCTTTTTATTCTATTGAAAATTATGTGAGGAACTGTTGTAAACTGTTATTTCTTTTTCTTATTATATACAAGGTTCTATTTGTCAAAATAGTTTATAATAAAAAAAAACTAAAGTTTAATCTTTTCGTATATAAAATTTGTTTTAGTACAAATCAATATTGTGAAAGAATTTTTTCATATTTTTTTATAATGTTGATCTTAAGTCCAAAATCTAATATGTTCACGGACTGTTTCTTTGCTTATTATTGGAACTTAACCCGTACTCTTTATTTTTTGGTCACGTTTTTTTATGAATAGTTTTTCTTATGGGATTCCAAAAAGTTTCCTAGACATTACACCAATCTTCAGATGTCTGCATTAAAAAATGCTGATTTCGAAATCGAGAAAATAAATATGCAGTAAATAAAATCTACATCATTATGAAAACGACCCTTAATATTATTTTCTTAAAGTTATTTTT
Source organism: Eustalomyia histrio (assembly GCA_949748255.1). Lineage (NCBI taxonomy): Eukaryota > Metazoa > Arthropoda > Insecta > Diptera > Anthomyiidae > Eustalomyia > Eustalomyia histrio. The sequence goes on along the minus strand of OX456527.1, from coordinate 918,163 downwards.
TGCTTGTTGTTTCTTTGGCATGATAATGTTTAGTCAATAAAAATGATTTGTCAAATCACGAAATTTGATAGTACGAATATGTGTAGGAAAACGAAAATATTGCTAAAAATCTCAATTTAACTTTTCCGTAAAAATATTGAATGTGTTGTGCTACTAAAATATTTGTTTTGATTTCGGTTAGATTTTTTCCCGAATTTTTGGCAAAATAAGGCTCAAAAGATTGGAAATATTAAGCGTATTATTGGAAAATTATAAGCCAGTGATTGGTGAAATAGAACCGATTTAAAAGTGTCTTCCCTGTGACTTGTCCCCAGGCCAGTGAAAAGTAGACCGGCCTAAAAAACCTACCCTATAGCGAATCATAAGTCAATTGATCTCAAAGAAGCTATTCCGTAACCGGTCACCCAAGGGTATATCACTAAATTTTTATCATTCATTTGTTTTTATTTGAATAGAAAATCAAAACAATAGCTTAGATGGTAAAGAGATTGCCTTGTAAGCACAATGTTGTACGATCGTCAGCCCAGTAGATGTTTTTTGTAAATTCTTACTTGTTTAAATGAATTGAGTAAAAATCTATGTTTGTACATATCTTCTGGTGTACCCTTTGTCTTAGTTCTGTGACTTGTGTTTTGCGTTAGCCTTGTGACACGTTCTTTTCTGATTGTCTTGTGATAGGTTCATTGGCGTCAGTCCCATTCTATAGACTGGTCCCAATGGATCAGTCACGTGATGTGTCCTGTGACAGATCCATTTCCTACAGGAAATTGCATTTTACAAACATTCAATATGAATTACAGTAATTTTAACTGTAATTCTCTAACAGATTCAATAAGAAAATTCATGTCAGAAGTTGATGAATTGCAGAATTGCCAAAATGTAAAAGAAAATGTAAGGAGACTCATGGTGTTAAACACAAGAGTTGCTAGTCATTAATTTGGCATCAATTAATTTTAACAATTAATCAAATAATTTTAAAAATATTATTAAATAAAAAATTGAAATTTGTAAAAGAAACGAAAATATTATTATAAAGTAATGAGAAAAAATAAAGAAATCACAAAAAAGTTTATTTGTTGCGTATGAAGTTATTTGACACAGATAATAAACATTTTCTTAATTTAAATTGTAAAATAAACGCTTACGTCATAGAGAATGAATTTGCCCAATGTAACATTTGATCAAAATTACAACTTCTGTAGTGAATGCCATTAATATAAACCTATAAGCATTTAACAATTTCCCAAAAAATATTTCCAAAAACGTTATGAGGTTTTTTAAGCAATTTACCACCCAATGATTCACTTAACATGTTACAAAGTATATTTTCCAAAAGGGGTCCCTCATAAATGTACAAGAGAAATTTATGAAATATTGTTTTTTTTTTGTCAAAGTTTGTTTTACTGTTAAATTATGTTTTGCCTTCAAAATTGAGACATAAATTTTAATATAATTTTGACAATAAAAAACTTGTTTAAGTTCTTTTAACTTTGTTTTTTTTTGTCAACTTTGATTTAAGAACGCCGTCGTAATGGTGCGCAGAGCAGACATAAACAAGAAAATATTTGTTGACAAAATATTTCATAAATCAGTAAATACAATTTTATTTAAACTAAAAATCAAAGGAATTTCTATATTATGCAAATTTCTAAAGTTTTTTTCAGGATTTTTTTTTTGTGTTAACCATATAAATCTTATTTATTTTTTTATATAATTTTTTCCAATTCCTGTTTGTATGCGTGTGTGTTCGTATCTATGTACGTGTGTGTGTGTGTGTATCTTTAGGATATATTTGTTATTTTTAGTATTCAACACCTAATTTATTTTGATTGAACGTAATTTCTTTGTGAGAATAAATTGTAAACGGAAATTGTTTAATTTCCGTTTTTATATTTTGAATTTAAAACCATACATTTTTAACTGTTAATTTATGTACGTTACACAGGTGTGCTATTATATTTCAATATGTTTTGTTATTGTTTGAAACTAACTCACCTGTACTCGAACTTCGGGTAAATTTACCTTCATGGCCAACTCTTCGCGAGAATAGACGTCGGGATAGTGTGATTTCTCAAAAGCTCTTTCCAGTTCATGTAATTGATATGTTGTAAATGTTGTACGATTACGACGATGTTTCTTTTTTGAACAATTGTCGTCCTGTCCTGTAAAATCGAAACAAGAAACGTTTGCTAAGATTTTTAGAAAAAGTCTAAAACAGCTTTCTAAGGTCTGTTGTTTACAAAATACATAATTCATTTTGAGTGTAGGAGATGTTATATCAAACAATATTTTAATTGATTTTGTAACCATCAATTTAACAACATACACTGAAAAAAATTTGTCGGTAGACACAAAAATGACAGTTACAACAAAGCTATATTCACTAGAAAGACGACAAAAGTATTTACCTCTTAAATGACTATTTCATAAAAATAATTGAGAAATTTTTACTACAAAAATTTTTGAAACAAATGACAGAAACTGGAAAAAAATTTCAAACTACTGGTTTTTACGGTACACTGATAATATATTTGTAGTAGAGGTTCAAAGGTTATTTAAAAAATGTCTGTAGTGTTTTCAATAGAATCAATAGTTAAATTACAAAGAAATATATTTTTTAACTTTTTCTACCAGTCCTTCAATAAACATTATAGACTTTCTGTTTTAAGTTATCTTTTAAAGCAGGTGTTTGTTTATATTGAGTATTTTAATAATCGAAAAGTCTATTATTGTTTACCGATTTATTTAGACAGTTTAATTTCTCAATTCCAAAAAAATGTTTAATTATTTCATCCTATTTAAATTAAAAGCGAAAATTCCAAATGTTACTTCAGTTATTGCGTCTTTATGCATTGGATACTCATTACAATTTTGTGATTATACCCCCTACACCTAGATTAGTAATTTCTTTCTGCGTACTCACCTTCATCATCACTTCCTGATGTGATTTTTTCACCCTGTTCACTTGAATTTGTTTGATTGAGATCTTCACTGGACGCACAACTGCCATTCATAACACTATCGTTGTCATTAAGACGATCCTGCTGATCACTGGTTGGACCAACACTACCACTTCCACCACTCATGTGAGCCATTCTACTATAATCTTCTAAATGCTTTTGCTGTTGTTGTTGCTGTGTTATGTGGGATGATTGTCCACCAAGATGTTGATCCATTGTATTGCCATTATTGCCATTGCCGTTATTAACGTTAAAATTCTGTTGCTGCATATCTTCTAAAGATCGCGGTCGTACACCACCTTCAAATTGTTGTGATTTTAGTATATAATTATCAACACCGCTACTGCTGCAACTATTATTGCCATTCATTAGGGTTTTCGATAGACAGTCATTATTTTCATTTGTAGAGTTGTTGTTGTTGTTATTTAGTAAATTTAAATCATCACAGTAACTTGAAGCATTTGTGGCCGACTTTCGTTTCAGCCCCGTTCCATTGCCAAAGTTTATAATATTCTGCGGCGATTGTGGCGAAGATGTTACATCTATGTTGTGCGTATCATTCGGATCTTTTGTATCGTCTTCGTCATCGGTCAGGGCATCAATTTCCCCGCCATTGGATAGAGAAGACAGGGAGCGTTCGTCATAGTCATTGAGGGTATGTACAAGATTAGAGGCGCCATTATTTGTAAAATAAGTGGAGGCTGCCGACATTTGATTAGCCATTGTTGACGCCACTACTGCCGCCGCTGTTGTTGTCACTGACAATGATGATGATGATGATTTAGCGAATTTTTGATCATGTTGTGCTTGGGCATGTGCCGCTAAGGCAGCCAAATGTTGTTGATGACTATGATAGACTCCAGAATTCATGATTGTTGGTGGCGGTTGTGCTGACGGTGTCGTCATTTGAACATGCGCATTCATGTCATTGTTATGATGCAATTGTTGTAAATTATTTGCTTCAACCATTTGATGCATAGAATTCAAGTAATCATTGCTACTCATGGACGGACTAATGCGACTGCCGTTTGAATCGGTGGTTTCTTGTAGATTATTATATGACATTGGATGGTTAATTGTTTGGAAATGTTGTTGCTGCTGTTGTTGAAAACTCATCAATGTGTTGTGATATCCAAGATGATGCTGGTGATGATGATGATGATTCGAATGTTGATTTTGTGGTGAGGGTGGGGGTAAATGAACTCCACCTTGATGTGACTGACCGGTGGGAGAAGGCAGGGAATAGTTTGAGTTATTTCGTTGCTGCATTAGGCTGACCATATGACCATATGTTTTATTACAACGTAAATCTGTTGCATCATCCGAATCACCTGCAATAATGTGAAATTGTTAAAATAGTGAATTAAAATTAAATAGTGATTTCGTATTGGTAAATATTTGTAAATGAGACACCAGGATTCAAAAACGAAAAAAACAAAATGTTGCATTATCCTCTATCCAGAGTTTACGATTTAACCCCAGTAGTTTGGGCTGTTCAAGTTGGAACCAATTTTTTTAAATTTTAGAAAATGTTCAATTTGTCACTCCTCAATAACTTATTACTTTTGAATTTTAATTAAAATTTGTTGAAAGTAGAAGTAGTAAATTGAAACAACTAACTAATCTAAATATAAGATATCACCAAGTGGACTCTATTTGGTTGTCAAAATTTAGTCGGGTCAGAGAATATATAGTTTTTCCTATAAAAATATTAAAAATTTTGTTAAAATTTGTTTTTCAAATAGGTATTTCAGAACATGTCCAAAATATTGTTCTTTAACCCTTTGACGACCTATGATGATTAATATATATTCCATTATTATTAATCACTATACTCGAAAAACTTGCAGGAGTCAGATACTTGGACATTTTTGAGTACTTTTTTTTTTCAGAAATGTTCGAAGTTCTGTACAAAAACTACACTTAAATAATATTTTCGTCATATGAGAAAGTTTGATCCTACGATTTAGAATAGGGCTGCCAAGTTGTTTCGAAAAGTATCTAGCAAAAAAGGGCTTCGAGAAAAACTTGTTCAAATTCCAAATACAACGAATATTTAAAAAATAAACAAAACTGCTAAAAACAGAAATTTTAATAAAAAATTGATCTCAAAATTGTCCAGACTGATTTAAAAATATTTGCAATATTTGTGTTTCGCGTGTCAAAGTTATCTTCTCTATATATAAATCAATAACATTCATTACTGACTGACTGACTGACTCACACATTCAACATCGCCCAGCCCAAACCGCAAGAGGTAGGAGGCTCAAATTTGGTATGCAGGTTCCCCCTCGGGCGTAGACATCCGCTAAGACGGAGTTTTTGAAAATTCCTTCAGAAAGGGGCAAAAAGGGGGAACAATTCCTCTTTACGGCCTGCCCAAACTGTTGGACCGAGGAAGTTCTTTTCCAGTGTAGATAACAGCTATGACGTGTATTTTGGAAAATCCAACGGAGAGGGGCATAAACAGGTAAAATTCTCCCCCTTGACGGCCTGCCGAAACCGCTGAAGCTGGGAAGTTAAAATTTTGTACATGGGTTCCTCCTCCAATGTAAATGTGCAAATGTGCGAATTTGCAAAAGTGCAAATGTGATTACGTGTAAATGTAAAAATGTCCAAATTTGCAAAAAGGCAAAAGTGAAAATGTGCAATTTTGCAAAAGTGAAAATTTGATTGTTTGATGGATTGATGGTTTGATAAATTGATGGATCGATGGTACGCCCTCCGGCGTATACATTCGCTAAGACATGGTTCTTGGTAATTCCATCGGGGAAGAGCAAAACGGGGGAAAAACTCCACTTTGACGGCCTGTCCAAACCCTTTTATCTAGAAACCTGAAATTTGAAATATGCTTTTCTTGCAGTATGTGCTAACTCATCGATAAAGTCTCCCCCTTAACGGCTTGCCGTTGGACCTAGGAAGTTGAATTTTATTATGCAGACTCCTTCTCCAGTGTAGATAACAGTTAAGATGTAATTATTGGAAAATCCAACGGGAAGGGGCAGAAAAGGGAATAATTCTCTCCCTTGACGCCCTGGCAAAACTGCTGGAGCTGGAAAGTTGAAATTTGGACTATTGGAAATGTCTACGGGAAGGGGCAAAAATGTTTAAAGTCTCCCCCTCAACGGGCTGCTCACACCGATTTAGCTAGAAACCTGAAATTTTAAATATGTGTTAACTGGAGTATGGGCTAACTAATTATTGGGGTACATCTTAGAATTTTGGTCAGATACATGGTAAATGTTAGGGACTCCGGGTAATTATCTACACATTTTTCAACGCTATCAACTAGCGGGCATTGTTCGCTAGTGTTAAAATAAAACTGCACCATATATAGTGCAGGGTATAAAAATATGTATTGGAAGGGAAGGTATTTTTCTCTGTTATTACGATTCGCTATTTTAGGTAAACTTCAATTACCCATTTTAATAAACCAAATGGATAGCAGCTATTAAATTCAATTTTGTTTAAGTAACATTAGTTAACTACAATTCCTCAACTATTACACCAAATATATAACACCTCATAATTACTATTTAATTAACAACCGACTATTTTTCTGATATAAAGTTACTTTCAAAATTCTAATCATATGTTATCGTTAAGCACACTAGGAAACGTATAATAAAAATGAGGTTATTTTATATTCTACGCCATCAGTACATGCAGTATAACCATTTTAACAATTTATTTGCAACACCTTGTAATATTTATGGTTGAATATTTATAATTTTTTTTTTTTAAAAAATTAAAATTTTTTTTGTAAAGGGTTTTAAGGTTAAGAAGAAAAATGAAAGTGTTTTCTCTACAAATTGTAAGGACAATTAATTTTCAATCCGACTAGCTTGTTTCTGCCTCTTTTTTTGGACAGGCGTCATCAGTGATTTGCCATTAAATTATTTTATTATGTGTTATAGTTTTGAGATTATCTCTATATGTTCATTTTTTCAACAAGCCGTCGGCAAATGTTGTCAGACCGACCCAGGAGAAAGAACACTTTTCTAGTTAATTATTAAAATTCAGTGCATTAACATCAACTCAAGATAGTCCCACATCTGTAGTTTATGTTAATAAATAACAATGATAACTACAAATATAATTAAGATTACTCCTAATAATTCCATTAGAAAAACATAGTTATAATTGTGGAATTACATTCCACATATTAATAAGATATAATAAAATTTATAAAGTAGTGCATCATGTAGTCGTTCTGCTTTCACAATTTCCGTTAGTTGAGAACAATTTAATGACTTTCAATTAGACGCCGTTTTATATTTACAATGTGGCACAATAAAAATTTTCAAAACGCCTGGTGAATAGAGTTTAAACTCAACTCTAAATAACAAATTAACTCATGAGACTATCAACCAAAAAAATGCATTTAATATTATTGAGCAATATGCTTTTTAACTATTTGCCAAAGTTACAACAAATAAAAAAAGAAAAGCCAAAAACAAAAGTATCATGTGACATGCAAGAAAGTCATTAGACTCTTAAACAGAATACTACACGTTACAAATTGCTAAGAGTGAATAACTTGCTGCCAAAGCAGCTTTGTGGGCTGTTTGGGTAGTGTTAATGATATTACGGAAAACGAAAGGATATTTTTTTGATTTTACATTCACCTGAGGAAAGGTGGCAAACTGGAGGCAAACATAACAATTTTTAGTAATACTGCCTAAGCTCTACAACAAATTGACTTTTTCCAGTTGTAATCAATTTGTGGCCATATTATAATATCAATGTGTGTGGGTAAGTGGGTGGGAGAAATGGAGGGAGGGAGGGAGGGAGAGTGGATAGAAGCATTTTCACGTCCTCGTTTATTACATTTGTTTGATTCATATTAGTGCACAATTTCATTCCATTTAAACAATGAATGCAATTACATTGTTTAACTTCGAATCCAATTAATAGTTTGAAAAATGTATAATTATATTGTGTTGAGTAATTGCATTTTGATGATGTATGATTACACAGGCAGAAGTTGGGGCGAAACTATATTCGATAACATGTTTGGTTATACTTACACTGTGTATACGCTCGGGGAATTGTGTAGGTAAAATCAACTGCAATATATAGTTATTTTTAACTGCCAACTTGCAAATGTAGCAAAAACAACTGCAAATGTAATTAAAATCGCGGACACTTAACCAAAGAGTATGTACTTTATAGAGAATATATACATCTCTCGATAATTAATTAACTGGCAACAAACTCGCCATAGAGAAGTATACATAAAAACCCATTCATAAAAAATACGAGAGAACACAAAGAAAGTGTAGAAAACCCTTACACAACTTATTGTAAAACTGTAAAAATAAATGCAGTTAAAACAACAAACATAAAAACTACACTCTAATAAATTTCTGTTAAAATTTACCCAACTTATAGTAGGAAACTGTACTCCTACTATAAGTTGGGTAAATTTACTTTGTGTGCATAAATGAAAAAAAGTACACACATTATGCGTAAGTTGGTACACACATAATTGGTAATTTCACATTGAAAGTGCGTAAAAATTAAATGCAATTTTAAAAGTACTTCGAAAATTGTGCGTAAAAAACCTATTTGAAGAGTAAAAAATATACGCATTTAATGCCTAAAAATGCATTTCTATATGCGTAATTATATAAAAAAATGCGTATATTTACCAACGTATGGTTTAAATTAAACTGAAGAAAAATATTTTTTTGTTGAACGAATAAATTTATTATATGTATTTTTTAATAATAATGAATTATAAATATAATACATAATATAATTTGAATGGGTATGTGCCGTCATGATGGTCATCTTGAATTTAAATTCACAATATTCACAAATATTATTTTTATAACTTTTCAAAAATAAATTTTCGTTTTTAGTTTTTTTTTTAATATTTTTCAATTTCCAAATGTCAAAATATTTATTACCATTCAAAGTTAGTATGTGCGTAAATTTTATTTTAACAAAAGAACTTTTATTTTAGGCACAAAGTGTTAAATTTTAAGCACATTATGTCTAAAAATACATCTTGTGTGTATAATTGTATATGAAAGTGTGTACAAAACATTTTTAGGCATTTTTTGTTTATATTTACCGAATTTTCGTATTATTACATAAAACTTTACCCATTTTATTGTAGTTCACTTACAGACATTTTTTAGAGTGTATTAAAATACTGTAAAAATGCAATTTGGAGTGTCAAATTTATGACGGCATTGACTCAAAAACTCAGAACTAAATATATGGCTTTGTTGTGAATTCCGAAACCTCATACAAAACTTCTAAAGTGAAACATTCCAAATGTTTTTTCGTGTTCTGTGATCCACATCCAACATTCTTTTTCGTTTTAATTCTTACAGTAAAAGCTCAGCCTGAGTAAAATTAATTTACAACAATTTATAAACAAATAAATATTTCAAAATTGTTTATAGTTTCCAAAATTTTTCCTTATCATTCAGGAGTCCAAAGTTTGAATTTTTTGAGTGCAATCTGCATTTAGTTCAATTGCTAAATAAAAAAAAATATATAGGACACTCTTTGTCAACCGTTTCAAAGCTCTGGTCAAACTTCATGTGGAAGAATTTTAATGCTCTTGGGCTTAGAATGTTCGTTATTCATCTCTTTTTATGAGCCAGTGTCGCTCAAGATGGCGGCTATAAACTAAAGGAAAATCAGGAGTTCAACTTGTTGGTAATTAACGTCTTCTAAAAGTTGGCATAATAGGTTGGTGAAATTCATTGCATTTTGTATGTATTATCAACTCCAAAACACCATTAGTAGAAACCATAGTAAAAAAACAAAAATTAAATTCAAAGTTCCAAAAAATATGAAAATTTGGTTTAAAATTTCGATTTATTTTTCAAGCATTTCTAGATCTAGTCAATGGATTTGAAAGGTTGATTCTAGTATGAATTTAGTTTAAATATGTCCAAATTATTTTATAGCAAATTTGAGCATTTTAATCTTCGACATCCTTTCAGAGATAAAAATACCTTTAATATTTTTTATTTTGTTTCCTTTAAAAAAAAATTATTCCTAAATAGATGCTGATGAAAAAAAAAAATGTTGATGGGAATTTTAGTGTAGAATAATGTCGTAAAGTTTTTAGCTAAAAATGGTTTCAACAATTTTTATGAAAACAATAAAAGTAACAATCTTATTTTTAATTATCCGCAGGAACGATTATTTTGGCAGTTGCTTGTTAAACTACATACAATAAATGATACTTAAAAGCAAATGTTTTTGTTGAATCGAATATTTTGTCTACTGCAATTGCAGTTAAAATAATTCTAATTCCATATAACTGCAGAAATTTTCTGAGTGTATGTAAAACCGAACTAAGTGGTATGCATAGGAATGGTAATTGTTTTTAAACTAGAAATTAATTTAAATGATATTGATTTGTTATTGCCAGGGCAAGTTTTCTTTTGCTATTAAATGCCTTTTTTACATTTTTATAATGTGTAAAAATGTAATTTTGTACATCGACAAAAGAAAATAAAAAACATTTTTTTTAGAAATTTAATTATATTTCATAATATTTTCTTTAATGGCAACAAAAATGAACATGAATATTTTGTTACACATATTTTGAATATTTTGTAAGAAATATTTTGAGTATTTCATTTTTTTTTTAAATATTAAAAACAAAACTTTAATAAACTTGTATTTTTTAAAATTGTTGGAAAAAGCAAGCCAGCATGCAATGATAACGCTGTGCTAGTTCAAAATTGCAACAAGCGGGGAACCCGGTGAATACACCTAATTCGAGTACGCTGAATCCAGTGGTGCTCACTGCTTTTCTAGGTTAGCTCTAAAGATCATACCAAAATCAACTAAATTGATCTAATTTTTTTCAAGTAGTTTTTTTAGGACGCATGATCATCGATAAAAGCTAATCTAGAAAAACGGTTGGCACCACTGGATTCAGGGTACTCGAATTAGGGTTACCCACTGGGGTATTCGGTCACAGTGTAATCATTTAGTTATAGCTTAGAAATAAACTCAAAACTATAAATATATTTTACCTATAAAAATGGTTCACCCAAAACCACGCCAGGTACTCAAAAATGGATTAAATAAACGTATAAAATCGAAATTCTCCTCATAATTTTCAACAATTTTAGAGTCTTTTAAATATCAGGCAAAGCTTTTCGGATTATTAAGAAAACTTGTTAGACTGTTTTCTTTCGCAAGAAGTGTGTTTAAAAAACACACAATAATAATTTTTTAAGACATTTGTGAAGACCTTTAAGAAGGAATTTTCTCCCTTTTTGCCGCTCTTTATAAAAATATCAAAAAATACTTTCTCAGGGTATACCTACGCTGAAGAAATAAATACATGACAATTTTTCCCTCTTTATCACTCTCCAAAAAATAAATTTACAAAAAGTTCATTTTGGTGAATGTCTACGCAAAATTTTATCTTTACAGATCCAGCTGATTGAGCTCGGTGAATAAGTGAGCACATTTTGCTTTTCAATCCATTTTTACCGCGTTCTGATTGGAATTTCCAAATATTTTATTCCTTATCAGTAAATTAGCACACACTCCAGGGAATACATATTTTAAATTTCACCTTTCTTTGTCAAGGGGGAGATCTTTTCCCTTTCCCGTACGAATTTCCAAAAATCCAGTCTTTGCTGGAGAGCAATGGTGAGCAACTTAATCAGTCAGTCACGTTATTCTTTTATATATAGAGATATAAGTATATAAACCAAAATTTAGTATGAATTTTGTTATATTATACAATGCATATGTATGTCATATTAATGTGTCAGTTAAACACCTACACCTGACTTCTATAAAATCATGCGTTGTCAATAATGTACCGACAAATTGGTATGATAAGAAATTATTGGATACAAAAAATAAAAAAAATATAAATACCTTAATACCTTAATTAAAAATACTTTTCTTTTCAATTTTTTCCATTTCTTGAAATAGACCATCCATACATAATGCGTTCAAAAACCTCAGCTGTCAAAATGTTGTTATTATTGTTTACAAGGAACTCTTTTCAGGCCATTAATAAAGCATGATTAAACAATTTTTGGTCAGAAGACCGCACTTTAAAAACAGTTGTGTTTTATTTTTTTCTTCTTTAAATTTATCAAATATTACCAACTAATAACATTTCAATTAAGTGTGCCGCCACTTTAACGTTGTATTCATCTTCTTCTTGTTTTTCTTTTTTTTTTAACAAATTTTAATTCTTTATGGGCAGCATCAAAGAAAGGTTTTTAATGATAATGCAACACAGATCAACTGACTGGTATCAGGATTACTGTCACTTTTCAAAAAAAAAAAAAAAAAAACAGTGAAGAGATACAAAAAGAGCGAGCAAGAGGAATACAGTGAAATGCTAAGACATGTCAAATCATCATTTTGACACGATTAATGTCAAATTAAAAGGCGTTTAAAAACAATATTGTTAACATTTTATTTTACTCTTAACAGGAAAATTAAAAAAAAAATTCGAATACAAAAAGTACACAATTCAATGAAAAAATTATAGATGAAAAACCACTGAAAGTGATGTATATTGACACTCAGGAGAAAGGTTTTATAATATAATTTCTCAAACAACACTAATCACTTTCAATTAAAATAAAAGAAATATCAAGAAATGTTGTAATTTGTTTATTCAATTTTAAGTGATTTCTTTCTCAATGCTCATTAGTAAATTCACCAATACGATTAAACGATTTAATAAATTCAAAAAATACATTTTCTTACGATTTAATTGGTTACACATTTAATGCAAAGTTTTTAATGTTTTTTTTTTTTTCTTTCAAATTAAAATCTCTTAAGTTTAGGTAGTGTTTCAAACCTGTGTGTGGGCTTTTTACAAATTAGTTGCGTCTATTTTTTTGGGTTAAAGCTTCCAGGTGAGCTACCTAATTTGTTTTAGCTTTTATTTTTTATTTAATACAATATTTCACATCTTTATTAATAGTGTTTTTTGTATTTTAATTATTCTGTTAATTATATTATTAAAGCATTTAATTTGCTAAGCCATAACCTGCTGAGCTTAATAATATAACAATAAATTATAGCAGAAAAAAAACCAGCAGTGTGATGAAAAGAATTATTGAATTTTAATGCAGAAGCTAATTTCAATAATATTTATTTTCGCAAAATTCATTGGGTCAATGCTTTTTGCAAAATACAAAGCAGTGGTTCCCAAACTGTAAAATATTGTTTATACATTTTCTATTTATATTGATGTTTGACTTAATGTTTTAAAATTTTGACATTCTGCTTGAAATCCTTGTTGAATTATGTTTTTTATAACTTAACCTAGATACGAATAAACATTTATCCATTTAAAAAGGTTTCTTTTGCTCCTAAACGTTTTTAACTCATTAATTTTTTACCTTAAAATACAAAATGGTGGATCAAATTTGGTACCGCAACTTAACTCATTAGAGACACATCATAGATCCGCTAGACACATTCAGGGTATTAAAAATATTTTACTTGTTTTATGGAAAAATTTTTGTATCTAACCGATTTAAATTTTTTTATTTTTTTTTTTTTTTTTGCTTTTTGACTTTTTTCAAAATTGTCATTTGACAACTCTCATTATAATTTTTAAAAGTTATGAAGTTGTTTGCCGCCGCAAAACCGAAATATGGCACCAGAAAAAAAAGACAGAATTTTATAATTTAATTAAGAGAAAAATCGCTATTTTATTTGTATAAATAATTTACCTTCGTAGAAAGAAAATGCACGTCGTAGTGCCAAGAGAATCTAATAACGATCCGTTTAGTTCCAATAACGTCTAAGACGAACTTTTAGAGCATGTGGCAAACAACGCTTAAATGTCGTTTAGTACTTTTAATCTATATAAATAGTAAGATATATCATATCTTCGTATTAACCCAAAAGGGCGTCAGAGTTTACCAAAGGCGCAAATTTTATAAAATCGATGAAAATTAAGCATTTCTGCTCAAACAGTAGTATTTAAATGATGTAAGTGTAAACGGAATAAATTTTTGCATATTTTCGATTTCATCTATCTGGAAATTTCATGTTCTGATCGGTCAGATTTTTATAAAATATATACAATTGTCGAACTAATTTTTAGCACAGAAATAAAGTATGATATTTTTTATCAAAATATTTGAAATATTTTTTTTTTTAGTTTTTAAGCCACTGAATTACCCAACAAAACTTTGGTAATGGGTGCGATATTCTCATGCGTTACCTTGTAATGATAGCTCGTTACCTTTTTCATTATTTGCAAGCATAAAGTAATAAGTTACTGATAATTGATAACGTAATAAATGATTTATAAATGTAAAGCAATAATTGAAATATTTTTGAAAATCTATTTTTAGATACATTACTTTGTGTTTTTTTGTAAGCAAAAGGGTAATGTATATTTGTTTTGACAACACTAGCGAAACAACGAAGCGCAACAATTCATTTAAGTTAAAAGCAATCAAATACTATATGGGTCGATAGCTCAGTGGGTAGAGTTCTTTGTTGGCAACCAGAGTTCCCTGGTTCGATTCCCATCATGACCACATTATTTTTAAATACAAAAATTTTAAATAAAATATTTGTAATATTTTTTTTTTAATAAAAATTTCTCTTTTTTAAAAATATATTTTTAGACACATTACTTTTTCCATTCTCGTAACCATATAATTAACCCCTTACATTATCACCTCTAAAGTAATGGGTATATACATAACTTTGAGGCTCATCGCCTGTAAAATTCATCAATGAAGTAAGGTGTAAAGTAATCCATCAGCCCCTATGGCTATACATTACTTTACCCATTATTTGGTAATGTGTGGTGGTCCCATACAAAATATAATCGTTTAAAATCATAAATAGGGGTAGCTATGCTGGAGAATATATTTAACTTCAGCCAAAGGTCTGCCTCCTACAAAAGCTCAATTTTGCAGAGTAGTCGGTGAACATAATACACAATTTATAGGGATTAGACCTTAAGTCTGGACTTTATGTCCATAATCTGAATTTCAAATGTATGGGCATGTCCAGGATTATATCCGTTGGGGATATGTCATGTCATCAAATTTAACAAATAAGTTCCTAAAAATTAGCCAAGAACATAAACGGCGAAGAATAATTGACTTTTCCATACAAATGCTAACGCCAAAGTATTGATATTTATAAGAAGTAGTCGGTGAACATAATACACAATTTATAGGGATTAGACCTTAAGTCTGGACTTTATGTCCATAATCTGAATTTCAAATGTATGGGCATGTCCAGGATTATATCCGTTGGGGATATGTCATGTCATCAAATTTAACAAATAAGTTCCTAAAAATTAGCCAAGAACATAAACGGCGAAGAATAATTGACTTTTCCATACAAATGCTAACGCCAAAGTATTGATATTTATAAGAAGAAGAAAAAACAACTCTTTATTTCGCCAAATCGAATTACATTTTTGAGTCCAAATATGTTTTTTATTAATAAAAAAATTAAGGGAATTTGGAAAATAAAAATTGCCCTTTACAAATATTCGCAGAGAAAACAGATTCATCGTGACAACCAAATTTTTTGCCAACTGAATATATTGGTTGAAGCAACCGAATTATTTAGTTGTCGCAATAAAATGTTTTCCTGATACAATTGAAATATTTGCTTTCAATCGAAACTCTGTTGCATTAACCGAATTTCGTTTGCGACAAGCTTTTTTTAAGCAATTTGGCTTAGGCAAATTCTCGGCTAAGACGATTTCTCAGCTTAATGAAAATATCAAATTTAGAATTACATGTTTATATTTTTGGCACACAACAAAAAAGTCTAGTCGCCCCTGAGTTAATCACTTTCTAACCCCTAATTAGAAACAATTATTTTTGCATTATACTACCAGAATTACTCTGTTGACAAATGTTTAGTAAACAAAGTAAATTGTACTACATATATGTATTGCAGTATATAAAAATATACAACCTCGATATTAAAAAGGTTCTAATGTGCTAAATTGCTCAAAATATTAAAACAAAAAATTTAAAAATACAAATGTCACGTAATCATAATCACATAAGGTTCATGTCTAAGATTATAAAATGATAAGAAAAAAAACACAATTTAGTTAATTTATTGTTGCCACAAATTTCCTTGATTTCTAACTGATTGCCTTATATATTTATATATAGGTACATAAATAATAAAACAAGTAGAAAGACCTCCAAATCAAATGGATCTCAATTTGAAATATATAACACGTATTTTTGGAAATATGAAAAATTCTTATAGTTAAACACAATCTAGAAAATTTGTTCAACACTTGTTAGAATGAGTTAAAAACTTCTATAATTGTATGTTATATTGTACTACACAGAGAAAACAGATTCATTGTAACAACCGAATTGCTTCCCAAACGAATGGTTTGGTTGAAGCCACCGATATATTTGATTATCGCAGTCGAAATTCGGTTAATGCAACAGAATTTCTGTTGATACTAAATATTTTAATTGCATCAGGAAAACATTTGGTTGGGACAACTAAATAATACGGTTAATGAAACCAAAATATTCAGTTGGCAAAAAATTCGGTTGTCGCAATAAATCTGTTTTCTCTGTGTATATTTAGACCGGACGAAATGTAGTAGTTTTTGACTATTCTCAGTTTTGGAGTCGAAAATTATAAAAAAATATTTCAGTTTTTCAATACAATTACAAATCGAAAATCAGATTTTATGTGTTTTTTTTTCAAAAATCAAAAAAATTAATCGACACTGAGCATTTTTGATATATTTATAAATAATTTTTGATACACCCTGTTACAATGAATATAGAGGAAAAACAAGTGTCGAATATTTAATTTTTTTAAATTATTTATATGTATTTTAACTTAATAATTAATAATTTTTTTAGTTGATTTTAACATGAGAACCTTTAAAAAAAGCGTTTAATAAAGATTGCAATATGACAAATAAAAACTAAATAACCAGTGTAAATGAGTTGGCTTTTGTAATTTAATTTTGAAACAGTCTTAAATTCAGTATTAATGTTTTAAAATATCATCGAAAGTGCAAATTTTATGTCTTAGTTAAAACTTATTATACTTTTGAAGATTTTTAAATGAAGATAAATCGTAAAAACTTTGACTTTAAGTAAGCAAAAGGATTAAGGTTATCCTTTCATTTTTGTTATTAGGGAGCTTTACAAAAAAAAAAAGTGTTTTCAATGGGCGTTTTTTATGGATTCTTATATATTTTTTTAAAGGTAATTTAAGTTTTTTCTTTTTTCTTTTTATAGTGTCTGCAATAAAAATGATTGTTTAAATGAATTATATTCAAATATTGTCTTGCTTACTGTCTGCCTGGTACCATACAGAGATGTCACGTGATCCTTGTCTTTGCTATTCGATTACAAATAAAGAAAGAGTAAGTAGTGTAAAGTTTGATTTGATTTTGAAAATGATTAGAAGTATATTTTGTTAAACGCCTACCCGTTAAGTAAACAAAGGTGTTGTGCAAAAGTGGTTTATGGTTTTTGACGCGTCAAAATTAATTTGATTTTATTAATCATAAATTAAACGAACGAAATGTTGACTCCTCTTACAAGGGAAGTCTCCTCATACTTGGAAGAGAAAAAACTAAGAAATACATACTATTTTTTAGCTGTGTTGAGCATTTTCATGTTGACGCCAAAGATACCTAATGCAAATTGGTTATCAGGAGGATGGTAATTTTGAACAAAAAAGTTTTGAACGATTTTGAAACCCAATTATTAAAATGAGACTAGGCCAATATATCTCTTACCCCTCTACAATGCATCCAAGTTTGATTATGATCTGAGGGTTCGTCCCAGGAAACCTCACTTGTAATATCGTCAGCTGAAATGTAAAAGGGCGTAACTAATAAAATTTCCTTCTGTCTTACGATAAGAATAGCAAAAATTCATATCTGTAACGTTTTTAATTTTTAACATATTTTGGTTGCTCAATACAAATTTTACTTGGGGTTGTGTAATTATCATTTCTTCGCAAAATTTTAGCATCTTATAATCTATTTGTGATTAATTTTAAATTATCAATGAGTTAATTAAAATGTATAACGAAGTTTTTTTGCTTCTCCTGCAAATTACTTAAAATGCTAGTTACGACCTTTTATACTGCTAACGACAAAATGTACAAAATTAATATTTAATTAAAAATATTAATAATCATAATTAAATTTATAATTAATACAACACATTATACATTAATAAGATAAAACAAAAATTAACAGTAATTGACGTTGAACAACAAATTCATTAAATTATTAAACACCAACTAAAAACTACTAATTAAAAAAGATTCGTTCGTTAATCCATTCATCCATCCATACAAGTAGTTAGGTACACACACACAAAGAAAGATATTATTGTGGTTTACAAGCTGTCACATATCATTTTAAAAGTGACAGCTTAAGGTTGTCGGGGGCCACGAGTCCATTAGTAGAAAACCCAACAATAATTTGATAGAACAATTTAAAAAATTTCAATACATTAAAAACATTGATAATAAAGGGTGGTTAAATTTTTAGGGACGATGTTGATTTTGAATAAAACACAAAATATTTAGGAAATTATTGTCATTTCGTTTTATTATGATAATATGGTATGATTCAATTATGTATGGAACAAAATAAAGAATTATCTCATCCTTTAGCTCTTGAATTGTTGCTGGCTTATCGACGTACACCTTTTATTTCAAATAACCCCAAAGAAAGAAATCCAACGGTGTCAAATCACATGATGTTGGTGGCCAATTGACATCGCCACCACGTGAGATAACACGGCCATTGAATTTTTCGCGCAAAAGAGCCATTGTTTCGTTAGCTGTGTGATACCGTCCTGTTGAAACCGCATATCGTCCAGGGTCATATGCTCAATTCCTGGCAACAATAAATTCGTTATCATCTCGCGATAGCGAACACCATTCACGGTAAATGCTTGGCCGACCTCATGACACACTATCGCGAACAACAGCAATGTTTTCCGCAGAACGAACTGGGAGAGCATGAACAGGTGTTTTCACAGACCCGGTTTTCTGAAATTTGCCCACAATTCTCCCGATTGTGGACACATTTAGTCGATTATGCTGACCAAAAAATCACGAAGTGCACGAAATGCATTTTGATTTGAACGCATTTTCATAATAAGCCTGAATAACTTTAACGCGTTGCTCGATTGTGTATCTTTCCATGGTTCAAATTGAGTTAGTCTGAAATTGAGAAATGTCAAATTAAATGCAGAAAAAACTTGACGTTTAGGTGTGGTTCACATTCAACATCTGCCCTTAAAATTTAACCACCCTTTATAATGATAATTCCACACTTTTCACATATGCAGTTGCTCTTCTTTATTATCGTATTTATCGATTTTGAGAGTTTCCTCTAATATTTAAACATTGTTTACATCGTGATAAATGCATTTTTGTATTACTTGTTGTGTTATAAATTAAGCCCACTATAGAGCGCTACTAATTGGTTTCAATACACCACACATTACAAATTTTTAAGCCCGGTTTATTGAATGATTCGATTCAATCGTTCGTTTTTCCTTCTTCTCAGTCATTTGTCTGCTATTGAGATGAATATGCTTGTTGTTGTTGTAGTAGTAGTATTATTAGTTGTTGTTGGTATTATATGATTGACAGTTTAATAAGGCTTGTTTGACTTTTTGATATTATAAAATACATTTGTAAGCACTTAATAAGTTTTAAGTGGTTATTAATGCAGATTAATTGAACAGTGCTCAGAGGCGTAGTGATTAACGTAAAAACAAAGATTTAACGTAAAATTGTTTTTTATATACATACATACACTCTAATTAATTTCTGTTGAAATTTACCCAACTTGTAGTAGGAAACTGTACTCCTACTATATATGGGGTAAATTTACTATATGTGCGTAAACGAAAAAAAATACACTCATTATGTGTAAGTTGGTGCACACAAAATGGGTAATTTTACATCGAAAGTGCGTAAAAATTAAAGGAAATTTTAAAAATAATTTCCAAATTTACTAAAATTGTGTGTAAAAAATCTATTTGAAGTGTAAATATACGTATGGAATGCCTAAAAATGCATTTCTAAATGCGTAAAAATACTAAAAAATGCTTATTTTTACCAACGCAATGCTTTAAATTAAACTGCACAAAAACATTTGATTTATAAGATAAAAAATTTATTTTTATTTCATACATTTATGATTTATTCAAAATTATTTAAAAATATAATGCAGAATGCATTTAGCTATTATTACATGATTTAGCGCAGTTTTCGAATGGGCATGTGCAATTTAAAGTGTGCGTCATGATTTGTATCATCTTTCAGATATATTAATTTTAGTCATCCGGGCACTTACAATACAAATTTTAACCACAAAGTGTTTAATTGTAGACATATTATGCCTAAAAACACTTTTTGTGTGTATTATTCTATATGAAAGTGTTCACAAAACAGATTTACACATTTGGTTTTTGTATTTACCGAATAATATTACCGAATAATATTACATAAAACTTTACCCATTTTTTTGTAGTAAATTTACAAACATTTTTTAGAGTGTACTCATGCTCGTCGACGATACATTAATTTATTCATTAATCTTTGTGTGCACAAACTTTTTTATATTTATTTATATAAATAAGGCATTCAGTCTGTAAGATGGAACTATGACTGGTAGTAATCCCCAGAAGAAAGCGTATATAAATATCAGAATATTTTCGAATTCTGTATTATGTTCACCGATAACTTTGTCAATTAAAAGTTTTGTGGAACTTTTTTTGTGTAAAACTAGCCTTTGGCCAGGCGTATGTAAAATTCCGGCTTTCCTAACTAAGGCTATTCCACAATATACTAAATAATATTTCAAGCATAATCTTATTGAAAGTGTTCACAATGCTCATTGGTATTCGGACCAACTTACAAAGATTTTTCAAAAAAGTATCAAAAATAAAAATTATATTTATCTATTTATATTAATCGTAAATTTACAAATCATATCGTAATACCTAACTGTGCACTAGCAACGAAGGCTAACGGCTCGTTGTAGCGCAAACAGACCAAAGCCTCTGGTGAGAATCGAACCCACGATCACCGCACGCTAACAGCTAGCCTACCGAGGCGCTCAAATAAATAAAAATAAATAATAAATTATACAAAAATCCGTTTTCTATCTAATAAAGGGTGATTTTTTCTAGGTATTTAATTTTATTTAAATATAACTCATCTAAACCACCAAAATGATTTATTTAGTTTTTTTTTTTAAAGAAAATTCTATACAGCACTAATCAAGAAGCGAGAATTAATTTTGCTACCAACGACAGTTTTAAGAACTTCAATTTAATATTCGAGCCTATTCTGAAAACCAAATCCATATAAAATTATTCGTTTTTATATAAACATATGTGTTGCAAAAAATTGTATGTCAATTCGTACTTACCCTCATCCATATGTTGATGTCGATTTTTTAAGCCCAAAATCGCATCAATTGTATGACGTGGCGTTAATGCTTGATTTGTATTGGCGTATTTCCGTACAGTATCCTTAAAAACTAAATCGGCATCTAATAATAAAAAAAAGAAAAAAGGTATACCCTTAATGATAAAACAGTTATTTTCAACGAATAATGTGGAAATAATGAATTATTTCTTTTAAAAGGAAGCATTAGTCAGGAAATAAATATTTCTAAAATATTAGTTAAAAAGAGCAAAAACAACATTGAAAAATTTTAGAAGTGAATGTTTGGTATTAACTTGTATTGTTCCATAATTAAACAATTAAAAAAAAAATTAGTCGGTATTGCCCGACCATGAGATATCGTACACCACAGTTCGATTTAGGTCATATTTAGGAAAGCGAATCCCAGGATGAGATCTTATCCTTATTATATCAAGGGTATAATAAATAAAGTCAAAATCGTTTAAGGTCATTCAATACTGAGGTATGATTTATTGTTCTGTATAATAATCATATATCTACGATCTTGTGTCTTCAAATACTACTTAAGCCTATGGCAAAGCTATACCAGGTAAGGTCATAAGGTAGAATTTGGGTTCTTTGATTGACAGAGAAGGGTTTTTTTTTTTGTTTACTTTTTGTATGAATTTTTAAAATATTTTGTTGTAATCGCAAGAAAATGTTTTAAAATATATCTACCTGGTATTGTTTTGCCATGCTTAAGCCCAATTATGATAGGACTTTTCTAAGAGAGATACGTCTCAATATGGACCGACTTTAACCAATTTCCATAGGGTTCATCGTTAGGCCAACAGAAGTTCTCGTTTAAAATTAAGACGGATATAAGGTCATTTTTAAATCGACTTACAAGGAGGGTGTTCCAATGGGTTCCTACCGAATAAAATTCGGATATGTGATAGAGGAAAAAATTAAGAGACATGTATTTTTATCGGTCCAATCACATGTTTAGAGATTCACGTGACCGCTTCATTGTAATAGGGACTGTTCACGGGACCGGTTTTTTATATGAAAAACACCGGTCACTTTAACATGGGTTTGTCCTAGGAGTGGCCAAATGCCCTCTGCGACATGTCACAGGGCTGGTCTAAAAGAAAATGTCACACAACTAACCCCAGAGAACATATCATAGAACCAATGCAAAAGAACCCGTCCTCTTTTCACCAATCTCGTTATATATATTTTCGGAACCGCTCTAGTTTTCGCCTATCACATTTACCCGCAGGGAGGTTACAAATTAAAGGCATTTTAAAGACACATCAACCGGTTGGCTTAAATCCAAGTTCACACAAAATAATGCCGATTTTATGTAATCGAGAGGATGTCTCGTCTTTTGTAGTAAGCAACCATTAGGCTTTTGGATCAATTTTCCCCAACAGCTTTTTTCACCTACACGTGGCAACCCTAGAGTTTAACATAGGCAATATAGGTATCAAAATTCTTGTATTCTTGAAACAAAAAAATTTGTGAAATAAAGACAAATACTGAATAATTTTTTATCTCAATTCTTAACCCCTTAACGTGAGATTGATTCCACTTTACAGTTTTTATACCACATGGTGGTGCGCTGATGTTTGTAACTTCCAACAATATCCCAACAAAAATAAATGGATGTGATTCTTAGAGAATCAATTTCTCATTAATATCAAAGTATCATTTAGTTTTGTGTTTTCTTTTCTAAAGCAGTTCTTCTTGCTACTAATGTAAAGATATTTGCATTGAAATTTGGTGCATTAGATTTCATAGCCCAAGGACGAATCCTATTGAAATCGGTTGAAATCGTTTCATATACATAAAGATCCAACTCCCATAGAAAGGCCCTTCCTGGATTGGACTTAAATGCCATTTAGGCAAACAAAAACTTAGAGCACTGGCTGAATTGTAGCATTTGAATGTTAGATGAAATCATAAAACATGCCTCCAAACTTAATGAAAATTGGAACATATATGGTTCAAGTCCCCATTTAAATCCATCTTCCCGGTACTTCCTTAAGTTAATTTTTTCAACCATTTCATTCAGATTCATCTATATATTTTTTGCTCTTTTCCCTGAATTTCGACCGCTTTCCAAAATATTGCCAAAATTATAATTTTCTTACTTGTACTAATAAAAATTAATATAAAATAATTTTAAAGTAAAAATGTTTACTATTCTTTATTTATTTTATTTTAACTATTCTTTATTGTTTATTTCAGCAAAATATTTTACTACATAATTTTTTAATCTTCATATAATAATTAGTTATTAAAAAGTTTATCAAATCGATTTCCATTAGTTCTTACAAGGATTTCAAAAAATATTTTTTTCTAATACTTTCGCTTCACATACTCGCTGTGCAAAAATTACTCGTAGGTAAGCTGGACTAAAATTAGTCTTCTGCTGGACTAAAAATAGTTAACTTTTCTGTAATAATTACAGATTTTTCTGTTACTTTTACAGCCTAATTTATTCGAGTGTAAATTAAAATTATGTAGCCTGTGCGGGACTGCAATAAAACAAACAATAATGTAATTAAAAATACGATAAACTCATTTGAATTTGTCAACAATTCAAAATACATTTTAATATTTTCATTTTTTTATATTTTTATACATATAAAATCAACAAACATGCACTTCCAATTATAAGTTGGCAACGCTTTTTTTTTTGTTGAAAATTTAAATGGACGCATGACTGTGTACGAAGACATGTTTTTAAATTAACAAGAAAAAAGTATATAATTTAATAAATGGTAAAATTTGTTAAAAATTAAAACAAATTTTAAGAAGCGATAAGCAGGCGACCTAAAAACAACTAAACTAATGTAACATGTTCATGCATGTTTTTTTTTTTGCAGTTTTAGTAAAATGTTATTTTAATTACATTCTGAATGTCCTTTAAATGAAAATTACTCTATAATTAGTTTTAATTTTCGAATGATTTCATTGTAAAAAAATGTCGTTGATCGTTGGGAACACCTTTCACTCATGTTTATATTTTTATTATATTTTTTATTAAACATAGTTGACAACATGTAAACTAATGCACGTGTTGCTGCTACATATTGTTGCACAAACATTCTAAACAACAGTGGCATGTCTAAGTTCCTGATGTTGTTGATTTAAATGCGTGTTTACGTGCAATTTCTGTTAATTAAATCAGTTAATTTTTTTTTTGTCATTTATGCATTTTATTCAATGATGCAGGTTGGTCACCCCTTCGTCGTTTACTCATTCACTTACTGTGTTGCTGTTGTTGTTATTGTAGTTTAAATAGTTTCCCATATAAAGTACGACTAAAAGGCCTCTTTCACATATCATGTCTCTAATACGATGTGATTACTATTTAAATGTAATGACATGCAAATATAAGACTAATTGTTGTTCTGATTATGTCGTCCTATAAACAAATTAAACTTGTTGGTTTTCGTTTGGACATTTTTTTTAAATGCAATTTAATCTGATAATAATTTTTTCTGTGTTGTCAA
Source organism: Eustalomyia histrio (assembly GCA_949748255.1). Classification (NCBI taxonomy): domain Eukaryota; kingdom Metazoa; phylum Arthropoda; class Insecta; order Diptera; family Anthomyiidae; genus Eustalomyia; species Eustalomyia histrio. Next base: position 893,286 of record OX456527.1, on the reverse strand, counting down.
TAATTAAAAACCTATTTATATATATATTTACTAAACATATTTAAAAAAAATAATACTTAACTGACTAATGTTTTTAAATGTAATTAAAATATGTCAAATTAACTGCAGGCCTGGGGGATTTCAACTACATTGTAAAATATTAACTTGAGTTAACACGTTGAATTAAAAATAAAAACATCGGTGGAAACAACAAAAATTTATGTTAGTTTGATAAATGGGTCATTATTAGGGCTCGGAAGTTCATGTAAGTGTTTTCGTTAGCTGGAGAATCAACATGATTCCAACAAAATCGCATCAATTTGTTAATGCATATTTTGACATAATTGAATACAAATGACAATTTTTGTTGCATATTTTACTATAAATGCATATATCTCTCAAAATGCATGATTTTAAGCATACTTTTTGATATTTTACTAAAAATTGTGGTTTTGCACATTTTTTAAAAAGAAAGTTCAAAAAGACAAAAATACATTTATAATAAATACCAATTTTTTACGATAAATATAAATTTTTAAACAAATTTAAATTGTAATAATTTTATCTGTCAGTCCGTTGAAATTACAGTCACGGCGCAAAAATGCAAGAGAGTCTGCTAAGTTTTCCTTAAATTGTTAACAAAATCAGTCCAGCGGCTTAAAATTACAAGTGAAAATGTGAAGGGACCTCTAAATTGTCCATATAAATTGGTATACAGTCAAAATACATTCGTGCTGACAACCAAATGAGTGTTGTTAAATACAAATGCATCAAAAGTAATTATTATTTTCGATTTTACCCTCTCCAAATTTAACCAAATTTCATGTGGTGGTTGCACTCGGTATACGTAGGATGTGAGCTAATTTTTTATTTAGCAATTTATGAAATATAGCGTCTTAGACTTAGGAAAAAAATTTTCGTTAAAGTAGTCTTGTAGTAGTAGCACTTGCCTCTTAAACTGCTTAAGAAGAAAGAGCCATTGAGGTATTATTCTAAAGCTATTGATGGTAGGATCATTTTAATTAATAATATTTTTCTCAAATGCAACATGCACTTTTTTTCATTCCGCGATTTAATGTGTACTCAATTTTCAATTTTCGGTCTAAGTTTGGGCGAACACTTCTTTTAGGCTAAACTCCGGACGAGGTGGGGCACTAATGATACCCGAATGTTTCGGTTGCGACTACGAAAAAACAATTCAGACATGACTTATTTGACTGTGACAACAAAATTTTGGTTGCTGCAACTGAGCTTTCGATTGGTGACAAGTTCGGTGGTGAGTTTGAATTTGGAAAAAAACGTTTTGTCATATTTTTCCACCAGCTGCCTAGAAACGAATAATATTTTGTTTTATAAAAAATTTCTTTTCATCTCGAATTTTGTGTTAGACATCTTAAAAAATTGTTGCACTTTCATTAAATTAGGTTTTAAAAAGCAGAAATAGGCTTAAGACATTTTTGTTAAATCTCTATGCCCGTAGACTTGTCCCCTAAAACGCACTAGTGACATTGTCTTTAGGACACAAATTCCAAATAAATTATTCCGTCGGTTGTTTAAAAATTATATTTAAAAAAAGAAATATGAATGTTTCTTTTGATTACCTTCTTCCATCACTGAGTTTTTATTTCCATTTTGTGTTAAATTAAAATCCACATGTTCCAGATTTTTAAATTTTTCCACAATCATTTGTAAATTTTTAGGATCTCGTACATTTTCTAATAAATTTCGAAAATATTCATATTGCTTGGGTGGCACTTTTGCCGTACCGCCGCTATTAACAACGAGCTTTTCAAAAATGTGTTGAAAAGTTTGTTTTTGAACATCCGACAAACCGGTTATCGACGCCGTTACCGGCGAAGGCGGCGTGGTGGGTGGTGAAGAGACGTTGGCAACATTTGCAGGTGTGCCAGTGGAGGCTTGATTAGGTGGTGGCGTTGTTTTTATGTCCATTTTGTTGTAGTGTTTTTAATTAATCAGTATATATATTTTTTTTAATATTAAAAAAGCTTTATTCAAATTATGATTATTAATTCATAATTTTTTTTATTAATTTCTTTAATAAATCACAGTTAAAGCACTTCACTTCTCATAATTTTTTAGGTCAATTTCTTTTATTTTTTTACTTTTATTGAAATTAAAAAAAATATTAAAGGAAAGCTCGCAAAGCTTTAAAGCTAATTATATTTTTATTTTTTTATTAACACTTTATAATTCATTTATCGTAATGAGTTTAAATAATTTTAGCGTAACAATTTAATCCAAGGTGCTTATCAACTTCTTGATATTTCTTTGTATAAATATAGATATATTTTTTAGTTTGCTCAAGTTCAAACGCGATTAACCGTTTATCCAACAAGCGCCAAACACGTAACGTACTGTCTTAAAGCAAAGGTAGCAATAAACATGAAAGCCCATAAATTTTGGCACAGAAGCCAACTAGTAACATACCTCAAATGGTTTGCTAGTGCTTTGTTTTTGTTTGCTTTTCTTTAAAGCCTTTGCAGCAGGGGAAATATTCAATTCAAATTGGAAACTGGTTTTGGTGGTTGTTTGAAAAAAAAAAAAAAGTTTGGTTGGTTGGTGATGTTTTTACCTCAATACATTGACAAAATAGGCGGAGTTTTATTTCATCTCCACGCAGAGTAGTTCATTTCAATGTCCTGATGTTGTGTATATGCATTTAAAAATATCCTTTTTTGTTTTAGTCCTCAGAGAGGAAGAGAGTGAGCATTTGTGTTCGATAGTTCGAGAGATTTTCAATAATGTGTATTTTTAATAGGGCAATATATATTGTTTTTGTTGTTGCTGTTGCCTTTGAAGGTACGCGTGCTGTTAACCGAGCTAAGCAGCTTTTATCTTACCGAAAAGTAGTGTGAAAACCTTTTACAACATTCTCATAAATGAGTCTAGTCTTTTGTGTAGAGTGTTGGGTATTAATTCTACTTGACTTGAAACATTGCAATATGTATCGGTAATACACAAACAGATTATGCAGATTTAGTTTGTTTTAAATCATGTTCTTTGTCGTATAAGTATTCAGAGATAATTAGGTTTAATAGAAGTGCTGTAATATGTTAAAAAGTAGAGGATCTGATTTAGGTATGACATAAAACTGTGCATAAGAATTTTAAAATTCTTTTTTCTATTTCACTGTTTTAACTGTAAATAGCAACTGCTGTTTATAGTGAATTTATACTAAATAAATACTAAATTCAGGATAAAGATAACTTATTTATTGGTCTCTTTCACATATCATATGCATAAAGAACATTTTCTGATTTGGCCTTGCCCAAGGGCGCCGAAAGGACGTAAAGTCACAATTTCCTCAATAAACGTTTTTGCTGGAATTAAAGCTAAACTCAGGTCATGTTTTCCAATTTCAAGCCTTGATTTGAACTTTAATTACACTTTAATTCAATTGCATATTCCATCAAAACGGATACTGGAATTCAAGTCGAATATTACTGTGAGAATATACTTTAATTCAAGTTCATACAACATAATAATAACACTTGTTTACAAGCCCTAATTTCAAGTTTAAACAAAGCCAATTTATTAACTCTTTTTAACTAACATACATACATTTTTATAGTTTTAGTTTTGTATATTTGATATTGATTTTTTGACTTTCGAATCCCTTTTTTATTTAGAAGCTTAGAAATTTGTAGAATTTTCCTGAAAAAAAAATATAATGTAAGGACAGAGTTTAGCTCCAAATACATGTGGCTTACCTTTTCGTTAAAGTCCATTGAAGAAATTCAGATTTTTTGATTTGAACAAATGTTTTAATTTTATTTTAAAATATTGACAATAAACGAAAAACAAAAATCAAACTATTTTTATTTGTATGAACTTGATTTTGACTGTAAAAAACACTTAAAATAAAGCACAATGCAAGCAATATTTAAAGCACTTGAATTTTTAACTTTTCAATGTTTATTGGGTTGTTAGTTAAAAAAAAAAATAATTTTTATTGAAAAGCAGAAAAAGAATATTAAAAAAACGTAAAAAATGTATTTACAATCGGCATACATTACGGATAATAAAAATCTAGTTTTGAGTCTCGACTTGTAAAATGAGTTCTTATTTTTGCTGAATATCGTCAGGATAAATTTGACGAATATTTCACCAAAACTATTTAACAGATCTTTTTGAAATTAAGCAAAGCTGTTATACTCAGAGTTACAATCAGAAAAAAAAGTTAGTAGAAAAATTTGTAAAAGGTTTTCCCATCCCATTTTACTATTTATGTACTGATTTTTAGTAAAAAAATTATTATTTAGTAAATTTGTTTGCTATTTAAATTTTACAAATTACAGAATATTTACAAACTTTTGTTGCTAGTTTCATATTTGGCCCAGAGGGCTTGGTTCTTGAATATTTGAATAAAATAAATGAATAAATTCAAAAAATATTAGAAGCTTTAAAGTGTAACAAGTGTATCAAATAATAGTTGAGTAAATTTGTGAATTTTAATAATTTTTTTTATAAAGTAAAATTTTGCTATATTTTACAACTCATTGAGTTTACTAAAATTTACTAAAATTTAGTATAGCTTACTAATTTTTTATACTAATTTTATTGTACTACACGTCAGCAGGCATGTGTTCCTAAGATAAGCAAAAAATACCGCTGGGCTCAAATTAGAAAAATTTCCCGTAATAACAGCAACATTTTCAGTTGTCGTTACAGACTTTTTTTGGTAAGTAAAATAATTTCGTCAAAATTTATGGATGTTTAGTGTCAACTTCAAGATCAAAATCGCCATATTTATAGCACAAAAAAAAATTATTTGATTTTTGGATTTCTTTATTCATCTTCAACCTTTACTGTGCTATATCGCCTTAATAAAAATAAAATTTGCCACAGTATGTTTTTAAGTACAAATATTATCGCTATCAGAAGAAATATTATTAGAGGCTTAACAGTGGTCAAGTTTTATTCCGAGAGCCCAAAACAAGGCCTTCACTATTATAACTTTTATGTTGAATAAGACATAAGTTAAGATAACCATTACGAGAACAAGGTATATTGAGTTTATGCTATTTTTTGCAAAAACAAAAAATATTGGACCACCCCACCCCACCTTTAATATATCGATCGATTTAGCGATGTCTTTCTGACTCACCATGTATTACCTAACATCAGGCAAAATAAAACTTTCTGATTTTTTTATTGTTTTACACATTTGGTGACAAATATTGGCACAAGTACATTTAGATCCATCGAAAAGTTGACAAATCTATTTTAGTGTATTCTATAGTCGGCATGACCGATTTTAGATATTTTTATCCGATAAGAATAAAAAGGCAAAATATATTTTTTACAATAACTAGGGAAGAACAAGGACCATTCGCCTGTGGATCACATTATATTTAAATAGGTCAAAGTACAATTTATGCAGTTGTCGATTACGTATCACACCTTTGTCCTTTTTTTTTTTTTAATTCGTGTTCTAGCAAAATATTTCAATTTGATGTTCCGTTGATATCTATAAAATATATGAGCAAGTAGTTTTTTAATCCAATTTTCTGGGAGTGGTTGCACCTGAGACATATTCGTCGATTTGTTTGGTTTTTCGAAAACACTACGTTTTGACTCCGTTTGCTGTAACCGTTTTCGTGCCGTTAAAACGGGCTTCACCGTTTTTCATCAGTCTTGATTCAGTAATAAACGGTGTTGTTTATTAAATATAAATATGTAGCCAAATAATAAAAAAATAATTAAATAAAATAGATTTCTAAAATCGTACAACTCTTCTGTTAAGTTTAATATTGTATGAATGCAAACTAAGGTGAGAAACTAAAAAATTAAAACGTGGTAATTCCATTAATTAAAACGTGGTAATTGCTTTCTTCGAATGTTTTCTTTGTGTTGGTTATTATTTTCTTTTATTTTAATAAATCTAAAAAAATAATATGTATTACTCAAAATAATTTAAGATTTGTTTGTTTCTCATCCTTCTAGTGTACCATTATTGCAGTCCTTTTTAAATTTATAGTAATCTCAAAAATTTTAAAAATGCTAAAGGTGAAGTAAAATTCATACAAAAATGTGTTGCGATATAACGAATATTTCGGTATAACGAATGGGCCCGACGATATACAATCGTTATACCGGTCTTGACTGTATTTTAATAGAAAAAAACTTAAATTTTTGGTTATTTTTTTAATTTTTGTTTGTGGCAACTGAGCACATATCTGATTAGTATTTAGATCAGAGTGAGAGAGAGAGCAAAGGAAAATTAAAAGAGAAACACCCCTCTATAATAGCAATATATACATATTTTTAACGAATGCATACATAAAAAGCAAAACATATTAAATTTTCTTCATACAAATTTTTGTATGTATGTCGTAAAAATGTTAAAATGTGTTAGTGTGTGCAGTTTACAAAAGGCATTTAATTTTGTTATTTTGCAATAAAGTGTTTAACTGGAGTTCAGTAAAATTAAGTTCATTCTGACATACAAACACAACCATCATATCCGAATATAAATGGATAAACAGCCACGAGGAATTTACACTCCGTGTAAATAGAAAATATTCAAAATATAATTAATCATTTGTCATTTGTTTTTAAATGTTGTTAAAACAACTGAAAAATCAGAAAACGAATGGTTATTCGAAATTAAGACAAATATACTATTAACACATCATATACGAATGTATTTATGTATGTGTATCAAGTTCTTGTAATTTGATTTAATAAAAAAAATATTTGAATATTTTTTAAACAAACAAAAATTTAAGTTTATAATAACTACAACGGAGCAAATAAACAACAAATTTCTGTTCTGTGGGTAAATTTTTATTAAATTTCAATCAAATCAAAAAAGGAAAAGAAACGAAACGAAAAAAATGGATAAGAGACAGTAAATCATTTTGAACAAATGTATAAAAATGGGAATATAAATATTTCTTTGAAAAATAAATGTGTGTTCCTTTATTTTGAACTAAATTGAAAACTTTTTAATGAAACTACAAGCAGTAAACTATATAATATTCTGTTGTAATACAAAATCAACAGAAAGTAAACCAGCTGCTGCAATGATTAAACGTCAGTGAAAAAAAATCTGTCAATCGTTATTCAAAAATATTTTAAATTCGAATTTATTTCGTCTACTGAATCGTGGAATTTGTTTTTTTTATTTTACTTTTATATATTTTTTATATTTACTTTTTGTATGCATTTTTGAAATTTTGTATTGTAATCGAGAGGGCACGTTTCGTATGTGTCTACCCGGGTGTTTATATGTCGTATTTGTAGTGACTACTATTAAATATTGACAATTATTTAATAAATTTTATAGATTGTGCCAATTTTCTATTATATTCATTAAAATAATCGTTGCTTCTAATTGGATCCTTTGATTGTTTTTCAGTTCCTTTTCTCTCTTTTAATATCGAGTCTTATATTTTTGTTTTATTTTTAACAATTAGTTCCAAATTAATTAGCAAATAAATTATAATGGTTTTGATCAAATTCCAACAAATCTTTTTTCTGGGTGTACACAAATAAATAACCATATTCCCGCTAAACGGAGTATTTTTACCAACACATGCATACAAGCTTATAAACTTAAAAATTTATGAATGTTTATTGATGTGTAGATGGAACACACATGAACACACACATACAAATATTTATATCATTTTTAAAAGGATAATTGAGATACATATTTGCACACCGTTTAGATAAGAAAAAAAAACTTTTATTCGTGTGAGTATCCTGTGTGTTTTTAATGGATCTTCATTTAACACATGTGTACGTACAACGAGTGTTTAAGATACAAAGAATAAAGAACAGAAAAGATATGTATACATATGCATGTTATGCATGTGATAGAATGTTTTCGAGTCGTATCCATATAAATGGTAGCATTTTAATAATAGATATTGTTGGTTTTTTACTTTATTTTCGACAAGGGGTTGTTGATTTTTAATTTCTGTTTATTATTATTTTTTTTTTTTGTTTCATTTAGTGTTGCGGTTTGTTGTTTTATTATTTGATTGAAAAATTAAAACGCAATATAAAAAAATCTTATATATTTTGTTTTGTTTCCTTTTTATAAACAGCCATATTGGGTTTTCCGGTACGAATATATTGAGAAAGCATGGATATTTTAAGTTTGCAGGAAAACAATCAAGGAAATATGTATCTTTTTCTTTCGATAACAAAACCGGATATTATTTAATAATATTGAATTTGCAGTACTTTTGAAAAAGTACGACATCACGGCGCACAATGGGTGAAACTACCAATCTGGGACACAAAAATTAATTTCGTCTAAACTACTGGTACGATCTTAATAAAATTTATGGAAGACTACTAATAAGGCTTTCAAAAAAAAATGTCCTGAAAGTAATGGTCGATAAACACAGGATGCGTTACAACGTTCCAAAGTACACACTTCCAACGAAAAAAAGTTTGAAGGCGTGTATATAACTGTTTTCTGCTATTTCAAATCCCGACTATTGCACTGTATATGAAGTTATATCTTTTACCATGTCCATCTTATTTAACCTCGAAGATTTTCACAAAATTTTTTAAATTTGTTTTTAATTTTAAAAATTTCGCCAAAACGCAATAAAATCACGTGACGTAAGTCGATATTAAATTATTTTTGCATTTTTGAAATTGCACTAAAATGCATGTTAATGTCGAAAACTTATAGAATGTACTCAAAGGCATCAAGATATAGAGAAAACCGAAAACTTTATTTTATTGCCAAAGACTTTTGAATATAGGTAATTTTTCGAAAAAATGGTTATCTTTGAAGTTAACAACAGTAAAAAAAAATATAGACCCATATTTACAAGATACTTCTCTAATGTTATAAAATAGTCAGGATTAGAAATTATTTAATTCCATAAATATAAAAAAATATACGCCTTCAAACGGTTTTTTTTATCGCCTTCAGGGTGTACTTTGGAACTCTGTAGACCATTCTGTGTTTATCCACCATGACTTTTGTTGGGACAACTGTTTGAAAGCCGTGATCTTTGTAAATAGTCTCCCTAGATTGGTACTTTCTTTCAATGTACGGCGTTCACAGAGAAAACAGATTCATTGTGGCAACGGAATTCCTTGCCAACCGAATCGGTTGGTTGGAGCCACCGAAATTAGATTAATGCAACAGAATTTCGGTTGAATTCGATTGTATCAGGTATGCATTCGGTTGTGGCAACCAAATAAATCTGTTGCTGCAACCAAAAGATTCAGTTGGCAATAAATTCGGTTGTCACGACAAAACTGTTTTCTCTGTGTGTTTGAATAAAATTTTAATGCAAAGCATCTGGGTTTCTTGTGTGGTTAGAATACGAGTATTGGGCAGACTGAAATACATTTGAAAATTTTTACCAGCTAATCTTATTTAAAAAAAAAAATACTTACATGTTTTTGGGAGAACATTTTAAACTGTTTCCATTAACCATAAAGTGTTTTGTAAATTCCGATTATCAAAATAAGTATGACAGACTTCTCCACTGTTGATCATTGATCATTCTTTTTTTATTTTGGTGTGTTATTTTATTGAAAAAAACAAAGTTTTTAATTTAATTTATTATTATGTATTTAACATTACTTTTAATATTTTGTTCGCCAATTTCCTTTTCCCCCTAACGATTGGGGAATTTTAGTGTCTTAGAATTGGAAGAAATTATTAAAATTTTAAGAAAGTATTACATAATTGCCGTTATCTTTTGATATATCATGACAAGTCATATCATAATATGTCACGTTAAAGAAGTCGCGGTTTAAATAAAATTTATTATTTCAAAACCCTGTTTTTTTATTTTTTTTTACAAATATTCAAAAGTTGTTTCTACAACTTTACTTTATGTTGTCTTCAAACCTCAACATAATACTCTTTTGCGATGCTGGCTTATCGATAAAATAGTTTAAAACTCTTAATAAATAGTTTTTAACTTTTGAAATGTTTAAGCTAGTGGATTCGTTGCCTACTCATTTTAAAGCTCTTAAATTTTATTTTTAGTTGATATATGTTGCCAAAGGTCAAAGTTCAAAAGTTTTGTTTTTTCTTAATCCGTGGTTCGGGAAGCGCGGATGCGATAAGAAAGTAAAATGTTTGATAGTTTAACAGAGGTTTAATTATAATTTTTTTGTTTAAATTTTAATAAATATTCATAAACTTTATACACACAAATAATAAAACAATTAAAGGTAATAAAATATTTTGGTTTTTACATCGTAAAGACTAAAAATAAAATTATTGATAGAGGTTGTAACAGCATGTTTTAAATCTTAACAGGTTTGATGCTATTCGCATACGCGAATGTTAAATAAAAGCAATCGTATGACTCCTCGAATCTTAAACAGTCCCATAGAAAAGTCAAATTTGTATAAGACAAATTTTGTAATATTTTTCTAATTTTGAGACGCTTTATTTTAAGAAAAGCTGGGGGGATAAAAGTTTTAAAATTGGGAATACCGGGTACAACCATCACATGAAGTATTCGAGGAGATTTACTTGGCAATTATGATTATTTGAAATGTTTTTATATGAAATAGTAATAGTAATAGTAATTCTCTTTAAATTGAAAATCCAATTGGCTTTTACGCCTTTTTGGCGGTTTTGGCTTAATATATGTTGCCTCACACATACATACATCGTTATTATGTATTTAATAATGAGTTCTTAATGTTTTTTATAATTTGATTTTTATTATTTTCTTGTTGTTGGCCATGTAATTAAAAGCTGTTGGCCACATTAAGTAAACACCATTATAATGAAATGCAGTTAAAATGGAAAAAATTAAGGCTTCGTCTTCATTTCAAAAAAGCACGTTAATTGTTTTTAAGCAGGAAACGAAAAACTTATATGCACTGAAAATAAAAGTTTAAATTAAATATTTTAATTCAATTTTGGAAATTCTAAAACCTAATAAATATCATTAGGAAACTCATGCAACATTTTATAAATTGTTTTGTATTGCCGTAATTACAAAAAATAACTTTTTTCCTACTTATACTTTTTTGACCTCCAAAACACATGCCTGAAGTTAAAATATTTCAAACAAATTGACTTTCTAAGTTTTTGTAAGCCGTGACCCAAGGAAAACACTTTATGACACAATATTGCCAAAAATTATTTCAGAATCGTTTGTGTTTCCAATGGATTTGAATTCTACATTAAATTTCTCTTTCAATTGGGTATAATCATGTTGAGAAATGTTTACAGATATTTTAGGGGACCCGTAACTTTAAACCCCGGACATTTTAAAACTTATTCATTTATATAACTTTAGTAAAAAAAGAACTTGAGAAATCTTGAAAATTGATTTAGTACATCTGAAATGAAATATGTCCAAAAAACTGTTAACTGTTTTGGTATCACATTATGATGTAGTTTGGGAATATTTTATCTGCATATACAGTATAAAAATGTTTCAAGTTCTGTTTATATTTTTCCAATAAATATTTTTCAAGTGTATTTGCCTAATTGTATGTTGTGTATGTAACTGTTACTTAATGTATGGTTTAATTAATTTGTATTTAATTATATTCATTATGTAGTCATGAAAATTGGGAATTTGTAATGAAATGTACATACATAGAGAGAATTTTATTGGACAAAATATAATGAAAATTTTTCCTAAACTAGTGAATTTTTTTTTACAAAGTTAACGAAAAATTTCGTAAAATTAATAACCTGCTTCATACTTTTTATAAAAGTATTTTTTTTTTTTACTGAAACTTTTTACATTAATTGTACACGCAAAATAATTTAATGAATAAAACTTTAATGAAGTTTTTTATAATTATTATTAAAATCTTTAATTGATGTAACTAAAAGTTAAATTGGCCCTAATTCAATTTAATTTGAATTTGTTAAAGATTTCTTAGTATGTATTGAATACTCGTAAAAAACTTTCGCTTCTGAATACTCAGTACCCAAAAACTGTCAATAGTATTTAGAGTGAATTAAATTGCTTCACACCAAAAAAATTTTCGACAGTAAGTCGAATTAGTTGAAAAGTCGTAACAAACACAACTTTAAACAAATTTTACCACTGAATTTATCATAAATTACAATCGAATTGTAAAAAATATATATAATCAGATAATTAATTTCTTTATAATTTTCAATTTACGCAAAACCATTTTGTATGGAGTCGAAAATTTCGACTACAAATTCGACAACCGTAATCAGGCCGAATATTTTAATTGAAATTTTGAAGACAATTATTTTTTTCGTGCCAGAGACTTTTTATAACTAAACTTAAATTTTTCTGTAAATTTTCTGAAAACTTGCATTTACTTAATGAAAACTTTCAATGGAATTTAAATCATAAGGATAATTCTCTCAGTGTACGTATGTATGTGAAACAAATGCCATTAAAAACCAATACAAAAGTTAAATTAATAGTTATTTATTTGTGTTTGTGTTTTCATGTACAATGTACTATGAACAAATTGATTGATTTTAGATTTTATTGTCTCTGCTCAACTACCAAAAATTACAAATAATAATTGTTATTTAAAGGACATTTTTATTAAAGCAACAGTTTGTTACTTTTTATTCCCCCATACGGAAAAAAATACATAATTGAAATATAAACTTTGAGGTTAAAGTTATAATGAAATTACCTCGAATTCAAATACAAATTATTAAGAAATTTCCCCTTATTTTAAAAAGCCCAACGACTCTCATTGCCTAAAGGGTGGAGTTAAAACTAGTTTTCGTTTGGGGGTCTCTTGCAGTAGAGAGTATAATATGTGAAAAGAGAGCTTCGGCGTATTCCAAACCCAGTGGGTATGTGTGTGTTTGCATTGTGTGATAGTTACCACACATTTTCATTAAAGTTAATACTCTCTTTACAGCTTTATTGGTTTTTAATGAGTATTTGAGTTGATGAACAATTTAATTTATGATGTCCCACAGACCCAATCCAATCACAACATGGCATCTTGCATTCCGTAGATGAAGATACACTAACAACCCCCCCACCGCTCACACTTTAACCATGCCGGACTATGCATGCAATACCAACGTACGTTCGTACGTTCGTACGTACATATGAAGAACACAACACAAATGTGAGATGGTCAGTCACAACAACCACATTAAGGATGTGTTCATCTTTTATTCAATTTTAATACAAAAAAAAAAAAACTTTCATTTCATAATGTATAGCAAGTAGGAACGGTATGCAGAACAAAAATTGGTACGAGGATATGTTTAACAAATACCTCCCTCGAATGGTCAACGACTAGGGCAAGGGATTCTATGCCTCGGTTCACACAGATAAATTTTCCTTGCAACAATTTTCTTAAATTCTATTTTAAACTTGCATTCGTGTCCAAACTGTGAAAGTCTCTTACAGCAATTTTAAAAAAGTACGAATTAGAAAACACGAGAATTACAAGTACAAGCAAGTCTGTACCCCTTTCCGTTCTTCTGTTGTCACTCTAATATGAACTCAGTATTGTTGCAATTAGAGTTGCTGTTTGTGAACCGCGACTATATAAATGCATATTTATTCTCTCGACAATTCAAAAACGATCTAGTATAAATATTTAACAGAATCACAAAATTTAGATAAATATTGCATCTATGTGTTATTGCATATTTTGACAAAAGTGCGTATATATGTATATCTTGTGATTTGAATACACATTTGTGCATTTAAAATTAAAATTTATTGGTCTCTGTGCTGACTGTCTATTATTTTGAAAAATATACATCTTAAAATCGTATTGACCCCGGAAAAAGCCTTGAATTATGTTGCTATTTATTATTAGAGTAATTTGGGCTAATTTAAGAATAGTATTGATTAGGCCTAAAAATGTATCTATGAATAATTTTTTATTACACTCACCAAAAAAAGTCTGTAATGGCAACTGAAAATTTTGCTGTTATTACGGGAAATTCTGCTAATTTGAGCCCAGCGGTATTTTTTGCTAATCTTAGCAACACATGTCTGCTGACGTGTAATACAATGATATTGGTAGAAAAATTAGTAGCCGCTACTAAAATTTAGTCAACTTCTTGCAAAGTGGAATTTAAAATCTATTTGCTAAAATCAGCAAAAAAAATTACTAAATATTATTAATATTAGTACAAAGTTTTAGATTTATTTTTTTTATCGAGCATCAAAAATTTTGATTATATTTTTTAAAAGATGTTTTATACAAAATGAAAAAAAAAATCAAAGACTTAAAAATCTTAAAGGTTACATTTAATTGTTTTTAGGGCTGATTTTTAGAACTAAAAACCCCTTTTTAGTGATATTTTAAGTGGATGTCCTCTTTTTAGACGTGAGTCGGTATCTTCACTTTCGATCCCTTTTTTATTCCTATGTAACATTTTAGGGCAATTTAAGTTTTAAGTTTAAATTATTAGAAATAACATTTCCTTCAATATCGACTTTTTTAAAATTAGTAATTTTTTTTTGCTAATTTTAGCAAATCGGTTTTCAAAAATTTGTAAAATGATTTCTGAAATTAGCAACGAAAATTTGTAGATATTCTGTAAAAATTCTGTAATTTGTAAAATGTAAATAGCAAAAAGATTTGCTAAATAATAATTTTTTACTAAAAATCAGTACAAAAATAGTAAAGTGGGATTGAAACCCGTTTACACATTTTTCTACTAACTTTTTTTTCTGAGTGTATTTTAGAGAATTTATTCCATATTGTGTCATATAAGTTAAAAATTCGAAATGCTTCAAATTTTACGTGAAGCCATATAAACAACAATTAGGAGATGGCTTACATTTAATGTTTAATAAGCGCATATAAAAGGTAAAAATAAAGAAGCCATTACTGATTAATTAGAAAAATAAATAAACAACAAGAGATCACTTCTAATATGAGGCAAAAGTTGTACTCCTTGGCAACAACGCATTAATTTTTTTAAGCTTGTTCTTAAAAACCAATTCAAACCAGTACATTAAATTGCAAATGTTAATGAGAAATTACCCCCAGCAGTTATTCAATATAAGTCTAAAAATTTCAATTTCCCCCACTTTACAGAATAAACCATGTTCCTCGAATGTTTTAATTTTTTTAATTTTGGTTTTGCATGAGATTCCTTGCCCTAGTCATCACAGTAGTTATTTTTGTTTTCAGTTTTTTTTGTTTTGTTAATATTGAATATGAAAATGCGAGGAGAACTTAATAAATTTTACATACATATTAAGTGTTGTGTATAGTTTAACAGGTATGGAAAGTTTGATTTTCGAAAAGGTGAAAGAAAGAGTAACGGGTTCGAAAGCGACAGTACTAAATTGGATTTTTTTTTTAAACAAAAATAATGTAAAATATTAAGGAATAACTTGAGTTTATTTGCAATTCTTCGATTTTTTAAATATTCTTTTTCCGCAAAAAAAAAATTGTGGGGCACTCCTATTTTGAGTGTAATTTTGGTTCAAAGCGGACACTATTTTTTCCGAGCAATGAGCTGTATCTCTTAGAGTGCTAAAGTACTTTAGCGCTAAACTTCCATCTCTGGTCTGTTTATATATTTCAAGTATATGTGTATGTTGTCAAATTGCTTGTTAAATGAAGAGAAATTTCATGGAGTGAGAGGGGAAAAGACAACATTTTTAAGTTAATATAACAACCAACCATTTGACCAAAACCATCAACATGCTTCAGACCATTTTCATTTTATTATACATTTGATGCTGTCTGTCTATCCTCTTTGTCCGTTGCCCGTGCCCAGCACTTGTCGGTCACCTTAGGCTTCTCTGCCTTCACTTAACCTGTTTTGTACATTTATATAACTGTGGATGTTGGTATCCACATCGTTGTCGTTGTCGTCGTGCTTTGATGATTTAATTTTCTGGTCTTCTAATTTAATTTTATTATAGAAATACTCACTAACAAGGATGTGTGGTGTGGTGTGGTATGTTTATTATTTGATGGGCTTTCATGTTTCTCGTTTTCCCTCTCCTTCTGTTGGTTGGTTAGATCCGCATCACATACGTGTATGCAAATTTATTAATGGAAAATGGTGGTATTTAATTGAAAAAGGAAATGTGCCAAGGTGTTTTTTATAAATAGAATTGGCACAGAAAGTGCAACAACAATATTTATATGTACACTCATGCATATTTATATGCAAATTTATTAATGTAGTTGTGTGAGAGTTGATTAAATTTTGCAAATGTGTTGTGTTGATAATTTTTGTTAACTTTATAAAAAAATAATATAAAGTTAAGATGTTTTTTTCACAAATGAAATAATTTAAAATATTAATTGTTATTAACACAAATGCGAAATAAAGGAATCATGATCTGGAGGATTGATGATTCTTCCACCGAATGAATGAAATGAAATTAAAAATTATCAAAAGGTATGATGCTGCATGAAAACAGTCATCCGTATATATTCGGATAATTTTCGGTTGTTTTCTCTGTGTGTAGAAAATTTTAACCCATCAAATGCAGACTTATTTTCATACAACTTTGATGAGCTTTTGTTAATCATGCACTACGGACTAAATAATAAATTTCATGCTATACATAAATTTAATTTGAAATCGTGATGTTTAGTTTGGAGAAAATTTAAAACATTTTTGTTTCATTTGCTTTAAAAAACAAAACGTAATTTTTTTTCGTGTTGACAATGGAATTTATAGCTAATCGAATGGTTCGATTTTTGTAGACGAATTTGTCATTTGTGTTAACAGAATTTCGGATATTCGGTAGTCACAACTTCAAAATGTAGTAGCAACCGATTCATAAAATTGACGAAAAATTCGATCGAAGTTGTTTCAGAACGAATTTGTTGAAGCTTTTTAGTTCATAGCCCTGTCTTTTATTTCACTTCGGTGAGGTAAAGTGCTATGAAAATACTGAAGGAAGAATTGTGATATAAAGGGTGGTCCAAATACAAGAATCTTTTTAAGAATTATATAAAATGAACTAAACTTAAATTCTGTTGCTATAATATGACTTTATTACACTTAAAATAGTTTATAAGTTAAAATAACAGAAAATGTCATTTATAAGAAATGATATTTCATTTAAAAACCGGTCTTAATTTTCATTTAAATTAAATGCCTTTTGTAGTTTGTTTTTAAACGTTGATTAATCAACTGACACATCCGTAAGATGAGCACCCCGGTAGTTGGTAGCGTGCTACCTTATTAGTGCGGGGGTCGTGGGTTCGATTCCCACCAGAGGCTCTGGTCTGTTTTCGCTACAACGCGCCGATGGCCTTTGTTGCTAGTGCTCGCTTAGGGTATTAGGATATAATTTGTAATTATATGATTAATATAAATAAAATAAAAAAATAAATAAAAATCAACTGACCATCCGTAAGAAACAAATGATATAATCAGTTAAAATAAATATAAAAATTTTACCAACCAATTCCACTAAAATGTAAATGTTTTTATCATTTATTTGAAATTGTTTCCCTTTTTGTATTTTTTATTTTTTTTTAAATATTTTTTGAATATTTTTTTTGAAACAGATAGCAAACAAAATTTAAATTTGTAACAACTGTTACGGACACAAATAAAGCACGAATTTCTGTTTTGTGGATAAATTTTTATTAAATTTTAAACAAATGAAAAAAATAAATGAAACTGAATAAAATCGGTAAATGATAGTAAATTATTTCGAATAAATGTATAAAAAAGTTAATATGATATTTCTTTAAAAAATAAATGTATGTTCCTTTATTTTTAAATTGAACGGAAAACTTTTTTATTAAACTACAAACAGTTAACTACATAATATTCTGAGTGTAGAAATAACAAATATTCCCATTATTTATGGACCACGATTTCATTCATTTGGCTGTCGCGGCTGGCTTCACAATAGCTCATCCTGTCTGTTCAATTTTCCAATACTTTGTTGGCGGTTTCTGATTCTATCTCACGAATGGCTCGAACGATATTAGCCGTAAGGGTCATTAAGGATCGATTCTGGAACATTCGCAAATCATCGTTCTTTAACGTCACCCCACAAGAAAGTCTAAAAGGGTCAAATCGCAGCTCCAAGAAGGCCAATTGACATCGTCAACACGGCTGTTAATACGATTACCGAACTTAATGCGCAAAAGATCGATTATTTGATGAGCTGTGTGCCATGGTGCGCCATCCTACTGAAACCAAAGATTATCCAAGTTCATATCTTTCATTTTAGCCCACAAAAAGTTTGTAGTTATGAATCTGTAGACCTCACCGTTGACTGAAATGGCGTTTCCAGCAATAGTTTCAAAAAAAATTGGCCAATGGTGCCACAAATCCGAAATCTACACAAAACTGTCACCCTCTGTGGATGCATTGGCTTTTCGACAATGAGTTGCGGATTTTCCGATCCTTAGAAACGGCAATTTTGTTTGTTAACATAGCTGCCGGGATAAAAATACGCCTCGTCAGAAAAGATGATTTTTTGGCCAAATTCGATATCCGATTGGAGCTTGTAAAAGTGCATTATTTTTGCAAAAATAATTGTTTTAAATGTATATTTTATTTGTATTTTTTTTAAATGATTTTCAAGTGCATGAAATTCCTTGCTTTAGTAATTAATAATTATTTTGTAATTCTAATTTGCTTGGTTATTGTAATTACAAACATTGATAACACCTATTTGCATTAAAAAAAGTTTTACAGTCTATTAAATTTTTAACTCATCAACCATTTTTAAATTTATCATAATGATTTAATTAATTTAATGACAAACGCTGCTTGTTCCATCCACGTCATGTAATATTGCAAATACAGAAACGTTAAAAGAGAGGGAAAAAATATTTTTTTTACTCTTTTTAATATGTTAATGGCGCATTGAATACACATATAGTAGGGTGACATTTTTCATTTTTTTTTATTTGAAAACAGATGATTTTACGATATACAAAATTCAACCCAATTCAGATACCAACAGTGCCAGTTTAGTCAATTTGTTCCTTGATTTTCGCGAGAACTATTCAATTCATTTAAGAATTTATTAGTAAATTTAGCTTAAAAGCCTCTTTATCGGCAAACTGTTCCGCTGCGGTAAAACATTTTCTATACTGCCTTTATCTGGTTTAGGCTTTCAAAGTTCTACGAAACTTTAACTTCAGATGCTTCTAGTTGGTGGTAAAAAAAAATATAGAAAATTATTTGTTCTATTGCTTTAATAAACAAAATTGTTATTTAGCCACAAACTACTTAAGATCTGAAGACTGCTTCTTGGTACTCTTGGGCATTAGAGGTTTAGGAAATTGATTTGCACTGCTTTTTCATCTTATTTCGTACAATTGTAAAATCATGAAATGAAATCTCCATGCCAACAAGTATCGCCTTAGTGAATGTATGATGTGCATGCATATTAGGGTGTCCGGTAAAAAAATTGTAAGTTATATCACTACAGATTTATGGGCGAAAATATGAAATATTGAATAGTTTTAGGTCCCAATCAACGTTTGAATTTCGCGCTATTGGACTATTATATACATGAACCTACAAGCAAAACATTCATATTTCCTTTCGTGAATAGCAAAACATTTACGAAACGAGTGGTTTTATGAAGAGACTTTTATATACTTTCATACCACGGGGCCAAACTTAAAATTTCACAAAATCCTCGAGATGGCATATGGCATCACTGGCCGGTAATGGGTAAAGAAAGTCTTTAGTATTTTTTCCATAATCTGTTATCTTATTTGATTGGTTGGGGTGCAAGGACTGTTTGTCGGGACATCATAACTTACTTGCTAATAATTATATTTTAATTAAAAATCATTTTGCGTGTGCTTGTTGTCTGCGTGTGTGTGTGTCTCTGTGTGTGTGTGGATTTTAGTATGACTTAATTAAAAAGTAAGTAAATAATCATTTTGATTATTAAAAAAACACCCAATTTTTTCAATCTTTGTTAAAAATTATTTCATTTTTTAGTTTTAATTATTTTAATTAGTAAAAATTATTAAATAAAACACACAATTAATTTAAATACTCGTATGTATGTATGTGGTACATTGTACAATAGTTAACTAGTGCCACAAAAAATCTGAAAACACACGCACACATTGGTATAGTATAACAAAAATGAAAATCAATTAAAAACAATTAGGAAATTGCAGTATTCTAAATAAACACCAGCCAGAGACATATGTACACTCACAATATTATGTAGTTAACTGTTTGTAGTTTAATAAAAAAGTTTTCCGTTCCATTTAGAAATAAAGAAACATACATTTATTTTTCAAAGAATTATCTATATTAACTTTTTTATACATTTTTTCGAAATAATTTACTTTCATTTACCATTTTTTCAGTTTCATTTATTTTTTTCATTTGTTTGAAATTTAATAAAAATTTACCCACAAAACGGAAACTTGTGGTTTATTTGTGTCCGTAACAGTTATTACAAATTTAAATCTTGTTTGCTGTCTGTTTCAAAAAAAATATTCAAATATTCAATATTTTTTTATTAAAATTGGTTGTATATATACAAAATTTTTCAATACAAATTACAAGAACTTCATAAACACACATACATATACAAACGCATTCATACAAAAAGTGTTTATAGCTTCATATGCATACATACATTTTGTATTATACGAGTATATTAAAAAAAAATACAAAAACGGAAATAATTTCAAATAAATGAAAAAAAACATTTATTTTTTAAGGATTGGTAGGTAAAATTTTGACATTTATTTTAACTGATTATATCATTTGTTTCTTACGGATGTGTCAGTTGATTAATCACCATTTAAAAATAAATAACAAATGGCATTTAACTTAAATGAAAATTAAGTAGACCGGTTTTGAAATGAAATATCATTTCTTTTAAATGATATTTTCAGTTATTTTAACTTACAAACTTTTTTAAGTGTATGTATGTACATATCGACGCTATTCTAGCGAGACAGGTCATGTGTAATTTTCTAAAATTTTCATATTGAAATATTTTGTTGAAAATTTCCAACAAAATAACCCAGACAAAAAATTTTAACGGCACAATGTTGGCATAAACTTTCGTGTTTAAACATTTAAAATAAAAAATTTAAAATATATACTAGTTTTACAAACAACACAACAGTGTTTTGCTAGTAGATTTGGTTAAACTTTACAAGATGTTTTACTATTTTTTTTGTACGGATGGCAAATTCTGCCGGGGAAGTTATGTGTGTTCTGGCGTATATTTAGAAAATATGCTTTTAGGTACGAGTATCTTTTTAACTTACATCTTTTTAAAAAGATCGCGAATGGGTGTAAAAGTCTTTACAAAACACATGACTTATCTCGCTGGAGCACCGTTGATATATATAGCTAAGACGCAGATGATAACACACATAAACAATTCGTTTATTGGCTTGAATTATAACTCCTTCATCAAATTCATTATAGTATTCTCAAAGTGTAACTAAATCAAAATTCAGTACAAAAGACATTTACTTAATTTCATCATTCGCTCATTTTCTCAATTACTCAATTCAATTTTCCATTTAAACATACATATATACATACGTAACATAGATACATACATACGTACAGCCACATACAAACTATATTAATATACTGAAGTAAAATGCAATCATATCTGACAAACACCGAAGAATAAACTTCTTCAATCTTTGAAGAATAACAACAGCAAACACCACAATCTTAAATATGACTACACACACAAACCCCCAACCCCCCCCCCCCCCCCCCCCCCACCCATAAGTTTACAAATAGACTTTTACTGATGCGGTGGTTTAGAACACATCTACAAAAGGCAACACTTAAATTAAATTTTCTTCAATTTTCTTTTGTGTGGCTTTTGTGTTGTATCTTAGAGTGGTCCAAAGCTAAAAAGTTGTTGCAATTGAAAGAAGTGGTGCCGGGCAAAACACCATCAGCAACATCAAATTAAATAGGAAAACCTTTAAAACCAAACTAAAGTTTCTTTTCTTTTTGATTTAAGTATTTTTCTGTTAAAAATGCCAATCGGGATTGAAAATTGTAAATTTTGACGGATTTTCCATGTTTTGGATTTTTCAATGTTTTTCACTGTTAATATTTTAAATAATATTTTTTTGTTACATATTTTATAAATATTTACAAATAATATAGGCTTACACCAATATGGGCTCGAAGACAGCATTTTGTAAATAGGTTAGAAAATAGATTCGGTGCGACAATATTATTTATTGAATCTTATTTGATTATCATTATCAAATGTTTTTTGGAAACAATTTAAACTTAGAATCGCAACAGAAATTCGATTGTATTACAAATATATTACTTGGTTGTGACAACCATACCCGATTGCAGCAAGCAGAATTTAGTAGCAGTGATCATATTGCAACAATGTTTTTTCTCTGCGTATAGATTTTTCAACTTCGGATTTTATAATCCCTAATTTTGAAAATACAAAACAAAATCAAAAATGTTAATATATTATTTAAGACACGAAAAAGTTTTATTTAAGGATAAATTTAAAAATATTTGTAAGAAAAATATAATTAAATAGTTAAATCAATTATATAATAATTAATTTAATTATGCTCTTTTTTTTCAGTGTATAGCTTTTGAAAGAATAATCTTTTTATTTTGTGTTTTAAGCATTTAAATTAAACTGATTTAAAAACTTTTCTTATCTATGCACTAATTTTTAACACAACATTAGTTAAGATTTATTTTAGTTTCAGCCCACTCTAATGTATATGCATGTGAAATAAGTGGCAGTTGATAAAAATGCTAGGTTTCATTTTCCATCTTCATCATGATGAAGATGATGATAGATTTTCAACGCCTTTACTTCTTGATGATCACTCAAAGTTGTGTGTATGAATAAGTTTTGTGGTTAGATTAGTTAATTCGTTTAGCAATTATTTCCTTTTTATAACATTTTATCCAATCAACATGTTAAGGTAGCAGTATAAATACTTTATATGTAAGAACGATATTTTGTATATTCTTTGAAAACTACAGGTGCTGGTCAATATTCACAATATGTTATTTTTATTATCAAATGTTTTTTGGAAACAATTTAAACTTAGAATCGCAACAGAAATTCGATTGTATTACAAATATATTACTTGGTTGTGACAACCATACCCGATTGCAGCAAGCAGAATTTAGTAGCAGTGATCATATTGCAACAATGTTTTTTCTCTGCGTATAGATTTTTCAACTTCGGATTTTATAATCCCTAATTTTGAAAATACAAAACAAAATCAAAAATGTTAATATATTATTTAAGACACGAAAAAGTTTTATTTAAGGATAAATTTAAAAATATTTGTAAGAAAAATATAATTAAATAGTTAAATCAATTATATAATAATTAATTTAATTATGCTCTTTTTTTTCAGTGTATAGCTTTTTAAAGAATAATCTTTTTATTTTGTGTTTTAAGCATTTAAATTAAACTGATTTAAAAACTTTTCTTATCTATGCACTAATTTTTAACACAACATTAGTTAAGATTTATTTTAGTTTCAGCCCACTCTAATGTATATGCATGTGAAATAAGTGGCAGTTGATAAAAATGCTAGGTTTCATTTTCCATCTTCATCATGATGAAGATGATGATAGATTTTCAACGCCTTTACTTCTTGATGATCACTCAAAGTTGTGTGTATGAATAAGTTTTGTGGTT
The DNA here is from genome assembly GCA_949748255.1 of Eustalomyia histrio. Taxonomy (NCBI): domain Eukaryota; kingdom Metazoa; phylum Arthropoda; class Insecta; order Diptera; family Anthomyiidae; genus Eustalomyia; species Eustalomyia histrio. Next base: position 869,746 of record OX456527.1, on the reverse strand, counting down.
AGATTAGTTAATTCGTTTAGCAATTATTTCCTTTTTATAACATTTTATCCAATCAACATGTTAAGGTAGCAGTATAAATACTTTATATGTAAGAACGATATTTTGTATATTCTTTGAAAACTACAGGTGCTGGTCAATATTCACAATATGTTATTTTTACTATGTTTGAAGTTTTATTCAAATTTACGCCCGTTAACAATTAATATAATAAACTAAAGGTATATTAGGCAAAGTTGAATCGATTCCAAACAAATGTGTTGAAGTACCCATATTTAGCTTAAGTCAACTTTTGAAAACGTTTGATCTCTAGTTTATTTATCACATTGTAGGCAACTTAAACAAATTAAAAACAAACAATAAAAGACACAAAATAAAAAAAATATTATAAAATTTAATTAATGCATTAAATAAAACTAAATAATTTCGCAAATTTCGAAGTCAAATATTGCCGTTGTGTAATTTACAACAAACTTGAGTCAAATTTTGTTGACTTTCTAAAGCAAATTGTATGTCAATTGTTGTTACGGCTTAAAGATAGAAGTAATATTTAGGCTATTTGGGGCTTTCTCCCTTTTAACCTAATTTTCACAATGTCAAGTTAACTACTAACTTAAAATTTAACCCATTTTTTCCTGAAATTTTTCAAATGAAATTTTTTTCTGAATTTTTTTATTTTTCTATTGGAATTTAAATCATATATGCACTCACAATATTATGTCGTTAAAAACAACCTCAAATACATATTCAATTAATCAAAAATACAATTGAAAAGACGACTATCGATTTTTCATTATATTCAAGCAATTTTGTTGTTTACTCTCAATCATTGTTTCACATGTAATCAAACTACAGGTCGCAAATATAAAGAAGTTTGATACATTAGTTTCCATAGGAACCCTATTGAACTGGTTTGGAATCGGTTGATGGAATCCCTGCTTAAATGGTATTCAGACATTCACATGCGTAGATATCAGGGCTTTAAATGTTATATAGGACCATAAATCATGTATCCAAATTTAAAGAATATCGTTCCATATTCAGATCCAATCTCTATTTAAACCCACCTTCCCGATGTTTGCCTTAATTAATTTTTTTCAGCATGTGAGGTGTTCCGCTGAGATAAGTGAGGACATCCGTTTGTTGTCGATTGGCCAGTGGATCGCACAACACATTACAGGGGAAATTCGTTCTTTACTCGCAGAGGTTATTCTTGTCACTTGCAACTTTAAGTCAAATGTCCGCAGGCACTACGCTCTCTTTCCTCTAACCTTACTTCCTTTCGTCAAGGCAATGCGCAGCATTTGTACGGTGATCCGCTGAGTATTGGTTCAAAGTAAAAAAAAATATATATTTTTGGCCCTGTCCTAAAAAAGAAAAGTGTCAGCACTTTTCCTAAAATTTTACCTAAATGTTACTTGGTGTAGGGTACGAGTATCATTAAATTATTATTATGTTAAATCAGTGTTTAAACAAACAATTTGATAAAATTATGCCCAACCAGATGGAGAAAGTGCCAGTGAATCCTGGTAGTAATGTCAAACTTTGTTCTTGAATTTCGCTAAATTTTTTTGATATTTTTAAAAATTTCCTATAGAATTTTGTTGGAAGGCATCTTTTGTTTGTTTAGAAAAATTTATAATTTCTCGACAAATAAAGAAAATACAAAATCTGCTTTATCGAAAAACTGTGGTAAAATACTGCGTTTATTTGGTTTGTGTTTTAGTCAAATCGATTTGAAACATGTTTGACAGATATTTTTTACTGACGTATTATCTTAAGTGTATTATAAGATTAAAAATAATTTTTAAATAAATAAAATATAATAAAACACCCAAATTGAATTGAGAGGAATTTTAAGCATTAATCATCATTCACATATAAATACATACATATAATAATTTACATGTCTAATGAATTTCAAAATAATAACTCAATTAGTAACGTTGACAGAAGGTTAGCGTGTGTCTGAGGATGATGATGATGATGCTTTCCTCCCTAAATAAATATCAATTATAATTTTTACAAGTTAAAATTGCTTGATTAAAACTTATCACAGTAAATTGAACACTGTATGAAATATGGATTCTACTGCTTGTAATAAATAGTTAGTGCATGAAAGCATGCTGTTGTTTGACCTGAGGCTTTAAATGTTAACACCTTCATAAATATGTTGTATTATTATTTTTTTCCTTGAACAGCAATACTTGAAAAATCATTTAAATTATAAATGTATTTATTTTTTTCTTTCAACCCCACATCACAAATAAACATCGAAAAATGGAGAATGCAACAAAGTTTTATTTTTATGTTTTAGTCGATTTAGGCAAAATCAAAATATTTTAATCAAAAGCAAACCTATAATTAAATAAAAATGTTACAATTGTACTTACGCGAACAAAAAGTATTTTTTATTAAATGAAATGACAGATGTTGGTCATGTTAATGTAATATCAAGTTTAATGAAAACTGTAACAGCAGGATATACATGTATGTGTGTGTGTGTGTATGTTTGATGTTTTATATCTGACTGATTCAGTGACTGACTGACTGTTTGGTTGTGTAGGTATTACAGCAAATTATGTCTAATACAGTTTCCGTTTCCGTTTTGTAGTCAACCCACTTAACTACATACATGCTTGTGTTTTAACTTTCCCGCTGTGTTGTGTACTGTTTTGGTCGCATGTACCAACTACGCATTTAGTTATTGTTAAAATGTAGTGTTATTGTTGTTGTTTTCTAATTTATCCATTAAATTAGCAAACTTATTAAGCGAGTCTTTAGCTGTATTTTGTAATTATAAGAACAAATTGTTTCGTAAAGGATAATTAGACATTTAAAGTAAAATCTTTCAATTATTAGACAGTCAACAATTTGTTGTTACTTTAAAAAAAAATCACTTAATTTTACTGCCTTTTTAAGATACAATATTTATTTTTTGTATTCATTCAATTATTTGTGTTAATAACTCTTTCAAATATCCTGTGTAATTTTTGGAAAATGCATTTTAATGTTTTCTCATTATTAATTTTGCTGTCCAAAGTAATTATATTTTGTGTTGACAATTATTTCAGCAAAATTGCAAAAGTTATTTACTTTATGAAATAAATAATTAGTTTTTATCTTTCGCAAGATGATTTTTGAGTGCAAATAATATTTTTGTTTACGCTGATGGGTGGGTGGTAACAACCACAAAATCTACCATCAGACATTGTCAGGAAGTGTTTGAAGGAAATCCATTGAAACCCTTTTGGTTGTTAACTACGAAATCATAATATTATTAAACAACTTAATATAAGTTTGTACTTTGTACTGATTGTATTAAATGGAAATTTGATTTTTTTTTTCTACTCATTGTGTAAAAACAAGAATCTAATATCCTCAAGTATTTCGTAAAAAAACACCGTTCATACACAATATATTTTTTTTTAAGATGACAAATGAAGGATATGAATTTCCTTTGTTGTGAATGTGTTTAATGATAAGTATTTTATTAGTTTTAGTATTTCTATTGGATAAGAGACATGATTTACTTTAAATATTTTTTATTACCTAAGGCTCAAAGGAATTCTGTATTCTCAAAAAAAAAATTGTAATCTTTATTTTTGTAGAATTGGAGTTTGTGTTAACAAATGATTCAATTTGTGATTATATTATCACTTTTTTTTTGTAAATTTTCATATGAAAAAAAAAATGATTATAATTTTTTTTAATAAATTATAGATAATAAAATTGAAAAAAAAAATTGATAACAGCCACTAGGATAGAATATGTATATGTAGGGGCTACAACACCCATATTAAGAATCCACTTTTGTCAAAGGAAAACCGACTTAAATAAGTCGTTGTTTATTAAATACTTTAATGAATTACAAAAAAAAAAAAAATATTACTAATTTCTAGCAATATATTTTATTTTACCCTCCACCATATATGGTGAGGGTATATATCAGTTTGTCATTCCGTTTGTAATATGTCGAAATATAGGTTTAAGACCCCATAAAGTATATATATTCGTGATCCTTATGCAATTTTAAGTCGATTTAGCGATGTCTGTCTGTCTGTCTGTTGAAATGGCGATCACGACGCGAAGACGCAAGCGGGGGTGCCTATTTTTACCCAGATTATTGAACATTCTCCCGAGCAGTTTGGTATTTAAAATGAGCAAAATCGGTTAAGCGGTTCAAAAGTTATGAGTGAAAGGTACCTCTAAATTTTCCATACAAATTTGTACAATTTTTCTGTATCTATTTTTGTTTTCTGTTAAGTAAGTAAAAATGTTATTAAGTCTTCTTCTTGTTCGATTACATTTACTGTCTTACATACTATGAGAATAATATCATTTTAGAGCTATATGTGTGTTACTCTTAATAACTAAGTTAACGTTAAAACCAACAATGTTAAAGTCGCTAACAGAGCAGACCTCTGTAAATAACATTACTTAAACTAATTTAAATATTCATATTACAGTTCATGCAAAATTTAGTATATACGTATATCATCTTCAGCCCATATGGTGGAGGGTATTCAAAGATTCGGCACAGCCGAATTTAGCCCTTTTTTACTTGTTTTTCATAAATTTTGTTTTGTTAAAATAATATAGTTTTTCATAGAATTTTTAAATTGATTACTAACCAATAAATGCACAAAAAAATGCCCGAAAATTGGGTATGTAATTGTAAGGGCTCGAAAGTGCATATTTGTTGTTCTTAGCTCTACAACAACTTTAACCAAATGAATTTCCGAGTAAACAAAGTTTGCAACAAAATGGCATCGGCTTGTTAATGCATATATATTTGTGCATACTTTACATATTTGTGCATGTTTTACTTTAAATGCATATTTTATTGAATTGTTTGCCGTAGTTTTGGTTCATGCATATTTATATAATTTATTTTTATATTTATAATATAAATTGCACAATCTGTAATTTTTTAAATTATAAGATATATGATTTTGAAATGTTTTCTTTGATTTTTCTTCATCCTGAAGACAAAATTACAGAAAATACAATTACTAAGTTTCTGATAATGGTTAACGGTAATATTAAATTTCTAAACAACTTTCGCAGATAAAATATACTAAAATTTAAAAAATGCTGAAAAATCAATAATAAATGTAAATTTTTATGATTTATATACATATATATTTTTTTGATTTTTATGCACTCATAAAAAAAAGTTAGTAGAAAAATTTGTAAACGGTTTTCAATCCCACTTTACTGTTTTTGAAATGATTTTTAGTAAAAAAATTATTATTTAGCAAATCTTTTTGCTATTTACATTTTACATATTACAGAGTTTTTATAGAATAATTACAAATTTTTGTTGCTAATTTCAGGAATCATTTTAGAAATTTTTGAAAGCCGATTTGCTAAAATTAGCAAAAAAATTACTAATTTTAAAAACTGAATATTGAAGGAAATTTTATTTATATTTAAAACTTGCATCTACAAACTTAAATTGCCTTAAAATGTTACATAGATTTAAAAAAGAGATCGGAAGTAAATATATACAGACTCATGTCTGAAAATAGGACATCCACTTAAAACAGCACTAAAAAGTTTTTTTAGTTCTAAAAATCAGCCTAAAACAAATTTGACCTTAAAAGTAAAAAATATTGACTAGAAAATTTTTCAAAACAGAAATAACCAAATTAAAACAAAATGATAAATTCGTATGTTTTAACAATTTTTAAGATTTTTAAACGTTTGATTTTTTTTTAATTTTTTATAAAATATTTTTTAAAAAAAATAAATAAAATAAAAAAATTTTGATGCTCGATAAAAAAAAAAACAAATTTAAAATTTTTTACGAAATATTAGTTTTTTTTTCGCTGTTTTTAAGCAAACAGCTTTTAAATTCCACTTTTAAAAAAGTGTACTTAAATTTAGTAGCGGCTTCTAATTTTTCTACTTATTTCATTGTACTACACGTCAGACGACATGTGTTGCTAAGATTAGCAAAAAATTACAGCTGGACTCAAATTAGCAAAATTTCCCGTAATAACAGCAAAATTTCCAGTTGACATTACAGAAATTTTTTGGTGAGTGTGATTTATATATTTTTATGAGTTATACCCTCCACAATATAAATGTTATATTCGTGATCCTTATGAAGTTTTAAGCAGATCTAGCGATGTCCGTTTGTCTGTTGGAATCCACATTGAATACATTTTTTAGGACATTTAAAGATTCGGCACAGTCGAAATAAAGCCTTTTTTATGATTTAAAATGCATAAATATTTTTATTTTTTAATAAGCCTTTTACATAAATACATACAACACGATTTTGCTAATTTAAGCCCAGCGGTATCAAATTTTAATTGCTTTTAGGGCTGATTTTTGAACTAAAAAAACTTTTTAATGCCATTTAATTGAATGTCCTCTTTTCAGACATAAGTCGGTATCTTCACTTCCGATCCCTTTTTTTAATCTATGTAACATTTTAAAGCAGTTTATGATTGTAGTTCTAAGTTTTAATTATAAGAAATAACATTTCCTTCAATATCCACTTTTTTAAAATTAGTACATTTTTTTTGCTAATTTTAGCAAATCGGTTTCCAAAAACGTGTAAAAGGATTTCTAAAATTAGCAACAAAAATTTGTAAATATTCTGTAAAAATTTTGTAATTTGTAAAATAGCAAAAAGATTTGCTACCCAGCAAAATAAGAGCTGAGGAAAAATTAGTTAAACACTACATCTACTGAACACGAAGTTGTGAAAATTTCGGTGAATCATTAATGATTTTACCATTGGCGTGTCATTGAGAGGAAGTAGTTTGTTTCGGTGCTATGAAAAATCGGTGAGCAGATGGACTTTTTCATTAGTTTACGGAAGTTGTTAAATATAGGGACTACAAAATAAATATAAGGAATGGCTTTGTTTTAAAGTTAAAAATGTGATTTTGAACACGCCAAGAATTATTATTCCGACCAAGACAAAGTAAATATCACTGGTATGCAAAATATCTTTTCAATAAGGCACTTAATGACTGCAGGAATTAACCATTTATGGACCAACTAAATAATTGTTTTTTTTACTAGTAGGGGTTAATATCAACATTTTGGAAGTTGTTTAAAATGACTTCTTACAATTCGAAAAACAAAAGCTAGTAACTGAAGAAAAACACTGTACCAAAAAGTCAAACGGTTTAATATCAGTATTTTCCACATATAAGACAAAAAATATTGTTCTTCTTAAGGTTTCTATGAAAAAACTTTCAAATGAAATAACTTGCAATGATATTTTGTTCTGAACTATTTTATTTATTTTTTACTATGGGGAAATATTTAATTTTTGTTGAGACTTATTCCATTTCACTTCAAAGGTGCAAAGCAGTAATCCAAGTCGACCCAAAATAACGACGGTGATAGCAAACACTTGCAGCGGCGGCAGTTTAGTCGACAGGTTTTTCCCGATCGGCAGCTTTTTTACTAACATATTTATTTTAGAATTAGGAAATAAATTTAAGATATAATTTCTAAACACATCTGATTTTTTATATGTCAAACGGCATAGTCACCTGTCAGTTGAAAATGATAGCGCCAGCGGCAGCTGCAGCTAACAAAAAAAATCTCGATGGCGACTTGCATCGCTGGTGCAAAGTACAAATTTTGAAGCAAATTCTTTTTAATTAAAGAAATGTCTACACATGAAGGTTGGCATTCGTCTTTAGGAGGCCAAAATATTTTAAAAATAATCGTTTTATTAAAAGTAGCGTGCAAAAACTTATAAACTAATTAAATTTTTCACAAATTGGAATAATAAATTTTTACTTTTGTAATTTTATCAATTACTTAAACTCGACACAGCATGATGACAGGATTTTCACACATAATTTTACACTTATACAAAATCATTTGAAAATATTCAAAACAAAAAATAATAAGAATTATAAAACCAGAAGCTCTTAATAGATCATTAACAAAGACTTGTAAACTCCCGCTGGGAAAACACCCGCTCTATAGAACTAATTTTTTAATAACTAATCCGCTTAAAAGGTTTGCATAAAACAAATTCAAGTCGCAAATTTGAAACAAAGGATTTCAGAAAAACAAGAGAGTGTTATCAACAAAAGTATTTGAAAAAAGAACCAGAATGTTTTTAAAAAAAATATAAGGATTAAATGAACAACAAATTTGAGAACGAAAAAAATAGGTATACAAATGAAGCACATTACTAAAAACACTCTCTCATGGATACACTCACAATAATGCGTGTGTTATTTAATAGATATATTCCTAATTTTTAGCTTAAAATTGAATTTGTAGAAATTAACTACATTTTCAGTTGTAAATTATTTATTTTATTTATATTAAGATATACATAATCCCAAATTATATCCTAATACCCTAACAGAGCACTAGCAACAAAGGCTCGTTGTAGCGAAAACAGACCAGAGCCTCTGGTGGGAATTGAACCCACGATCCCCGCACTGATAAGCTAGCACGCTACCAACTAGCCTACCGGGGCGCTCAGTTGTAAATTATACTCTTTTAAATTAGTTAGTTTTTCTGTAATTTATAACGCAACTAGTTTTGAATTGCAACAAACATACATGGGACTAATGCATTGATTGGACTAACTTATAGATGATTTCATTACCATTACCATTGTTAATGAAATAAATTTCATTAACATTGTTTGAATTAATGATCTGATTTCATTGATCAATGACAATGATTTTGATTTTCATTACCATTACTAATGCATCAATGAAAAAAATAACCATTAGCATTATTAACTGTAATTTTATGTGTTAATATTTATCTTAATATTTAATTATGTGGGTTAACATTTGTATATTTGAATTGTATAAACATTTTTGTAAACAAATGATTTTTCAATCAATTATAATTAGTTTTTTTATGCATTTGTGATATTTAATTATCATTTGTAAATGGTAATAAATTTTTTTTATTTGCATTAGTGTCAACTAATGGTAATGAAAAATTCCCATGCATAGCAAAAAATTATATTTTAATTTGGAAAATTGAGAATATTTCTTTTAACTAACAGACATATTTATTTGAGTGTACTCTGTTGTTTTCATTATTCGCAGTGTAGTGATCATTATGTGGTTAACATATGATTGTGATTGTGTTTTGTTGCCACTGCTTTCTTTGTTGTTTCCCAATGTTCTACTTTTGAGTATGCAACAAGATCCTTATCACCGCATGTGTCCTTTGTTAAGTGAGTATGAGGTTTTTAGTTTTGTTTTTCAAATTTGTTACTTTTGTTTTGTTTGTGGCACTTTTTATAATATTTCTATGAGTTGAGTGATCATTAGCGGCTTAAAGGCGTTACTTATGTTGGTATATTTCTTTTTTTTACAGCTTGTGTTATTTTTTTTAAACAAAATGCAAAAAGATTTAAAAAGGAAACAAACATATCACTCGTCAGGTAATTGGCGGGATAAATATGAAGAAAATAAAACGCCCAGTTGAATATCAACTTACAAGAAACAATTTACTTTATTGAAATCGTTTCAATTTATTTCTCTTTTTTTTTTGCTTCTTAATATCCTGTTTACATTTCATTGTATTAGAGTGCGTATAAAAAAAAAACATTACACCTTTTTGTGCAATAAGTATCTGTATTTTTACAAATAGACTCATCCCGATACAATAATGACAATATTGTAAAGACTTACACAATGTCAAAGCGGATTTTTTGCATCATTGCTCTTCTTGTTTATCGTTTAGTTATTTCAGTTGCTTGTTAATGTCCTCTAACATCACTCTCTAATCTCACTCTCTACATACTATGACAGATGATGATATACAGATTTCTGTTCAAGCGGAAAATTAACATACAAACTGTATTCCTTTCATTCGCCATTTTGTAAAGCATTCGATTCGAAATTTAAGTTAATTTTTGGATAGCAGCATTTAAATTATATCCATTCATAAAATATGAAATTGTATTTATTTTTGTAACATTTGTTGAAGGTAAACTCCCATCATCATGTTTGATTTGTTATTTTTCTTACAAATTCAATCAAAATCATTTAATAATTGTTACGAAAAAAAAAGAATGTTATCAAACAGTTAACAATCAATGTCATAACACCCTTAATTCAACATTATTTCGATTTATTATTATATTTTAAATGAGAAATGGGCGTTGTTAACACAATTTTCATATTTGTATGCTAATGTTATTTATGCCTTAAGGTCAGAAAAGGTTAAAATTGTTTTACCACACATTATAAATAGAAATGTTTTGTTTACTTCCACTTACTTTTATTAAATATGCAGGTATTATATTAAAGTGGCTTTTATCAACTTTCGATTATGTCTATTAGCCAACAAAAAATTCCTTCGAATTACCCACTTTCATTGATGAATTTATCATTAGCTTGTCATAGGAAAGAATCATTTCCTTATGATTCTTCGGATGTTATTTTCCACAAACAACGCTTTTGAAACTTATTTAGAGATATAATTTTTCTTGAAAGTCGTTGTATTATAAAATTTTCATTATAATATGATAATTAAAACCGATATCCAAGGTATTATATGAGTATACCTAAATAATATTCACAGAAATTATTTGGGAAATACAGCATTCAAAAAAAAGAAGGAATCATTCTGACAAGCCCATGTTAAATTTATCGGTGAAAATGTTCAACTAGAAAGACTTTTTCATAGAAATAAAACCAAACGATATTGTTTCGATAAAATGTTCAAACGAGAATAATATCATAAACGGTACATATGTGATAGGTACTGTAGAGAAAAAGTACACATTCGTTGCTGATAACGTTTTTCTATGAAATAACGATATTCGTCCTGTTTACGGTTGGTGAATTTGTAGTCGAATTTTTCGACTACATACAAAATGGTGATGCATAAATTGAAAGTTATAAGGAAATTAATTTCTGATTGCATATTTTTTATAATCCAACTGTTATTTATGATAAATTCAGTGGTAACATTTTTTAAAAGATGTGTTTTAAACAACTTTTCAGCAAATTCGACTTACTTAAGGGCTATTGGCGCCATAATATTTTTCAAATTTTGTTGTCATACCCTCCACCACTACGTGGTCATGTTATAATAAGCTTGTGCTGGGTAACTATTGGTGAAAAGGGAAATGCAAATAAAAAAAACTCTTATTAACGCTTTACCCAATTTCCAAAAACCAAAACGATTTTTTGTAAAAAATAGGACCCCGGTAACGTAACGAAACAGTCCACATACGAATTTTAAATGCGAAAAATTTAACACAAAAATTAGGAGATCCAAAAGTAATTAACAGATGCATTTGAAGCTAATTGGCAAAAAAAAGCACAAAACAAACAGAAAAAATATTTTTTTATTAGAAAAAAGCGCTGTCAAAAAAAATGTGAAAAAAACAGTTTAAATCTCAAAAAAAGAATTTTTTTCAAATAGTTTGATTCGTACAATAATGATGCCTCAGCGCCTTTTAGGCCTTATTGAGTCGAGTTGGTAAAAATATTACATTAATTCAAGAAAAAAAAAACAAAAAAATGTATATTAATACAATAATAACAATAAAATAAGTTATTCATTATTTTGAGATCATAAGATACTAAATTAAAAGTTCTTGTATAACTTGCAGTAAATAATTTTTTAGAGAGGTTTTAAATAGTGAAATTCTATTTATATTTTTCAAGAATTGTGGCAAGTTGTTAAATTCGAAACTACCCATGTATTCGATTCTTTGCTTGGTGGTTTCTAATCTACATCAGGCTACAGATAAGTTTGTATTATTTTTAGTATTATGTAAATGTTGATTCTCTGAAAACTGAATTGTATGATGACCAATGTTGTGTAAACATTTAAAAACATATAGTAAAAGCTGCATTTTATATATACCATGAATTGGCAAAATTGAATCAAAAATATTATTATACAATGCCAGTGTTGGGTGTATTATTGGAAGACCACTTACTATTTTTAGGACTTTATTTTGCATTCGTTGAAGAGGTTTTAATTCACTACTCTTTTTCCAACCATACAATACTGCTAAGTAATTAAAATGACTTTGAATTAAACCATTATATATTAACAACTTAGTACTAACATCAAATTTATTTTTGAACTTATATAATAATCCAACAGCTTGTGCAGTTTTTTGATTTCAAATATTGTATAAGTCGACTTCAAGACAGATTGCTTTGCAAATATATTCCTAAATACTTTATAAAACTAACTTCCACGATTTCTCTACCATCAACAAATATACTAAAGTTGATATTGCTAGTACAATATGGTTTAAATCTAATTAATTGTGTTTTATTTGCGTTTAATATAAGTTTATTTATGTTAGTAAACTCCGATATAAGAGCAGCATCACGTTCCATATGTAAATGCTTTTACAACGGTTTCGTGTTTGCATGGGTAAAATAGGCACATATCATCAGCGTAAATCAAAAGATGACTTGATAGACCAAGGTTTTTTATGTCATTTAGGTAGATCGTAAACAACAATGGCCCCAGCACACTTCCTTGCGGTACTCCATATACAACTGAACCAAACGAGCTCTTATAGCTGTTAATTTGAACAAATTGTTTTCGATTTGTTAGGTAACTTCTTATTAGCAATAATACTCTTCCGCATATTCCATAGTAGCCAAGTTTTTGTATAAGTATTTCGTGGTCTATGAGGTCAAAAGCTTTGGTGAAATCATAGACGATACCAGCTACACCATTACTTTCTCCATTCAAACTCTTACAAATGAAATTAACCACGTTCAAAAGTGCTCCACGGTGCCACATCCTTTTCTGAAACCATATTGAAAATCATTTAGCATATTATTGTTTAAAGCTAAAAAACTGTAAAATACGAAAAAGCAGAAAAAACAAATACATATTAGTATAAAAAGCAAAAACAGCATATTTGTCTTCTCTGGTTAAGTAGGTTTTACACATTACTTATTTTACAGTGTACTAGTCAAATTTCCCACTGCAAAATACCTACATGGTGAAAATGACAAAGCACCTGACACCAGCTGCAATAATATTAATAACATTAAATATAAAGCACGTTTTTCTTTAACTTTTCTTGCTTGATTTTTTCATTTTTCATTTTTATGGCAGCTATTATTAAAATAATGCTGCAAATTGTAATTTTTTACTCCATTTTTTAAACTTTATTTTCAAGAATACAAAACTCCCGCGAAAAATAAAAAAAAGTCATAACAAAAACAACTGCTATGAAGTTTATGTCAGATGAAACTAAAAACCTAAGTGTGAAAGCAAAAATTATAAACCGTTTGTAAATTGACAATTTTGACATGCGCAATTACAGATGGATCGTGCAGCTGGAAAAGTCGCTGTAAAATGCATAGTGTGTAAAACCACCTTTATTAGTGTGTTTCTCTTCTCCTGCAGTAAACAAAAGTTAAATAACATTATTGCCATCTCTAATTTGTTTTGGGTGTTGAATCTGCTTACAATAAGTTGCAAGTTTGACATGCAGAGGGTATCTACGTCACTCGCAACAACCTTAGTGCTGCCATAAAAAGGGATTTAGCCCAACCCTGGTTGGGATTTAAGGGATGTTGGGAATATTGGGGATGATATTTTGGGACAAATTTAGATAATCAAATATTTTTGAAGGGAATTTCTGGGGATATCAGTTAAAACTTTTATGGCAACACTATTATATTTTAACACACCGTAATATTTAAGTCGTATTTTAGTCTGGTTCTAAACCAATGTTACAGCTACTTTAGTCAAACATGAAAACTAATATTTTTTTTCTATTCGGCGACACAACAAAATTAATAAAAAAAACCTCGTATTAACATATTGTCAAATGACAACAATTACTGACACCCATAGCATAACAATACCTAGTACACATTAAAGATCTCTATTACAACAACAGATGTCTAAATGCATATACAAAAAGTAAATAAAAAAACCCTAGAATGTCAAATTAAAACACTTTAGAATGTCAAATAAAAACACTCACACCTATACTAAAGATTTTTTGTCCCAGCGAATTTGATTCCATCCAAATCGTTAGGCCAGAAAGCACATGCATATATAAATTTATTTCCAACAACAACATTTCATTTTTTCATTTTCTTGATCTTAAAATACATTTAAATCAATAAAAATCCCCCAAAGATAATTGGGGGGATTTTTATTGATTTTCTGTAAGCGTCTACTTCTTCTTAACCGGTTACAAAGTGTTAATTATTAAGACGCGATTTAGCAAGCAAATTGATCCAAATTTTGTTTTGTTGTTGTCTGAAGTTTATTGAAAACAAATTATTGATGTTTTTCGGCTTTATTGCTCTTTCACATATGTCTATACATACATATTTATCTATTCTTCAAATATGTTGACAGTTATTTGTTAAAAAAAAAAGTGAAAATACAACAGATTATTTAATGGAAATTTTTATTTTAAACAGTCGTGACTTAATAAAAAGATTGTATTTTTGAACTACACAAGTTAGTGGTACCAGGTATTATAAGCTTGTGATGATGTTTGTAACTACCAGAGCTTCGAAATAATTAATTTTATTTGAGCTTAATTCCTAAACAAAAATTTGTATTTAGTTTTAAGAAATGTTTATATATCATTTTTTTTAAACTGTTCCCTAAGAATTCATTTATTAATTTCATTCTCCCAAAGTTTTATGTTCATTCAACATTTTTGCAAATTGAATAAAAAAAAAAATAGTATCATTCATTTGGAGTACAGTGACAAAGCATAAAATATATTATTATTTTATTTTTAGACCAACTGCTAATTGTAATGTTGATTCATATGATTTAAGGGTAAAAAAATATTATAAAGTTACATTCTTTCCCCAAAAATCTTAAAGAACAGCTTAATTACTTGCCTTCTGCGTTATGAAAATCTTTCCGTTTAAAGGTGACAAATTTTGGCATCTCATTTAACTTAATGAAGGGAGGAAAATCTATTAAATGAACTAATGTACATTTGAATCATCCATATTAAGTCATTCAAAATATAATTCATTCATATAATATAAAGCTTTTTCTTTCATTAAGAATACTGATTCATTTAGTAAGAAATAAAGATTTGAGTTAATTTTTTATTGATTTTAAAAAAGTTAACTAAAGAATTAATTATTTTCAATCTTAGGTAACTACATATACAATAGTACTTAAGTTTGTCATTCCGTTTGTGACACATGGAAATATCGCAATTGGCAAAGATTAATCTTTACATAAATAACTGCAATATCAATCTTCCCAAAATGTTACTGGTATAATGCACCATAAAATCGGTCTTAACCGTCTATATATTTTTGTTTCTATAAAATCGTTTTAATAAAGGCATAGTTTAGTATACATCGTAGTGTGCTTGTAAACATAAATTCAACTTGTTTTTATTCGGAGTGAAAGAAGAAACAACAACACAAACAACTCTCACACATAAATCACTTAACTAAATGCGGCAGGATATTATCTAGTGACATGCTTGAACCAAAATACATAATCATACTATCATCATGTATTGAATACTAATACATATGTACATTAAGGCGTCCCTTTTATTACGAATTGTTTATTCTCAATGCCAACATCCACCCAGTTTTGTGTCCTTTAAGTCCCGAATGCACGAGTTTCACAAAAAAAAAAAACAAGTAAAAAAAGGCTTAAATTTTGCTGTGCCGAATCTTTAAATACCCTCCGCCAATATGCTAAAAAAAATCTCTACTGTTTTTGATACAAATAATGTAAAAAACTTTTGAATTAAAATTATGGAGGTGAAAAAAAATTTTAGGGTGAAAAGCTTTTATGAACGAGCAAATTTTTTGGTAGAAAAAAATTTTAAGGTGAAAAAAATTTTTGAGGTGAAAAAATTTTTTTGCGGTGAAAAATATTATTCATTTCTAAGCGACTGGTTAAAAAATGTGCGAAAATATATTATGTACCAGTCGCTACTATAAAATCGTACTAAAATATACCAATTCGTATGGGAAGTTTTGAGGTATCTTCACATTTTCACTCATAACCTTCGCATTTTAACTCATAACCTTCACATTTTCACTCATAACTTTTTACCGCCTAACCGATTTTGCTCTTTTTTAATACCAAACTGCTCGGTAGGATATCCAATAAACTGTGTAAAAGCATACACCCCCACTTGCGTCTTCGCTAAATCGACTTAAAATTGCATAATGATCACGAATATATATAATTTATGGGGTCTTAGACCTACACTCAGAATATTATGTAGTTAACTGTTTGTAGTTTAATAAAAAAGTTTTCCGTTTCATTTAAAAATAAAGGAACATACATTTATTTTTCAAAGAAATATCTATATTTACTTTTTTATACATTTATTCGAAATAATTTACTATCATTTACTGATTTTTTTCAGTTTCATTTATTTTTTTCATTTGTTTGAAATTTAATAAAAATTTACCCACAAAACGGAAACTTGTGGTTTATTTGTGTCCGTAACAGTTGTTACAAATTTAAATTTTGTTTGCTGTCTGTTTCAAAAAAAAATATTCAAAAAATTTCAATTTGTTTTTTTATTTAAATTGATTGTATATATACAAAATTTTTCAATACAAATTACAAGAACTTCATAAACACACAAACATATACAAACACTTTCATACAAAAAGCTTCATATGCATACATACATTTTGTATTGTACGAGTATATTAAAAAAAAAACAAAAAATACAAAAACGGAAATAATTTCAAATAAATGAAAAAAACATTTATTTTTTAAGGATTGGTAGGTAAAATTTTGACATTTATTTTAACTGATTATATCATTTGTTTCTTACGGATGTGTCAGTTGATTAATCAACATTTAAAAATAAATAACAAATGGCATTTAATTTAAATGAAAATTAAGTAGACCGGTTTTTAAATGAAATATCATTGCTTTTAAATGATATTTTCAGTTATTTTTACTTACAAACTTTTTTAAGTGTATATTTCGACATGTTACAAACGGAATGACAAACTAATATGTATATACCCTCACCATATATGGTGGAGGGTATAATGGAAACTTTAATCGGAATGTAAAATGTTCTTCTTTGTTCGGTTTAACATTTTTTAATTATTTTTATTGATTACAATATACAATCAGGGCGGGCAAATGTCTCATACGCTTAGTGTTATTGAATAACGGTATTTTAAATTATTCCGATAGGATATGTTAAGGTACACTTAAGCTAGCAAGTTATTTCATTTATATGGAAAATTAAGCGAGTTAAGAACTAGTCGCTTAGTACTCGCTTAATTCTTCATATAAATGAAATAACTTGCTAGCTTAAGTGTACAAATAAAACATGCCTATTATGTGTAATTTTGTTAGTGATATTTTGTGATTAGCAATTGTTATTTTTTGACAACTTCACGGACCGTCACTATGTTAACCCGTATGTTTGTGCCCAATCAACAACAATATCTGGCCAATAAAAACTAAAATTTTAAATTATTTCAGTAAGATATTTAGAGGTTAACGGTATTTTAGGTTATTTCGTTATTGGTATTTTTATGTTCTTTGACAAGGTTTTGATTTGGTAAAGATATTTTAGGCTAAGTGTTTGCCAACCATGCGTACCCAAATACACAAATATTAAAATAAATAAATAAATTTTTTTAAAATCGGTCAAAGTATTTTCACTTAAAAAACTGAAACTTATTTTTTATGTTTTTTACTTTTTAAATCATTATAAGCCATACATGGGACTAATTAATTGATGACTTCATTACCATTACATTGATAACAATGGTAATGAAATAAATTTATTACCATCCCAGGAAAAAAAAATGGTAGTCATTCTGCGACTATAACTTCTTTCATTGCTTTCTAAACTTCAGTCCAAAAGAATTCATGTGTTCATATTTCAAATGCAGTGATCTGGATATAAACCCGATGCATATCTTAAAAAATCACTCTTCATTACTTCTAAAGCATAAGTTATAGTATATCGTATATTTTTTGAGTCTAAAGCATTTATTCAAATTGAAAAAATAGTTCTGATGAACTTTTTTAATTTTTTTATTAAATCATTTTTTATATTATAGTTTAAAATTTCATGAGAGTTAGAATTTATGCAGTTTTGCAATTTTTATAAAAGTTTTGAAAAATCAAGAAAAACAGATTTTTTTTTAACCTTTAATTGAAACTATCTGGCCTGTTATTTGCATTTTTTCAGCCTTAAATATTTATGACGACGCAATCTGAGAATTTTTGCATTGTGTTTATTATTTAACACTACACCATTTCCAATTTTAATTCGGAATTTATCAAAATAATTTTTAAATTGTGTAAAAGTTATTTCAAATTGCCCAAAAGTGTTTTAAAATTGTGCAAAAATTATTTAAAATTGTTCAAAAATATTTTAGAATTGTCTAAAAATGTTTCCAAATTGTACAACCAGTTTTTAAATTATCCAAAAATATTTTAAAATTTGTCTAAAATTCATTAAAATTTTTGAAAAATGTTTCAAAAATGCTTTTTCACTATTGCAGAACTATTTATTTGTTTTAATAAAGAGTATTTGTATATCAATGCATAAATTTCGCTTCTTTAAACTTATTTTTCTGCATTCTTATGAATTAAATTTTCATCGAAGCTTAAATACTACAAAGTATATGAACATTTTCCACTCATGCATCAGAATATCTAATCATTGCATCGTCATTGATTCCTTAGAGTAAATTATGAGTTATGCTAGTAGCTCTATTTGAATACTTCAATCCTATGACACACTAATGTTAAATTCATCGATGAAACCATTAGAAAAGAAGTGATGCCTTTGCCATAGTAGTGATGCTTTTATTGCTTCTTTGGCAGCTTCATTTTTGCTGGGATTGTTTGAATTAATGATAATGAGTTAAGATTCTGATTTCATTAATCAATGACAACGTTTTTTAATTTCATTACCATTATTTATGCACCAATTAAAAGAAACCATTAGCATTATTAACCGTCATTTTATGTGTAAATATTTATGTTAATATTTATTTATGCGGGTTAACATTTTTATATTTGATATTTTGTTTTATTTTCTGTTTAAAGCTACTTTGATAATTTACAAATTGTATAAACATTTTTGTAAACAATTGATTTTTCAATCAATTATAATTAGTTTTTTATGCATTTGTGCTATTTCATTACCATTAGTAATGAAATTTAGAAAAATATTTCAAAGATTCTCGAAATTAAAGAAGCCTTGTAAAAATATTAAATCTGTTAAGATCTGCTTTAATCTAATTAGATGCGATGGAATGCGATGGTATCAGATCTGACCACATATGGTTAGGTGTGGCATATGTGATATGCTTTGTGGACAGAACTGATCTGATCAGATCTATTCTTATCTAAAGAGATCTGGAAAATTTGTTAAGTTTTGTGGCCAGATATGAGCAAATCTGGTGCCCGATCTGTTCGTATCTAATAACATATCTTGTACTAGATCGGGTTTAAAGGCAATTAAATAAAAATTTATATAGAAATAAGTGTTTTAAATTTTTCTTTCTTATTGATGGACATATAATAATGTCCAGAACAAATTGGACCTGATATGCCTACACTCAGAATATTATGTAGTTAACTGTTTGTAGTTTAATAAAAAAGGTTTCCGTTTCATTTGAAAATAAAGGAAGATACATTTATTTTTCAAAGAAATATCCATATTAACTTTTTTATACATTTATTCGAAATAATTTACTATCATTTACCGATTTATTTCAGTTTCATTAATTTTTTTCATTTGTTTGAAATTTAATAAAAATTTACCCACAAAACGGAAACTTGTGGTTTATTTGTGTCCGTAACAGTTATTACAAATTTAAATTTTGTTTGCTGTCTGTTTCAAAAAAAAAAAAATTCAAAAAATTTCAATTTGTTTTTTTATTTAAATTGGTTGTATATATCCAAAAGTTTTCAATACAATTTACAAGAAATTCATAAAAACATACATACACAAACACATTAACACAAAAAGTATTTAAAGCTTCATATGCATACATACATTTTGTATTGTACGAGTATATTAAAAAAAAACAAAAAATACAAAAACGGAAATAATTTCAAATAAATGAAAAAAACATTTATTTTTTAAGGATTGGTAGGTAAAATTTTGACATTTATTTTAACTGATTATATCATTTGTTTCTTACGGATGTGTCAGTTGATTAACCAACATTTAAAAATAAATAACAAATGGCATTTAATTTAAAAGAAAATTAAGTAGACCGGCTTTTAAATGAAATATCATTTCTTTTAAATGATATTTTCAGTTATTTTAACTTACAAACTTTTTTAAGTGTAGATTTGATCGGATCTAATTAGAACTCAAATGTGTCCCCAATTTTGAGATCAAATAAGATCTGTTCAGATCTAATCTATATTACATGGGAAACATGATTTTACTCAAATGAAAGCTTGTTTTTTATTTTAAGAAATATTAAAAAAAATCGTTAACTTTGTATGCGATTCAACACCGGTTTCCGTTTTTTTTTTAATTTCGTGCATTTGAAACCAAGTGCCAGAATTTAACTTTAATAATTGTTTATTTAAGGGACACCTTATGTACGTACATGCCTTTGAAAAAGGATTCATTAATGTTACACAAAAAAAAAAAACTGAATGTTGCGGAGTTGAGGGTTCAATGTTTAGCTTGTGAATTTTGTGAGATATTGTTTTAACAATATTCAAAGGATATTTATGTGACAAAAATATAAAGTAATAAAAACTAAAATTTAATTTTAAATTAAGTTTTAAGTACATAATAAAATATGGCAGATTGAAATTTTATACTTAGGTCCTCTGCGAGCTGGCTAAATAAATTCTAAACTAAATACGGAACACAAAAGTGTTTACAAATATCTTTGACAACTATTTGAAACCATTTCAAATATTTGTAGAAATTTGAAAACATAAATTTAGTTTTGATTTTATTTAGCCAGTTAACAAAAAGTCTTAAAACAAAAATCTTCTTGGTATGTTCGACCAGCAATGTGCAGATGCATATGCTATAAGATTAGTATAGAAAAAAAACCCAAAGTCTTTAGCGCAATGTTAGATCAGTTAAATATTAACGGCCATTTGAATTTTGTTTGACGCCAAAGCAGCGTAAAAGTTTTTCTGAATTAATTTTGTGCTTAGATGCTCCGAATGAATTTTTTTCGATAATTCAATCAATCATAAAAATTTACAAATGAAATTAAAAAAGGAGTTCTTACAACCAAAAGGATACAATTTTGTGGTACATACCATTTGACCGAAATGACTTTTTTGTTTGTTTCATTATGTCTTCTTCACGCCGAAGTAGGGTATTGTCTTGTAGTCGCTCATTATCGACTATAATTTTTCTTCATGCTTTTATTTTGTTTGTTTGAGGACGTGTTTAAAGTGTTCGTGATGCCATGCATCCTTGTGAAATGTTATTGTGATCCTAACATGAAAAAACAGGATAAAAAACAAACATAAATCAACAGCCAAGATTTCGAAAACATTAGACAAGCTTATCAAAAGGATTTGGAATTTAAACGCATTGATATTTAACAAAACTTAAAAATGTATATGTTTGTTGTTTGCTCTCTTTTCTTTTCGAACATAAATGGATTTTAAGATTTGCGAACGTTTATTTTTTTTTTAAACATATTGGTTTGCTGGTGAAATATAGTGGCCATCAATGTCATGTTTTATATATTTTTTTTAAAAAATAGTTAAATAATAAAATGCTGCCAACACTATTTCTTTATTTTTTTTCGATTGGTTGTTTGGAATCTTCAGATTTAGTTGCTATTCTCTTTGTTCCAGCGACATTTATTCATTCATTCAGCCAGTCAGTCATTCGTTCGTTTGTTTATTCATTCATTCGTTCGTTCGTTCACACAAACAACAGAATTAAATAAGAATAATGCGATACATGAAAGTGCACTATAAATTTGGTTTTTATATATGTGTGTGTGTTATTTTTTTTTTTTTTTTGGTTGGTTAAAATAATGGCAAAATATGTTTTATTTAAAAAAATATTTTTTGTTTCTAGAAATTTTGTGTCATTTTATTATCCTCAAAAAAAGAATTGTAAAGGAAAATGTATTTTTGTTGTCATGGTGAAAAACAACTACATAGATGCCTTTCAGAAAACGAAAAAAAAAACAAAATATATAAAGTGCAATAAAGCAAAAACAAATAGTCAAGCGACAACAACAACAAAAGTTGAGTCAAGAAGTAGACAAATTACCACAGAGAATCCATCAACAGTTTCTCCACTCGTTATTACCAAAATAGAAGATAAAAATCCAAAGGCTGTCATCAACGTCCTGTTTAGATAAATGACTTTGAAACAACATCAGTTAAACAAAAAACAAAAGGATTTCAAAAAATATTTGTATGCCTTTATTTGCTTAAAGGTTTCGAACTTTTAAAGAAATTATAATTTCTCATGTTGATAAAAAAAAATCTTTTATAATATGGAAATTTTTCATACTTAAGCTCTATACCCCCAATTGTTTATTTAATCATTGTCCTCATTCACCAGCTAATTAGTGTTTGTAATACTCACGCACACATATATATACATACATACACTGAAAATAATACTTGAGTGGAAATAACTGAAACATTAGTTACTTTAGTATAAAGTGATACTATTTTAGTTTAAATTAAATTAAATTCACTTCAAAAAAAAATTAAGATGACATTCAGATTTTTTGTTTGTTCGACATAATTTACTGAGGGTACCTGCGGGAACCCAATCATATCAAAAATAGTTAGCACCGCCATTTATTAACATTCTTCGCGTCTTATAGTATTAATTTAAAGGAGAAAGGTAACGAAAGCTAACCCCATATTGATTTATTACAGTTTTGTAATTAGAATTCTTCATTATTAACTTAAAATCAAATCAGCTGTCAGCTAAAATTAAGACATATAAATTCTTACCCTTTTTCGTACAATTGTAACAATTTTTTTTTTGTTTTTGGCAATGTCGATTGTTCTCATTAGAATATATTTTATGTTTCTGCACTGTACCGTATAAGTGATTTCATAGTAAAGTTTATTGTTGATCAGTATAAATGTTATGTTGGATGTGTTCTTCAAGAGAGAGGTGTTCCAAGTAATGTTAGAATTTTCCTTTTTTTCCAAATTATAATTTTACCCTCCACCATATATGGTGAGGGTATATATCAGTTTGTCATTCCGTTTGTAACATGTCGAAATATAGGTCTAAGACCTCATAAAGTATATATATTCGTAATCCTTATGCAATTTTAAGTCGATTTAGCGATGTCCGTCTGTCTGTTGAAATGGCGATAACGACGCGAAGACGCAAGCGGGGGTGCCTATTTTTACCCAGATTATTCTACATCCTCCCGAGTATTAAAAATGATCAAAATCGGTCCAGCGGTTAAAAAGTTATGGGTGAAAATGTGAAGATACCTCTAAATTTTCTATACAAATTGGTGTATTTTAGTACAATTTCATAGTTGCGACTGGTATATAATATATTTTCTCATATTTTTTCACCAATCGCTAAGAAATTAATAATATTTTGTACACCTCAAATATTTTTCACCTCAAACAATTTTTTTCACCACAAAAAAATTTTTTTTCACGTAAAAAAATTCGTTTCCGCATCCAAAAAAGTTTGTCACCTCAAAAAATTTTTTTCACCTCCATAATTTTACTTCAAAAGTTTTTTACATTATTTGTATCAAAAACAATAGAGAAAGATTCGGCACAGCCGAATTTAAGCCTTTTTTACTTGTTTTTCTATTCATTTCGAAAAGAACAATTTTCATGATATTGAACCGAACGAGGAACATTTCAGATAACATTTATACAGACCAACAATACATATACAATGCGTTAAGCGGTCAACTGGATAATCAACCATAAACGTATGTCCTCTGCTGGCAATAGTGAAAACTTACCAAATGACGATTTTTTGGTAAAAATACTTTTAATTTTGTTGATTACTGAAAATTCAGATTTTTACAAATTTTAAGAACAACTACAAAGAAAAGAATTTAACAAATCGCAAATTGTTTTTTTAGAACCGTACTTACAGTACTCGTCTAGCATGAGCTGAAAATATGTTTGTGGTGAAAATTCACTAACAACCGAAAGTTAGCATTTTAAGTCAAATTGTACAACTTTACAAAATCAATTTTTTGTACACTTACAATATATTTTCCGTTACCGACTGTAGTTTATTTAAAAAGTAATGCGTCGAGTTTGTTTTTAAATGAAGAATCAATTAAAACTCATAGAAATATATTTTTTAACTATTTGAATCAGTCATTCAAAAAACAAACTATAAAAAATTTACAGGCATTCAGTACGAGTTGATATTTTCTGTTAAATGCAAAATTTTATATTTTCTGTTTTTTAAAATATAAATTCATATAATTCCTTTTTGTTTTTTTTTACCAAAATAGTTTGTTTATATACAAAATTATTTTAATAAAAATTACAACAAATTATTCAAATATACATACACACAAAGCCATAAAAATATATTCATCTGTGGGTATAATTACATACAAATAAAACAAAACTAATTTGAAAAACAAACCACAAAATCGCTTTTATACATTTTGTCAGTTAAAAATTGATGGTTATTTTAAACGACTTTCGATTGCTTTTACTACTTTTGTCGACTTTTAATAATCGATTGAAAACAAAATTGGATGAATATAATGAAATATCAGTAGACCTTTTTAGATTGTATTTTAGATCTATTTAAGATTATTTTTAACGAAATAATATTGTGAGTTTAGGTTTTTGAACGTTAATGTAAAATTTTAAAGAATCTTAATCTTTTCTTCAAATTGGTCCATCATGTTATTTAGGATAATGGTGGTAGATCCAAGTCTCATCCATAGTTATAAAACTACGCAAAAAGTCGTTTTGAAGGTGAGGACTGCTTATACACTTCTAACAATTGTTCATAAATTTCCTTTGCTTTTAAACCCTTCAAAACAAAGAATCTAATGACTGCACGATATTCAATTTTTCCATATTAAAAAAAAATCAATGACACGTCAACTTCAAATGGCTTGTAAACAACGAAAGAATTGACAGAATGACTTGCAACTTTGCATGTGTTCTCAGGACAGTTATACCAACTTGAGAAAAAAAAAGTTTGGAGCTAGCAGTGCCATCTCTTGGTGAGCGCAGAAACTTTTCAACCAACCTGTATTTAACTAATGACCTTTTTTCATAAAATGATTGATGATTTTGACGATTTATATTTGCACTTTAAAAAACTTTTGATCAAAACAGTTTGACAGCAATGTCTTCTGGGCAAACACTCGGACTCTAGGCACGAGATCAATTGTCGCAGCGGAACACCTCCATTGTAATATCGACAGGTCAGTGTCAAACAACCCATTGAGTCAATAGAACTAGATGAGAAAAAATTTTTAGAAATCGAATTTAAATTTAAAATAGTAATTTTTATTGGCCCCCACACAGTTTCCTGTGTCAAGAGCGATCTCTGAAACAGTTGGGGGAGTAATTAAGCTTTGATCCGATTGCGCCTTAAAAAAATTTTAAGCAATCACCTATTTCTCACCTAACCATTGAACGAACCTACTGCAAAGGAACACTAACAGGTCTACCGTGGAACGACTTTTACAAAAAACATACTGTTGATCGCTCAAAAGTGAATTTAACTCCATAGAATTTACAAGATGGTAGTTAACCATGATCTCCCATTCCTTCGAGAGCACAGATCATAGTGAGTGGGCGGTAGTTTTTTCTTCTTTCTTAGCCACACCCTTTTTGGGGACTGACTAAACATTGTAAACATTTTAGCATGAGGGAAAGACAAAGCACGCTGTAAAATGCTCTTAAGGTTAGCAAATGTACGTGCTGGTGTTGAATATCAATGCTTCAGCAACAGTACTGGTATACCATATGGCCCCCGGTAACTACATCTAAAAGACTTCTTTGAAAGAATGAAATAAAAACGATACTCCTTTATAGTGCTTCATTGCCATTAAATGAAAATCTGTTTTTTCATTTGCATTAGTTTCAACTAATGGTAATAGAAAAATGTTAACACTCTCACAGGAATATGACACTTCTTTAATTTTTCGATGCATATTTTCTCTGAGTGTACTCTCACATATTCTATACTTCTAAATTCTCTACACTCACACTAACATAAATATGTATCTTGTTGTTGTGTTTAGTCATTATGGCTCAATTAAGTTTTGAAGTTAACTTTGTGGTTGTAATACTGTCATATATTTTGACTGATTATACGCATAAATCTATTTACACTTTTTAACATGACCCTTGATACTATTTTATGACAAAAAAAATGAAATATATTCATTGCATGGTTTCGAAATAGTATTTATTTTTTTTTATTTTCAAATATTCATGAACTTTTTATATAATTTTCATCACAAAAAGGGGCCTTAAACCTCTACATTGTGTAAAAAACCATTTTATAGTAAAGCAAAACCACGATTTTATGATTTAAAAAATGCCGAAATGTGATTTTTATATAAAGAAATACTACACTCAGAATATTATGTAGTTAACTGTTTGTAGTTTAATAAAAAAGTTTTCCGTTTCATTTAAAAATAAAGGAACATACATTTATTTTTCAAAGAAATATCTATATTAACTTTTTTATACATTTATTCGAAATAATTTACTATCATTTACCATTTTTTTTCAGTTTCATTTATTTTTTTCATTTGTTTGAAATTTAATAAAAATTTACCCACAAAACCGAAACTTGTGGTTTATTTGTGTCCGTAACAGTTATTACAAATTTAAATTTTGTTTGCTGTCTGTTTCAAAAAAAAAATATTCTAAAAATTTCAATTTGTTTTTTTATTTAAATTGGTTGTATATATACAAATTTTTTCAATACAAATTACAAGAACTTCATAAACACACATACATACACAAAAATATTCTCACAAAAAGTGTTTATAGCTTCATATGCATACATACATTTTGAATTGTACGAGTATATTAAAAAAAAAACAAAAAATACAAAAACGGAAATAATTTCAAATAAATGAAAAAAACAGTTATTTTTTAAGGATTGGTAGGTAAAATTTTGACATTTATTTTAACTGATTATATCATTTGTTTCTTACGGATGTGTCAGTTGATAATTCAACATTTAAAAATAAATAACAAATGGCATTTAATTTAAATGAAAATTAAGTAGACCGGTTTTTAAATGAAATATCATTTCTTTTAAAGGATATTTTCAGTTATTTTAACTTACAAACTTTTTTAAGTGTATTTAAATTAAGCATCGCGCACAAAACTGTTTAGAGATCAGCGGTTTTTAGTCGTCCAAAAAAGAAACAGTGCAGAACACAGATTTAGATTTAGATAGTGCAAAATGGGGTGCAAAAGTTCTTAAAAACTAGGAGGTGGTATCCACGTTATGACACTGAGAAAAAACATATACATCTTAATCAAATTTATCAATTGCACTAACTGAACTAATTAGGCAATTTTTTATTTTTATATAAATACAATTAGCTACGCTCCTGCACATTTTAACTCATTTCATTATCTCCCACACTTTCTGAGTTTTATATGCAGCAAAATTTAACCCGCAACCCCCAATCATCCATCATTTAATTAAAGAAAAGTATCAACTTTTGGCGAAGTATCTCATTTTCTTTATGACAAATGTATAATTAAGATATGGTCAACTCCTTTTACATAAATATTTACTCTCCTTGTCGTTATACGGACATTCATACATACATACATATCACACAAGTTATTCTTTTTAGTTTGGAATTCATATGAAAATAATAAAATTTGTTGGTACAGAAAAACTCTTCGACTCTGTAAATTTTAAAATTGTTTATGTGCATTGAGTGCCCCGTTGAAAATATGTTTCGAGTAGTCAAGGGTATTGAACTGCCGATTATGAAAAAGAGTTACGAACAAAAAGTGCTAAAGAATGTTGGTTTATTTTTGTAAAAAAAAAAATATCCTTCCTACCTTTTTATTTCAACTTTAAAAATTAATTTTTGAATTATCAACTTTTGGTTTTTGATAGCTTCAAAATTTTTAATTTTGGTAATTTAGTTTTTTAGAAAAATAAATTTAAATTAAATTGGTGATCTCGATGTTTTTACAATTTTGATATTGATTCGCTAATAAATTTCAACATATTTTATCATTATGTCGGTTGAGAGTTTGAAATACTTTCACTCAGCTTCATCGTCTGAAACATCTCGTATTAAAGTTTATGTTCCTCCCATTTGTCGTCAAAATCTCAAGTTATGGTTCCGCCAATTAGAATCATAATTCCTACCATCCGGAATAACTTTAGATACAACCAAATACCACACATTACATTAGTGGGTTCTATTGAAAGTAACATCCTGAATCAAGTGATCCTCCAAACGAGTTTGTGAAATCTGAAAAATAAAGTTTAGTCAGTTACTAGATGTTATCAGGCAATTTGTATAGACAGTATTTATTGGGACACCCTAATGTATTTTGTACAAAAACAATAAATTCATATTTTATGAATTATTATTGGAATTTTATAAGAAAATACCAAATAGGAACAATAAAAATGTGTTTACTACCCAGCAAAAAAAAAACAGATTGTTCCCAACCAATTTTTTTCGTTCCGAAAATAATTTTTGCCTGGAATTTCATTTAATTTATTTTAGGTAGCATTAAGTTCTGCATCGAAATCCCGAGGAAAATTAAGAATGAGGGTCACCCACCGATTTCGAGAAAAATTTAGATATGCAAAAGATAAAAGAAAATTATTGAGCACGTAGATCCAGTCTTATATTTAGGAAATAAAAGTGTTTTTTAGTTTTTTGAAGTAATTTTAAGTTTCTTTTTAAGAAATCAAAGCAAATTGGGTAACAACTGAAAGCTATTTGCCATAGTGCTCAATCGATTGTTATTTATAAGAGCACATAAAATTTAGAGGGTTTTTTATGGGGGGAGGGGGATTGGTATGGGTAAGTTATAAGCTTAAGCCACCTAATGCATGTACTATGGTGTATGTCATCTAGCAGTTTTGGATCCAAATCAGTGTAGTTATCAACATGTTTCTTTTCTGGAGTACCTCAACTTTTTGTACAAATTAATTAGAATTTTGTAAATTACACACATGTACCCATATTAACAAATCTACAGTTTTCTAATTTACATTTCTCTCCCTACATCCACACACCACATATTCATACTTCAGCGAACTCAGTGGTTGAGACCGCTTATACCTTTCTAGTCAGTTTTATGAAGAGACCTGACGTGCGACATGACATGAACAATGTAAACTATTTTCGGATGATAATATTTGAACAAAGTTCTTTTCTTGCATAAAAATAACAACTACACTGATTCCATAAATTTTTCGCAAGAAAAATTTTCATGATCTTGAACCGAAAAAAATACCATCTTACATAACATTTGTACCGTTCAACAATAAAACTTCACTTTTTCTTATTGAAACTAAAAAATATCATCACAGAAGATTTCATAATTTTTTATTCAAATATAAAAATTTTGTTTTTTGTTCTATAAAAAAGATGTTTAAAATCACAATTTGAATTTTGTTAATTTTGTCTGTGTACAATTTAGGTTGAACAAAGAAGTAAGAATCTTCATATTTAGCTTTTGATCACCTCTTTTTTTGCTGGTATATGTAAAGTTAAATATATTCGTGAATATATATTTCCGGGGTGGGTATGCATTTATCACCGAGGGCCGCACCATACATTTAAAAAAGTAAAAAAATACACATCGTTAAATACACATCGTTATCTACACTCAGAAAAAAAAGTTAGTAGAAAATTTTGTAAACGGTTTTCAATCCCACTTTACTATTTTTGTACTGATTTTTAGTAAAAAAATTATTATTTAGCAAATCTTTTTGCTATTTACATTTTACAAATTACAGAGTTTTTACAGAATATTTACAAATTTTTGTTGTTAATTTCAGAAATCATTTTACAAATTCTTTAAAACCGATTTGCTAAAATTAGTAAAAAATTTTACTAATTTTAAAAACTTAAATTGCCTTAAAATGTTACAAAGATTAAAAAAGGGATCAGAAGTGAATATACCTACCTACTCATGTCTGAAAATGAAAAATATAAAATATTTTTTGAAAAAATAAATAAAATAAAAAAAATTTGATGCTCGATAAAAAAAAATAAATTTAAAATTTTGTACTAATATTTAGTAATTTTTTTGCTGATTTTAGCAAACAGATTTTTAATTACACTTTACAAAAAGTATACTAAAATTTAGTAGCGGCTACTAATTTTTCTACTAATTTCATTGTACTACACGTCAGCAGACATGTGTTGCTAAGATTAGCAAATAAAACCGCTGGCAAAATTTTCAGTTGCCATTACAGACTTTTTTGGTGAGTGTAAAGGTTGTGTTTCCATATCACGTTTTGCTTCAGACGAACGAAAATATAATTATAAACTACATGCCACACAAAAATAATCACCCTTATCCAAGTTGTCGTCATCGACACAAGACAATGTCGTCTTGGAATTTTTTTGAAATTGGTATTCCCGTTGTCGTTATCGAAAAGAATTGATAACTGTCGACAAGTATTTGGTTATCTGTAAGAAAATGTGACGACGATATTGTCTTGAAACGACTCTGATTTTGTCGACACTTAAAATTTAAAGTTAAAAAGAAAATGGTAGCCAACAAAGCCGAGTGTAATGCTACAGGTGGTCCGCCAAGCAATTTATATTGAGCCCGCTGGAGGAAGCTGTGACAAATCTTCTACAATTTCAGAAACAGCTGAACCCTAAGTTAAAGTCGTTTCCAACATTGAGCTGGTACCACCCCTGGGCTAAAAATCTTAATGTAGCTGCCAACTTTATTGTTTTGGAAATAAATGTGGACTTGATTCCGGTTTTCAAAATAGGTGCTATTGTTTCCAGCACATCTTTGAAGGCTGTTTTATTCAGCCGAAAGTAACTTTTAAACCTTTTAAAAAAATTAGAAGATTAACATTTTTTAAAGTAACAGACTTTGATTTTGCTACTCACTTGTTATCCGGCAGATTAAAAATATTGGATTTCTGTATGAGAAGTCTTCTTTCCAATACTAGATTTTCTTTATTTTCTTCATCACTGGTATCAGAATTTAAATTACACATAAAAAACATTTTTTCGCAAAAATAATAAACAAAATAAATCTGCCGACTCAATTTTTAGAGATGTGTTTTTGTTTAAATCGATAAACTGTCGACGTCGTTACAACACTGTTTTAGAATACCAATTTGGTGTCGAAGTGATGTCGACGTCGAAGCAAAGTGATGTTGACTCAAAAACGACGACGACATTGATAACGACAACTAGAATAAGGGTGAATATACATAGATCCACTTATTCGTATACCGGGAACGTCTTAAGAAAACACCACCTTACTAATGTTTGTTGGATTTTTGTATAGAAGCAAACAAATTGGAAATTAAAAAAAAAATACAATCTGTTTCCAGTCTATTGTAGTTGCACAAGAACCAATTTCATTAAACAAGTTTGTTACCAATTTCACGGAACTAAAATGTAAGGAAACTGACAGATAACTAGTTCTAGAACTAGTTCTAAGAAAACTGGCTGTGCTTTGGAGCGTTAAAAAACCTTTGCTTTTGTGACAATTTTAAACAAAATCCTTTTGCACTGAAAACTTGCTGGATTTTGAATGAAAGCCTATTTAAAGAGAAAATATGAATCTAGGAATTTTTTGTAAGACGGTCTTGCTGTTTTTAAACTATTTTGATAAATTTATATCTTTGATAGTGTAATTATATAATATTTTTTTTTTAATTTAGCAATTTTCGAAATTCTTTTCAATCTATTTTAATGATATTTTTTGAGAAAAGCAGTAATTTAAAATAGGAATGAAAATAATTTTAAGCAGTCAAAAAATAAGATTATTTTAAGTCACCCCGGGAATACCTACGTACCTTTTTAAAGTTATTGACAGTAATTTCGGTGCCAACATTTTGTATAGTTCTTAATTTTAAAACACTACAACAGTAACTCTCAATTTTGAAAAGTATGTATTATAACGGGGGCCGCACTAAAATCTCCGAAGGACTCCATTTGCCCACCGTTGATATCATTGTTTGTCATTGCGACCCATACATAAAGAAATATTTTTTATTGTTTTAATCAGAAATGATTTAACAAAATAAATAAAAAAATAAATAAACAATATTAAAGATACCAAAGACACGCGTCCTTTAAACTTTAAATGCTACACAACATTCAGGGAAAAGTTGCCGTGTAGTCATGACAATCTTTAATAAAAACACTTGTAAAAAGGTACTGGTTTTCATAACGATAGTTACATACTTTGCTACTATTTGAAGATGGTGTGCATGCATATCGTATCGTACTAAAAATCATTACACGCGCCATCAAATGCTGCAGGGTTAAAAACAAATCTTTTTAATTTTCGGTTTTTCACCTGTTGTATAGCAATAAAAAGCATTGTTACATTATTGCAGAATTCCTTTTACTTCACTAAGTATTAGTTGCTGTTATTATTTATATGTTTGTATGTATTTGGTATTGTGTCTTTTGTGTAAAATTCTTCTCTTATTTTGGTTTGCGTTGTAGCTTTTTTTTTTTTGTCAATTGCCAAGTGGTTGCACATTTAACCATCATAAGCACAATCGAAAATCATAACGTAAACGTATAAATTTGGATTTATTAGTTCTACACGTTTGAAAATTATTATAAATTTAAAACATAAAAGAAGTTAATCAAATGAATACGGCCCTTTGATCCAACTTGGAACCATAGGAATCCAATATATACATTCAAATAAATAAAAATAGGTGATTCATCCTTAAGGCTCAACGACAACTGTCTTGAGCCAATTGGTATGAAACGAAGTTTTAAAAATAAAAATTTTTAGTTTTAAAAGATTTTGAATTTTCGTTTCATACCGATACCTAGCTTAAGTCACTTAAGCCAATTGTAATTGTGCCTTTAAGTTTTTTAATATAATATTAACAAGTTTTATTGTGCAGACTAAGTGTTTTTTTTTTCTTGGAACTTAGCGTATTATTTAGACTACTTAACCCTTTAACCACTAAGACCGTCTACAGAAGGTCATCACTAAAGTCCAATTATATCCAAAGCAATATTTTGATGCACTAATCGCCAACGACATTTTTGTCTGTTTGAATTTACCAATCGAACTGTGCCGGTTTGAACCCGCTCAGTTGAAAGTTTGATATATACACCCACTTTTGTCAAGATTTTTGTCAAAACAAATACGAAAATTATTTATGATTTTGGTGCAAAATTAAAACTAAAAAAAAAAACATACTTTCCAACATCTCAATCGACTCTAAATTTTTTTTTTGGAAAGTAGCTTCAAGCTGTATTTTGATAATTTGTTGCGTGTTTGATTTGTGAAACAAATTTTTTTGTTTGAGTCCAGCTTTTTGTCTTCAGGTTGTCTTTCATTTTTTAGACCTGGCGGTTTTAGGTTAAATTTTTTTTACAAATGGACTTCATATTCGTGCTTTTTAGTCCAAAACGATACTAGAACCAAAATTTCATAACAAAATACCTCGTATTTCGACTCCAGTGGTAAAAGGGTTAAGTAAAATTATTAAACAATTTTTTAAGCTCAATGCTCTCAAAATGAGTTCCTCAAACCTCTTTCAAATTTTAAAATCGCTCTTAGTGGTACAACCGGATTTCGATTAATGAACGATTCATTCATAATTTTAACCAAAATTTTAGTGACGTGTTCACTATATGGCCGGCCCTATATTTTTTAAAATAACTTTAGGTTTAGGACTTAACAGCCTGAATTATCCGAGTTAAAAATACTTATATTTCAGAATATAATTTCTCTACTTTAAAAAGTGTATTTTGATTGCCACGGACAATAAATTCAGTTAATACAACCATATCCAAGTTTGATTGCCGAATACTTTGGGTGTTGCAACCCAGATTCAGTTGTATTAACCGAATTTTGTGGTTTAATCCAATATTCAGTTGCACCAACCGATTTTCCTTGCAGCAACCTAATTTCAGTTGGAAACTCTTTGTTTTTTTTTTATTTTCTTAAAAAGAAAACTATAAAAATGGTTTTAATAGCATTAAAAGTACAGGGGTACCTATGTACCACGGTTGTGTGAATGAGGGTTAATATGATAAATATTACAAATAACATGTATACCTCACATCTGCAAACATAAATAAAGTCAGAGTTTTGTAATCGGTTGGTACGAATTTTATACACTCCACATTCAGGTGCCCCTGCAATTGCGAATTGCTGATTTTAAATCGAATCGCATCAAAAAGTGTAATTTTTACAAATTCTCAAGAATTTTAATAACTTCTGGCGTATATTTTTCATAAAAATGTTGTTACAATCCGGCAGTAAAAAGACCTATTCCAGGACACTTCACGTGATCGGTTCATTGTGATAGGAACCGGTTTTCTGAAAAGGACTGGTCACTTTAACATAGGCTTGTCCTATGAGGGGATCAATTGTCCTCTGTGACGTGTCACTGGACTGGTCTAAAAGAACATGTCATACAACTAACCCCAGTGAACATATTACAGGACTTATATAGACTTTCAAACCGTTCATGTGGTAGGTACTTTAGGAACCGGTCTTCTTTTCACCTATCACGGGACAGGTCTCAATTCCCAACTGACCCCTTTTTCCCGCAGGGAATATTATGATATTGAACCGAACGAAGAACACCTCACATGAAACTTATACAAATCAACAATAATCATCATTTAAATTTTCTTCTTTAGTGTTATGTGAGTAAAGGTTACAATTTTTGAAATTTTAGGTCGTTGATAATATTTTGTGCAATATTCTTGAGTCATTGCACCCGAAATTATACTCAAATAATAACGTGGCATGCGGCGATTAAATAAAATATAAAAAAAAATATTTTCAAGAAGCAAAAACGTGAAACGCCTCTGACCGATTTAAGAGTTTTTAATATTTTCGTGATCATCACACCAAAACTCTAGAGAAATGATATCCCATTATTAACAATTTGAAAAAATTAAAAAAAAAAAATCGGGAACTTTGAAAGCCATTTTGCACGGATTAATATTTTTCAAAAATAAATTTCGTTAAATGTGTACAGGTGGGAAAATCGACAAATCGTCACTTAACAAACACCCTAATAAAATATATGCTGGAACCAAACTATGTTTTCTCTGTGTATTGATGAAGACATATCTTCATATATATGGAGAATTTACAGCAATATTTATGAAAAAGATTCATCAATATGATGAAGTTTTTTTTTATAATTTTAAATTGTTTTATGAAAATCAAAATGTGAACTTGAATTAAAACGTAAAGACGTCAGTGTTTTACGACAGAATAAAATAATTTGTTATTGTTTTTTTTTATTTTTATTTTTAACTTTTTTAAGAAATTTTTTAATAAATGAAGGTTAATGATGCATATGTCATAAATTTGCATGAAACACTTTGAAATATTAATGGAAAATTCATACATACACAGAAAAAACAGATTCATTGTAATAATCGAATTTATTGCCAACTGAATAGTTTAGGTGCAGCATCCGAATTATTCAGTTGTCCAACCAAATATATTCCAGATCCGATTGAAATATATGGTTTTAACCGAAATTTTTTTTTAACCGAATTTCTGTTGCCACATACAAATAAATCGGTGACTGCCATAATGAATCTGTTTTCTCTGTGTATGATTAAGAATTAATGACAAACGATTTAAGAAACAGTTTCACCAATTTAATGAAACATTTCCCTGATTACTAAAGCGAGAACTTGGTAAAAATGTGGTTAAAAAGGAAAAGAATACCATTATCCAAATCCGCTGATGTTGCATGATGTTTCTCTTTCAGCATGGATTTTTAAAAATTTTGGGGGAAAGGGCAAATAGGGGAAGTCTTCCCCTTTAGCGACCTGTATAGTTTAGACTGCACACTGAAAAATAAAGTGGCAATTGAATTGAAAAGTGTGTTTTGATTGCCACTATCAATAAGTTCGGTTAGCACAACCAAATTCAAATGTGATTGCTTCATATTTTGAGTGTTGCAGCAAAAATTCAATTGTTTTAACCGAATTTTATTTTGTGGAAACCAATATTCAATTGTACCAAGCAATTTCAGTTGTAGAAACTGAATTTCAGCTGGAAATTTACCAAATTTTTCTCTGTGTGTAAAAATCTGAAATTAAAACATTCAAATTTATTAAATGAGATAACATAAATTTTCTTCTAGATATATTCCGATATTTAAAACTACCAGTAACGAAGTTTCGAGCTTTTAAGCTAGTATTGCAATAAATATGTTGCAACTTTAGTACGGTATGTGAAAAAGAGATAAAAAATACTGGGCCATTAGTTGGTGCATAAGTGGTCTAGGGACGAATCCTATTGAATTTAATTGGAATCGGACCATATTTAGACCTACCTCACATAGAACGGTCCTGTCTAAATTGGGCTTAAGTAGTATTTATTTATACACAAAAAGTCGGTCCCATATTGCAACCACACATCTACGTTTTTATGTGTCATTATTCCAATTAAACCCCATTCAGAAAAGACCTTTTTATTGTCCTTTCTGAAGAGGGTTTGTATTGGGTCAGTTAAATTTACATTTGGGATCTGTAGTATGATTACAAGGTTTACATGGTCACACGGGCGATTTCACACTCTTAACTTGACTCAAAAAGAGATTCCGAGTCAATTAGTACACTATCCACCCAAGTCTGCTATTTTTGGTAGAAACAAACATCCCCACAAACTCATTATACTCTGACCATGTAGTGGTGTAAGGTACACTTAAATAAAAAGCTTCACTATATTCATTGTATGAACAACTTCATAAATATGTTATAATAAAAATACTACAACATGATCTCATTCAGAATTTCATAAGGAGCTGAGCCAATTTCATTATAAAATTGCACACTAGATTATAAAATGTGTCGGTTTGCCCTAACTCTTCCGAGATGTTATTTTCAAAAAAAAAAGAGTATTGATCACATTTATATATGAAATGATGTTAAGAAAAGTTTTATCATATTTTTAAAAATTCCACAAATATGAAAAATGATTTATAAATCAGTTGAAAAAATATGATGGAAATTTTTCGCTGAGTGTATAAACATTAAGTTGCTCAAGTTAGTCCACCAAGATTTTTCATTATGCGTAGACATTAAATATGGAGATGTAAAAGTTATGCATCCTAGAGTATCAGATACTTTTGTTTCTTTTGTAATAATCAATACTCTACTACTCGATACTTTCACATAGTTGTATTTTTAAGAGTTGCCTACTAAAAATAACAAATTTTAGGAAAAAAGTTATGTTAAAATTATCGAACAGTGTCAAATACGAAATTGAAAAGTGTTGGCTGGCACTCATATGTTAAGAAAACTATAATAAAATATTTTGAAAAACATTCGACGTGTTAAAAATCACCACTAAAAACAACTGAAAATAAGATTCAAAATAAAAATGTTACGGCATGTTGAACTAGCAAAATACAAAACAGGTGTATAGAAATTTCAAATGGAAACGAAATCATTCACAATAGTAAAAGAGAGAGATTACATATATTTAGCCACGCCTAGTGAGTGAAAGAGCAGCATCATTAATTATGTATGCAAGAGAGTGACAGCAAAGAGAGTAAGATGGCTAATAGCACTTGCTACAAAATAAAATAACCTGCTGTATCTGAGTTCTTACTACATCCACTGATGATAAAAATATGAGATAAATTTAGAGCCAGCCAGACAGACAGAACCCCACCCTCGTTGTATGGCCATCTTGCGAAATAAAATCAATGGAGTCGTCTGTTGTATTTAGTATCCAACAGATTTTGTCTTTGTTACTCTTACTTGACACTGTCTGCGTGTGTACAGGCAAAGATTAGTTTGTTTTTGTTGTTGAGTTATTTAGACTGAATAAAACGAATAAAAAAAGCAATAGTAGCAATAGAGTTTATCCAAAAGCTATAAAAAGATTATTTTCGCGTATTTCCGATTACCATGAAACTGAATCTGCGAAAATGGGGTGGGTTTGTTGTCTGTGATGAGTTTGTTGTTGTTGTTGTGTTCTTGGGGCAAAGGACTGTGGAAGAGAGTTAGTTTTGTAGGTATGAGTTTGCTATCTATCTAGTGTGATTCGCAATACAATTGAATCTTGTTTTACTTTTTTTTTTTTTTTGCTTTAGCTTGTTTTGTAACTATTGAGGCATTTTATCGCTTCGATACTTTTTTTGAATGCTTCATTGTCAAATGCGTATTGTCTGCACTGCCAGTATAACGCGCGGTTTAACAACATAACAAAACACGCAGAGTTTTAACATAAATCCAAAACCGGAAGTGCCAACTATCTACTAAAACTCTAGTCCCTAGAGCAAATAACATACATAAAGCGATTCCAATTACATTCAAAGTATACGAAAATCAATAAACCCAATAATATTTTAATAATAAAAATTGCAAAACAATTATTACAAATAAAAAAAAAAAAAAATATTATGTATAAAATGTTAAGAATTAAAGAAAAGAGTGAAGAAGCATAAAAAACCAGTGATTTTATACGAATTAAAGGTTAAAGCAAATACAAATAGAATCTATTTTCTATAATTGCTTTTTTGTTTTGTTACTTTTTTTCTCGGTTTATAATTATTTGAACTTCCGTTTAATTAAGTGTGTTTGTATGCCTATTATTCCGTATTTTCTACCCAATATCATGTAGAAAAGGTGTTTTCTTTTTCTATACCACCAAGAGTGTGTGAGTGTGTATGTGATTGCCTCATTTGTACATGTGTAGTTGTCGTCGTGTTAATGTATTAATACCACTGCCAGCCACTACAATTCCTGGACCTTGTGCTTTTTATTTGTGTGGAATAAAACAGCAGACGACTTCCTTTCATTTTCTTCTTAATGTCTCTTTATGGACTTTGAATTGGTATTTGTGCCATAAAACCAGAACATTTGATTTAATTAATTCTTTTACTGTTTCATTTACTATTTTTATGGATTTTTATCAATATGGCTTAAATGATTATCAATGCAAAGGTAAGTTTCAATGATCAAATGACCACTTAGACTTTTCTTTTTATTTTATTTATTTCATAAATGTCTATATATGTGTCTGTTGATAAATAATTTGAGCAAAGGGTTATGGATATCAGCAGTTGGAAATGCGGTATGCATAATTATAATTTATTAGAAACTGTGTAATTACACCTTTTGAGGCATATATATCTGGTGATTCATCAGATATATGAAAATTATTTAAATTTTGCAAAAAATCGGATACTTTTGTGCAGATAAACATTTTATTTTTTTTTTTAATTTATACATTTGAGGCTAAATTTTACACAACTTGGGCTGTATCGTTGAAAGTCGACAATACGCAATGTAAAGAAAACCTTTGGTATTTATAAAAAAAAAAAATAAATAAAAATAAGACGACGGGAAATCGATATCACGATCTTTTAACTGTTGCATGTTTACCCAGAAAAAAGTTGTTAAATTTTCGTCCAATTTCATAAATATTTATGAAACATTTCATAATTAGGACCATAAAACTGTATGAAATATGATAAAAGAAATGGTTTTTGCGGTTTATAAAATATTCCATAAATATTAAACGGAAATCTATGAAATATTTCATGGATATCATCAAACTATTTCTTTGTGTGTTCTGACTGCAACATCTATATTTTTGTTTGTTTTTTAGTTTAAAACAAATTTGAATTTTTTTGTTTTGATATTTTGACTTTTGACAAACTTAAAGGCTCAACTACAATTAAGTGCCTTAAGCTTTGTTTCAAAAGTCAAAAAAAAGTTGACTAAAGTTTGCCCCAAATTGCACGACACCAATATTTGACTTGAATGAATTGCATATTATTTTTAAATTTCTTAAATTTTATTTTTTTTGTGTTATTTTTAATTGCTACTTTTATATCTAATTAATGTACTTACGTAGATAACGATGAGTTTCGATTGGAAATTAACAAAATTAATAGAGATGGAACTTTTCAAAAGTTGACTTATGCTAAATAAGGGTACTTTAATGTAATTGTATCGCTCTTTTCCTTAATTTAACTTCACTTGAATAAAATATAACATATCATTAGGAAGTCCTTACTGACATGGGACAAAAAAAAAACCCAGCAAAACCTTTTATTACCAAATAAGTGGTTATATAATGAAACTTAAATTTTTACTACCTATAATTCCGCATCAACTGGTTATTTTTGATAGACGAAGTCGTTTTTGTAAGCAGTCAAATATAATGATCTTGGTAACTACTTATTATTTAATTACTAAAAATTACACGAGTAAGCCTTATTATTAAGACAACTGTGAACTGAAATTATTTTGTTAACAACTTATTTTTTATATTAAGCAGGCAAATATGTACAACTACTTACATAAAAATAATGAGTTTTGACATCGAATTATACACTCACCAAAAAAAGTCTGTAATGGCAACTGAAAATTTTGCTGTTATTACGGAAAATTCTGCTAATTTGAGCCCAGCGGTATTTTTTGCTAATCTTAGCAACACATGTCTGCTGACGTGTAGTACAATGAAACTAGTAGAAAAATTAGTAGCTGCTACTAAATTTTTGTAGACTTTTTGTAAAGTGGAATTTAAAATCTGTTTGCTAAAATCAGCAAAAAAATTACTAAATATTATTAATGTTAGTAAAAAGCTTTGAATTTATTTTTTTTATCGAGCATCAAAAATTTTGATTATATTTTTTAAAAAACGAATAAATCATTTTGTTTTAATTTGGTAATTTCTGTTTGAAAAATATTTTGGTCAACTTTTTTTTTTACTTTTAGGGTTAAATTTTAATTGTTTTTAGGGCGGATTTTTAGAACTAAAAAACCTTTTTAGTCCTATTTTAAGTGGATGTCCTCTTTTTAGACATGAGTCGGTATCTTCACTTCCGATCCCTTTTTTAATATATGTAACATTTTAAGGAAATTTGAGTTTGTAGGTGTAAGTTTTAATTAGAAATAACATTTCCTTCAATATTCACTTTTTTAAAATTAGTAATATTTTTGCTAATTTTAGCAAATCGGTTTTCGAAAATTTGTAAAATGATTTCTGAAATTAGCAAAAAAAATTTGCAAATATTCTGTAAAAATTCTGTCATTTGTAAAATGTAAATAGCAAAAAGATTTGCTAAATAATAATTTTTTACTAAAAATCAGTACAAAAATAGTACAGTGCGATTGAAAACCGTTTACAAATTTTTCTACTAACTTTTTTTTCTGAGTGTATGCAGTAAATAATATTTCCACTGCTTATTATTTAGATATTAGTTATAAGCACTCATTACAGGGATTTTGATGGGAAGTTGTCATCACCACTAAAATATTCAAAAACTTTTTACTTATCCTCCCCTATTTTCAATACACTTAAAATAGTATGTTGTAAGATTTGTTCAAATTATTATGAGGTGTAAAATTTGTTAAAATTATATGATCTCTGGAACTTCCCTAGACCTAGTCCATATCAATTATGGGCATGAATGTTTTGCAAAATATTTAGATGTAATGATTTTTAAGACTTAAAGAAGCAACAAATTTACTATATTAGTTACAGGAAATCTTTTTTAGGATGTTATAATTTACAAATATTACAATTTTTAAAGCAAAAATAAATGTTGTTGTTATAAAAGGGAATGTATTGAAAATGTTTTTTAAAACTTTCATACAAGTCTTCAGTGAGGATAATCCACATGCTTTATCTCGCTAAGTTTTCGAGATGGCCCATATGAGACTTAAATAAAATCCGGAGAGTCCAAGGCTCCTTTAAGGTATATTTTTAGATAGAGATGACCTTCTAACGGTAAGGTAACGCTAAATGTAGTTAAAATTTTCTTCAATTTTGTAACTTTTCAAGGAAAAAGCTATTTTTTAAAAATCAGGAGGGCACGAAATAGTGACATCAAAATACCTACCAATTCCGCAAAAAATAACTGGTTTTTCATTTATTAGAATCTGTATCCGTTTTATGTATTTTTGTTTGTTTTTAATCTACAAAATGTATACTCACACAGCCTAGAGATAACTTTGTGTGAATGACTGTATACACTCACAGTATTATTTCGTTAAAAACAATCTAAAATATGTATTAGATAAATCGAAAATGCAATCAAAAAGAGGACTACTGATTTTTCATCATATTCAGCCCATTTTCTTGTTTATTTTCAATCAATGTTTAATAATCGACATAAGTAGTAAAAGCAATCGAAAGTAGTTTAAAATAACCATCAATTTTTAACTGACAGAAAGAAAAAAAAAAAAGATATTTGTGGGTTTGTTTTTCAAATTGAAATTTTTTTATTTGTATTTAATTTTACAAAACACAACACACACAGATGTAACATATATATTTTTATTTTCTGTGTGTATATATATTTGAATAATTTGTTGTAATTTTTATTGAAATAATTTTGTATATAAACAAACTATTTTGGTAAAAAAACAATAAAGAATTATATGAATTTATATTTTTAAAAACAGAACACATAAAATTTTATACATTTAACAGAAAATATCAACTCCTACTGAATGTCTGTAACCAAATAATTCGGTTACTGCAACCAAAATATTTAGTTGGCCAGGATTTCCGTTAAAACGATGAATCAGTTTTCTCTGTGTACAAAAGTTAAAAAAAGTACAATATTTCTTTGAAAGATGTGGAAATGTATGTTTCTTTATTTTTAACTGAACTGAAAACTTTTTAATTAAACTGAGTGAATTATTATTTTATAATAAGTCATGAACGGATTAAATTTTCATTAGATATGATTGAAAAATTATTATATTTTATATTATACACAGAAAAAAATTACAAAATTCTGTATGTAATATTGAACATCATACATAACATTTTTTGTAAATATAATTTTTTTTTTAAATACACCAACAATGGAATTTGAAAATACAAAAAAATTTTTTGTTATTTTTTGTAACTTAAATTTTTATTTTCAAAGAATTTTTATATAAAAAATAATAATTTACAAAAAATATTATTAGAAATCGAATTTGAATTTTAAGAAATATTCTTAACTACTTAAAATATTGTGATCCTTTTCTTTTTTGTACATATAATTTTGTAAGTTTTTTTCTGTGTATGACCACAATTTATTAGTTGAATGAACAAATTTCGTAATTGGAAATGTTCCAGCTATGAAATTGATTGAATAGGCAGTTTTCGGTTTAATGTTGCCACTTTAAAAAAAAAAAAAAGAAATAAAAATCAGGCCTTGACTATTTATTTGGCCTTAATTTTTATTTCCGATTATAAGTTATCTTCTTGTATAATAAAAAAACAATTTCCCCTGAAGAAGTCACCCAATGTGGTGACGAAATATTAAGACAAATAATTATTTATAATTAATTTTTTATAAATAAAAGATCTTTAGCACGATGAGAAATATTACACAAATCAAGAAGATAGAAGGAAACTAAGAGAATTATGTAGTAAAATTAAGCCAAAATATTAGATTTCTCATTATTTTTGATAACACAATTAAAAATCTTTGAACCGAACAAATCGGCCGAATAGCAAACATATATCGAATACCCAATACAAAAAATATCTCCAAAAAATATCTCTTAAATATCTCCATATAGCAAAGTCATGTTCAATTAACTTTTTAATGGATTAAAAGAAAAATGATGAATATGATGAATATAACGTGTGAATATTTTAATATTTATAGTTTTTTGACTGAATCAATTACAAAATTAATTGATTATGATTTTTTTTGTGTTTGGTTCTGGAAACCCCAATTTGAATTTTTGGCTGCTATCCTAATATATACTCAGAATATTATGTAGTTAACTGTTTGTAGTTTAATAAAAAAGTTGTCCGATTCATTTAAAAATAAAGGAACATACATTTATTTTTCAAAGAAATATCGATTTTAACTTTTTTATACATTTATTCGAAATAATTTACTATCATTTAACGATTTTTTTCACTTTCATTTATTTTTTTAATTTGTTTGAAATTTAATAAAAATTTACCCACAAAATGGAAACTT
Source organism: Eustalomyia histrio (assembly GCA_949748255.1). NCBI lineage: Eukaryota > Metazoa > Arthropoda > Insecta > Diptera > Anthomyiidae > Eustalomyia > Eustalomyia histrio. The sequence continues at coordinate 825,720 of OX456527.1, read as the reverse complement.
GTGGTTTATTTGTGTCCGTAAAAGTTATTACAAATTTAAATTTTGTTTGCTGTCTGTTTCAAAAAAAATATTCAAAAAATTTCAATTTGTTGTTTTATTTAAATTGGTTGTATATATACAAAATTTTTCAATACAAATTACAAGAACTTCATAAACACACATACATACACAAACACATTCACACAAAAAGTGTTTATATCTTCATTTGCATACATACATACATACATTTTGTATTGTACGTGTAGTATATTAAAAAAAAAATACAAAAACGGAAATAATTTCAAATAAATGAAAAAAAAACATTTGTTTTTTAAGGATTGGTGGGTAAAATTTTGACATTTATTTAAACTGATTATATCATTTGTTTCCTACGGATGTGTCAGTTGATTAATCAACATTTAAAATAAATAACAAAGGGCATTTAATTTAAATGAAAATTAAGTAGACCGGTTTTTAAATAAAATATCATTTCTTTTAAATATCATTTCTTTTAAATGATATTTTCAGTTATTTTAACTTACAAACTTTTTTAAGTGTATAATATCTCTTGATCTTACAATTCTTATGTTTTTTTTTGTACTATTTTAGATCGAAGTCATCATAAACGAATCAGTTGTATTCTATCAAAATACCAAATCATCTGTGATACAAGTTTATACGAAGAATTATTGTTAAAGAAATAGTTTTATTTGAAAAACATACATTTTTCTTCAACACCACGGATCAACGAAAGCAACAAACTGTCGACATTATCGATAAGAAATTTTTCGGCAAATATGCTGAACAATCTTGGGGCCAATGTTTTGGGTAAGTGCACACATTTTCACATTCTCCTCCATAAGTACAACAAAAAACAAATATTTTTAAACAAAACTCCAATTATATGGTTGAAGTAAATTAGTGTTAATCGATAAATAATACCCATACATATGTTGATTTCTTTAATAAGTATTAACAAGACAAATAATTAAACTAATTTTGTTTAATAGACTTCCGATTTGCACTTAACTACCATCCCATCTCGTCCAGCCAAAAGTCAGACATCTCTATTAATATGAACAGAATATTTTATTAAATAATTCATAAATGGCTAAACTGCTAGAACTGACTGACTGAAACGAAACGACTGACTGACTGGCTAATTGAGTGAAGAAATTAATGACTGACATGAGTGATAATTATGTGCGAGTACAAGTGAATGAAAGTGAAAATAAAAATAAATTTGATTAACAAAAAATGTAAAAAAAACGTACGAACGAACGAATGAATGAATGAACAAATAAACAAATCGACAACTAAATAATTATTACAATATTTTAGCAATAATTAACTCTTGATTAACCATAATTACCAATGAAAACAACACCATAATGCACTAGTTTTAACTACATTGTGGGAAAAATGTGGCCGAGTTGAGATGAAAAGATGAAACAAATTATTATAATTTTTATACAGTTATAATACACAAAAACAACAACAAAAAAAAAAGAGTTGAAAATTTTAAGTGTTCCACTCTTGTAGTGAGTGATAATTGTTATAATTGCTCTTTTAAATAATTTGTTTATACTCGTAATGATAATGATTTATTTAATTATTGTTTAAGCAATTTACATTGATTTTTATGTATGCAAATACATATGTACATACTGATTTACATATACGCATGCTTTTATATACATTTCATATTACATATTCTTGCCACAATATTAATAAAATGTTTTTGAGCACCTTCCACTTTTTAATTATTATAAAATATTTTTGGATTTTTCTTTTTTACTGTTGCATTTCCATGCAAAAAATTATATGCTGTGTTACAGCTAGCAAACAAACAAACAAATGCAGCGTTTACTACATGAATTATGCGTTTTGTATGTGAATGTGTAACATTACGAAAATAGGTGGACCTCTTAATACACTAGAAAAAATAAAACTGTAGAAATAGTCAACAAGTTTGCCGAGTTAGCAGATACAAGTATATACTTAACATAAATTTGTTCCAACAAAATATTTATATTATTTTGCATTGTTAAAATAAGCAAAGATCTTTTAATTCAGAGAAACTTAATATTATATTCAGAGGATAGAGAAAATCGACTGAAAATGCAAGTCTTCTTTAAAATTTAAATTATAATTTGTATGAATTTTTTTCTCAATATATAAAAAACTTGGTTAATGAAATGCAGCATTTTCTAAATTTTATCGGTTAAATGAAACAATCAATATTATGAAAATTATCCTCTCTGTGTGATAATCGCAACATCTACCTACAAATATACAAACTTTCATATTTTTAAAATTAAATTTCCTCAAAATTATCTTATAAATTTTGTAAATTACACAATGTATTAGAGAACTTGAGAATTTTTTTTTTTCTTTATTCAACATTTTGTAATTTCAAAGCACAGAGGCCAATTAATAAATTACAATATTCCACTCACTTAAGGTTACCTTAAAATTTATAAATTAAAACCCTGATAACTATTTATTTGATACTGTATAAATAAAGTATATAACATTTTGCTATCCCAAATTGAAACGAGAAAAAAATAATAATGTAGTAATAAAAAATTATCAAAAAGAAAAAAAAATTGTTGTAATTATTGAAAGTTATTTAAAAGTTTTCTTTTATAAACATGAACGCTATAATTGAATTGCCTTAAGGTGCTGGCAGCGCATTAAATAATAAAACCACACGCCTATGAAAAGACCGACTTACCCAAGGAGTATTGAAAGGTGCAATTAGACTATGAGATCTAGAAGATCTAGTAAATCTAAAAAAATTTGATATAAAAAAAGGACAATTTATACTAAAAACTCGATAGAAATATAAAAAGAGACGTATTTTAATAAAATCACGAAACGATGTTCCAAGAAAACGAATAACATGTTCTGTAATATGTTCACGAATTCGTACTGAATATACATATCTTATAACTCTGTTAAATAGCAACTGAATGTCCCTAATATTATAACCTCAAGTACCAGAAAATACCTCCAAACAATATAGAAAAAGAGGCATTATAGTACTGTGAACAATTCTTTCCTTGACATAAACAGGAATAATAAGATTTGTATTATATAATCTCCTCAAAATAAAAAATACCCTTGACGATATCTTACGTCAAGGGTATTCAAATGTCAAATTGCAGTCAATATCTACACCTAAGATAGATAAATGGTGTACAAATTCAATATTAGTTACATTAATAGATAAATAAACATCCTGAACATAATTATGTCAGGTCGAAAATAACATTGCCTTTGTCTTCATTGCATTAATTGATAAGTAATTATTAATCATCCAATTTGAAATACATTTTGTAGAATAATTTATCACAGACTGAAGTACATCTAAATTATCCTTTCTACCACAAAACAAATTTTATTTAACAAAAAAAAAAAAAAAATATTTCTAGATCTTTTTCTTACATAAGTTTGTTTAGTGTAACAATATAAAAACGTATTTTAATTTTATTCCAATTTTATACAGCAGCCATTTGGCTTTTACTACCAGTAATTAATTATTTTAATTTAATCGATTTTTAATTTATGGGAATTTTTAAACCCTGCCAATATCTTTATGCTCGCACAGTGGTCAAGATGAAAAATATTTTTAAGAACTTAAATTGCAATAAAATTTTACAAAGTACTGCTGCGATATAGTCGAGCCATTGTTTCGAAAATCGAGTCCTCGGAACTGGACCTTAAATCCTCAAAGTAGTGCACTACCAAAAATTAAAAGTGCAATTTTGCATTGAGTTTTTGCTGTCAATTGGCAGCAAATAAGTTTTTGTTTTTGCACGAATACGTTACAAATCTTATGATTTAGAGCTACTTGTACACTTAAAAAAGTTTGTAAGTTAAAATAACTGAAAATATCCTTTAAAAGAAATTATATTTCATTTAAAAACCGGTCTACTTAATATTCATTTAAATTAAATGGCATTTGTTATTTATTTTTAAATGTTGATTAATCAACTGACACATCCGTAAGAAACAAATGATATAATCAGTTAAAATAAATGTCAAAATTTTACCTACCAATCCTTAAAAAATAAATGTTTTTTTCATTTATTTGAAATTATTTCCGTTTTTGTATTTTTGGTTTTTTTTTAAATATACTCGTATAATACAAAATGTATGTATGCATATGAAGCTATAAACACTTTTTGTGTGAATGTTTTTGTGTATGTATGTGTGTTTATGAAGTTCTTGTAATTTGTATTGAAAAATTTTGTATATATACAACCAATTTAAATAAAAAAACAAATTGAAATTTTTTGAACATTTTTTTTTTTAAACAGACAGCAAACAAAATTTAAATTTGTAATAACTGTTACGGACACAAATAAACCACAAGTTTCCGTTTTGTGGGTAAATTTTTATTAAATTTCAAACAAATGAAAAAAATAAATGAAACTGAAAAAAATCGGTAAATGATAGTAAATTATTTCGAATAAATGTATAAAAAAGTTAATATAGATATTTCTTTGAAAAATAAATGTATGTTCCTTTATTTTTAAATGAAACGGAAAACTTTTTTATTAAACTACAAACATATTCTAAGTGTACTATCAAATTACTTGATTTTATGTATGTTAGAGTAAACGAATAATTCGATTTAGGTTGGTTTAATTTGGTCGAATAATCGAGTAAATTTTATGTTGCAAAAAAAAAATGTGGCTCCAATTGAGAAACATATTTGTTTTAAATAAATAATCAACAATATATATATATATATATATATATATATATATATATATATATATATATATATATATACACTTAAAAAAGTTTGTAAGTTAAAATAACTGAAAATATCATTTAAAAGAAATGATATTTCATTTAAAAACCGGTCTACTTAATTTTCATTTAAATTAAATGCCATTTGTTATTTATTTTTAAATGTTGATTAATCAACTGACACATCCGTAAGAAACAACTGATATAATCAGTTAAAATAAATGTCAAAATTTTACCCACCATCCTTAAAAATAAATGTTTTTTTCATTTATTTGAAATTATTTCCGTTTTTGTATTTTTTGTTTTTTTTTTTAATATACTCGTACAATACAAAATGTATGTATGCATATGAAGCTATAAACACTTTTTCAGTGAATGTGTTTGTGTATGTATGTGTGTTTATGAAGTTCTTGTAAATTGTATTGAAAAATTTTGTATATATACAACCAATTTAAATAAAAAAACAAATTGAAATTTTTTGAATATTTTTTTTTGAAACAGACAGCAAACAAAATTTAAATTTGTAATAACTGTTACGGACACAAATAAACCACAAGTTTCCGTTTTGTGGGTAAATTTTTATTAAATTTCAAACTAATGAAAAAAATAAATGAAACTGAAAAAAATCGGTAAATGATAGTAAATTATTTCGAATAAATGTATAAAAAAGTTAATATAGATGTTTCTTTGAAAAATAAATGTACACAATTACTAAACGAATTTTATTGTTAGTGCTGATTGGTAATAACAATAATTGGATAAGATGATTATTTTTTAGTTTCTTTTCCCTCTTTTTAATTCTCAGTACAATATTTTAGCTTTATCAACCGTTTATATGTAATTCTAAATCAAATAACATTCTTATAAGTAAATGTTAAGGGTTTTGATCAAATGCCAAGCAATCTTTTCTCAAGGTTTATGTATAAAGATATAGGAGAAATCAGATGCAAATCTATTGATTTTTAAAATAACTAAAAAGTAACAACATAAGCTGTAAAATACCATTGAGTTTTAACTTAACAATCTTTATTTCCTTTTTAATCATCAAATGTATGTAGTTATAACAAATATTTGCAAACAAGATATTTGCAAAAATGTATGCCTCGTTTTTCTATATCACACATATTTACATATATTTAAAATTGCATTTAATCATTGCATATATTTGCAAAAACACATTAAATGTATTTTCGCGGCTTAGTAGTGGTGGACCACTAAAACCAAAAGTTTAGTTAGATATTTGAAAAAACTTTTATGCAAAAGACAAAACCACAAATAACATATGGACAATATACAATACTACATACATATGAATTTGTTCAATACATATCAACTAACTAACCAACCAACGAACCAACCAAAAAAACTAACGAGCAACAAACGCATTTAAACAGAACATACAAACAGCGATTAATTAATTAAAATTTGCGTACAAACGTAAATTTATAGCATGCAATTTTAGGCAATTTTCCAACAAAATATAACAACTACTTGCAAACATTTATATCAGCAAATAAATCGTTAAAACAAAACGCAATAGAAAACGACCGCATTTGTATTGATAAAAGGTTTTTATTTAATGCAGTTTTTCTGACAATTTAAAACGCGAGAATGCAAATACAATTTGATAATAACCGGCCGGACCAGATGCAAGAATTGTACAAATTTTCAAATTATGCTGTATATGAAAATAAGCAGAGACGATAAATTCGAAAATGACAATATAAATATGTATGTGTGTGTGTGTGTTAGCCATATAAACCGCAATAAATAATAGTACGCATACAATTACAATCCAGTTGCCACAAACAAATTTTCACATACAGACACACACACACACAAACACACAGACACATACTATTAAAACGGATACATAAAGCATTATTTTATTATTATTTTATTCGGTCCTTAATGGTTGTTGCTTTGAAAATTTACAGTGGCATTAAATTACAAATGCAATCGTAAAATTAATTTAATTAATCCTTACGTAAGCATTGCAGACATGATAGAAAAACTTTTTAAGCCCTAAAATGTTTACAGTAAATAGGTGTTTTTCCATTAAATTTAGCGACATTTCTCTGCCATCTGCATGTGTGTGAGTGTGGGTATGTTGTAATGCAAAAAAAAAAACAACAACAACACACAACTATTATTAGTCCTAGCTGCTTTGTCCTCGTTCAGAACAAACATTTCAAGTTGTTTAAATGAATATGAATTTGTAATTCTTTTTTTTTTTTTTTGGCAATGTTTCTACAATTTTAAAACCTTATAATATTGTAAATTGTTTGATAATTGTCGAAAAACCAAAACTAAATACATTTTTGCGCATACATACTTATACTTATGCTCCCTGTGTACGCCTTCCTTGTCTTTGTGGTAAATATAATGTTGGAAAAATGTAAATTAATTTTTTGTTGATTGCGTTTTATATGACAACAAAACGTAAAAGGATTACAAAATTTATTATTTTACTGTTCTGCAGTCTAACAATTTATATTAGGGTGACAATTAATATCTGTACTCTCGCTTTTACATATAAACTTTAATTTGATTAAAGTTGAAAAAAATTATAAAATCTAATGTTTCTAATATTTGCGGTATAATGGAACGTAATCGAAAACTTTTTACGAAAAGATGTTATGTTAGAAGTTGAAATGCCTAACCGATGAGTTTTCAACGTTGGTAATTATTATCGTCTTTATGCTTTTATTTTTGGTTAGCGGATATAAATAAGGCAAAAATACAGCTTCTGTTTGAACGATTCCAAAAAGTTGTTATATTCGTGTTCAGCACACTAAATATTATTAAATAATAAGTGTCACCAGACATAATTATCCCATTGTATACCACTCATTGATTTCGTGGGAATTTGGTGTAGATACATTAGTTTCCCAATAAGCATTGTTTGTTTCTTTATCGCAACTTTTAGTTGTGGTATAGATAATTTAAGGTTAAAATGTTAACGCTTTGTGTGCACTTAACGGGTTAAAATTTAAAAAAATTTAAATGTTTGTTTATTGCTTATGAAAAATGCTATCAATCTAATATACAAGATTTTATCCGTCTGCCTTTCACGATTTTTAAGAATTTTTTTTTTTAATGTTGCTATCTTTAGACATTTTTTCAAAATCCTAATATGGCTGGCTGCTATTTTTTTTTCAACTTTTTTACTTGGTGAAAAAAAATTTTAATCCTGCGACAATAACTTTTATATATTTTTTTTTATTTATTTGTATAACTCAGTTCTCGCTCTTCTATCTTGAAAGTACGTGTTGCTTTAAATTATCGGCGGGTTAAAATATATATTTTTTATTTGTTTTTCATTCAACTAAATTTAACTTAAATAAAACCAAAATTTTGCAGATATAATATTTTTTGTTTTGTCTACTAACAAACTTTTTTTGTAGATTTTAGCCGAGAAATTTTCATTTTCAATTAACTAAAATTAAACTCAAATATAACTCAGTTTTTGTATAAATAACAGTTTAATATTTGCAGTTCTTGCCTTACTAATATTTAGCAGAAAATTTGCTAACTTTAGCTGGTTTTGCAGGGTCCTATTTGCAATTTTTATAGGTTTATTTATATCAGTGTAACATATTCTGAATGCAGAATTATTAATAAATATAAAATTAAGGTAAGGTTACACATTCTCAGATTTTTGGTTTCCTAAAGTTAAACTTGAAGACAAAAAAATTTAAGCGCTTCGCCTTTATGAGAAGACTTTAATATCTTTAAATCGTTAAAGAAACAGCCTGATTTACATCCTTCAAGATATATTGAACTCAAAAACTTAAGCAATTTTTCTATTTTCTATAATTTTTTTTTTTCGAAAAGCTAATCAACTAAAAGGACGAAATTTTTATCTCGCTTTTTAATTCGCTTCTTGAAGTATAAAAACACCTTTAAAAATGTATTTTCATATTTTTATGAGGCATTAAGTTTAAAAGTTCAAAATATATTAAGGTAATAGGTTTTACAGTCTTTTTGGTCCACCTAGAATAGATAATTTCATGAATTCTATTTTAACTTCATTTAATTTGGACCAAAAAGCATATCCAGAGTTTTTAGAAAAGTAACATCGAAATACAAAAGAAATATAAGTCGGCTGAGGATTTATAGTTCAACTGTAACTTTGCAAATATAAAGAATTTATATAAGTATTATATTAAAGAGAAGAATTATCATCAACTTATGCAAAACTACATTTTAAAATATTTTAAAGAATTCAATTACAAAAAAAGCCCGCGCAAAGTAAAGTTATCGCACCTAACACCGCACCTTAAATTTGTTAATCACGATTTGAAAGAACAACAAACACCAAATATTTAGAAAAAACAAACGTAGTGTAAAAGTAAATCAACTAAACCAAGTAATGATACACTATTTTGCTGGTATGGCAAGGCTGTTTTCTTGCGTGCCAAAAATATACATACCCAGATGATAAGATCGAAATAATCACTTATACAAAAATTTGACTTGGTATTTTCCACTTTATTCTAAAATAAATTTTAAAAATTTTGGGCCAAATTGGACTACGCTGACACATGTCGCTCGACGACCATAGTGTAAACGTTAATGGATATTTGGGAAATTGTTTTAGAATGTTTTCTGTTTTACCTATATTTTATCATCTAGCATTAAACATTTGTGATCGTCAGACGAAATTTATTGAAAATTTATTTATATTGGTTTCAAATATAGAGGAATGTGTTGTACCTTGAAACGTTAGATTTTTTGCATAAATATATTTCTAGGATGTACATATTTTATTTATCATTGGGCTCATGATAACCATAAATTTGAATTTATAAAGAAGGTGCATAAAAAGAAAATCGAGGGTGGTTTACCTTGAAAGCACATAATGTTTTCCTTTTCACAAAATATTATTGAGCTTTTTTTTAAATAATGAACTATAGGTCGTGTTTTGGAGAAAATCCAATCGGGTGCCACAACTTAACCACGTATTATAATTTTTACAGCCCAGCACTATAAAGAAATACTCTACTGAAAAAAAAAATACAAAATATAAAAAAAACATTACCTAGATAACATACACATCTATAAAGTTTAGAACAGTTAATGAAGTATGAAAATTATTGAATACTTCATATTTATGAGAAAAAAGAAAAACATTCTTATTTTTTCAATTCTTATAATTTAAATTAGTATATGACATTTATCTGCCCTGCTTATTTTAGAAACTTTAAATGTTTTTGTCATCTCCAACTTGAAATCATCCCAGCAAAAACATAGTAATTACTTATCATTACTGTATATATAAATTAGCTTCTGAAGATATCGCATTACTTTAACACATGCAATAATGTTTTACCTGTAAGAGTTACATAATACATTATTCTTAAACATAAAATAATTAGTCATAGTTTAGTTTAATTACAAATTAAGGCTTAGAGTGTAGACCATTCCCCTGGCTACCTAACAAATCAGGTTCGAATCCTAGTACGATAATATTTGATTGGAAAATGTTTAAATATTTTTATTTTTTCAAAACCTATTTTTAAACCCATTATTTTTCTATATGCATACAGTTAACACAATAAATTTTTTATAACTTGTCCCTAAGCATAACACAACACTTTTGACTCAAAAGTTTTGGTACATCCCAAATATGTAAAAGAGTTAGAACTATAATACAAAATGTAAGGCATTCAAACCTTTGAGTTTCAATTGCTATTCTCATTATTTGCTGGGATATTTTTGTACATATTTCGTTATTTTCTTATGACACAAGATAACTGTTGAAAAACGCTAATTAACAGTAGCCAAGCTTGGTGTATGTGTAAAAATTAGCACTTGTCTGGTAACTTCAATCCATATAAATCGCGTTTTTAGTTTTTAAATGTATGTATGCATGCATGCATGCATGCATGCAGTTGTAAACGCAACTTTATGAGTGTATTTTATGATTTCAATGAATACAAAGTTACATACAAATCAGGTACTTCACCTATTCGTATACGGATCCTTAGTTATGATGATGACAGTGATGAGATTTTACTTATTATACTTAACAAAATAAAAATGTTATTGCACTTTGTTATACTGAAAAGACGACATTTACCATAACACTACTGTACATATTCATATTGGAATAAACACGACAACAATACATTTATATGCACATTAGAGCGGGTCGATTTTTTTTTCGAAAAATCGCATATGCGGAAAATGTTCTACGGATCATTTTGAGAAACTTTGCTTAAGAAAGTATGGGTCTAAAACCGATTTGGATGCCGCGATTTTTAAGGGGAAATTTAGTTTTAGGTAGTATAAAAAATTGTATCAAATATGTTTACATAGAAGTAAATTACATGTACAAAACTTATATTTTTAGCTTTTTGACAATAATTGGAAGGTTTAATTTTTTGAAAAGTGGTGCAGTGGTTTCCCGGTATTACGAACGATATGACACATTCGATTTTTACGATCGTAACATCAGTGCAATCAGCGAGTAAAAACCTTGAAGAGTGTAAAAAAAAAATTTCCTCTGTATATTAAATTAATGAAATTTTCGCATTTGAAAACGCAAAAATGTAATATTTATCAATTCGCAAACTTTAAGAGTACTTTTATTTTGAAATAAAATTTTACACATGTTTTTTCTTTAAAGAAATTGAAAAACTTTTTTGAAAACTATTCTGAAGTTTTAAAAAAGAAATCGCTTCCAGCGTTAACGAAAAGTAAGACCAGAGTAGAAAAAAATTTAAGAAAAAAGTGTTAATAGATAGGCTCGTTCGTTAAATTAAAAAATCGCTTGAACAAGTGGTGCCTTTTTAACGTTTTTATTTTTATTAAAAACAGTGCAGTTGCAATTTTTTTCTAACAGTCTAGTTTTCGTTGATAAAATTTTTTAATTTTTATTCAGTAAATTTTTAAATTCATAAATAAGTTTTTATAATCAATAAACGTTTGAATCTTTAAATTTATATTCAATAAAAGGAAAACAAAACATTGTGATAAGTACTAAGATTTGTGTGATTTAAGTTCAACTACGCGAGTGAAAAAATAAAACGTTCCGCTGTTCGGCTTTTTTATTGGCTATTCCATTTTGCATTTTAAATTTATAATCTAGTAAAATGGAAAATAATTTTTCATCTTCTTCATATGAATCTACCATATCTCATATGGCTTCCCCAGATATTTGCATTTTTGGACCACCAGCAGATTTTAGTGGCCTTAACTTACCAAGCAAGCGTGATGTATTAAAGTATTATTTCTTCTTGGGTTACCAGGCAAAAAAAGAAGGAAAAAAGTGTGCTTACAAGAACTTCACTGCTGACGTGTTAAATAAATTAACTGAAATATGGAATCGACTTTTTATTGATCTTATGAATGAAAAAAGCATTTTACTAAAACTAAACCAGTTCATTGAAAAGTACCAAAGAGAAATAAAAAGTAAAAGTAAATTAAATCGTTTTGTGGAATCGATTGATGATTTGTTTTTCATTGGAAAATGCAAATGTAATTTAAAAGTACATGAATGCAAATGTGGAGAAATTCCAAAAAGGTTGACATTTTTTATGGTAGATCAACACAATGATAGAAAACTGACTATTCCAGAGAATCATTCTGACCAAGTATCAACAATAGCAACCTTCCTACCAGTGAGTCATGATTCGACATATCAACCAAGCCAGTTAAACATGGAGGTGGAGGAGCTTATAGAGCTAAGTGCACCATCTGAGGATGTATTAATTTCACCGAAACCACGAGCTTATACCAAAAGGTACTCGGCTTTAAATTTCGCGATGATGTGCGACAGATTCGGCATATCTGACAGAGTAGCTTCAGGTTTAGCGACAGCTCTATTTAAGGATATTGACTATAGAGATGAAACTGGAGACCTAATAATTATGGATAAAAATAAAGTCGCCAGAGAAAAGATGAAGGGACGGGAAGCAGTACGCAAGAGTCAAGCAGGAGACACCAACCTATGCTACTTTTCATTTGATGGCAGAAAAGATGACGCATTAACAATGGAAAAAATTGACGGCAAATACCACCAAAGCATGGTTAAAGAAGCACATTTAGTCGTCCTTAAAGAGCCGAACTCGAAACTATTAGGATATGTTACAGTTCAAGCTGAAGATGCTTTAACAAAGCAAAGGCAGCTTAGCGAGTTTTTCAGCAAAAAAGGTTTCAGTTTTAATAATTTAATTGGTATTTGTAGTGATGGAGAAAACACTAACACAGGCGTTTCAAATGGCATAATACGGCGTTTCGAGATCGCATTGGGAAGACCATTGCATTGGTTTATATGTCTCCTACATTTTAATGAATTGCCTTTTCGTCACCTATTCGAATTTCTGGATAATTCGAAAACGAGCGGACCAAGAACTGCCAGCGGCTTAATTAGTAAACAAATTACGTGCTGTGAGAAAATGGTGGGAAAATAATTTTTCCAGAATATTTTTTTTAACATTTATTAAAAAAAGTTTAAAATTTTTTCAGAGGGTTGTTGAATTTACAGCCATTCCGCTAGAGAACATGCCACCTTCTTCATCAGACGAATGGAAGCTTGATTTATCTAATGACGTAAAGTATTTGCTTCAAATGGCTTCAGCAATATCGAATGGTTTTATTTCTGTTGACTTAGCTAACATAAAGCCTGGACCTGTAGCGCACTCCCGTTGGTTAACCAAGGCCAGCAGAATTTTACGATTGTACGTCGCAACAAGTTCACCCACTAGTTACTTAAAAACTCTAGCAGAGTACGTAATAAGAGTTTATGTTCCCATGTACTTTAACATCAAATACTACAATTCTGTTATTTACGGCAGTACGCTTTTATTTAAGTTTATTCGCCTCACACAGTTTCTTCCCTTGAATGTGCGGCAAATTGTTTACTCTGTAGTTCAAAATAACTCATACTTTGCTCATCCAGAAAATGTTATGCTTTCAATGCTTTACGATGATCGTAAATCAATACGCGACCAGGCAATACAAAAAATTTTGTACTACCGTAACAAACTTTGCGATGCAGAAAAACTTAGAGAGTACAAAAAATGTAAAATTAATTTTGACTGCTGCAATTATTTCAATATGATAGATTTAGATGATGACAGTATTTTATCAGAACCACCAATTACAAGAGATATTCCGTATGACTATTTGAAGGAATATTTAGAATTTCAAGATCCACCACTTCCTGACCCACAAGTTCCATGCCACATTCAAGGAACTGAACGATGCGTTAAACTTTTAACCAGTGTTTCTCGGCGCGTAACGGAAAAAAATCGTGAAAGTATTATGGCTGTGACTGATGTTAGTCGAAAAAAAAATCCACGTTTGGAAAGCAGGCAGGACTTAAAAACTTAGTTATTTAGTTCTTTTTTCAAATCTAGAAACTAACTTTGTATTAATAACAATACACTTAAAATTTATTTTATTCTTTCTGATTTTATTGCTAAATTAATAACTGCAAATAAAACAATAAATCGTAGAAAACTTAAAGGATAATTTCAGTTTTATTTCAATATATGGTCAACAAACAAAAGTATACCTTTCCCTCGATTAACACCTTAAAAAAAGTATTGTGTAAATCGAGGGATAAGTGTACTTTAAAAATAAGAAGTAAAAACAAAGGGTTTAGAAGAAAACTTAGCGTTTTTTTAACCTCAGTGGGTCCCTCACACTCATAAATAAGCTATCTGTTTAAGTTTTTCTAACAAAATTTTCTATAACCTGAATATGAAACTTCCCTTTAAAAATCGCGGCATCCGAATCGATTTTACACACATAGTTTCTTAGGCAAATTTTCTTAGAATTGTTCGTAGATTACTTCCCGCATATGCGATTTTTTCATTTTTTCCGTCCCATACAAATTGACCCGCTCTAATGCACATACCTTATATTCACAGGTATCACAAATGTATCACCTCTAAGTTGTTAACACAGACGCATAAATGACGTTAAAAATGTTGATTTAAAAACGTTAAAACGGCGTTAGATTTGCATGATAAAATACGAAGGTCGTATGATAACTACAAAAGGATATATTTGAGATTAAACAAAAAATTTGAAATGCGATGTCTTTACAGGCAATAAAATGATAGCACGTAATTGGCAAATTGGTTACAGGAAAATGTAAAGATGTTGTGACTTGAACTGTAGTGGAGAACACTTTCCCATTTCATTGCTAAACATTTTTTTATTTATTTATTTATTTTTTTTGAAAAAACGTTACATTATATAAAAAATTAAGTTTTTTTCTACAAATAATAAAAAAATAATCTTTTTTTACCAAAATTTCTGTTGTTTTTTATTATTGCATTAAAACTAGAGTGACATTTGATGGTAGACATCATGACAAGAGCAGATTGAATGTCAACGATATCATGATATTGCAATAACATTGAAATTAAATGTCTTCACTTAATATAAAATCATTTTGACAATTGATTGGTATCATTTTATTGCATGTTAAGACACCGGGTTAGAAGTCCTTATACAAAATTTCAATTACTTTGGAAAAATGGTCACTATTTGAAAGTTGTTTGAACATGTCGATAACAATAGCCCAGCAAATCCTCTGGTTATATGTTGGTATTACCATTCATTCATATGGAGCCTTACACCTCACCCCAAATTCAAATATTTAAAGTTGTGTGAATTAATTTATAGTACGTTAAGACCAAAAAGTTAATCCAGCGTTAAACAGGTAGTTTATGTCCATATTTAACCCGATCGATTAACCATTAATCTACCAAATTCTTTATTTTCTATACGATTCTGCGTTTTTTTACTACAAACAGAAAAACTACTACTGTCTTTGCTTTTCTGACATGTGAATTCTATAAAATGTGTATTCTATTAAAAAAAAGTTACAAAAAGTTAATTTAATTTTAATTAAATATAATTTTGTAAAAAATTGTCATGGCTGAAATTGAAGTAAATAAAAAAAGAGGTAAGTTAAACTTAATATATTGTACAAGCAATGAAAATAATTGCTTGTACAATTATGGAATAGTGACCAGGAGTCTCTACTTGTATCACTATGGAATGATTTTATAATTTAAAAATAAAAGTTGTGATAAAATACCGCGTTTTTTATTATTGTTGTAAGAGAACGAACAGCTGTTTAAAATGGCAAAATTAATCTATTTAGGTTGGTGTAAATGACCTAGATTAAATGATTAACTTTTTGGTCTAAACTGGATTCAAAAAACGAAAAAAAAAATCGTATCGAAATCAATTGACTACAACGACTAAATAAGCTTCAAAAAATAATTCGTTAAAAAAATCTACCTCTTCCTAATTTTTTCATGGACTTGACATTTTGAAATAGGACTATACACATAATAATGTAGAGTACATTTTATCACTTTTTTCAAAAAGACTGCTTAATTTCTAAAAACCCGCCTATAACTAAAAAATTTAAATTTCAACAATAAAATTCTAGTTTTCTTTAAAGATTATCAGAAAAAATATTAATAAATTCCGTTTTGATTAAAATAATTTTACTATATTTGAAAGATCAGAATATATGCTAAACTTTTATATTTTTTGAAATACAAATTTCGCTCACAGATCGAAGAACTTTTAAGATATTTTTTTTTTATTCAAACGACCATATTTTTCTCAATATGCAATATACTTAAAAAATACTCTCGTGTAAGCGCTTCTAAAATGTATACAAGTAGTTTCATCCATTTTTTTATCTAAAACACTTCCTTCAGTTCGAGGCCGGGTAATCATCATACGACCCTCGTACGGACAACAGAAATTGCAAATGTGTTAAAATGAAAAACATAAAAAAATTACAATAAATAACCAAAGGAAAAGTGTTAGGAAAAAATACTTGTTACATGTAGTTTAACACTTTGGAATAGCTGTACATTAGCAGTAAATATTGTTATTAAAAAAATAACCAACGATAACAAACAGAACTTTGAATATAAAAGTTAAAATTGAATTGAGAACTCATCGGGAAGCCTTTATGACACTTGCTAGTTTCAGTATTAATAATCCTAATTAGAAGAGAGGTCAAACCAACTTATGTCAAAAATAATGAGTATGAAGAGTTCAACCATAGAGAAAAAATTGCAATTTTCAAATTTAAGTCGGTAGGGCAGCGTCCTTGATATGATTAGCATTGATAACCAAAAAAAAAACTAGAATCTAGAAACTAGGCTTAAGCTACATATGTTTATGTAACTGGATATTAGTGTTATCTAAAAATATTTTGACAGTTTTTCAACGTATTTCGGGTTTCTACTGTCAAAACTGTTCAAGATAACATTGATAGGCATGCCGCACAGACACAGCTATACTGCAACCAGTGATATTTATTTTAACAAAAAACAGTACAATGTTTTTTAAAAAAAATGTGGCAAGTGCAATGTAGATTTCTGCTGACAGATTATCGCATGTTTCTGTTTGCATTATCAAAGTTTTTCAGAAAAGAATCCAATTTTTGAAATAACAAACCAAAGTTAGAAGCATCTAAATCCACCCAAATATATAAAATTATTTACAAATAACTACAGCAAGGAATTCCATACAAACTCAAGTTTTTTTTAATGTCCAATTTAAAGCAAAATATATAATTTCCCTAAACCTAGTTTTTTTAATAAATTTATTTTGGCTCTTTTTTATTGCACAATTTTCGTTTTTGGATATTTAGATTTTTTTAATTAGTTAAAAAAGCATTTTCATATTTAGATTCATACACAATTTTTTGTTTGTTTTGTTATTTTGAAAAGAAAATAGCATTAAAAATCTTGTTGGCCTAAGATTATTAGTCGAACTGTTCCACTCTATGTAATATAATAAAATATTAAATTGTAAATTTTTAAATTTATATGAAAAAATAGTTGTACCGAACATCTCTAATTTTATAATTAAACCGAAAAACGAATTGTAATAAAACAAATTTGGTTATTTTTTTCATTTTCCAATTTTATTTTAGTAATTACAGATTTAGCCATTTTTAAGATAAAGTTTTGATACGGAATTTTAATTGAAAATGTATCATGATAATTTATTATAGTTTAGAAATATATAAACTGCTTATTTTGGTCAAAACTAGGATAATGCGAAAATTATATTTAACTCTATTAACCCTCAAGCTGGCCTCAGCTTTATTAGAATTTTTCTTATTTTTCACCTCGCGACTCCCGAGAAACCTATTTTTTTTTTTAATTAAAGCGCCTGGTTATTGAATATCACGTTAAAATTTAACTTAAAATTAAATTCAGAGATGTTAAAATGTTGAAAATTCCTGGAAAAGTTAAAAAAAATCATGATTCCCGGGAATTTAAATATGTCGAACATTTGAAAACACTAGTTCGTCACAAAAAAATCAACAATACTTACATTTTTAAAATTAGTTTTCGATCGAAATAGCATAACCTTCTATTTATAAAATACTAATTTGACGCATTTATGGTTAATTTCATGCCTAGAACTCGGTAAGTTCATTCACCTCATTTTCAGTAAAAAAGGAGTAAAGTGTTAAAACTGCATGCACAAAGATTTTATAAAATTGAACGTCTTAAAATAAAAAACCTTTTACATCTCATTTTAAAAACAAATGCACTTATGCCACTTTCAAAATAAACAATTCAAATGTTCTTAAAATTTATCTGATACGTCTTTTTGCATTTGTATATTTCTTTCTTAGTGTAACAATAAAAATCATTGAAATCCATATTTTTTTAACACTTTTTTTTCTTCGTTTGATCATCAAACAAAATGCCGATATCCCGCTTAAAGAATATAAGTACGTAAAATATATTCTTACAACAACACAACTTCTTCACATGTATCATAAGCTATACAATAGTGTCGTTTATTACCCCATAAAAACAGTAGTCAATATGTTTGGCAGGTTACCTACCTACCTACCTACCTACCTACCTACCTACCTACCTACCATAAACGAAGATACTAAACTAACAAGTGCAATGTAAAATGATTTTATTTTTATTTTATTGAGTGCATAAATAAAATTATACATTACTAAAAAAACAATGAACGATTTTCATATAAAATACTTAACATAACTATATAAATTATTTATATAGATTTAAAGAATAACGGATGGTACATCATGAAGCGCCACAAGTACACTTAAAAAACTTTGTAAGTTAAAATAACTGAAAATATCATTTAAAAGAAATGATATTTCATTTAAAAACCGGTCTACTTAATTTTCATTTAAATTAAATGCCATTTGTTATTTATTTTTAAATGTTGATTAATCAACTGACACATCCGTAAGAAACAAATGATATAATCAGTTAAAATAAATGTCAAAATTTTACCTACCAATCCTTAAAAAATAAATGTTTTTTCATTTATTTGAAATTATTTCCGTTTTTGTATTTTTTTTTTTTTTTAATATACTCGTACAATACAAAATGTATGTATGCATATGAAGCTATAAACACTTTTTGTGTGAATGTATTTGTGTATGTATGTGTGTTTATGAATTTCTTGTAATTTGTATTGAAAATTTTTGTTTATATACAACCAATTTAAGTAAAAAAACAAATTGAAATTTTTTGAATATTTTTTTTTGAAACAGACAGCAAACAAAATTTAAATTTGTAATAACTGTTACGGACACAAATAAAAAAAAAGTTTCCGTTTTGTGGGTAAATTTTTATAAATTTTTATAAAATTTCAAACAAATGAAAAAAATAAATGAAACTGAAAAAAAAATGGTAAATGATAGTAAATTATTTCGAATAAATGTCTAAAAAAGTTAATATAGATATTTCTTTGAAAAATAAATGTATGTTCCTTTATTTTTAAATGGAACGGAAAAGTTTTTTATCAAACTACAAACAGTTAACTACATAATATTCTGAGTGTAGGGCAGTAGATAAAGTTACGTCATTTACAGCCTAAAAAATATGAAATTTTTTTATACCACTTTTGATCAAAAATTTAATTTTATTGGTGAGATTTAATATTTGCTTGTAGCTGAAAAAGTTATTAAATTTACAACGCATACTAAATTTAAATAGTGTTTCCATTTTCCGCAGAAAACTGTACGAGTACAAGGTTTAAATTCTATATTGTTGTAACTGGTGTTGTTTTATTTTTGCTTAAAATTTTCCTGATAAGAATGCCGTAATCTATAGTTTTTGCTACATTTTTTTTTTATTTTGCCAACAACTAGATTTAATATTTCGACCTCTATGCATCGCGAGTCCCCTTAACCCTAAAGCACACAACTTTAAAAATTACATAACCACACAAGTGAGCCCCACGAGCTCATATATAAAAAATTTGTAGCCAGACGTTGTTCATAGTCAAAATAACATAACAGTTGTATTTTAATATTAATTAGGATTTTATTATCATGAAAAAAAATTAATTACATATTCTTATACATATTTATTTTGAACAATTTATGCAAATCTTTGTCGTAGTGGAGTGCTCATTGCAAACATTTTTATTGCATATGTCACAACATTGCTTTTGCATTTTTGACTTTTTAGCCGGGCAAATGTGACAACGCTTTCTTTTATTAGTATTTACCTCAGATAACGGTTCTTTACCTTGATTGTTCAGAACAGTGGCAATTGCTGTTTTAGTCTCCATACGAACGTATTTCTGTGTTTGTCTCTGCAAAATCAGTGGTTCCACCATCAACTCACATAGCTCGCGCAAAAAAAGGTGTCTTTTGTTTGACATTCCAGTGTTCCAGTGAGGATTTGTTTTTGTCCAAAGTATATAGGCTGCAATTCCCGCTGCATCAAGGATGTTCATGAAAAATGAGAAAGGCCAGCGATTTGTTTTCCGCTTTGTCATGTACTCATGTATAAGTTGATCTAATGTATCAACACCACCCTTTGTTTTGTTGTAGAAGCTATTTATCTCTGATATCTTTTTACCATTAACTTCTAATATATCAGGCGAGTGATGCATTGTTGACATGAATATAACCGCTTTACCAACTTTTGGAACATGAGATGCAATAGAAATGTTTTTCTGAAATCCAAATATTGTAGAAGATACTTCACGTCTTCTGTTTGGCAAAAACTCTGGAGGAATACAAGCTTTATTTTTTCTAATAGTGCCAACAATGGTTAGGCCTTTAGCTAGAAGGCTTTCTGCCAAGTCTTTGCTTGTGAAATAGTTGTCCATTGTTATATTTATGTTTGTTCCAAAATATGGTTCACATAAGTTTTCTACTATTGTCTTAGCAAGACCAACAGCTTTGTTTCTTCCCTCCTTGCCAGTATATGGAATACCTCGAAGAGGATATGCGTTTTTACTGTCGCATAACCAAAATATTTTAATTCCATATTTGTCGGGCTTAGATGGCAAATATTGAATGAAAGAACAGCGGCTTCGACATGGCATCAGCTGTTCATCAACGACTAAATTTTCGCTTGGCATATAGTATTTTCCAAAGCTATTAGTTACCATATCCCAAATATTTCTTACGGGAGCCAACTTATCGTTTGCTCGTCTTGAACTTCGAGTTGATTTGTCATCAAACCGTATAAAACGTAAAAGTTCCTCAAATCGGCGGCCAGACATTGTCGCTTTGAAGATAGTTATTCCATAAAGTCGATCCCAGAACAAGCGATAATTTTGATTGTTGGACTTCATATGACCAGCTGTCATCAGAAGTCCAAAAAAACCTAATAGCTCCTCATTATCTACTGGCGTCCATTTTTTAGATTGCTTCGTATATTCCCTCTCCGCTTCCTCATTAGTATGCTTTACAATTATCTCGCACACTTCATTCGAAATAAAAAGTCTAAAGCAATCCAAAACGCTTACCAAAGTTTTACCTAAATTTGATTGTTTGTAATTGTTATTATTATTTTTTTTTTTATCAAAATAAAGCTTATTACCTGGTGGTAAAACTATTTTATCAATTTTTCCTTTTACAATGTTACAATTGCGGATTTTTGATGAAGGCGGATGACTCCTCTCCCAAATAGTTCTATCTTTGCCTTTGAAACTCATACCCTGGTCATTTTGGCATAAAATAATTTCTGTCTCAATTTCAGATAATTCGTCATCAATTTCAGACGCCGATAAAACATATTCCGATTCCGAATCTGAGAAGTGTTCTATGTTTATGTCTTCTTCATCACTGCTCAAATTTTCTAAAGCCAATGCAATTTCAGCATTTGTAATCCTCTTCTTAGACATTCTAAGTATATAAATATTTGTTGTTTTGTTTGTGTAAATGATCAATATAAAATTACACGGAAGAACTCACTCAGATATATGTATAATCAATACGAATATTTTATTTTACAAACTTTAAAAATTTGAAGTATTTTTATTACTACACGCAAAAACACGTTCGAACAACTAAACGACTCACGACTAAATGCAATAGGAAAATATTACTCAGTCAAATACGCTATGATAACGGGCTATGATAACGGGAAAATTATTTACAAGCAAGCAGAAATGAAAAAACAAAACAAATAAACGTCGGCAGCGATGAGATAGCGGTAAATTCATTTATGCAAAAATAGTCCGCTGATACGTATAAAATATGTGCAGTATGAGTCTGTGAAGCTCACTTGTGTGAATTTGTTACTTAATTGTAAATATATTAAAAATAAATAAGAAATTAAATTTTTCATCTATAATAAGTCCATAAATATGATTAATATGCCTTAATAAAGGAATACTAAAATGCACAAAAGGCAGTTTTTAATAACGAAAAATATATATAAAAATTAAAGAAATTTTGAGACTGTGAGGCTCACTTGTGTGCTTTAGGGTTAATAATATCTGATCAGTTATTTTGCACCTACACTCGCAAGTAAACATTACATAAAGTACATGAATAATACATTTTCTTTGTAACTTGATTTCTGACTTCAAATCAATTGATCACTGGGGAGGGGTACGTATGTACATGCAGTACTGGGCATGAGTAACTACGTTGTTAGTGTATGCTGTGTGTTCCGTATTATTCCATTATGAAAAAGGTTAAAGAAATAACATTTGTCGTCGTCATACAGGCGTGAGTTCACAACTACTAGCGATGAGTAAATGTTTGATTTAGTTAAAAATCATTACAAATGTATTTCGTTTTTTTTTTTGCTTTTTGCTCAATACGAAAGAGTTGAAATACAAATAAATCGTATTTTTTCTACTTCTTCAGTTTTATTTTGAACAATTTGTTTGTTGACTTGGTATGAAAATAATAACAATAATGAAAAAAAAAAAGAATTGATCACATGTATGTGTTAAAAAATTTCCGGACTGAAAAACAGACGGAATGGACGACTGATAGACTGTCGTTTTAAAGAGATATATATGTAAATACAACTTAAATCTCGGGTTCTTCGTCGAGACGTGTTCAATCTGTGTTTGTCTTCACTATTTTTTGTACGAATGTTTGTCTATGAGTTTGCTGTTGGGAAAAAAACTTTAGATTGATGATGATCTTTTTTAGTAAATCTATTTTTTATGTTGGCAGTCAGTAGTTGAAAAATAAAAGTAGTTATATTCTATGTATTTATGTGTGTGTGTGTAGATGTATAAGGCTGCAAAACTAACCCCCTTTTAACATTTTGTAAAATAAGACAGGTTTCGAATCTCACCTTTACATGTTCATTCATTCCTTTTTTAGTCGTCACTAAACGGACTGACTGACGTTTGTTGTTGTTATTTTTATTTGTATATTTTTTTTATTATTTGAATTAACATTTGTTTCATAGTGAGATTTTTTTAACATTTCTACAGATGAGTATGTTTTTAAGTGCATGTGTGTGTGTGTGATTTGTTATCCATTTTTTTCTACTGGTGTTTTTGGCATCTTTTGAATGACAGGTTGTTGAAAAATTCAATTTACTTGAACATTTCAGTTAAGTGAGATACATACGCGCGGCATTAGTCCACAGTATTTTAATGACGGATTTCGAAATTTATAAATAAAATTTACGTTTTTTTTGTGTCGTATCTAAGAGTAATTCGTTTGCATGTATTTTCCTATGTGTTTTTGTGTGTGTGGACCTTAAATAAAATTAATGGAATTTGTGCAATAATAACAAAAAAAAAAAATGAAGATAAGAGAAAATATACATATGGAAATTTCGTGATAAATATGTCTAAATAACATTTTTATGAAATAATATTGCGAAAGTGTTATAAAAATTGAATGCCAGAACTGATCAAATGTCTCTCTAATATTTTACGATTAACAAAGTTAAATGAACTGTTTGGTCCTTCAGATACTTTAGAAATAAGAGGTATGATAAGACAATCAGCTTTCAAATTAATGATATTAATTTTTAATTATTTATATAATTAAATTAATTAATTAACCTACACAGTACACTCACCAAAAAAGTCTGTAATGGCAACTGAAAATTTTGCTGTTATTACGGGAAATTTTCCTAATTTGAGCCCAGCGGTATTTTTTTCTTATCTTGGCAACACATGTCTTTTGACGTGTAGTACAATGAAATTAGTAAAAAATTAGTAGCCGCTACTAAATTTTAGTATACTTTTTGTTAGTGGAATTTAAAATCTGTTTGCTAAAATCAGCAAAAAAAAAAAAAAATACTAAATATTAGTACAAAATTTTAAATTTATTTTTTTTTATCGAGCATCAAATTTTTTCTAATTTATTTATTTTTTTAAAAAAATATTTTATACTAAATTAAAAACAAAATCAAAGGCTTAAAAATCTTGAAAATTATTAAAACATAAACGTTTTGAAAATTATCTTAGTCAATATTTTTTTAATTTTAAGGTCAAATTTTAATTGTTTTTAGGGCTGATTTATAGAACTAAAAATGCTTTTTAGTACATGATATTTACTTCCGATCCCTTTTTTAATCTATGTAACATTTTAAGGCAATTAAAGTTTGTAGATGTAAGTTTTAATTAGAAATATCATTTCCTTCAATGTTAGGTTTTTAAAATTAGTAACTTTTTTTTGCTAATTTTAGCAAATCGGCTTTCAAAAATTTGTAAAATAATTTCTGAAATTAGCAAGAAAAATTTGTAAATATTCTGTAAAAACTCTGTAATTTGTAAAATGTAAATAGCAAAAACATTTGCTAAATAATAATTTTTTTTACTAAAAATCAGTACAACAATAGTAAAGTGGGTTTGAAAACCGTTTACAAATTTCGACCCACCACTTCTATTTTTTTTAAGAAAATTTTAGTTTTGTAATTTTCTTTTTCAATTTGATATTGAAAACATGTAAAAAAAAATATAGCCGGTCCGGTCCAGCCGGATCATCCTATACCACAATGCGATTTGGCTCCAGAAAGCAGATACAATTTCGGGACCTAATCCTTATTACATATGAGGGTGGAAAAATGAATTATAGTGAGGAATTTTGAATTAAATTTCTGAAAAAATTCATTTAATAATTTTTTCTGACCGCTTATGTGTCAAATTGCGATCTATAGTTTGATTACAAGGTTTACTATGATGTAGATCTAGGTCCAGTAGTTACAAACATCAATGCAAACTTAATATACCCTCTCCACGTAGTGGTGTAGGATTAAATGAATACAACATAAAGGGAGACCAAAATTTAATTTCTATTGTCTGTCATCTAGACTCAAAGAAAAATCGATGAATTTATTTTTGGAGGGCATAACAATTACCTTACAGCCTTATGCATATTAAATACAAACTTTTGCTTTAAATTAAAGATTTTTTATACAAAACATTCAATTTATATTCTTTTTTTTACCATTAAAGGCCCCAAGGATTGCGATTTACCAAAAGCCGCTTTATCAGCATTACATGCAGGTGTCAATAGTTTCGGCCAATTGACAAATGGTCCGCCCAACAACAATGATATTTCATTGAATGGCGGCGGCGGTGCTCGTTTGCATGTTTCAACAAATTTATGCGATACGCAAAATTCAATTGGTAACAATAACAACAATAATAATAACAACAATAACAATATGCAACAACAAGATCAGGTAAGTGAAACCACTTGATCTCATTCCAAAAATCATATAATAATCAATGTTTTTCGTTTTTTTTTTCTTCCTTGGTGTTTTTTTCTACTTTTTATCTTAAAAAAAATAAATAAAAAAAAAACGAATCTATCAATTCATTATGATTAAATATCTATCAAACTCAATTCATTTTATATAAACATATATGCTCTGATGTGGATTTAAATAAATAAAATATATAATAACAAAACAAAAACATACAAAATTTAAAATAATATGACTGCTTGCAAATATACCAAACTATATTCATATTAAAAATATTTATATAAAAAAAATAAAATTAAAAGTAAGTGTGATTTTCTTTTTTTAAAACAATTAAATGTTAGTTAAGTAGTTAACTTTACTGTTTACTTTAATCATTTACAAATAATTCTGTGGATTTTTATAAAATAATTTAATTATTTATTGTTTTTGTTAAATTGCCTTTATGCCTTTAACAACAGTATTGTGGAAAATAATTACAAAAAATTTAGCCGAATTTTTATATTCTAAAAATATCTCCATACGTGAATGTTAAAAATTGTTACATTTTTCCATTAAAAAATTATCTTTAAATCTCAGAATTTATATTTACACGTCTCAGATTGCCGAATAAACTTGCAATATTTGCAATATTTCAAAAATTGCATGTGGGCACCTTAAGAATCTAATAAGCATGGGGAAAATGTTCAGATAATTTATATGTAGCATACTTGGGAATTTTCCATTACCATTGAAATTTCATTACCATTAGTTGACACTAATACAAATGAAAAAATTTCATTACTTATGGTAATGAAATAGCACAAATGCATAAAATAATTAATTATAATTGATTGAAAAATCATTTGTTTACAAAAAATGTATACGATTTGAAAATTATCAAAGTATGTAGCTTTTTACAGAACTTAATAATAAAAAAATATTAAATATACAAATACGAACAACGAAATATAAATATTAACATAAATATTAACACATAAAATGACGGTTAATAATGGTAATGTTTTCCTTTAATTCCTACATTAGTAATGCTAATGAAATTCAAAAACATTGTCATTAATCAATGAAATTAAATTCTAAAATCATTACCATTAATTCAAACAATTTTAATGAAATTTATTTCATTACATCTGTTATCAATGTAATGGCAATGGAATCCTCAATTAATTAGTCCAATCAATGCATTAGACCCATGTATCATCTGTAGATAAAATACATAAAAAGTCAAAAATTGTTTATATGACAATAAAATTCAGTATTTTTTTTTTGTTGGCCGACGGCAATAAATAGATAAAAAACGGCATTAACTTTTCCAATATCGCAGCTGTGCTGACGAAAATAATTTTTTCGGATGTTATTTTGTTCTTTTCCGCTTTTTTTAAAAACATAAATTTTTTATTTGCAAAAACATTATTTGCTTTAAAGAAACATTGTAGTAGACATATTATAATGTGCCAGCACTGGCAAAGCACTGAAATGAGTGGTATAAGCACATGCTAATAGTGCTTTTTTAACGCCCAAATTATAACACCGTTCTACGGTGGTGCCAATGCTTTAAAAATCGTTGGAAAAACACCTTGAAACATAAAAATTAAGTGATTTCTCCTTTTGGCCCAATTTCATGGTTAAGAAATAAGTAGTAATAATTTGTATGGAAACATGTCTGAAATTTATAAAAATCAGATTTAGAAAGCAATAATTTTGGTAGCCTCTGTCGATTAGGTTTTGGCATTTATTTGATATGCCAAATTTACGGAGGATAAATGAATATCGAGAAAGCTCAATTAAATTAAACCGGCCGGATCGGTCCCCAAATGACCCTTAATAAGTTTCAAAGACATCGATTTGTGGGAACGAAAGTTCCACTAAAAAAAGGCAATTCAAAATTCCATTGTTGGTAACCGAAACTATGCGGTTATCGGTAGGAGTAACGTTATTTTAAATCGGCAACGCTATTGTAAGCGTAACGCTATTTTATTTATTTCAGTATCGGTATTTTAAGGATAACGGTTTTATTTATTTCGGTCACAGTATTTAAGGAGTATCGAAATTTGATTTATTTCCTTAGCGGTATTTTGGGTATGACGGTTATTTCGGAAACCGGGTTCTAAGGATAGTTAGGTTCAAATCGATAATGGTATTTTAGAGAAATTGCCTGCCAACCCTGGTAAATTTGAATACAAATCAACAATTTCCTATACCAATGTACCATTCGAAAGAATGAAAATTGTATAACATCACTCTAAAAAATGCTTGTAAAATTACTACTATAAAATGGGCAAAGTTTTATGTAATGTTACGAAAATTCGGTAAATATAAACACCAAATGCGTAAAACTTTTTTGCGTACACTTTCATATACAATTCCACACACGCAGTATTTTTAGACATTATTTTATTACAATTAAACACATTATGCCTAAAATTAGTATTGTTTTGTTAAATCAAAATTTTACGCACAAAGATTGTAAATATACTAATATATAGTAGTAAAAAAAATATGACATTTTGAAATTGAAAAAAAAAAAAAAATTGATAAAATTTTCAAACCTAAAAAATAGATTCATTACTTTTTTAAATTTATCAATTATTTGGAATTTCTAAACAATAAATTTATTTTTGTTATTCTTGCTGTGAGTTAACAAACAATAAAATTATGGTTTTTATTGTGAAATACTAAATAATAAATTTATTGTTTTTTATTACAAATTCAAATTTTTTTTTAATGTGTGTATTTTTTTTCATTTACGCACACAGAGTAAATTTACCTAAGTTATAGTAGGAGTACAGTTTCCTACTATATGTTGGGGAAATTAATTTGTGATGTTTTGTACCTAATTTCTCTACAGTTTCCGAAAAATAAAACGAAAGATACCAAAAACACGAATAAAGAAAAGCTATTGTAGTACACAATTCTCTTAAAGGGATCTGATTAAATTGAACTAATTTTACGTTATTTTGTTTTCAAACTTGGAATTAAAATATTTATTTTATTTTTTTGTTTTTCTGATATTCGTGGTTTTGCGGATTTCAACGAACTTTTTCCGCATACTTTTTCAACAACTTGGCAAGTCTGTGCAAAATACAGGCTAAATTGCATATATAATTTTTGGCGAATACATCAATGACATTCTGCCGAAAAAAGTACCACAAAGTTTTATCCAAATCGGCGTTAATAAAAAAATCACGCATTCACTTTAACTTTTTAATTCAAAACGGCTATGAAATGATTGTCTGATATCTTGTATCAAAAACCTTTTTTAAAATATAAAATCCAATTATGTAAAAGATTAAATGTTACAGAGAGATACTGTATAATCTTAGTGATCAAAACTTATAATTAGTTTGCATGTATATTTAATTATCACAAATTATTTAAATATCGCAAGTATAGCTTTTAATAAAAACTTTTCGCTTTTTGGATTTTCTCTTCTCTTACAGAATTCTGATAAAAACAATAAACAGAAACGTCATCGAACACGTTTTACACCAGCCCAGCTGAATGAATTAGAGAGATGTTTTTCAAAAACACATTATCCAGATATATTTATGCGCGAAGAAATAGCAATGCGTATAGGATTAACAGAATCAAGAGTGCAGGTGAGTTTGACTAAGAATTGTATATGTCTACAACATCTTTTGAGGGCAGAGATTCAAATGAATTAATTCTTTAGAATTTTGAAATCAAATTTATTAACATGTCATTTGTTTATAATATTTCTTATGAATCCATTCACAGGATTCATTCTTTTCTTTTTGATATATGTATATAGGGTTGTTAAAGTTTAATTTAAAAACAATATGTATGCTACATTCATGTTATATCTATGTTTAGTGTGTTAACAAAATGAAAACCCAACAGAAAGTCATCGTTATAGAGAAATGGAAATTTTTAATTATTTATATTTATAGATAGAAGACCTGTTTTATAAAAGTAATACGTAATATGTTTTAAAAAAATCTCAGGCCTTTAAGTATGTCCATACAAAGCTTAAAACACAAAACCTTAAAAAAAGCTTATTGGGTATCCAGTGTGCCCTTATGACAAATTTCGTCCAAAACTTTCCTTGGGTTTGAAGAGTTGTAAAAAATAGGTTAATAAAATTTCATTGACTCTGTGTTAATTCTTTATTTTTTTTAAAGCTAAAATCGATTTTGTGTGAATTAAGCTCAAATTTAATAAATTCTTTCGAAGTTCTGGATAAACTAAAAAGTTTATTTGACTACATAATATGTATGTGTGTATATATCGTATAAAGCGTTTGCCTAACAAATGTATCTGTTTATTATTCTACAAGTGTAAATCGAAATCTAAAGCTCTTAGTTTAATATTGAGTTAAAATGTAACTTTAATATTTTAACAAACCCTTAGTCGTTTCTAGCCAATTGTCAGTTTATACTGTCATTAACCCTAAATCCTAGTAGATTGATTTACAGTTAGGCGTGTGTGGGCATACTAATGAGATAAACCGAATGGGACCAAAACTGAATTTTATTTGCTGGTTTTCAAAAATATAATATCATAAACCGTACACCATACATACATACATACATACATATGTATATTGTGCTGAAAAAAGGATTAAATCTTAAAAAAAAAAAAAAATATGTCAATAATTTTGAATTTTGTTTTTTTATTTTCTAACTAAAATGATGTGTCATTTAATAAACCACATTCATCGTAAAGTTAATTTATATGCTAATTTTATTAACAATGCAATTTCAAAATAATATTAATACTGAAAAGAACAACAACAACAACAACGACGAAGATAATGCTATACATACACCCTGCTATGAGGATAATTCGTGTAAATCCTTTAGAATGACATTTTAAGCCTAAAATCAAACATATTTTTGTTTGTCTATAATAGGACGACTAATAAACACAATATACACTATAAAACATAACGAAACGTAACAACAATACACACACCCCCCTCAGATGCAGTACAGCATTTAACACCCTGTTATTTTGATCAGCTTATGTATATAAATTGGGGTGTCCCCAAATTTTTTAACCGTATTGAAGAACTGATTGTGGAAAAAAATATCGAAACAATTCAAAGATATTTATAGCTGACTACCAGAGTTTGAAGTTGATTATTGATTGATTGTTTTTGATAAAACAAATTCGAATGTTTTTTAAAAAAAATTGGGCTCAAAACTTTCGAAGTCCACCAATTAGTTAGGAAGACTAATTAATTGACGATTTCATTGGAATTATTTAATGGCAATGGTACACACAGAGAAAAATGTTGTAATTTTCCAACTAAAATTCGGTTACCGCAACTAAATTCGGTCAGTGCAACTGAATATTGGTTTCAACCAAAACATTTGGTTAACAAAACTGAATTTTGGTTGTAATACCCAAAATATTCAGCAAACACATTTGCCAATAAATTTGGTTAACCCAATCAAATGGGCTAACCAAATTTATTGGTTGTCGCAACCAAAATAAATTTTTCGATTCGGTTGTTACTTTATTTTTCTGTGTGTAATGACATTTTTATACCCTCCACCATATATGGTGAGGGTATATATCAGTTTGTCATTCCGTTTGTAACATGTCGAAATATAGGTTTAAGACCCCCTAAAGTATATATATTCGTGATCCTTATGCAATTTTAAGTCGATTTAGCGATCCGTCTGTCTGTCTTGTCTGTCTGTCTGTTGAAATGGCGATCACGACGCGAAGACGCAAGCGGGGGTGCCAATTTTTACCCAGATTATTGAACATCCTCCCGAGCAGTTTGGTATTTAAAATGAGCAAAATCGGTCAAGCGGTTCAAAAGTTATGAGTGAAAATGTGAAGGTACCTCTAAATTTTCCATACAAATTTGTACAATTTTTCTGTATCTATTTTTTTTTCTGTTAAGTAAGTAAAAATGTTATTAAGTCTTCTTATTGTTCGATTACATTTATTGTCTTACATAGAGAATAATAACATTTTTTACAGTTCATGCAAAATTTAGTATATACGTATATCATCTTCAGCCCCTATGTGGAGGGTATTCAAAGATTCGGCACAGCCAAATTTAGCCCTTTTTTACTTGTTTGGTATTACAATTGTTAAATTCAAACTGAATTTTTCTTCAATTGGTATTGTTCACATTATAAAACCACCAATGATAATTGATAAAAACCATTTGTTTTGGTAAAAAAAAAAATTCTAATAAAAAATGAAATTTCTTATATAAATATTTAATAATTCCTCATTGCTATATGGATGCACTTTTAAAAGTTATACATTTCTGAACCTTCGAGCCCAATTTTTTCAAAAATTCAAAACAAATTGTGACCAAGCAAGGGATTCATCATCACAGATGGTTCTAATTTTTAAACAAAATGACAGAGACACACAAGGAAAAGAGTAGCAGTTGTGACCACCGAATTTGTTGCTAAACGAATTCTGGCTTTAACTACAGATTAAATTATATTTTTAGTCGAAATTTTATTTGAAAAAAGTTTTTGTTTTTCGATTTTTTCGGCATCGAACCAATACATTCAGATATATAGATCACCCTCTTACTCACTGCACCTTATTTGCAAAAAAAAAAAAAAATAAATGTTCCTTTTCTGTGATGTGAACTCGGAATTTCAGAATAGGTACTAGGGTACCT
The DNA here is from genome assembly GCA_949748255.1 of Eustalomyia histrio. Classification (NCBI taxonomy): domain Eukaryota; kingdom Metazoa; phylum Arthropoda; class Insecta; order Diptera; family Anthomyiidae; genus Eustalomyia; species Eustalomyia histrio. The sequence continues at coordinate 793,419 of OX456527.1, read as the reverse complement.
TTCTTCCCACAACACTACCAACACTTATATAGTTTAATGACTACACTTATATAGTTTAATGACTAAATTTTAATTTAAATAATTTGTTTTTAAAACAATTCTAGTAACAAATTCGTTTACGAATGCCAATTATTAGTGGCGTCTATACTGAATACAATCCACAATTTAGTTGGTTCTACCCTGAATTAATGGTATCACTTTTAAATATCAAACATTTTTTTTTTTGTAAATTTTGTAGATTTCAAGCAATTTTCAAGTAGACTCATTAAACAAACCGTTGATTCTATTGCACACAATTATTAATTTTATTTTTAAAGTTGATTGGAAATAATTGAAAAATGGGATTGTTTTAGTTCCTTTTCCGTCTTTATAATACTCAATATAATATTTTAGCTTTACACTTAAAAAAGTTTGTAAGTTAAAATAACTGAAAATATCATTTAAAAGAAATGATATTTCATTTAAAAACCGGTCTTCTTAATTTTAATTTAAATTAAATGCCATTTGTTATTTATTTTTAAATGTTGATTAATCAACTGACACATCCGTAAGAAACAACTGATATAATCAGTTAAAATAAATGTCAAAATTTTACCCACCAATCCTTAAAAAATAAATGTTTTTTTAATTTATTTGAAATTATTTCCGTTTTTGTATTTTTTGTTTTTTTTTTTAATATACTCGTACAATACAAAATGTATGTATGCATATGAAGCTATAAACACTTTTTGTGTGAATGTATTTGTATATGTATGTGTGTTTATGAAGTTCTTGTAAATTGTATTGAAAACTTTTGGATATATACAACCAATTTAAATAAAAAAACAAATTGAAATTTTTTGAATTTTTTTTTTTTGAAACAGACAGCAAACAAAATTTAAATTTGTTATAACTGTTACGGACACAAATAAACCACAAGTTTCCGTGTTGTGGGTAAATTTTTATTAAATTTCAAACAAATGAAAAAAATAAATGAAACTGAAAAAAATCGGTAAATGATAGTAAATTATTTCGAATAAATGTATAAAAAAGTTAATATAGATGTTTCTTTGAAAAATAAATGTATCTTCCTTTATTTTTAAATGGAACGGAAAACTTTTTTATTAAACTACAAACAGTTAACTACATAATATTCTAAGTGTATAAATCGTTTATAGGCAATTGTAAATAAAAAAAATAAATAAATTTTAATCGTTTTAACTGACGTCCAAGCAATCTTTTCTCTGGGTGCACAAAATTTTTGAAATAAAGAGTATTTTTTTGTGTAAGAAATAAGATATCTTATATAAGCACCCATAAAGTTTGTTTCAATTATTTTGTCAATTAATTGGCAAGTGTAAAACGTTTGGGTGACCCTAATATACAGTGAAAGGGAAATTGAAGGAAAATGTTGTGTTAATAAAAATGGCCATTATTATGTTGTACATTAAGTTTTAACACTGATTTGCAATTATTAAAAACAATTTATCAAATTAAATTAAAATCTTGACTTTAATTTCTTTTAACATTTTCATACCTAAAAAGATCGACTATAAAATAAAAACTTTAGTATTTTTGTTTTTGTTTACAAAACTATACAGAATATACAGAAAATCGAAATTTAATTTTAAAGTAATTGTGTTATTGAAAATATAACATCAAAATACTATCCCGAAAGTTAAAGCCATTAAAATTTAAAATAAGAGAAAACGAAAAAAAAACTTACTTAATGTAAGTCAAAATTTTCACGCGTTTTAATATTGCCATAGAAAATCATTTGATTTTTTGTAAACGTTGAAAATTTACTATTTACGAGTACTAAGCTCCTATGAAGACTTCTTTAGGACATTTTTAACAGTTTGCAACGTCCTAAAAACGCCGTTCTCCCAAACAAAAAAAAAAAATAATTTTAAAGAAAAATTATATGGTTTTATGTTAGACTGACTTTTTTACAATTTCAAAGCAAGTAAGTTAATATAAAATACCTTGATCGGCAAACACTAACTCTAAAATGTCAATACCGATTTAAAACTATTAAAATACAACTAACGAAATAACTTCTTAAAGAAATTACTTTAATTAACGTTAACCCTAAAATACCTTAATGAAATGACCTTAAAACAGTGATTAGCACTCATGGGGCCGAACACAATCGGCAATTTACACGTACACAACACGAATGTCAACAAATCTCACAGCTAAGAGCACAAAAATACAATTATTTCATTCTGTAGTACGCTAACTTTCAACAGAGCAAGTATATGCCGCTTTGTTGAAGAAATAAACTACACTCTAAATTTTTTTTATTGTAGGTATTTATTTTGTGTTTCGTTTACATTTGAAATTAAAAATGTGGAACGTTGAGTGGAAACAATTGTTTTTATTTTCTTTAAATATATTAAATGAGGCAGAGTGCTTTGTAAACAAACAAAAAATTATTTTTATCATTATTATGAATTATTTTTTATAATAGAGAAAACAAACATGAACTGTTTTAATTAAATGAATACGGATATTATCTGATCGATTAATTTATTTATTCATTCATTTATCTAAAAAGATAAAATACATTAATATTCTCTCTTTCTGACGACCACTGCCTTAAAATATCCTAAGGAAATAAAGTTACATTTTTTGTTTCTCTCAAAAGCATCACTCACAATGAGTGGCGTGCCCAGGGGGCCCGCCCCCCCCCCCCCCAAAATAATTTCCAAAATAATTTTTTTTTACTTTGATTAGTTTACATATATATAAAATTGCTTGTATTTTTTTTATTTTGATTTCCTTTGCAAGCCCAGTTGATTTTTGTGCAAGTCCAATTGGGCTTTATTAGATTTTGCTGAATTTTGTGCAGAAATGAGAAAAATTTGCTTTGAAATCAGGCAAATTTTCGCAATTTTCTGTCAGTTACCTAACCTTGTAATATATATGTACAAAATTTTATTAAACCGCTTCTTTTAATCAAATTTTTATAGTTATCTTTCCTCTATTATTAATTATTTCCACACTCGTAATATTATTTGGGTAAAAACAATCAAATTACCTTTTTTATTTAATTTAACGCCTTTTATCTTTTTTCGAACGTTTTCTAAAAAAGGAGTAATTAAAGTAGTCCATATTAGTATTGGCTTTAAAAATCAGCAAAACAACAAAATAATAAAAACGCTAGAAAACAAATACACTTACCAAAAATGTCTGTAATGGTAACTCAAAATTTTGCTTTTATTACGGGAAATTTTGCTAATTTGAGTCCAGCGGTATTTTTTGCTTATTTTAGCAACACATGTCTGCTGGCGTGTAGTAAAAAGTTAGCTGCTGCTACTAAATTTTAGTAAACTTTTTTGTAAAGTGGAATTTAAATTCTGTTTGCTAAAATCAGCAAAAAAAAAAAATTACTAAATATTATTAATATTAGTACAAAATTTCAAATTAATTTCAAAATTTTTTATTTTATTTTTCAAAAATATGTTAGAAAAAATTAAAAAAAGGAAATTTAAAGGCTTATAGATTGTGAATTTATCATTTTGTTTTAATTGGGTAATTTCTGTTTTGAAAAATATTTTGGTCATTCTTTTTTACTTTTAAGGTAAAATTTTAATTGTTTTTAGGGCTGATTTAAAGAACTAAAAAAACTTTGAAGTGTTATTTTTAGTGGATATCTTATTTTTAGACATGAGTCGGTATATTCACTTCCGATCCCTTTTATAATTAAAATGCATAGAATGTTTGTGATCATTTAACGAAAAGTTTTAATGGACGGGTTCCAAGAAACTTCAATGCTTCTATGCAAAACTTCATTAATATCATGATGAAAGTTATCTCAGTGCACCGAACTGTTGGTTATATGGGAAAGCAGTACTATGTTATGTAGTTATTTCCTTACCCATTTTCGGTCATTTGCCGATCCATTACTGTTAGTTTGACATTGTACGTGTATACCGTTTCCCATAGTCGGGCAATTGGTGTGAAATGACTCATAAACATATTTTTTTCTTTAGCTTATTTTAGGATTATTAGCCACCTGTTTGGTTTAGATAACTTTCAAAATAAAAATTAGAAAAACTATTTACCAAAAAACTTTGGACATTTATTTAAACCACCAGGAAACATTAAACTCCCACTTTCACACTTAAATATTATATCTATCTATGTATGTGTTTGTGTGTTTGACTGCCTGTGTGTGTGTGTGTGTGTTTGACTGCCTGTGTGTGTGTGTGTGTGTGTGTGTGTATGTATGAGCCTAATGTATGAAACTTGGTAAATGTCTATACCAAAGATCAGACTTAGTTTAAGTAGTGAAAACAAAAAGAAAAACTAAATATAATGAAGCTGTAAATTTTATTGTCGCATAAACAATAGGTTTACCAGCAGTCATAGGGTCACAGCCTTCCTCCCTTCTTTTTCCTTATATTCTCATGTATACTCTGTTTTATTTTGTGCTCGAAAGCCCTAAAACATTTAGTCGTTTGCTTGTGAGTTGGTTAGTGGTTTGGTTCTTTTATTTGTTGGCGAAAATAAAATATGTTTTTGTGATTTTGCTTTTTACCCTGGGTAGTCATTTTTATAATACATTTTTGCTGCTGTGGAAAGCTTAAATTTGAGTTTATGTGATTTTCATAAAGTATACTTTTAGGCTTTAACTGTAAAATATAATAAAAGCATATTTTATTGGGTGGTAAATTTTATTTACATTCTTTTGAAATTCATGCAAAAATTTAAAAATTTTTTATTCAATGAAATTCTTTAAAATAAACCAAATCAAAGGTGGATTTGTGGTTTTTGAAATCAATGTTCTGTCAATGTTTTATCCATGTTACACAATGGCTAACCTCTTCACAATTTAAAACTACTGGAACATTTGAAAATTTGTTTGTGGATTCTTGCTTATGGACTCAACATTTTTAAAGAAATATAAGGGATTGTATCTATGTTCAAGTTGATAGTTAACTTTTTTGGATATCAAAATGTGTGAAAATTATATCAAACACAGATAATAGCGAGTGTAATGTCGAATTTATTGTTTATAACTTATTCGCACCACAATATTTTCAAAACAGGATTCAAGAAATCAGAAATCAAGAGATCAGAATGCATGTTATAATTCAAATCGAATAAAAAATTTTCAAATTTTAATAATTTCTTTAAACGGAATAACATCCACCCAATTTTTAAATGACGAACAATACAACGCATTAGTCCCATTCTATGTGAGGGTTCCGTTGGAAATAAAATAATAATTTCGTATTAATAACGGTTTGTGGTGTTACACGGATAGATTTTTTTCAGATAGATTTGTTCAGTATCATACCTCCGCGGACCATAATGAGTCGCTTTAGGCTTGAACGTTGGGAAATATTCTAAACTTGTTTGTGAGTGCGTGTTGCCCAAACTGTGCGTTTGTTGAAAACCAGTTTTGGCCGAAATAAAGCTTCCATCGCGCGTGCGAATTTCTTGCACAAACTTTTCGGCCGCCAAACATTTTCAATATTTAACTTCAAACTTTTCCTTAACTTTGACAATTCAAATTACATCCACTTGGACCAACAAACATGTATTCATAGCAAAATTTGTCCAAAGTGCTTTAGTATATTGAATAAACACCAAAAGCCACCTGGATTGCTGGATTGCGAAACTAAAATGTTTAAGCTTTGAGTGGAAAAAATATGTAAGTCGGAGGACATTGTAAGCTTGAATTTTTTATTTGAAAATATTATATTTCACAAAAAGTAGTGTTAACCGGTTAACCGAATATCCGGCTTTACTTATGATTTTTCTGTCTGTTAATGAGCTTTTTTTTTAATTTTTCTTCTAATGAATTAGAAAGTAAAATAAGCAAAATATTGATTCTCACAACAGAATTTAAGTTGCAACATCAAAAAAAATAAAAAAAAATCACACTTGAATTTATTAGTTGTAGCAAACAATAGACTTTTTACAGTTTAAGTGTACTCATTTGATTCAAAGCTCTGCTAATAAATATTCAATCTTCTAAATGTAAATCCTCTTTTTAAACCTTGTCTGTCTGTCTGTTTTTCTGTCTATCTCACACATTTATCACCCACTGGGCGCAGTAGGAAATCAAATTAAAATAAACATTGGTGGCAACATTAAAATGACCAACATTACAAATATTTAATTTGTTAAATTTGTAGAAAACCCATAATCAGAACGAAACATACAATACAAAAACCCCCAACTTAATTTGGCATGTAATAAGTCAAAGAAAGAATCCCATACTATTTGTTGACTGTATTAAAAAATACATAGTGTTGACACGTGAGTTTGTCTTTAAATGCACAGCTAGTGGTAAACGGGGCTAATACAACAACATGCACACATCTATCTATCTCCCCATTCCATTTAACATTAAAAGAAATGTACACTTGGGTGTCGTTTAAAGCAGATCCGAATTTTCAGAATGTCTGGAAGCATGTTATCGAAAACAACAATTTTCAATTTATTTTCATAAACATTTTTTTTTTTAATTTTTGAAATAGTTATGCACATTTTAGTAATTTAAATTTTAAAACTCTTTTTACTTTCAAACTGACGTTGATTCCATTAAGGTGCGAATTCGTTTTCTTCTTCTTCTTTTGATGGAATACATTTATCGCTTAAAACGAGACCTAAGTGTAAATATATTTTCATATCTGCCGCCGTTACTTGTTTTTACTTTGTACAAAAAAAAAAAAACTAAAATTAACTTATCATGATTTTTGAAAATATGTATTAACTTTCCTCCCTTTTTATTTGTGTTCACCATCAACCAATGTTTAAGATTTAATCTGTATGCTGTTTTTATATTTATTGGTTTGTTTATTAATTTTTCCGTTCTTTGTTTTTGATTTTGCAACATGTTGCTGTGAAACTGTTGCAATGTCACGTGCCTAAAAAAAAACCATTCCGTGTGTGTAGACAACTTTATTATGAATTTTTCATGATTAATTTGTTTTGAAAAATTTTCGAAGACTAATAGAAAGATAATAAATTTCTAGAAAAATGTTTTTTTTAATAACAAAAAAGATTTTGGTTAATAAAGAGAGATTCAGAATTCCCTTAACTATTACCAAAACTAAACTATTTTTTTTTTTTGTATTTCTTACGTCACAGTTTATTTACTTTCTTAAGCTTACAAGAACGCTAGAAAGTTACCCATCAAATTCAATGGAATTTATATATGTGATAACTAAGGGCAAAGAATTTTATGCATTTATAATAGTGTTTTATTTAAGTTGCATATGTATTGAAAATCGAAAAAAAATATCTATTTAAAAAAAAAACATGTTTTTTTTTCAAAGTTTTCAATATTATCTATTAAATTTTTGTATTTTTTGTTCAAAAAGTGCTTTAAAAGTTAATGTAATTATTGTCAGAAAGTTTGTAATTTCTGTTATCTTTAAATTTGAAGAAAACAAATTATAAAAAATACAAATTTTGCAACATCCAGTTTTCAAAATATTATATTTCTCTTAAAACATTTGGGCAATTCACAACCGGTATTGTATTTTGTATATTGTATTGAAATACACTATACAAATATATTGTTGTGTATTTTCATGTTATTAAACGTTGAATAGTAAAGAAGAATAATTTTGTATACCCTCCACCATATATGGTGAGGGTATATATCAGTTTGTCATTCCGTTTGTAATATGTCGAAATATAGGTTTAAGACCCCATAAAGTATATAAATTCGTGATCCTTATGCAATTTTAAGTCGATTTAGCGATGTCCGTCTGTCTGTCTGTTGAAATCACGATCACGACGCGAAGACGCAAGCGGGGGTGCCAATTTTTACCCAGATTATTGAACATCCTCCCGAGCAGTTTGGTATTTAAAATGAGCAAAATCGGTTCAAAAGTTATGAGTGAAAATGTGAAGGTACCTCTAAATTTTCCATACAAATTTGTACAATTTTTCTGTATCTATATTTTTTTTCTGTTAAGTAAAAATGTTATTAAGTTTTCTTATTGTTCGATTACATTTATTGTCTTACATACTATGATAACTAAGTTAACGTAAAAATGAACAATGTTAAAGTCGCTAACAGAGCAGACCTCTGTAAATAACATTGCTAAAACTAAATAACAAAAGTTCGTTACATAAATTGACAAAACATATTCATATTACAGTTCATGCAAAATTTAGTATATACGTATATCATCTTCATCCCCTTTGGTGGAGGGTATTCAAAGATTCGGCACAGCCGAATTTAGCCCTTTTTTACTTGTTTTTTTATAAATTTATAAAAACACAAGAAAAAAAAAGTTGAGTCAAAAAATGGCATTCACTTGAGACTAATATGATATGATACACAATACAACATTTAATAAACACAGTAAATGAAGTTGTACAGGGTGTCCGCCAGGAAGGTATACTACTCTGTTAGTTTATAATTTTTGATTAAATGAAAGAGAATGGACCTTATATTGATATGAAAATGTGCCTCGTCACTCATTATGATTTTTTCATGAAAATCGGGGTTGTCATGGGCGAGCTGTAACATCCTATTGGCATATATACGGCGGCGTGAATGGTCTTGTGAAAGAAGCTCTTGTGTCAACTGAATCTTAAATGGAAACAAATGCAAATCCTTATGCAAAATTGTGGCCAAAGTTGTTCTTTGAAGACCAAGCTCCTGAGCACGGCGTCGAATTGAGGTTGATGGATTTTTTTGAACACTTTCTTGAGCAGCAGTAATGTTTTGGTCCATGCTTGGGCCTATTACCTACAGACCCTCTTTCTTCGAAATCATTCACTACACGTTGTTTCTCCCAAAAATTTCACGTAACTTTCTCATCGTCACAGTAATCGATGATTCATTTTGATAAAATGTTTTAACGATTGAAACACGTTAGTTTATCAGATATTTTTCCATAATAAATTTGCCACGTGTTGTGAAGTAGACTGCCAAATATGAACTATCAAGACTAATGTTTACCAAAATGGCGGCAAAACAAAGTAGTATACCCTCCCGGCGGACACCGGTAAATTACCAACAACAATTTTACACTTTTTTAAAGTTATACACGATACAACAGATAAAACGATACAATACACGTTGGGAATTTAACAATTATTATTTTTTTGTATTTAGCAAATATGCATTTTTAACAAAAAATGCATTAAAATATACCAAAATATGCAAATATGCCAAAATATGAATTTATAGCTAAAACATACGAATATATAAATTTATAGTAAAATATGCATTCAATGATCAATGCAATTTTGTTGTAAATGTATTTTTCCGCAAAGATATTTGATTAGTGTTGCTCTCCATCCAGCTTACGACAACAAACATGTATTTAGACGAACTTCCGAGCCCTAGTGACAACAAAGACAAAACTATAAAACTTTTATTTACTCAGTAAGGCGAAAAAAATGCTCGCTTTATTTTATGAATAATCAAATTAAGAAAAATCAGAAAAAATCGGTACCCATAGGTCCATGGTGTGGACACATATCAATAACAGAAATTATTGAAATATAATATTTGAAATATAGGGAATACTCGGCTAAAACTAGAACCTGCAAAAGTAAAGACAAAGCCGAGTGTATACAAATAAAAACACCACAAGCATTTATCGAAGTTAAAATATAACATAACTGTCTTTTACCACATTCGATGGGTCACACCGAATATATCTTTCTTGTTAGCTAGATTCCAAAAGATAATTTGCTTATTAGGAAGCATTTATCAAACACCACCCTCCCCAGTATTTTCTTGCAAACATGATGAATGGATTGTAGTCATTGTTGTGTTAATGTTACATTAATCGACTATTTTTATACCAGCCATAAATCAATGATAGATTTATTTATAACCCTCAAACTGTTGGAAAAATTTTGCTTAAATGGGATGTTCAAATAAAAAATTGTATTCTTCTCAAACACGAAAATTTCAAGCAGTAAATATGAAATGAAATCTCAAAAAAGTATTAATTTTAATTACCTAATAATTTGAATATCCCAGGTAAAATTAGTTTTTGCATTACCAATAATGACCTACCCCTGCCCACTGCATTACTTCTAAAGTGAAAATGATGAGTTACTAATAATGTGTTATACAGCCATTGATATGTCATGTCAGCTCCTTGCATACTACATTACTTTCAATGTGAAAATAATGAGTTACTAATAATTTGTTTTAACTACTTATTTTTGGTAGTTAAAATCTATTTTCGGTTTTGTTATTAAATTAAATTTAATTTTGTTTTTCTTTCTTTAATTTTGTTATCAAAAATCAATTCAACATTATAAAAAAATAGTTTTTTGATTTTAAATATTTCTGTTTTTTAATGATTTCGATTTGAAAATGGGATTTTTCCAACACCATTTTGAATTGGAATTTTAAATGAATTAATCTGAAACTTAATTTTTTTTTGTGAATTTAATAAAATTTATTAAGTTTTTTTTTTATCATTATAAACATAAAATTAATTTTATAAAAAATATAAAATATATTATTTCTTTATTGCACCATTTCCAATTTAATATCAGAAATTATTAATTATTTGAAATTAAGTTTTAGAAAATAAAAAATTTAAGAAATTTTTGATTTAATTTCAGATTAATCAGTTATTATATTAATTAATGAAATAAAATAGTTTCTGAAAATGTTGGTACTTTCTAAAATGGTGTAGTTATTCAGCTCCTTCATTATAAACTCATTATATGTAGCCACTCTTCCAGTACCTATTGATAATGCATTATTTTCACGCCTTATGTAACATATTATTATGCCCTTTATAAGCAACCTTCAAGCCAAAAGTTTTTATTATATGAATTGCAACTAGTTATTTTTGTTGTTTTACTTCCTACTCGCAAGATTCTAGGTAACTAGCTATCTCCAATGACATCCCTATGTAAAACTAATGAGCTTAGCAGGCAAACTTCAACCAGTTACTGCTCGTTCTAAAACCCATGGGTCTTTTTTTGCTGGGATGTTGCTGGCATTAATTATAATCAATCATACGCACCAGATCATAACATATTATATTTGAAAGAACTTAAGGACTCCTAGTGAACTTACTACAAAATAAAGTCGTAACTATCGGAATCGCATTTAAATGGAGTTTCAATACGATAAAATTAGAACAGGTGGAAAAACTACTTGTAGATAAATTTTTTGAATATATTCCTTCGTGAAAAGACGGTTTAAATCCCAAATGGCACGAATATCGAAAAAAAATTGAAAAAATCTAGCTTATATCGTGTGGTGTATTTAACATAAACGAGATATCGCTATAAACACTTTTTGTGTGAATGTGTTTATGTATGTATGTGTGTTTATGAAGTTCTTGTAATTTGTATACTTGTAATTTGTATATTTGAATAATTTCTTGTAATTTTTATTGAAATAATTTTGTATATATACAAACTATTTTGGTAAAAAAACAAAAAGGAATTATATGAATTTCTAGTTTTTAAAGCAGAAAACATAAAATTTTACAATTTAATTGAAAATATCAACTCATACTGAATATCTGTAAATTTTTATAGTTTGTTTTTTGAATGACTGATTCAAATTGTTAAAAAATATATTTCTACGAATTTCAATTGATTCTTCATTTAAAAACAAACTTTACGTATTACTTTTTAAATAAACTACAGCCGGTAACGGAAAATATTATATTGTGAGTGTATTTAAAAATTTTGTACATATACAACCAATTTAAATAAAAAAACAAATTGAAATTTTTTGAAACAGACAGCAAACAAAATTTAAATTTGTAATAACTGCTTCGGACACAAATAAATCACAAGTTTCCGTTTTGTGGGTAAATTTTTATTAAATTTCAAACAAATGAAAAAAAAAATGAAACTGAAAAAAAATGGTAAATGATAGTAGATTATTTCGAATAAATGTATAAAAAAGTTATTACAGATATTTCTTTGAAATAATAAATGTATGTTCCTTTATTTTTAAATGGAACGGAAAACTTTTTTATTAAACTACAAACAGTTAACTACATAATATTCTGAGTGTATAAGCAGTTAAAAGAGCGACAAAGGTAATTTAATTTTAATAGTTAAACAGGTAGAAACCAATTGAAAAAATGCCGTTAAATAAATTAACAATGTCGTAAAAATAACTGCAAAATTTTTAGAACAACTGACAAAAGTTACAAAAAAACTGTTTTTGACAGTTAATTTTTATTGGTATTCTAATAGAAAAAAATTTCCTTTTGATTACAAACAAATGTGTAGTTGTTTCATCGTACTAAAAATAAAGTCAAAATTACAAATGGTACTCCACACACAGAAAGATAAAATGGCAACTCAATTAATTATAAAAGTGTATTTTGGTTGAGACAACCAATTAATTCGGTTAGCAGAACTAAATTCAAATGTGATTGCAACCAAAATTCAGTTGTATTAACCAATTTTTTTTGTGGAGATCATTATTCCGTTGTACTAATCGATTTCAGTCGCAGTAACCGAATTTTGGTTGGAGACTGGAACAAATTTTCTATGTGTGCTACAGTTTTATGCAGTGAAGATACAATACAATTTTCTGGATTCTTATTTGCACACTAAGAACATATGAGATAAATTAAACAATAATTTACAAATTTGTTAAATAACCGGTTTTTTAATAACTGGATGTGAATTTTTCAGGGACCGTAACAGTTAAAAGTGATATTAAAAAAGTTATTTTTTAACAGTTATTTGACTTTAAAATAAAATTAAAAACTCATCTAAACTAGTTATTTTTCAACCTAAAAATAAAAGGTCGGATGAAACTCTTAAAAAGAGAGTTTTATTTCGCCGTTATAAAATAAAACTCATTTTAGGAGTTTTATTTTTCCCGTCATAAAGTAAAACTCATTTAATGTAAATTGACACCCAAAGCTTGCCATTGTTCAGATCATTACAATCTTTCATTTTTCTCCAAGGCCCTTATCGATTGATTAACCTCTTTTTGAGTTCAGGGAGGCAGAAAAAAATACATTATCCGTACTTATATAAATTGGCAAAAAACTACACTCAGAATATTATGTAGTTTACTGTTTGTAGTTTTATAAAAAAGTTTTCCTTTCCATTTATAATACCTTTAATTTGATACCCAGTTAACTATGTTAACATAGGTAAAGCAATTGTTTTAAAACTGCATTTACATTAGGCTCGAAATCTAGTTTAAACTGGATTTCGATCACATAGTGCTGTATACCCCATATTGTCCTCTAATTTTAGGTAAGTTTGATAGAGTGGCCTCTATCACAAATTAAAGCGAGATACAAATTCTTACTTGGGAGAGTACTCTTGTAAGTAGATTATTTTTTTTTTTACTAAATTTTACTTAAATACACTCACAATATTATTTCGTTAAAAATAATCTAAAATTAATCGAAAATACAATTAAAAAGAGGCCTACTGAATTTTCATTATATTCAGCCCATTTTGTTGTTTTTTTCAATCATTGTTTTATAATCGACAAAAGTAGTAAAAGTAATCGAAAGTCATTTAAAAAAACCATCAATTTCATAATTTCTATGAATTTCAATTGATTCTTCATTTAAAAACAAACTCTACGTAATACTTTTTAAATAAACCACAGTCAGTAACGAAAAATACGTTGTGGGTGTAGGAAAATTTCTTAAAAATTTTTTGTAAAAATCCTACTTAGTTTGCGCCGACTATAATACTGGCTCCTATTCCTTTTTCACTAATTATATTAAACTTTATTCTACTAATGATTTTTTTTAATTAACTTATTCTATATTTGTTTTTGTTGGTTTGTTCCCAAGCAAAAATACTTCATTGCAAAATGTTAAGATATTTTTATGATATAGAACAACTTTTTAGACTTTAAATATACATACTACAACAACATTTCCAAATGATTTGCTTTGACAGACACTGATTGTATGAGATATGTAGTTATTGTATATATGTACGCAGGAAATATTGCAAAATATGAAAGAAATTTTTTTGCAAATTGTTTGAAAAATGTTTTGTTTGTTAAAAAAGAAAACTGTTTTCGGTAGATGATCACCTTGACTACAAAAACAATAACTACATGAATAAATAAATACCGAACAAGTATCATGCCGACCATAACATTGAGGGATACTCCATTGTGGCTGCTTTACACAAAATACACTTTGTCAAGTATGACGATGAATAGGAGGGTGGGGTGGTTGGTATTGACGTTGTTGATGTTTTAGATATAAAACAAAAATATTCTTCTTTTTTTTTTTTTTTTTTTGTTGCATGTATCCATCTTCAAACGTTGTTGTTGTTGATGTTGATGATGTTGGAGATGTTTGGAATTTTCAATTTGAATCCCTAAGTTACGAAATTTTTGTTGTAAAAGCATTGGGTGTGTGTGTGCTGTGAATGAAGCTACATTTTTTGTGTATGAATGTGTGTGTGTGCGTTTGACTATAATGCATTGTCAGTAGCAACCGGAAGTGAAATATTTAAAAGCGTGCGTATGTGTGCATGCTAAAGTTTATATTTGTTTTTGTTCTTTTCATTGTTTTTTTTTTCATTTATTTTGCATTTTGTTTGTGATGTTGTTAATTTTGCTACAGTAGGAGGAGTAAAGGACTCCTTGTTGTTGTTTTTAAATTCCATTTATTGTTGTAATTAAAAAAAAGAGAGCATATAACAATGAAACAAAATCATTCACAATAGCAATTTACTTATAAACAATTGAATTTTCAACCCTCCTTTTATTGAGAAAACAGAGATATGTATTTGAACATTAAACGGACCTGCGCCTGACTGTATTTACCTATTTTAAGAAAACTTTAGCAAATTCTTTGTAAGAAAGAAAAATAAAAACTGAGTTATGCTTTTGTTAAAGTAAAGTATTTATTTAATATTACAATTAAATATCTCTTATTTGGAATTTAAGATTAAACAAGCATTTTTTTTTTGTAATTCTCTATTACTTGAAATTGTATTATTAAAGAAAGTTGATTTAGTTATTTTATTTTGAATTCGTGTTGGATTTTCTAAATGTTTTTTTGATCCTTTAAAATTGGTATCGTCTATGATGTTTCTTTATATTTTCATAAAGTTTTATTTCAGTTTTCATATAAAAAAAAAATTCACTTCACTAACTATGTGTAGCCAAAATCAAATAATAGTGTGATAGAATAACGTAAAGAAAATACCATTATCTTTTATGTTGACATTTAATTTAAAATTAAATTAAAATACGATGTCATGGATTTTGCTTTGTTGTTTTTTCTGCAGCATTTCTTCTTGCTTAACTTTACTTGCTGCTGTTCGATTTCTGGGGGATGCTTTAACATAAAGGTTGTGCTTTTATTACACCCACTTCTTTTTTATGATTTTTATATGCACGATAAACCAATGAAATGTTATGACAAAATAGAATTGAGTTCAAAGTGAAAATATTTATAGTATATTTGTATGTACTATGGTTGTTTAGCCACCGTTAAATATTAAAAAGAAAAAAAATCTTTTAAATGGTCAAAAACGATCAAAGGGATCTTGAATAAACTTTATTGGATTTTGAATCGGAAGTTGTGGTGTTTTATATTATATAAACTAGAGTTTCGGGTAAGTTGATTTTGGAAAAAAGTCAGACGAGAAAAGTAGGAGACTATTAAAATCTTAAAACTGTTAACAATTTAATTTTGTTCTATCTTTATTTTAAAATACCTTCGAAGTGAATATACACGTTTTTCCTAGTGTAATTGTTTGTTTTTATTCACAATTTTATACAACTTTTAAAAAATTAAAAAATAATTGGTCCTCGGTTTGAGCTTTTTTAATATTTTTATATAAAAGTGACAGGCTGATTTCGTTAAGGATATATGAGAAAACTATTGTAAAAACTTTATTATGCCGAAAATAGCTCGGCTTTACATGTAAATAACGAGCTATTGCCACCCAACAAAACAGACATTACCAAGTAATTAAAGAAGTAAATAGCACAGAAAAGGTTTCACTAGTTGCCAGGCTATTTACTCGCTGAATTATTTTTGTCCGCAATGTCCCAAAATTCAAAATTTTTAAAAAATATTAAAATTTTTAAAAAATCAATTTAACAGTAAATCATTATTTAGCGTGTACATATAAGTACTTCTTTCACCCATTATCAGTAGGTCATTATTTGTTTATATGTTGTTTAAAGTAATGAAAAAAGTAACGACCTATCATTACATGACAATCTACGCAGTAACGAGCTGTCATTACCATGTTTTTGCTTGGCGGCGCTGCCATATTATAATTTTAAAAAATTGTCTAAAGCCACAAAAATTTTTGAAAAATTCTCAAAAATTTTGAAAAGCAGATAGATCAAATTTTATTTATAAAAAAAATTTCTAGTAGCCTAAATATCTAGTTTAATGTTCTGTACACTCATAAAAAAAGTTAGCACAAAAGTATATTAAACGTCTTCTGATTCAATTAAACTAATTTTGATGTTATATTGTATTTAAAAGCAAAATAAGAAAGAGAAAACTATATGTCCTTTCTATGCTTGATCAAACAAAACCTTTATTTTTTACCTACTGGCAAAATGTCACTTCAGAACAGGTTTCGAGATTTTTAGGTAGGTTAGGTTAGGTAGGTATGAGCAAAGCTTTGTTCAGCCGACACCGAAACTTTTTAAACGTTTTTCTTATTAATATTTTAAGTTTAGGTTGCAACAACTAAAATATTGAGCAGTTACATTTGAATATTGGACCCGAATGGTTCGGAATTTATTAGTTGTTGTAACCAAAATACGCTTGTCTGTTCGGTTGACACTTTATTTGTCTGTTTGCAATAATCCATTGAGTAGATCCAGAACTGAAGACAGTTCAATGTCTGGAAGAGCAATTTGACAGAATCCTATTCGTATTTGGGAGACGAACATACTTTAAAGAAAACTTTTTAAAAGTCTGTGAAAAAAGCATGCTTGGTAACCAAAACGACGCGGTTATCAGTAAAATTAACTCTACTTTAGATTATTTCGTTAGCGGTATTTTAAAGGTAACGCTATTTTATATATTTCGGTATTTTATGGATAACGGTATTTAAGTTATTCCGGTAACGATAGTCAGTTGAAAGGATTTTGTATCGATGACGGTTTTTTAGCCCTTTTGCATGTCAACGCTGGAAAAAAGTAGATTTGTGTATAGTATTAAGTGTTGCCAGGGGAGTTCTTTACATTTTCCCACGTTTATCGAAATCTAGGAGTTCCTTGGAAGGCTCGTTACTAATGCCAAAATATGGGATTAATCAAGATTATATTAGACCCTGCGCTCAAGTAAAAGTAACTCAAATCATACCTAATGATATTTTGAAATTATTTGTCTTTGTTATTTGTTCTTACAAAGAAGAACAATTTACAGTAAAACCTCCCAATAGCATACAGCGACCATCGCTGATAAATTGTCCTTAATTGTTCTTAATTGTGTAAATAAAATTTTACTTAAATTAGGTCAATTATTGATTATATTTGTTGGAATTTAACAAAAATTTGTGTTAATTTACTTTTATTTAGTAAAACTTTAATATAATTTTAATACAATTTTTCTTAAATTTGGTAAAATGTGTAAATAAGCTTTTCTTAAATTTAAAGATGCTTCAGCTTGCGTTAAAGCAAATTTTACTTATTTATGTATTTTAAATATATAAATTTTATTTATATCAAGACACATAGAAAAATAAATTTTTAACCGAATTAAAAAGTGTATTTTGGTTGCGAAAATCAATAACTTTGGTTAGCACAACCGAATTGAAATGTGATTGCTGAATATTTTGGGTGTTGTAACCAAAATTTTGTTGTACGATATCAATCGAATTTTGTTCTGAAAATCAATATTCAGTTGTACCAACCGATTTCAGTTGTAGAAACCGAATTTCAGTTGGAAATTGACCAAATTGTCCTGTGTGTAAGTGTGTGTTAAATTAAACAGAAATTTCAAACTTAAAGCATTTTTCATGTTCCAAAAATTTGGTGTGATTTGTGACAGGAACTGAATAGAAAACCACCACACATTGATTACACCAAAACAAATAAACAACCAGGCAAGAATCCAAAAAAAAAACAACTTTTTAATAAACAAAAAGTCAAGTTTAGTTCATAAAAAGACAATTTGTGTATGGTAGAAGCTGAAAACCACATAATGCAATCACATGAATGTTTCGAAGGGAGGATTATTAACAGTTTTCCCACAACAATAATTGTAAGGGTGCGTGGTGTTAAAATATCAAACAAATGAAGCATACGACAACAAAAAAATCTGTTCAAAATCCAAATAATAACAAACTTATGCTTTAATAAATGAAGGGCGAACAACACCAACACTAAAACTGCAAAATGTAGAGTAAGGAAGTCATTTGTGTTATTTTTGGTAGCTTGCGAGGAAACTCACACAGTTTACTAATGTTTGGTTTGGGAATATTATGAACCTGTTGTGTAAAGAATTTAAGATAAAAACCAAGCATAATATTGCCATTTGATTTGTTTGTTATAGAATTATTAGTTGATGAAGATGATGATGATGATGATAATGATAATAGTGATAATGATACTGATACTGATATGTACATTGTAAGAGTTGAGCAGTGGCATCAATAATAAGCATGGGGTGTGTAAATAATATAGCTTTGGTTTTGTCTCTGACAAACGGTCGTTAGACAACATTAATTCTACATTATGAAAGTACAATATTAAACACCTGTCATTATTGTATTTTGTAATAAAAATAGGGCACGGAAGTTCATGTAAGCACATATTTCTTGCCGTTAGATGGAGAACGTAAACCAAATACCTTTGCGAATCAAAAAATATACAAGAAAATAGCATTAATTTGTTAATGCATACATATTTTTTACATACACATAAATACATATTGTGCTATAAATGCATATTTTGATACAAATGTATATTTTTCAGGGTTGACTAACACAAACACCGTTAATCCTAAAATAACGTAACGAAATAACTTAAAATGCCGTTAACTTTTAAATTCCGTAACGAAATAACTTTTAAAATTTAGTTTTTATTGGCCAGATATTGTTGACGTTTACACACATTCATAATGTGTAAAACGAAATACCGTCGACCTTAAAATAATCTAAAGAAATAATTTCAAATACCGTTATCACTAAAAAAAATCTAACGAAATAACGTAAAATATCGATAATACATTAAAATGATTCAACGAAATAATTTTGAAATACCTAATATTCACCCAGCAAAAACATGGAATCAACTACTTACCAGCCTATTTACTCGCTTAATTACGTGAATTCGCGATGTCCAAGAAGTAATGGGTACTCATTTTTTTGCTTTGTGTTTTTTGTAAGTGAGAAGATAATGGCTACCCATTACTTTTGTGACATCGCGAACAAAAGTAATTAAATGAATAGGCTGGTAAGTAGTTGAAACCCTGTTTTTGCTGGGTAATAAAACTAACGGTATGAAGTGGTTGCCAACCCTGATATTATATTTTGCTGAAAAAAGTTATTTTTCTAGCATTTTTTATACACTCAGAATATTATGTAGTTTACTGTTCGTAGTTTAATAAAAAAGTTTTCAGTTCCATTTAAAAATAAAGAAACATACATTTATTTTTTAAAGAAATATCTATTTTAACTTTTTTCTAAATTTATTCGAAATGATTTACTATCATTTACCATTTTTTTCATTTTGTTCATTTGTTTCAATTTAATAAAAATTCACCAACAAAACCGAAATTTGTGGTTTATTTGTGTCCGTAACAGTTATTACAAATATAACTTTTGTTTGCTGTGTCTTTCAAAAAAAATATTCAAAAATTCCAATTTGTTTTTTATTTAAATTGTTTGTTTACATACAACATTATTTCAATTCAAACTACAAGGACTTCATCAACGCACATTCATACACAAAAATACATTCACACAAAAAGTGTCTATAGCTATGCAAACATACATTTTGTATATTAAAAAAAAAAATATATAAACGGAAACAGAAACAATTTCAAATAAATGATATCAATTTTTTTTTAAGGAATTGATAACTAAAATTTTAACATTTATTTTTACTGATTAATCAATATAAATAACAAAAGCCATTTGGTTTAAACGAAAATTAAGTAGACCGGGTTTTAAATGAAATATCATTTCTTGTAAATGGCATTTTCTGCTATTTTAACTTACAAACTGTTTTAAGTGTATTTTACTAAAAACTATAACGGAGTTCACAAGATGTACTAAACACTTTATTGTTGTTTCGTCGTAATAGTGTTGGTAAGGTTCACACTTAATATATTTACAAATGTTGTAGCATCAAATCAACTATTGCTGTATCTTTTTTAGTTTAATGCCTCTGTTTCTAATAGCTCAATACAACACTTAGCATACTCCTTTGAGCGGAAATTTTTTGTTGTAAAACAAAAAATATTAAACTTGAATTGATAATAATATTGAAAACGTTGAAAGAAAATCAGAAATAAATGCATATTTTGCATGAACTTCCTTGCCTTAGTAATAAAAACTAGTAAGAAGATTAAAGTCGGTGTGCTGACTATATGATAACCAACACCAAGTATAATTAGGTTCAAATTTTGAAAAGCTGCCCAAATTCCGGAGAGGGCCCTGATCCTTTTTCATGAACAGGTCGAAAAATATAGAAAACATCGGGAAGGTGAGTTTATATGGGGACAAGGTCCAAATGTGGTCAGATATTCTTTAAATTTGGAGGCGTGATTTATGGTCTCATACGCTCAGAATATTATTTCGTTAAAAACAACTTAAAATACATATTAAATTAATCGAAAATACAATCAAAAAGAGGACTACTTATTTTCCATTATATTCAACCCATTTTGTTGTTTATTTTAAATCATTGTTTAATAATCGACAAAAGTAAAAACAATAGAAAGTCGTTTAAAATAACCATCAAATTTTTACTGACAAAAAGTTAGATAAAACAACTTTTGTGGTTTGTTCTTCAAATTGAAAGTTTTTTATATTTGTATGTAATTACAAAACAGAACACAACACATGCAGATGTATATATTTTTATTGGCTTTGTGTGTATGTATATTTGAGTAATTTCTTGTAATTTTTATTGAAATAATTTGTATATATACAAACTATTTTGGTAAAAAAACAAAAAGGAATTACATGAATTTCTATTTTTTGAAGCATAAAACATAAAATTTTACATTTAACTGAAAATATCAACTCCTACTGAATGTCTGTAAGTTTTTATAGTTTGTTTTTTGAATGATAGTTAAAAAATATATTTCTATGAATTTCAACTTATTCTTCATTTAAAAACAAACTTTACGTATTACTTTTTAAATAAACTACAGTCGGTAACAGAAAATATATTGTGAGTGTATAACAATCACAAACTAAATTTCCACACAAATCTAAATACTACAGGTTGGTTGAAAAGTTCCTGCGCTCACCAAGAGATGGCACTGCTAGCTCCAAAATTTTTTTTTCTCAAGTTGGTATAACTGTCCTGAGAACACATGCAAAGTTGCAAGTCATTCTGTCAATTCTTTCTTTGTTTACAAGCCATTTGAAGTTGACGTGTCATTGATTTTTTTTAATATGGAAAAAATTGAATATCGTGCAGTCATTAGATTCTTTGTTTTGAAGGGTTTAAAAGCAAAGAAAATTTATGAATAATTCTTAGAAGTGTATAAGGAGTCCTCACACTCACCAAAAAAAGTCTGTAATGGCAACTGAAAATTTTTCTGTTATTACGGAAATTCTGCTAATTTGAGCCCAGCGGTATTTTTTGCTAATCTTAGCAACACATGTCTGCTGACGTGTAGTACAATGAAATTAGTAGCAAAATTAGTAGCCGCTACTAAATTTTAGTAGACTTTTTGTAAAGTGGAATTCAAAATCCGTTTGCTAAAATCAGCAAAAAAAAATACTAAATACTATTAGTATTAGTACAAAGGTTTAGATTTATTTTTTTTATCGAGCATCAAAAATTTTAATTATATTTTTTAAAAGATGTTTTATACAAAATGAAAAAAAAAATCAAAGGCTTAAAAATCTTAAAAATTCTTAAAACATTAAACGAATTTATCATTTTGTTTTAATTTGGTTATTTCTGTTTTGAAAAATATTTTAGTCAATTTTTTTTTTACTTTTAAGGTGAAATTTAAATTGTTGTTAGGGCTGATTTTTAGAAATAAAAAACTTTAGTGCTATTTTAAGTGGATGTCCTATTTTTAGACATGAGTCGGTATCTTCACTTCCGATCCCTTTTTTAATCCTATGTAACATTTCAGGGCAATTTAAGTTTGTATGTATAAGTTTAAATTATTACAAATAACATTTCCATCAATATCCACTTTTTTAAAATTAGTAATTTTTTTTGCTAATTTTAGCAAATCATTGTAAAATGATTTCTGAAATTAGCAACGAAAATTTGTAGATATTCTGTAAAAACTCTGTAATTTGTAAAATGTAAATAGCAAAAAGATTTGCTAAATAATAATTTTTTTACTAAAAATTAGTACAAAAATAGTAAAGTGGGATTGAAAACCGTTTACAAATTTTTCTACTAACTTTTTTTTCTGAGTGCACCTTTAAAACGCACCGTTGAATTTAAACGTGGTCGTATCAGCCTTAAAGACGATCCACGCGAAGGAAGACCAAAAACTGCAACCACAGCAGAAATCATTGAGCAGGTACATAATATGGTTAGTGCAGATCCAAGTTTGACTAAGCGTGAAATTGCTAATGCCATAGGCATCTCAGACGAACGAGTACTCCATATTTTACATGAAGAATTACGTATGAAAAAACTGTTTGGAAAGTTAGTGCCGCACACTTTAACAATTCAACAAAAACTGGATCGAAAACAAATTTCTCAGCGTAATTTAAAGTGTTTTAAGCCGAATAAAACCGACTTCTTGTGTCGTTTTATAACTACGGATGAGAGTTGGATCTACCACCATGATCCTAAATTGAAACAAGAACGTTTACAGTGGACTGAAGCTGGTTGTTCAGCTCCAAAGCAGGTGAAGTCACAACGATCAGCAAAGAAGGTTATGGCATCAGTTTTTTGGGATACAAAAGGAATTTTGTTGATTAATTATCTTCAGAAAGGTAAAACAATCAACTTTGAATATCATTGCAGCCTTTTGGATCAGCTGGATGAAAAAATTTGTTAGAAAAGACTTGGTTTAAAGAAGAAAAAATTATTTTTCATCAAGACAATGCACCTGCTCACAAAAGTGTTTTGACGATGGCTAAATTCAAAGAATTAAAATACGAATTGCTTGAACATCCACCGTATTCACCAGATTTGACTCTCAGTGACTACTATCTCTTCAGAAATCTCAAACAATTCCTTCGTGAAAAGCATTTTTCGTCGTTATAAAGATGGGATAAAATTATTGGAAGATCATTGGAACAAGTGTAGTGAGCTTCTAGGAGATTATATTGAATAAAAAAATATATTTCGTAACAAAAACAGTATTCTTTCATTTCGAGCGCAGAAACTTTTCAACCAACCTGTATTTAAGTCCAATTCAGTAAGCATTTGTCAATGAGAGGTAGGTTTAAACATAAACCAATTTAAAATAATTTCAATAGTGTTCATCCATCCAAATCGAATCAGGAATTTATTCAGAGTCGATTGGTAGTTACAATTATCTAATTATACCCTTGACGACGTATTTGATGAAATTTCGATATGTGATAGATGGGGCAAAATTAAACAATTTCGGTAATAAACATATCGGCCCGAATTGATATTTAATAGAAATAATAATTACCATTTTTGTTTTCGATAAATTTTTAAAATAACTCTCATTTGATGCACAAGCTTTTTAGTAGGAAAGTTATAGGACCAAGGGTTAACAAAAATAAAACCATTTGAGCAGTGTCTTTTTAATACTTTTATAAAGCTTTATTGAGAAGTGCTGCAGTCGAAAAAGTAGTTTTTCTTGTAATACCAATGTCACCACACATATATTTTTAATGTTAGCCAAATAATAAAATTACAAATATCTTTCAAAAACAAACAAAAATTGGTATTCATCTTCCCTTCAAATGGATAAACTCCACCCCGATAAAACTGAAAATGGTTGGATATTATTGAAAGGGCGTTTTAAAAATAAAAACAAAACTGTCAACAACAATATCCAACACAATAACAGCAAGAGTTCTTTTCTGTTTTGTTGTAGCTTTTAGTCGTAAAATAGGATTTAAAGGATAACATAAAATAAATCGTTTGCCAGTAAGGCTTTCCTTTCATATGGTATGTGATCACAGCAAAAAAAAAAAAAAACTCACAAACACAGCCATTCACTAAAAATACTTGTACGAGTATGTGTATTATGTACATGACGTTTCAACAATTTTTTTCTGTGTTTGTGTGCTACAAATAAACATAAAAAAATTCTTGCTAAATGAAAAGATATTGGCCAAAAAGCGATTTTCATAAACCACTCAATGAAATCTTTCAGTTAGTTTCCTCTTTATTTTATTTTTTGTTTTTTTTTTATTTCTGCTTCAAATACAAATATTTTTGCAACATTTGATGGTCGGTCTTTAGCACTTGTTAAAATCATAAAGTTTATTGACAATTTTATACACAAAATTACGTGGATGTATGTATATATAAAATGGCTTAATGTAATATTCAGTTAAGTAAAAAAAAACACATAATTTGTCTGGGATGTTTTTTTAATCTACGTAAACAAATACAGTCACAAATGAATAAAAAGAAATAAGGAAAATTGTAATAATAATTTTTTGTTTAAATATGAAACCCCTAATCAAATTGATTCTTGATTGGCAGATGTTTTCATAAAATGTTGTAGAACAGTGGTAATCAAATGAAAACGAAAAAAGCATGTAACTCTTCAAAAATCCAATATTTTCTTGCCACTTCACACACATTGTGATTTTCCAATAAAGTTTCAATTTAATATCATTTGATTTTTATTGCATTTTCAATTGTTTATTGTCATATTATACCTCTTATAACATTTGTTGATGTAAAAACTAATAGAAATTTTTATTGAAATTGCAAACACCAAATCATATTTTGCGTTATTGTTTTCAGTGATTACCTTCACACACATGCAGAAAGTACATGACAGAATTTTCTTTGCAGTGATTTTTACGGTAACTACAATTGTTTTACCAAAAAAAATATTTAAAGTAGTTATTTTTGTTGTGGTAATAAATAAACCGAATGTTTAAAATAAAAAATAAAATTTCAGACAGGGAAGGTCTGCGCAGTGGTTCACTCTAATTTTGATAAGATTTGCTGTCATATTTAGGCCGAAAAAGGTATAAATCGTTAGTATTTTTGTAAGGGAGCATGTCTCAAAATTTACGAAATTCTAATTTATACGCATAAATTGGAATTCGTAAAAAATAAAAAATGCCCATGTTTTTGACGCAAAGTTGCCACCTATTTGAACTATTCGATAAACTGGTAAAAAAAAGCGCTGGGACAAGTCGCTCGGAACACGAACAACTATGAGTATCGAAAAAGCTGCCCTTATGTACACTCAAAATATATTTTTTGTTACCGACTGTAGTTTATTTAAAAAGTAATACGTAAAGTTTGTTTTAAAATGAAGAATCAATTGAAATTCATAGAAATATATTTTTTTAACTATTTGAATCAGTGTCATTCAAAAAACAAACTATAAAAGTTTACAGACATTCAGTAGGAGTCAATATTTTCTGTTAAATGTAAAATTTTATGTTTTCTGTTTCTAAAAATAGAAATTCAATTAATTCCTTTTTTTATGAAAATAGTTTGTTTATATATAAAATTATTTTAATAAATTTCAGGTAATAAGTATTCAAGCTTAAGGTCTATTTTATACAAAATTATTTATTTGTTATCCAATATTTCGCTATCTCAATGGATAGCTTCTTCAGGGATTTTTTGTTTTTTTAATTTTAAACAAATTTTTTAACAAATCAAAATTAATGAAACAACAAAATTGTCAATTTTAAAAAATAATTAAACACAGGAAACAAAAATTATTCTATTACATTTTTATGAACCTATTTAAATTCCTATTTTATTCTTATAAATTAAATGTCTGTAATTCTGAGCTACATTGTCTGTATCTGTTTTAAAATTAATTCTTTGTTCTATTGGTGTGTTGATAATTTGTAACATTTCTAACATGAAGCGTCTTTTGTAATTTGTTTCTGTATTTAAAACTGTTGTATTTTCAAAATCTGGTGTATGGTTAAGAGTGGCACAATGTGATATCATAAATATTAGAATTTTCTAATCGTTCAGAAATCATTGGTACATAAGTTAAAGACTTGTAAATCTTAGGTTCAGTAACTATATTCACACTGCCTTCCCTATGTCCATTGTACTGACCAATCAATTTATAAATCAATTCCCTTGGGAAATTATTATCCTCTAAAATATTTCTTATTCTTATTTTATTATTTCTATGAAAAACTATATCACTAATATTTAAAACTTTATCTATAAGATTTTTGGCAGTATTAATGTATTAGAAGATTATCTATTAAACCAAAGATTATAACGAAATATGTAGATGATTTATTTTGTATTATTTCAGAATGTGAAATAGAAAATATTTTAAACATATTTAATTCATTTCACCAGGATATTAAATTTACAATTGAAAGGGAATGTGATCGTAAACTTCAATATTTAGACACATTAATAATAAGAAAGGAGAATAACTTGTTAGTAGATTGGTACCAAAAACCAATTTCTTCGGGTAGAATTATTAATTATTATTCAAAACATCCGAGAAGAGTTATTATTAATACTGCCAAAAATCTTATAGATAAAGTTTTAAATATTAGTGATATAGTTTTTCATAGAAATAATAAAATAAGAATAAGAAATATTTTAGAGGATAATAATTTCCCAAGGGAATTGATTTATAAATTGATTGGTCAGTACAATGGACATAGGGAAGGCAGTGTGAATATAGTTACTGAACCTAAGATTTACAAGTCTTTAACTTATGTACCAATGATTTCTGAACGATTAGAAAATTCTAATATTTATGATATCACATTGTGCCACTCTTAACCATACACCAGATTTTGAAAATACAACAGTTTTAAATACAGAAACAAATTACAAAAGACGCTTCATGTTAGAAATGTTACAAATTATCAACACACCAATAGAACAAAGAATTAATTTTAAAACAGATACAGACAATGTAGCTCAGAATTACAGACATTTAATTTATAAGAATAAAATAGGAATTTAAATAGGTTCATAAAAATGTAATAGAATAATTTTTGTTTCCTGTGTTTAATTATTTTTTAAAATTGACAATTTTGTTGTTTCATTAATTTTGATTTGTTAAAAAATTTGTTTAAAATTAAAAAAACAAAAAATCCCTGAAGAAGCTATCCATTGAGATAGCGAAATATTGGATAACAAATAAATAATTTTGTATAAAATAGACCTTAAGCTTGAATACTTATTACCTGAAATTTGTATTAAAAAGATCGAAGAAATTGAACTGAATAATTTATTTTAATAAAAATTATATGAAATTATTCAAATATACATAGATACACACATTCAAAATAAAAATATGTACATCACACAAATGTGTGTGTTTTGTAAATTTGGATACAAATACAAAAATTTCAATTTAAAAACAAACCACAAAAATCGTTTTTTTCTACACTTTGCAGGTAAAAATTGATGTTTATTTAAACGACTTTAGATTGCTTTAACAACATCACCATTTCTTGAAATAACTTGTTGTGGAAAGAGGTCTCGCAGTAATTCCATTGTAATCCTCGCTGTATGCGATGTGGCACCGTCTTGTTGATACCACATGTTAATCAAGCCCAAAGCATGCAGTTGTGGCGTTAAAAGGATTTCAATCATATCACGATATCGCTCCCCATTCACAGTTACCGTTACGCCGTTTTTATTTTCAAAGAAGAAATGTTCAATGATTCCTCCTGACCAAATTGCACACCAGACTGTCACTTTTAATGGATGCAAAGGTGACTGATGAATAATTTGAGGGTTTTCCAAACATGAATATAGTTTCTGGGGGAAAATATGAAATGAAAAATCCTTTTTATCCACTAAACATGAAATTAGGCTGCACTGGAATGAATTACACCACAAACCTTCTTAAGAAGAATAATATATATATTCTTTAGAGCCAAATTTGTTTATATCTCTTCATATGACCTCATTAAAATTAATAAATAGTACGTGGAATTACTCAAAAACTTACCTATATTTCTAAATAAATATACCTTTTATGTATATTTTATTAAAAAAAAAACTTTAAACCAGAAAAAAACTAAAAAAGGTGCAATTTTAGACCCAGATTTTAACCCATAAATAAGTGATTAGCTGGTCTCTTATTTTTCGGTCCTCTACAACAGCGTTTTTTACTAACTTTCACTTCCCGGACCCCTAGAGACATTTTTACTGCCTGACGGACCCCCAAGTTTTGAAATTTTTTTATATTCAAATAAAAACAATTATATCCGCAGTTTTAAGGAAAAATAGTTATAGTAAAAAATACGACAGATGGAAATGTAGAATTTAAGAGATTTAATAGATACAATTTTTCGAAGAATCTTTCAAGTTAATTATCCTAGAAAAACTTAAAAACTCTAAACAAAAGAAAAAAGATGCCATTATTATCTTTTTATTTTTAAAGATTTTTTCAGAACTCTTCCCAGACCCCTTTGGATGCAGCTACGGACACCCCAGAGGGTCGTGACCCCCCATTTTGGAACCGTTGCTCTACAATATAATCAAATTTTAACCAGATCGATTAGTGTCCCAGTAGGACCCTTCATTAATAGTCGACTATAATTTTGTTATTCCTGAGAAGTTAACTTTAACTATTTAACTATTCTATTTTTAAAAATCCTTACATCCCATTCACGAGTTTTATTACTTTTATAAATCATTTAATACAAGAAATCATTACTCATGACGACCCTGTGATTGCTTTTTCATGTCTTGTTAACTTTTACTGACTTTTTGTGCTGTTTTGGTTTACATTTCTTTATGCCAGTTCATCATTATCATTATTAATGCATAAGGGAGGAATCTACACAAAAAAAAACTAGAAAAAATAACTGTTACAGTCAAAATAATAAAAAAAAAATAAAACAATAATAAATGCAGTGAAGCCTTTCAAAAAGGAACAGCGACGGTTGCAGCAAACATGTTCGTTATTAGAAAGTATCTGCTAAATAGCTGCATAATTGCATTCGCAAATAACTTCCTTATGTTGGAAATAAATTTAGTTTTGCAAATATATTCATGTAGGCCACATACCAAATTTACCATATATAATTTAATTGTCAATTTTGATGGTTAAGACTATTTTCGTAATAGTTAAAACAGATCTTTAATTTAATACGTACTGATAAGAGAGGCAAACTTGTAGTCGTTAATAAAAATTAAAGTGATATTCGCAAATTAAAGTATTTTTCGCAATTAAAGACAATTTTAAAATTATATTGTACAAAAATAGTGATTTGATTCAAAATTGTATGAACAAAGAATTCATTTTGCGAATACTACAGTCATGTCAAGCTATTGAAAGTTGAACAACCCCCCCCCCCCCCCCCCCCCCAACCATATATAGACCAAAAATGGTTATTTAAGTGTGCTCGTTCGATCAATTAATTGTCTATTATTGGGAGATAAATTTGATTCAAAATTTTGATTTGATGTAACTATTGGGACTGCCGTCATTGGGAGGTTTTACTTTATATATATATATATATATATATATATATATATATATATATATATATATTTTTCAAAACGTCAAACAAAAACACGTACTTAAACACTAGGGTGGCTCAAAATAAAGTAAAATTGCATATGAAGTTAACAACATTTGTATTATAAATGATCATGAATAGTTTAATTAGTTTCATAAATTAAATTAGTATGTAAAACAAAAACAAATCTGATTTATAATACTGTTATAAGAATCGGAATTTGTTAACAATATGATCAAACCCATATTTAGGTATTTTACGCCTCAAAATGTTTATATTTATTTAACTATGGGTTACCAAAAAATTGCATTATAATTCAATGCCAATTAATTTTTTTTATTGACATGAATGACCCCAATGGTAATATCATCTTTTAGTTTGAATTTTTTGTTTGTTTTTATTTTACAAAATTACTCAAAAGTTTTTTTTTTCATCCAGTAAAAAGATTGGATTCGATCAAAACCATTAACATTTGCTTGAAAGAATGTTATTTTATTTGTAATAATCTATAATCCATTAATAAAAACTAGGAATTAAAAAAGAGGGAAAGGGGACTAAAAACAATCCCATTATCCAATAATTAGTATTTAACTTTAAAAATAAAATTTGTCGTGTAAAGTGGAATCAAAAATTTATTCAGCGAATGCACTAGTAATCTCTTCAATTTATAACAAATTATTTAAATTTAAAATTTGACATCAAAATTCAATAAGTGTTTGTGGTGTAGTGGATAGAGAGGTAGCATAACATAGTACTCCGAACCAAAATAGCTAAGAAATTTAAATGATTTGTGTTGTAGTAAACAAGAGTGTGAACTATGAATCTGAAAGCCCAGTGCCCAGATTCTATAAGACGATTATCTTTTATCATCCACTTTCGAAAGTAGAAATTTTAAGCTGTTGTTAAAAAATGAGTAAAAGGCAGTCATTTTCAATCTTATCGTCGCTTGTCTTATAGAATCTGGGCACAGATTCGATACTGGAAAAATCGAATGATTCGGATGTGGTAACCGAATTTTTCGCTTTAACAATAGAAAATCAGTTGAGGCTGCCGCCACAAAAATCGTTGTCTTAACTGAAAAATTTAATTGAATCAACCGAACCATTCGATTCTGTGTGTAAGATTTTCTAATTTTGGGATAACTTAATTTATATAGAGTCATACTTGGGAATTATTTATTACCTTTAGTTGTTATAATATTTTAGTTATTTTTTTTATCGATTTTAAAACATTTTTTCGATTTATTTCTAACTAATATAGAAAACACCTCAATTATCTTTTAACCAGTTAACTGATTTTTAAAATTTATGTTTAAAATTGCATTTGCATTATGTACGAAATCCGGCTATACAAGAACTCGATTTCGAAATCGAATTTTTACTATTTTTCGAGAGTAATGTAAACGATGTTTAGGGGAAAAAAACAATATCACTTTGATATTTGATGCTATTAATATATTAAAAATTTGTTTTTCAATTGTGAGATAAACATTTTTATTAAGGGCTTCTCGTTCAAAGTAATACATCATTTTTGTGAAATTTATTTTTAGTTTTTAAAAATAATAGATCATTTAAGAGTTTAAATTAAGCATAGAAAAAGTTTAAAAATTATATATGTAGCTATGTATATTTAATCTTCACGGACTACTTTTTCAATTAACTTCATTCGGATACTGTTAAAATATTGCGAGTGTATAATTGAATAAAAATATATTGAGTATAAAAGAAAGGTACAATTTTGCTTAACATAAAACAAAAAATAATAATTTTATTCTCAATTAAAAAATGATTTTAAAATTAGATTAGATAGATACTTTTTCACATTTTTTGAATCAATGTTGCAAATAATTTGTTGAAAATTAAATCAGATTTTTAAATTTACCCAGTAAAGGAAATTTGAACTACCCTAAAGCAAATGATGTGAGTATAAATAATGTTAACAGTTGTCTGCCAGTGTTGCGAATAAAAAATTAAACATAATTGAGGCGAAAATAAAAGGCGCGCACAAAATACAATAACCTTGTAAAAATTTATTAAACACCCTTAAAAAAATATCATGCATATTTCAAACAAAATAAAAAAAAATTAATGTTTTGTGAAACCACCTCATTTAACGCCTATTTATATGAATGGATGTATGCATGAAAGTGTGGTATGTGTGTGTTTCAACAAGCGTGATTTAAAAAGAAATTGTAATATTATGGCAATTTATGACTTTCTTTAACGCCCTAAAATAGGCAATGGTTTTTGTTTATTCCTAAACGGAAATTCACACCTAAAAGTATGCATGCAAATCACGTTTTTATGGTGTACTTATTGTTGCGATATACAAAAACAAAATCGATTTTCATAATTTCTTTAAATATTGTAGTTAGTAGTAAAACGAAATTTAAAAATATGCTACAATTTTCCTCGTTGTTTAAGTTTAAGTTTTACTTTTACTAAATAAAATCAATGACAAAAAATGTGTCTTTTTTTGATTTAGTATAAGCAAAACTTAAATCATTTTTTACAAAAAAGTCAAGGTCGTTTTAATATTTTTTTGTAAATGTATCAAAAGCGTATGCAACCCTTAATATAAGTTTTATGTTTTTCTATGTTTCTGGTAATGCACTATTGTGTATTTAACCTGCAGACAGTTCGACAGTCTTATATTTGTATGGGTTTTCAAAGAATAGACAGGCAGTCAGTCAGTCAGTCAGACAGACAGACAGGCAGGGAAACAAATGGCTAAAAATGAGTGTTATAATTTTACAAGTGATAAACACCCGTGGGACCATCATCAACAAAGTACAAGCAAAGTTACTTAAGCTTAAAAAGTATGGACTACCTTTTTATTTACAGTTGTGGTAATAAAAATAGTAGTAGTAGTGTGCGTAATAAATCCAGAAAAGCTAAAAATTTTACATCTGGAAATAGAACAATTTAATTGGTTTCCGGTCTGCGAATAAATTTGTGAGCAGGTCTACTACTATTATGGATTTCAAATATACGCATTGAATTTCCATCTATTAGAAACTTTTGTTAATGACCAGTATCTCGACAAAATTGCTCTACCAGTGCACTACCATACTCCAATAATACAAACAGGCCAGGTCTGAGAGGGATCCATTTTTACAAAACAGCCTTTGTAAAGCAATTTAATCATCCCTTTTTATGTAAACAATTGCTTTTGTGATCAATTGTAATTTGTTTTTGAGGCATTAGTACAATTTTATTAGCATTAGTTGAACAAATGCAAATGAAATTTAAATACAAATGAAAAAAATCAAAGTGCCAAGGGCCGTCATTTTGATTCCCCGAATTCTAAATTTGAAAAGTACTGGACGGATTCGCCTGGAATTTTAATCATTGTTGTGGATATTTTATTTCCGTAACTGTATAAAAAGTTGTCATATCGAAATATGCAACTGTACCATACTTAGGATAGGGAGAGTCACATAATGTTAAATTTTCCTAAAGGCATATACAAAAATTTACCTAAAAATAATTTTGATATTAGTGACTTAACCTGTGCTAAATATATCAGAGTTATATATTTTAACGTGACAATTTTTCACGTAGTTCAAGAATAACCCCATAAATTTGCTTTCAAATTTTTTTCGATTTACACTTTTTATTAAAATTTTTAAATTTAACTTTAAGTTAAATATTCTTTAAGAACACAAAAAAATCTAAAGTAATATTAATCTTTTAGTCAAATCGGTCCAGTATTTCCAGAGTTAAAGCGATAGTAGAAATCAAAGAAGTGTGATGGACGCCATCTTTTTAATTATATAAATGTCTTTGACATTAGCCTTCTTGAAGTCGGAATTTAAAATAAACACAACACAACACACATTAAAGCACAACGTTAGGCCGTTCTAAACTAAAGTCAAATCGATTTTTTAAAAAGGTTTAAATAAAACATAAAAAATTAAAAAATACGATTTTAGAAAATTTCTTTGCCGTTTATTAACAACATCGTATGTAATTAAATACAACTTAATTTAAATATGTAAAAAATATGTATCTAAAATTGAGATTAAAATTTTCCTATTTTAAATTAACGATTTCATTAATTTTTTAAAATTATAAATTTTAACTGCAGATAATTTAAAAATTATCATAATGCCCTAAATTTAATTAAATTTAAATTAGAAAATCTTAAAATTTTGTCAAGTAAAAAAAATTAAAGTCGGGCATGCCGACTGTATGATACCCCATACCAATCATAATTTGGGTCATATTGCGGGAAAGCGTCCACATTCCGAGAAGTGATCTGATTCGTATTTTATAGTCAGATCACAAAATATACAGAAAAATGTAAATGAGCTGAAAAGTGCATTTAAGAATGCAAGGTGAGGGGGAGGTGGTTTATGTTGGGACTTCCCAGTAAAATCTTATCTTACCCAGTAATAAGTTTTGTAAGAAGAAATAAAGGGTAGGTACCCTTTAACTTTTCTATTACAAAACCTATTATTTTAACAACGACATGTCCATCGACGTAAATCCTTATATACAAAACAAATTGTCGAATCCAAAATATTGCAAGTGTAGAATAGCAGTGGGCTTTAAATGGGGCTTGAACCCAAGGATTTATATTTTTGGGTTAAATTTTGTGTAAAGTTTAATTATTACAGCCGTCGTAAAAAATATTGATAAAATAGAGAAGTATTTTAAATTGACATATTGTGTCGAGATAATTTAGTTATACCTAAATATTAACCAATTTTCATAATTTTTTTTTATTATTATTTTTATATTAAGAAAATTCAACTAGAAAAACTTAAAATATTTCCTATTTGGAATAAAGTTTCGGATACTTAACTGAAAATATCAGAGATCTGCAAATAATATCCAAAAATCTGCAATGAGTAGTGAAAAAGTGAGTATGAATGATGATTCAAGATTTGTTGTACTTATACGCATTTACATATAGTTATTGAAATTTTGTCAAACCTCATATTCATTCTAAAGTTTGAAGTACTCATCATACTCATAACTTTTAACATTTATGAGGTTGTTGATTTCCACTTTCCTTCACTCAATGTGTTTGCACGATGCAAAACACATTGATTTGATTTATTTTTTCTTTACTTTTACATTTATTACACTGGTTCACAAATTTAGAACAATTTTGCGTATCACGGCATATTGCATTCAATTCCCATGTAAAATCGCGCGCTGAATCCGAAAATAAGAGTCCAAAAGTGCAAAAGTAGAACAGTTTTTGGGATATTGCCAAATTTTAAAATTTTTCTTTAAAAAAAAAATGATTTAACTTAAATAAAAATATTTCAGAACCAAAACACTGGATTTAAATTTATTTATTTTTTAATTAAAGCTTAATAAATAACTAATATAATAAAAAAGCTATTTAGCCATTTCAACGAAATTTATAAAAAAAAAAACAAGTTATGTATATTGTTAATTGCATTAACAAGGGACCTGTCCCAACCCGAACTCACGGATCTTAAGGGGTATCTGAATACGTTATAGAGGAGCAAATAAAATATATAATTGTTGTATGGCAACATGCCTTAAATTTATGAAAATTAAATTTATTTTTATGAAGCGTGAAAGTACTCGAAAAAACAAAAAATTTGGTACCAATATCACCTATATTTATACCAAGGGTTGCCACAATTTTCAAATTTTTTAAATATGGATGAAAAAGCTATTTGGGGAAAGTCTAATTAAAACCATACGATTTCAAATTCGAAAAACACTCATGCACCCCTTCGTTTAAATTAAATAAACTTCGATATATGTGATTTGGAGCTTAGACCGACTGCAATTCCCATACAAAAGTAAAGTTTTTTTTAATATTCGAAGCAGACTTTTTTGACTAACAAAAAATATTGTACATTTTTAAGCGCAATTATATTCGCCTTCAAAATACCTTTAATTTGATATATATATATATCGTCTATAGTTTCTCTGAAAAGACAGGCATTGTTGATGAGTTGAATGAGCTAAATGATTCAACTCAATGGTAAGTATGATAAGTATTTTCCTAAAATTATAAAAAAAATTAGTACATTGATGAATCATACAAATTTTGGATGGTATGAATATGATGTCGACGTTGGATTCATATTTATTGCAACTTGTACTTATAAATCAACGTTATTGTAAGTATGAGAACATGATGAGTAGTTTATCTTTAATGACTCTACTCACTTATATTTAAAATTTGATGAGCAATCATTTTTGGATTGCTGATCTCTGGTGTTGACAAACTAATTTCATTTATTTTTATTGTAAATTTAAACTCTTTTTTTTAGAGTGTTAAAATAACTTTTAGAAGTGTTCTGAACAACATACAGAAATAGTTAATTTTTTTTAATTTACCTTGTAGCTGTCAAAGACTTCAACAAACCAACACAATTTGTATTGTAACGGGTCATGCGGAAACCCAAACATTCAATCAATGTCCTTAGTTTTTTAACAGTTACTTTCATAAATCTTAAAGTCTAATTTATACCAAACAAAAACAACAAACCTCAGTTATAACAATTCTATAGACAAAGGTTTTACAAACCAACCTGGCCATATACATACATAAACACTATGTATGCTTGTATTGATGTACACGAATATATTATCATCAAGGTATAACAGTCTAATGCATAAAATTTTTAAACAGTTCAATAAAACATTTTTAAGCTAATTTAGCAAAACCTGTGTGTATAGATTGTTTAATAACCAAAAACTTATAAATCTGTTAATAAGTTTGAAAAAGGAAAGGCAGGCATTCTTCAAAAAATGGTAAACAAACAACACTAGGTCTCATTAGGTAGAATTTGTGTTTTTTATTTGACGGTCTAGGATTTTTTTTGTATGAACTTTTGAATGTTTTTGTTGTAATCGAGAGAATACGAGAGAACAGTGTTTGCATTAAATGACTTAAATGCATATGAGAGTGTTGCCAGAATTGAACGATAAGATAAAAAACTGTTATATCACGATTATGCATGAGATTTTGTACTTTAACAAAAGTATAAACACAAAATTAAGAAATTTTTATGCATTCCACCCTAAATCTACAATTGTAGATGTAGTACATAGGAAACATATTTTGTTATGTTGTCTGCTGGTATATGTATGTATGTATGTATGTGTGTATGTGCGTTTGTGTGCGGTTGAGACCATTAACTTTACAATACATAAACATGTTTTTATCAAGACGACTGACTACTGCTCTTGTTGCATAGTTTTAGGTTTGAATTACAAGACAATATGTAGATTTCCTGTTTGCCGTATAGTGTTGTAGTAACGGTAATTGATCATGTACAAAATCATGTTTCAACATGTTTCATTAGTATGTGTTATTATTGAGTAGATAGGAAAGAGGTGGATAAAGGATAACTTGCACAAATATTTAAATATGACTTCCAAATTATTTCAAGTATTTTGTATTTATTTTTAGGTTTGGTTTCAAAATCGTCGTGCCAAGTGGAAGAAACGCAAGAAGACTACCAATGTATTCCGTACTCCTGGTGCTCTACTGCCCTCGCATGGTTTACCGCCATTTGGTGCAAATATTACCAACATAGCCATGGGCGAAGGCCTATGTGGGACTGGCATGTTTGGCGGTGATCGTTGGAGTGTGGGTGTTAATCCAATGACAGCAGGTATGTAATTAATTTAGTATCTACACACTTAATATTAAATTTTTTATTGCTATGGTGTGGTATTTTTCTTCCTTTACTTTCTGTTTCAATTCTTTCACAACTAACTAACAAACTAACTCTAACAACAAAAAGGTTTTGGCCAACTAAATCAATCTTCTTCGCTTTCAAGTTCATTGAATAGTGGTTTAAATTCTGGTATTAATTTAGGTTCCGCCATGGGTGCTGGTAGTTATCAACATTATGGATTAAATGCATTAGGTAGGTTAATATACAACTTAAGTCAATTAAATTTATTTGTTATAGATTTATACAGCATACCCCTGGGGTTTGAGAATACTCGGGCGGGAAATCGGACAATGCCCAGCGGAAAATATGCATTTAAAATTTAAAAAATATGCATTTATTATTGATTTTTTTTTTTCAACTTTTCCATTATAATCAATTCAATTTTATTATTTTTTGTTTTAAAAATTGATAATTGCCGTTAATCACTTTCAGGAAGTTTATAGTTTTTTTTTTTTTTTTTGTTATTTTTTGATAAAACAAAATAAAAAGCATACAATTATTTTTGTTATAAAAACAACATATAAATCGATGGCATTTTCTCGCAAATTGGTGGATTTGCAAATATATTTGGTTAACGCTGTTATCCAGCTAACGACAACATACATGAACTTCCGAGCCCTACAACTGACACTTGTATTAGTAAATAATTTCAATGGAAATTCACAATAAAAGTGTAATGCATGGTTTTCACTATGTCATTTTTAATGTCAATTTGTCCAAATTATTGGCAATTGTATGAAAACGGGTTGTCATAGTGTCATCTGAGTTTGCAGTCAGTTATGCACACGAACTGCCGTCTAAAATGACAGACAAGTGAAAACGTCAAATTTCAGTTTGTCAACAGATATGGCAGCATTTTTTATCTAAAATAAAATTGACGTTGTCAATTTTTTTTATTTGACGATCGCAAAGCTGTTATTTTTTCTTTTTTTTTTCCTGGAAAAATTAATTGCAATGGAAATCTTGTAAATAAAGAAAGAAATGGTAATGTAATAACACAAAACGCCGCACTAGCTATAGCCATTTGTTTCTTTTTTATAATTTTTAAATTTTTTCCACTTTTTATTGAACACAAATTAATATTTTCCAATCAGCTGTTCGCTCGCCTCATCATATTTGACCTTTGTAATGAAAACGGCGTGCCAGTCAACTGACACCAAAATTTGACATGTCTTTGACACGCTCTGCTTTATCGACTTATTGTCAGTTTTTAAAATGTAATGAAAACGCATGTGACACAAAATGACTAGAATTCATTTGAGTCAGTTTTTGTTGTCAGTTCATATGACATAATGAAAACCAGGCATAACAACCAAAATAAAAAATTGACAACAAAATTTAAACAAAACAAAAACAAGATATTTTTGTTAAAATAAATATTCGATACACGATTTTATCACAATTATAAACTTTAGCATTGGCGAAAAAAATGAAAAATTTGTATTTTTTATTTATTTCTTTCATATTTGAATTAATAATTAACATAAAGGTGTAGAGTTTAAATATGTTTATTGGCATGCAAGCAGTAAACGAAAAAGTTGTTAATTAATAATTCGGAGACATAAACGAAATTCGTATTCGAATACTAAATCCCGTTCTAATATTATTTGAACAAAATTATATTTCTTTTAGGTGATTCTATGATGTATCAGCATAGTGTAAGCGGAGTTGGATGTGGTGGCAATGGTTCACCTACAGCTACAACTCCACCGAATATGAATTCATGTTCTTCGGTTACACCGCCACTAACAAATCAACCGAATCCTAGTCAAAATGAACTGAATGGTGATATGGTGAGTTTGAGCTAATTTCTAGCAAATTTATAAATCTATTTCCTAGTGTTTAACCAAACAACCCTTATGTCTATTCAAACAACACAAAGAGCGCCCAACCGCACCATCAACAACAACCTCCACCGTCACAACAACCCTCTCAACAGCAACAACAGCAGCAGCAGCAACAAAATCACCTACAAAACCAAAATCACCACCAACAACAACAGCAGCCACCACCACAACAGCAACAACACACCACTCAACACTCTGACTCCAACACTAGTAATAACAATCAGGCTCATCAACAGCAACAACAACTTTTACCCCACTGTCATCAGTCTATGCAATCGCCAACAGATGGCTCGAATGAAGAGGATGTGTGGCGCGGCCATAGCATAGCGGCTTTAAGACGGCGAGCTTCTGAACTAAATGCCACAACAGGCATACCCTCATATCTACATCATGCTGCTGCCGCACACAACAGTTATGAACACCACAATTCGGTCTACTGAAACTTGTTGAAAAGCTTTGAAAGCTTTTCTGATTATGGATTTCCACAGCAAGATTTTTGAAAAATCCACTAGAATACAACATGTGTTACTCAAAATGGTTATACATAATAGAAAAGCTTACAAAAGCTTACTGAATGTTCTTCGTGAGCATATAAAATAACTGCAGTTATTTTATTTTGTGCTTTAGAAAAGTAAATAAGCTTTAAAAGCTGTCTTTGAGAGTCTTTAGAGCTTAAAATGTGTATATTTTAAACTTGTTTCTCATAGCTTTTACAAACGCAAGTTTAATGAGGACGTAAATAAATACTAGTGTAGTATTAATTTTTGTTATTTTTTTTCTTCGTTTAAACTACCACTAACCACAAGCTTTTGTTGTGTCCGGAGTATTTTCTGTTTGTTTTGCTTTTCGTTATACAATATTTATTAAATTTGTTTGTTCAACAAATATAAATAGTTTCAATATATTAATTTAATACAATTATAAATTTTAACAAACAATCCTCCCTTCCCCACACAAAAAAAACAAATTTATCATCAGTTAACTCCCCATTTTATACTTTTGGTTTTAAGGTCGGCTAACTTATTTAAAAGTAGGCTAAATCCATTGTAATTTTCATGCAAATTTTATTTATGGTTAAAGAACTATTTCGCTACCTTAACCAAGAATAAAATTTACAATAATATAACTCCGGATAGAGTTGAATGGAGCTTATTGTTAGATAAGTTAGCCAACCTACATAAAACACAAATACATTTGTTAGTTAAATTTTGAGAGTAAAAAATTAAATTTTTAGTAAAAGTTTTAATAAAATGCTGCGTATACCATTTTACTGTAGACGTTTGTTTGTTGGTTTATTCCTATTTTAACTTTTTGTTCTTGTTAGGAGCTGTCAAATTAGAAGAAAAAATACAACGTGTTTTGAAAAAAAAAACTTGTTTAGTTGTGTTCCGAGTATCGATTCTGAATGATTTACGAATTTGTAAAGTGATGAAAAATTATCTTTCATTAATTTAAAAACAATAACATATGACAGATTTTATTACTTCGCAGTGATAAAACCAATTAGAATTGGTACCCAGGTTACTACATGAAGCATCGTGCTAAAATATGTTTCCAGTTTCAATCGTTTAAGAGATACACCAAAAACCATTTTCTCTCAGATTATGTGAAATTAATTAAAAAATCAACTTTGTTGATAATTCTCTTATTTTGATTAGCAAAAGTCTAACACTCTAGCAAAAACAAATCAACTTTTTATTTTGATCGAACGCCATTTTCTCTATGTATCACCCCACAAATGTCAATAAAAGATTCGTAAAAATAACAGAGTTGCATTATGTTTGTTAAATGTGTTCCAACCATAAAATAAACTATAAACGCGGTTTTCTCACAACTTGAGCTATGATAAGTTAACTA
This sequence comes from Eustalomyia histrio, assembly GCA_949748255.1. Lineage (NCBI taxonomy): Eukaryota > Metazoa > Arthropoda > Insecta > Diptera > Anthomyiidae > Eustalomyia > Eustalomyia histrio. Next base: position 752,352 of record OX456527.1, on the reverse strand, counting down.
ATTTCAATCAGTTTTTTACAGTCCTTATGTTGCCTTTTTTTAATTTTGTGAAATAAATCCGCAAATAAATTTTATTTTTGAATTTTGAAGTTTGCGCCACTTTTTAAAAGAGAAATGAAAAAATTAAAATCGAGCCATTAAAAAAGTTAGATAATTTATTTGGCACTAATCGCCGTTAAAATAATTAAAAACGAAAAAAGTACTAATTTATGGTACCATTTCTTAGCCCTTAGATTTTTATTCTTTATCATATATCCGAGTTTCATCCAAGTCGGCGAGTAAGGTGTTTTTTTATTGAGGGAGGGGGGATTCCCTTATAAGTGTATAAGTAAACTATTTGACTTGATAAATTACTATGACCTTAATTGATTTGCTTATATTGTTTTTCGTTGTTAATTTCAATTTTTAAGTTTTAGTTTTTTAAAAACAGATAAAAAAAATTGTAAATAATTATTATAAAAATTCATACATTCAAAATAAAAACTAGAAAAAATTTAGTTTGCAAAGATTTTAGTTATAATCTTTATACAAAACTTTTAATTTTGTTTGTCAGTTAATCCAAAATCATGTTTAACTTGATAATGCACGAGACTGCCGTAAATTAAATGAGCGGAATTATTTCGATAGAAAATATAATTTATAAAATATTTGTTGGCGAATTTTTTGAGTACAGCAGCCCCTATTGCTAACTAGTGATTTCAATAGTACAATTAACTATTTATTTCACTACTTTCTTTGTTTGTGTTTATACTTGTAGGATTCATGTACCCACTTACCTCTGATGACAACCCTCAACACAATTTTGTTTCTGATTCCATTTTTCATTATCTGCAATAGCAAGTGTTGCTGGGTAATTTAAACAATGAATTTGTAGGAATTAAGTCGCTGCACGAAATCAGAAAAACAAATTAAATAAAATCCCATTTGCAAAGGTCAATATCTGCAAAATAAATGAAAGATTTTATGTATCAGGATTTTATGTTAAATTAATACAAATGCTTTTTAGTTATTTCTACTGTCTTCAAATTTTGAGTGTATGAAAACTATTTCAATATAATATTAAAAATGCAATACAAGACTATAAAAACAAAAATATAACAATGTATACGAAAACATATAATGATTTAGTAATAAGAAAACAAAATATAAAATTAAAAATATACTATTAAACAAAATAAATAAGTTTTAAAATTAAAAAAAAAAAAAACAAGAAATACATAAAGTATACAAAAAAAACTTAATAAAATTAAATTGAATGTTTAGCTGCTACTATAACATTTTCCAATTTATTAAAGACATACTTATATACCTAAATTTAAATTATAATTAAGTATCTTAAAAAAAAAGGTTAAAAAGAAAGAAAATCAATACAAAATATTAAACATTATGTAAATGTATACGAATGTAATTTATTAAAATAATATGACTTATTTAAAATAATTTTTGTACTTAAAAGAAAGAAAAAAATGTTTTGTTTTTGTTAAAATTTTGTTATTTTTTAATATTATTTAAAATAGACATTCCTTAAATAAATAAATACATTTTTAAATACAAAAACTAAAGTATTTCAATGTGTAACAAATTATGTAGTGTACTAATTTTCCTCTAGACTTAAATAAATTATAAATAATTAAAACTACACAAAAATAATAAATTAATGTAATAGACTTTATTGTAAAGAAATTATAAACATAAATATTAAACCAACCAACAATTATTGTATTAAGTATTATTTAAAATAAAAAAGAAATGAGAAAAAACTTAAATGATTGCAATAAAAAAAACTAATCAATAAAATGTATGTATATATAAATCGAAAGTGGTCTCCTTAAAAACCTGACCTCAGTTAACAGTTGTTAGTCAGTCGACCGACACTCCTTTATTGTCTTAAATAATATTTGCACAGAAACATCACTGTTGGAAACCTCACCTAAAAAAAACATTACTAGAAAATGGAAGACAAGAACACTCCTTAATTAACATAGAACATACAAAGGTAACGGGTGTTTTTTTAGGTATAGACTTTGTGGTTAACTTTTATTAACTTTTTAATATTTAAGAATTTATTTAAACCTAAAATCTCACAATCAAAAACCCATTCCCTTATACGGTTCAAATTATAAATAAAGTGGTGCAAATGTTTATTTTTGTTAGATCAGTTATTTAGACTGTAAATAGTGTATTTTGATAAACTGTCAAATTGTAGTAATATTTTTATATCAAAAATAATATTTATATTTAGGCCCTGTACGAGGTGGCCAAATAAGTTCTAAACTAAATACAAATTGACAAACGGGTTTAAAAATTCTCTTAAAAACATTTGAAAATATTTTCAAATTTAATAGAAATTTGGAAACCTGAATTTAGTTTAGATTTTATTAAGCCAGTTCGTTTCCACCCTATTCTATTACCATGCAAAAAAAAATATTATTAACAGTTAAAATTTATCGAATAAAAAAATTAAGCAACGAGTTTAAAAATTTAAGAGTATTTATACATCTCAACTAGCGTTTACTGGCTCTGGCCGACATTTGAAGAAGTTCTATTCGATTGCGACGTGTTATTTATTAAAAATTGTTTTAATAGATATAAGAAATATATAAATTCAACATTTTGATATCTCTACCAGTGCCAGTGGGAGAGTGCTTTACCATGGTTTAAGTATAAGATAAGTTAAGTTAAAATCGGCCATGCCGACTATGTGATACCCTGCACTACAGTAGATTTGGGTAATTTTTCTAGAAGCGGATCAAATACCGGGAAGGGATTTAAATTAATGAGACAATAAATATAGTGAAATATATAATAATTGGTGTAATAAAAAGCGGGTCTGGGTGAATATACCCTATACCGTTTAAAAAAAATTAAATCCCGATTTTTCCAATACCGGAACGTATCGAGACTCCGGAATATATATTCTGTTTGTTAGGTCAGATATTCTAATTTCCGAATTGATACGTCAGGTAAATACTATTTTAAAATTTTTAATTATAAAATTAAAATTATAATTTTTTCTCGGCCTTCTGAACGTTGTAGAACAAAAATAACTGAGCCGGGAATGATCATGATTATAATGGTATCGAGGAAGAAATTGCTTAAAATCGCTTTGAATTCGTAATATTATTTAAGCTTAGATATGACCTTTTTATGGCTACTGGGTTACAACATGGAGTGATTTTAATTGTTTTTAAAAGGGTTCCAGAATTGTGACCTGCAGTTTGGTTGCAAGGGTCGTTTATTTTACATGAACAGAAGGACATCAGCAAAATAAATTTGGTGCTTTTCATAGCATAGCATATCATATCATATTGGTAATACAAAACAAAGTTCTATCTCACTAAAAAAAACACCCTTTACCACAAGTCTTGTGTTATTTTTTTTTCATTTTCTTCTTGTTTTTTATATGTATTCAAAATAGAGTAAAAAAAACTCTACATGATTGCTTTTAATCTTTTATATAGTTTTTTCTTTTAATAGCTTAAAGATATGTGTATACAAATAGCAGTCCTACACTCATAAAAAAAACACCGTACAAATAGTTAAAAATTCTGTTAAGATTACAGAAAGTAGTACTAGCAGACTTTGCAGTCACTTCCTGAAAATTTAAGAATCATGGTCTGATAAATTTTAGCAAACTGTTTAATCAGTTTTATTTGATAATGAGATTAAGGTGCTTTTAATCTCTATACTTACATTTTGTGTTATGTTTTGTTTGACAATTTATGATTTCAGACTATATGTGAATAGAGGAGGCGTACGAAAAAATTGTTTACATTTTGTTTTAATCATAACTTTATGAACTAGAAAAATAAAATTCAAATATACAAGATATAAATGTGAATATTAAAAACGTCAAATAAATTTTGCAGTCCGTAGCATATTTTCGCGATTTTCACCTGAAGGTACTCACATTTAGCAAAAACAAATGTAATTCTATAATGAAATTACAGTCTGTTTTTTATACAATGAGGAGCAAAACAATAACAAAGCTCACCTTGTTCAGGCATTTTGCTCAAACTGCCCACGAAAACCAAGTTGTTGTAGTACCTCTTGCCTGGCTCAAGCGAAATTACATTTAAGAATGGGATAAGAAATTCGATCTATCAACTAATATGTTGTTCTTCGGTATATGCTAGTATTTTGCCCTCATTTGTTTACACATACAAGCGGTAAAAGTTTTATAAACAGAAAAAACCAACACATATTTTCCACAATGTTTGTTCAGTTATAAAAAAGTCACGGTGGGATATTGTCACTTTTTGTGGCTACAATAAAAAAAAACGCAACATATAGAAAAAAAAGTTATACGATTTTTTTTTAGTTGAAATCAATTTGTAAAATAGTTTTTCAATATTCCAAAGGTTTAAAAAAAACAGAATAACAAAAAAACTAATAAATAAAATGGGAAATAAAGTTGTAACATTTACAGAACAACAACTAGATGATTATCAGGTAAAAACAAATTGAAAACTTTGATTTAAATTGGACACATAACAAAAACTGTAATCAAAACACATTAACCGAAATGACAGAGATATTTCAATACGAGTATATGTTATGTAAATAGTATGATAACACATTTTACATACTTACAAGGGAACTCTCCCAAGTGAAAATTAAGGTATCGCTAAAATTGAAATATGTGATAGAGCAGAACACATCTCACGTTTAAAGAATTAAAGCTAGTGGTTCCAATTATTCGACCTTGCCGTTTAATCGGTTGTCATTATTCGACAAATGAAGAAAATTGATTAATCGGTTGTTCGGGTCGATTAAACAGAAAAATTTGCGATTAATCATTTATTGCAAAATTTATTTCATCAATAAGAACACAAAGGGCTGCTTTTTGCTCAATATTAAGTTAAGTCTATTGCGTTGGTTTCTAAAGTGTTTGTTTAGTACAATTTAAATCATCCTAAGATTTTTTAAAGAACATGCCTTATAATCTTGGGTTTTTTATTTCAGAGGAATCTGACGACTCTTTAAAAAGAAAATGTTAGACGTGTTCAGTGAAAGTCAACCCTTAAAAACGCATTGTAGATAGTCGCTAAAGTTGATTTTCATTTTTTTTTTATATGACACTGTAAAAAAAAAAAAAAAACGCCAACATAAACAAGTGCTGTCTTCCAAAAAATTCAATAAAAAATTCTTAAAAATATGGTATGAATAGTTTTTGCGAAATTCACAAACAAAGTTTGATAGAACTGCCGCTGTTCCCTGACTCTTTCACTACCTGTTTTAAGCTTTAGAGTTTGGAAATCATGCATATTCCTGACAAGTTCTCACCGATTTTGCTGTGTTTGTGCAATTACCAATTTAATAAGTGAATTCTTAAATACTTTTTTCTAAACAACTTAATTCTACTGATGCTCCTACTTAATCAAAATTTGTTGATAAATCAAATTAGAAACAAAATTACATATTATTTTTTTTGTTTTTATAAATTTTTTTGTTAAAGCTCTGCTTAGAGGCTCTATCTTTTAAAAAATAATTTTGTATTATTTAAAATTTATTTTCATAGGAATTGAATCAAAAGTAAAAACTGTCTTTCATATTTCCTAAAGCCTTCGGTCGATTTGAAAATAATTGGTTTGTACTTTAGTTGATGTTTTTTTCTACGATTTAATTGCCAAAATTAAGAAAAATAGGAAGTTTTAAGAAAAAAAACAAAAAAATCAACCGGTTAATCAACCTTTTTTTAATCGATTATTCGGGCCGAATAAATATTTGAGTTTTAAATTAATTGTTTCGAAATTAACCGAAATAGAGGCGATTATTTGAGTAATTGCATAATTAATTAACCGAATTGGAAACACTAGTAAAAACTGTTGTACAAAATAATTTGAAACATAGTTGTTTTTAATATTTTTTCTGCAGAATTAGTGCCAATAACAATAACATGAAGTTAACAAAAACTTTAAATTAAAAACATAAAATTTATATACAACTTAAAAATTATGTGAACTAAACAGTAGGCTATGTAGTTTTTTTTTTCAAATACATTTAATTTGATATCCATTAATTTACAATCATTTTGAAACAATTACGAAATAAAAGTCTGTTAATTTTACGTACTCTATCACAAATCATTATTTCAGCGAAATCAGAGTTCTTACTAGGGAGATTTCCCTTATTAGTTGTACTTTAAAACTTTATCACTTATACAGGGAAAGGAGATTGCAGTATTATTTATTTTTTACCAAAACAATTGGAAATAGCTGCCAGACTATGAATGCAGCCACTTCATAATTTGTCACAGTGCTAACTCATAATATTTTAAACAATCGTACAAAAGTTTTTTGTCAAAGTTATGTAGAAAAATTTCTCTAGCCATGGAATTAAAAAAATCCATAATGAACCCTTTCAAAGGACCATCAACACTAAAATACCTCTAATAAAATAATTTAAAAAATCTTTAACCTTAAAATATCCTAACGATGTAATTTCGCACGAAACGGTTGCCAACTCTGATACATTTACATGTTTGGGACTTAAATGCCTAATTGATTAGCACTTAAAAAAGGCAGCAATTTATTGGTTTTTCCCCCCACACAAACAATTAAATTTGATTTACATCACATTGTTTTTTAATATTATACACCACAGCGTATGATTAATATATTATTAATACTGGATACATTAATCATACGCCTTAGTGTGCATTTCAAATTTCAGATGCAATAAACTGATACTATAGCAATTGATAATTGGTAATTTTTTGATAAAAAAATGTGTTACTTTTTCTCATCAATTAATCTAAAAAACTTTGAAAATAGCTTCATAAAAGATTTTAAGCTAATTTGACTATTAATTAATATTTGGAAATATCAATTAATAGTCAAATGTATAATTTTGTTGATTTTTATAACAGTCACATCAAAATAACATGTACGGCAAAACAACAATAAATTTGATTTATAATTTTTGTAAGAAATTACAAAATGTATATGCATATGGCTAAAAAAGGATTTAAAGAAGTGTCTAAGCCTTAAAAAAAATCACTGTAAGAATATTGAAAAAACTAACAAATAATAAATGAATTCTTCACTATCGAGAGATAAGCTTTTCAAAAAAATTTGAAGTAAAAAAAAATGCAAAAATAAAAAAAAGTCTGTAAAATCTAAAAAAAAAAAAACATTAAAATTGATAAATATTGCAAAGATATAGTTCCGATTTGGACCAATGTTCCATTCTTAGATAACTACAAAAATATGAATTATAACTTCCTTTACCTGTTGTTAGTTCATTTACCAACGTTTAATCAATTGTAATTAGTTTTCTATTTTATTACCATTAGTAATGTTTTATTTTTTTTCTAATAAAAAATATTTCATTATCATTTGATTTGCATTAGTTTCAACTAATGGTAATAAAAAATCCCCAAGTATGTTTCACACCTAACGGGTAAATGAATAAATTCTTATGACCTCCCAAATACCTTTCATTTGACACGCAATTTTACTTTGGTTATTTTGGGACAAAAACCTAAAGAAAAAAAAAGATTTTTTTATCTCCTATTGTATCCTTTAACCCTTCTAAAAGTGAAAATATTTATATGCAATTAAAAAATCATTCAATATTTCTTTCATATTTTTAGAGAAAATAAAAGAAACTGTCACAGTAATTAACAACAACAGTAAATTGTCTCTGATCATATTCTCCTTTTTATGACTCTCTTAATTTTTAATCAGTCTGCATATAGCAGTAATTACAATTTTTATTCAAATTTACTTTGGTGCAACATTAAATATATTCTATACACCACATTTTTTATTTTTTTATTTCAAATTAATATCTATTCGAAACTGAATTTACTTTAAAATTAAAATATCACCAAGAATGTCTTTGACCTTTAAAACACACACAAATTAAATAATTTTGTTAACCATTTCGTTTACCATTCTATGTTGGTCTTCTAAATCTCCAAAGGATTGTACATTTTTTACACGCAAAGAGATATTACGGTAAGTATTTAATTTCAATTTTGCCATAAGCTCCAAAACACGATTCCAAACTCCCATTATGTTTAAAACAAATTTATTGCAATTTTGGTAATGACACGCAAAGCGTTTTGTTTTCATAAACATTATATTTTCCCATATAATCTGCAGTCCTTGGTTGCTTTGTGTATGTTATGATCGTAATTTAATAATTTACCAAAGTTTCTTTTGTTTGCATTGAATACAAGCATTCCAAAAACAAAACCAGTCGTTTACCACAAAATACCATAACACTCACTACTACTACAACTACTACCACACACTTGCTAGTGCTGATAAATTCGTTTATTTTTTCAATAATCGATGAAGTGAAATTTTATTTATATTTTTTTTTTTTAATTTCGCATCGAATTAATTAACAACACATAAAGATGATTATTTATGACTGAGAAATATCCTTCTAAAACAAATAACTGCACTTTTTTTGAAATTGGTGTGGGGTAGACTGGGCGCATATGACACTATTTTTTTTTGAAACATCTGTTGTTATCAAATCAACAAATTTTTTTGGAAAAATGTTTCTAAATCTTTAGAGTTGCATTAATTTCAATTAATTCCCGTTGAATGGCCGGATAATCATAGTCCCGCACTAAAGTCATCTTTTTGGAAAATCGCCTTTAAATTAAAAACCTGTTATTATCGCTTTTGCTATTATAGTCAGAATTAAAGCCAGTTTTAAGTTGAACCGGCTTTAAATGGTTATCACTATCAAATGTACTCAAGAACTCCTAAGGTCTACCTTAGTGACTAAAAAAAGTAAAAATTTTAAATTGTTTCATAAATTCATATAATTTTGGAGTCTTTAATCCCGCCTCTAAAAACGCAGTAAGTGATAGTATGCCACATGTCAAATAAATTGCAGATAAACTTCAAAATTATATTACTTGTAAGAAATGTAATTATTTTTTCTTCGAAAAACATTAAATTTTATCAGAATAACATTTTTCTACAAATAATAAATACCTAAATATTTCACAGCTCCTTTTGTTTTAAAGTTAAATAAAATAAAAACTAAAAGTGACATTTAATGCAACACATAATTGCAAGGGCCGATTGCATGTCAATGGTGTTATGATATTGCAGTATATTGAAATTGAGTATCGTCACATGCAGCTATTTTAGTTTAACTAATTTTTGGCAATTGCTTGTATTTGAAAACACAGAAACTATATTGTATGAGACGGCATTTTTGATTATCTTTTAGAAGACTCTTATTTAAAAAAAAAGTTATGTGAAAAAAATATAATCATCAAAAAAGTCACATGAAAAGGCAAGTACTCGTTACCCTCTACTTATATTTTTACCAGCACTAATACTTACAACAGCAGCAATACCATCATCATCATCATAATAATTTTTGAAAAAATCTATTGTTTGGAAACATTTATTGTATTTGTGTATGATATTTAACTTTATTGTAGTGTACACAAAAGATTTCGTGAATTACGTCCAGATTTGGTACCACGCCAAATGACCGAGGGTCAGGCATCTAGTGTCAAGGTTCCTAGAGACTGTATTGAGAAAATGCCAGAGTTGAGAGAAAATCCATTTCGTCGTCGTATTTGTGAAGCATTTTCACGTGATGGTCAAGGAAATTTATCATTTGAAGATTTTCTAGATGCATTTTCAGTCTTTAGTGAGCAGGCCCCCAGGGACATAAAGGTGTACTATGCATTTAAAATATATGGTAAGTTTATTTAGGTTATAAGAAAATGTTTCAATATATGACAGCCTTAAAAAAGAAACTGGCTTATGTACATTTCATGTGATAAAGGACAATAAACATTCCATCAATAGACATAATTTTAGAAACACTGTATAAATTTGTTTTTCGGCCCTAATTACACTATTCTGCAAAAATTAACGTTTTTTTGTAACCCAGACTTCTGGCAAAGCATTTTAAAAAGTATCCTCTAAGCATGGATATGAAGTCAAAAAATTTCAACAAATTGCTTTTCCGAGTTATGTTCTTTTTTAACCACTGACTTGGCGAAAAATAACAGAAAGCAAAATCGGTAGAATTTGAACTCATTTCATTTCATTTCAAGGGTATTTAAATGACACCGTCGTAAGCATATAGAAAGTCGTGGTCCTTACATTTTAAGATTTAATTACACTAAAACTATGCGAACTGACACTACACAAATCCACTAAGGACCGAATACTGAATACACAGTTAAAATTTAACAAACAGTTAAATTCAAATTTTATATGAGAAACAACAACAAATGTCTCCGTTAAAGTCACAGTTAGCAGCTAACTGTACTTTGTTTTCCTGTAACAGATAAAATAAATTAAATTGAGAAAACATTGTCGAAAACAGTGTGAAAACAATTTTTGTAATTAAAAACAATTTGTTTTAGGTGAAAAACTTGTGAAGAAAAAAATTTTTGAGATAAAATTTTGGGAGTGAAAAAAATTTGAGGTAAATATAAAATAGTATTCAACTCTAATATGAAATTGTACTGAAATACGGAAATTTCTATGGGAAACTTTCACTTACAATTTTTTACGGCTCTACCGATTTTGCTTATTTTTAATACCAATCTGCACCGGAGGATAACAATCTGGGTAAAAATGAGCGCATTAGCGCAGTGATCGCGCTAATGACATGACGAGATCGGCCATTGATATGCTTCATGGGGTCAGAGACCTATGTTTATTTCGATGTGTTAAATATTGAGTCCAAGTTTTAATAAAGTTATTGAAATTTTGAAAAACCAAAAACAACATATTTATATCATAGGATCGTGGAATATACATGTGAAAATTTTTATTAAAATCTAGACACCCTCTGCAAAAACGATAGAAATTTTTTTGGAAACGCTCTAGTTCAATTTTTAAATTTGGAATTACAAATCGTTCGATTTTGATTGACGCATACTGTAATTCTTGAATTAATAAGTTCAAATAAATATCATATTTGATTGAAAATACTAAATTGCCAACACTGATGTAGATTCAAACCACTAAAAAATAAAGTATATTTTTTTTTCATACAATGAACATTTGTAGTTATAAATTTCAAATTTCAGTAGAAATGTTTAGTTATTTGAGGTGGTTTGAATTTTGTTACTCTTGACATGCAAAATATTAAATGGTTAAGAATCTATGTATGTATAAACTAACTACCAAGATGAAATGAAGCTTAAAATTGACTTTAAATGAAAATGGAAAAGAAAACTCTCGAATACATTTAAATTTTTAAAAGGTATGACATTTTGTAAAATTGACATGCAGGCAAAAAAAAAAAAGAAAAATAATAAAAATAATACAGGTGCAACTTGATGACATCAATGGACAAGTGTGCATGGCTTGACTTAATATCAACAACCCCAGTCAACCAATGCAGTAGGGTGACCCAAGATTGAGGAGTTGTTTTTAAAAATATGTTTCGAAAAACATAAAGAAATATTTATGAGTGTTGATTACTTATTGGTAATGCAACAACAATAACAGAAAGCTGAATAGGAAAGAAACTGCGAATTAGTACCATTGCATTCCAGGTCTTGCCTAGGTAAGAACGTTGTATATCTATATGCTGTGAAAAATAATGTTTAGGGGTAAGAATTTACATCAGAGGGAATACATGGGGATAGTTTCCTTGTTAGGACTTTGGAAACACAACTAAACATATCGCTCCCTAAATACAAAACAGTCACAATGAATTGGGCTTCGAATTGCTTCCGCATCCATCGTATTCTCCAGATCTGGCCCCCAAGAGACTATTTCCTGTTCTCAAATCTTAAAATAATGCTCTCTGGGAAGAAATTCTCGTCGAATGCAGAAAAAGATCGCCGAAACTGAGGCCTATTTTGAAACAAATTACAAATCGTACTACAAAAATGCTATCGAAAAGTTGGAGGGTCGCTATAATCAGTGTATCACCCCTTGAAGGGATCTATTTTGAATAAAAAAAAACGAATTTCGCCAAAAAAAAAAATGTGTTTTGGTATGGTAGGCCGGGGACTTTTCAATTGACTTGTTATTGTGATGACCTCGATAAAAAAAATTGGAGACTATGTTGAAAAATAAAATGATTTTCTGTTTAATTCGTCTAAAAATTTATATTTTGGCCTTCAGTATGAACGTAGTATAATTGACATTATTTGCTACAAATACTATTTCAGTATGTGTAAACTTAAGGACACCCTAACTTACACATGTATTTACAGTGCAAACAAACATTGACATAAATATTGTTAAAAAGCAAACCATAACCACACTCCAAACAAATTCTTTAACATTTCTTCAACCATCCTTCTTCCCTCCCTCCCCCCTTCCATTTATTCGTGTACTCATTTATTTTGTTTATTTTTTATTTTCATTTTACAGATTTCGATCAAGATGGTTTTATAAGTCGTACTGACCTTTTATCTTGTTTAACCACTATGACCAAAAATGAATTAAGCCCTGAGGAGCATCAACAAATAGCCGATAAAGTTATGGAAGAAGCCGATGTTGATGGTGATGGCAAACTATCATTTCTTGAGTTTGAGCATGTTATTTTAAGGGCACCTGATTTTCTTTCAACATTTCATATAAGAATATAAGAACAAAATGAAGTATTCACAACAACCAGAGGACATTACATGTAAACCACATATGAGTTGTTTAATGTGAAACTGACAAAACAAAAAATATTTACCAACTTTTCACATGCATATTTTACTTTAAAAAAGAAAAAATGATATTATAAAAAAGAAAATGGAACCAATTACATTTATTCAGTTCTGCCAACGGTTTTTGTTTTTCTCTCATCAGAGCGTAAAAACTGATTCTCTTACTTATATTGCCATAAAATAAAAAAAATAATTTATGTATTTTTTTTGAAATGAAAATAAAAAGGATACGATTTTTCAATTTAAGGTGTTAAGAGTGTTCCAATAGAAAGTCAAAAAATAAAAAAAATGTAAACCTCTATAATAAATTTTTCTTTAAAAAAGTTTCCCTCGAACTTTAAAGGTCTTGAATCGAAATTTAAATTGTAAAAGTAAACAATTTATAGAGAAAGAAAAAAAAAATCGCAATTGTATTTTTTCACCAAAAATATAAATAAAATATGCGTGAAAATAAGTGAAATTCATTGTCGTGAAAAATGGGAAATCAAAGCAAATTACTAATGATTAAATGAGAAGCATTTCCGTTATTTTTTTATAATTTTTTCCGTGACGTTTTCGGTTCCCTTTTTGGTTCGAATTGTGCTTATATAATAAAATTAATAAAGGAATACAGTTAAAGTATTTTTAAATATGATAAGGCAAATAAACAATTTATTTTGTCATCGCATTTTTAAATTAATACAGTTTGAATTTAATTGTTTTTAAAACTAAAATTATTATCTAACTTTTTGTTTCCAAAAGCACGGTTTAATTATTATTAAAAGTACTTTTTTATAATATTCGTTCGGTCTTTCATGAATTGTCTTATATACATAGATACATATGTATGTATATTGGAATATGCATGCATACATCTGTACTATGCACAAGTATCATCAAAATACATAAAATCAAATAAAGTTTTAATCTGTGACAAATAAATCTTTTTGTCCATTTTTCTTGTGTAGATATTGTATTTAAATACGTAGAGTCTGTCTCTTAGAAAAAAAGTATAAAATGTAAAAGCACTCGTACAATGCATATTGCAAGTGCTTGTTATAGAAATAATATTGAAATTGTTTGTTGAAGGGTACATAAAATATATAATTGTTTCAATGTATTTTTTGTTATAAACTATAACTATTATACTATAAAATAAACAAAAAATATTTCCACAAAAAGTTTTCAATTTTTTTTTTAATTAAAAATTATGAAAAGACTTGATGTTGCAATTTAAAATGGGTTAATGATGTCCAACGGAGGTAAAAGTCTGAATAATATGTAAAAAACTGACGGGTGATGCTATTGAAATTTGACATTCCAAATTTAGGGGCACCATAGTGCACAAAAAGGTGAACTCAAAGTAGAAACTATTCAATCACTCAACTGCGTATTCAAGTTATAAAAATATCCCTTGTTGAGTCGAAATCAAAAATCATATGTAATTATCATATATTTATGCATGTCACGCAACGCCATAGATATTTGGAAGATATAAAAAAATCAATAGATAGGTTAATTTTAAGTTATATATTTCGCCGACGCATTGTCGCCTATTCTCGCAAAATTTATAACAATCTGACCAAATGCTGGTTACCATATGTTTGGAAACTCTTTAAAGTCCGCATGACCAAGGAACCTATAAACTAGGACAAACAAACTACCAAATCTTTAGCCACACGAAATTCTTAGCCGATTTACAGAAAAACTTAGCCTCTAGCAAGGGTTGTACCAACTCACACATGTATACATTCACATCACAATCACTGTACTTACGCTACAACCCTAAATGTTTCTGTAAATCGGCTAAGAATTTCTTGGTCTCGGCTAAGAATTTCTTGGTCTCGACTAAGAATTTTTTTTGTGGCTAAAAATTTGGTAGTTTGTTCATCCTGAGTAATAAGGCCCTTGTGGTATGACACTTCCTAGATTTCTTATTGATTTTTTATTGACGAAAAATTTATGAATTTTTTTTTTTTGAGAAAATAATGAATACTACAGAGAATAAATGTGTATCAATCAAATAAATGTCGGTAACGCAGCGCTCCCACCATTTCATTTACATTACTCTCAATATCAATCCAATACAAAATAAATGTAGTATCATACGAGCTTAAATATTAAATAATTTTAAGGACATTTCAAACATAAAGTTTGGTTGAGAAGTTCCTGCGCTCGAAATGAAAGAATACTGTTTTTGTTACGAAATATATTTTTTTTTTAATATAATCTCCTAGAAGCTCAATACACTTGTTCCAATGATCTTCCAATAATTTTATCCCATCCTTATAATGGTTTTCTGGAACCGTCTACGGCTACTATGGCCTCTTCATTCGCCGAAAAATGCTTTCCACGAAGGAATTGTTTGAGATTTCTGAAGAGATTGTAGTCACTGGGAGCCAAATCTGGTGAATACGGTGGATGTTCAAGCAATTCGTACTTTAATTCTTTGAATTTAGCCATCGTCAAAACACTTTTGTGAGCAGGTGCATTGTCTTGATGAAAAATGATTTTTTTCTTTTTTAAACCAGGTCTTTTCTCACGATTTTTTTCATCCAGCTGATCCAAAAGGCTGCAATAATATTCAGAGTTGATTGTTTTACCTTTCTGAAGATAATCAATCAACAAAATTCCTTTTGCATCCCAAAAAACTGATGCCATAACCTTCTTTGCTGATCGTTGTGACTTCACCTGCTTTGGAGCTGAACAACCAGCTTCAGTCCACTGTAAATGTTCTTGTTTCAATTTAGGATCATGGTGGTAGATCCAAGTCTCATCCATAGTTATAAAACGATGCAAGAAGTCGGTTTTATTTGGCTTAAAACGCTCCAAATTACGCTGAGAAATTTGTTTTTGATCCAGATTTTGTTTAATTGTTAATGTTTGCGGCACTAACTTTCCAAACAGTTTTTTTACGTAATTTTCTTCATGTAAAATATGGAGTACTCGTTTGTCTGAGATGCCTATGGCATTAGCAATTTCACGCTTAGTCAAACTTGCTCAACGATTTCTGCTGTGGTTCCAGTTTTTGGTCGTCCTTTGCTAGGATATTCTTTAAGGCTCGTACGACCACGTTTAAATTCACCAGCCCAAAATTCAACCGTGCGTTTTGAAGGTGAGGACTCCTTATACACTATTAACAATTGTTCATAAATTTCCTTTGCATTTAAACCCTTCAAAACAAAGAATCTAATGACTGCACGATATTCAATTTTTTCCATATTAAAAAAAATCAATGGCACGTCAACTTCAAATGGCTTGTAAACAAAGAAAGAATTGACAGAATGACTTGCAACTTTGCATGTGTTCTCAGGACAGTTATACCAACTTGAGAAAAAAAAAGTTTGGAGCTAGCAGTGCCATCTCTTGGTGAGCGCAGGAACTTTTTAACCAACCTGTATATATGGTAGTTTCTAAACAAATATATAATTCCATGTAAACATATTCTATATTATTTCTGCGTGCAGTAACTAACAAGCAAGTTTTTCAACTTTTATTACACCCATATAACGCAGCTAAAAGGTAAAAAAGGTTATTTTGAAAATATTTACAATTTATTTAATACATCTGCAATATCTCTAATTTGCTGGCAATATTTAGCAAAATGTGTATCTGGTTTAGGATCCAAATCCAACAGCGTAACTTTTGTTAAAAACTTTTTACCACACACACTAACCACATATGGATTGTCCAAGAAACTAATGGAGGAATAAAAGGAATAAAAGTAGAAACAGATCATAAAATATTTGTAGACAAATGAAATAATAAATGATTGTATTGCCAAAATGAAACAATTATCGTACTTACCTCCCCCCTTCGATATTTTCAATTTCACAAAATGTTATCATTATGGAACAATCCAGTGCAGTGGCAGCTAAAAGATATTCTTCTTCGGGCAATAATTGGCTAAATTTCAATTTATTATGATTTTCAGAAAATTTCTTAAGCAGTTTATGCAAGACACAATAGGTTTTTTCATTTTTAAGGGCATATTCATGGTCCAGCATATACTGTAAATTAATCTGGTAATAGAACAAAAACAATAAAAAAATATATGCAAACAGTTTATTTTTAAATTCCTTTTTCTTAGTTTTTTCATACAACAATAAAATCACTTTAAACAAATCCCCAGACCAAGATGAAAATATACTATATGAACACATTAGGGTGTCCTGTTAAAAAACATATTTGTATTAAAAGCACTTGGACAATGCACATTGAATTGCTTGTTATGAAAAATTAAAAGGATCTTTAGTTTTCCACCAGCGTTTGACCAAAAAAAAAAAAAAAAGGGTTTTATCGTTTGAATGCTATCACAAGGACACCATTTGTCAGGACATTCTAATAAAAGTTTATTTTTTATTGTGATGTTTTTATTTTAGGAATCTCTAGCATGCTTTTAATATCGTCAGGAGCGTAGTGCGATGTGAGAATGAATAAAAAAACCAGTCTTAAGAATAATACTTTATGAGCTGTAATAATAAATAATATAAGAATTATTTTATATTGAAATAAAAAGAATTTGGTTTTTTCAAAAATAATAATTAGATTTTTCACAAGGCGTGTGCCAAGTGTTATATTTATGTGATGTGTTGTTTTTTAAAAAACAGAATATACAACAATAGTTGATAGGGCGATACAACATTTGTACCTATGTTTGTTTAGTCTGCTAATTCCCATTTCACAAAGAGCAACATTTGTCGCGCAACTCTTGAGTATGTCCCACAGGGGAAAGAAGAGTGGGGGTTCTTTCTTCGTTTTGTTTTTTAATTCTTCGTTTTTTTCATTCAGTTTAAACCAAATGTAGACGAAAGTTGCTCAAAAAAGTTTCTCTGTGTGAAATGGGACTAACGAAGAGCAACACCAACGGAAAATTGATCGTTAAAGTGTAATAATAGCTTTAATATAATTATACAACACTTGTTACACTCAGAAAAAAAAGTTAGTAGAAAAATTTTTAAACGGTTTTCAATCCCACTTTACTATTTTTGTACTGATTTTTAGTAAAAAAACTATTATTTAGCAAATCTTTTTGCTATTTACATTTTACAAATTACAGAATTTTTACAGAATATCTACAAACTTTCGTTGCTAATTTTAGAAATCATTTTACAAATTTTTGAAAACCGATTTGCTAAAATTAGCAAAAAAAATTACTAACTTTTAAAAAGTCGATATTGAAGGAAATGTTATTTCTAATAATTTAAACTTATACATACAAACTTAAATTGCCCTAAAATGTTACATAGGATTAAAAAAAGGGATCGGAAGTGAAGATACCGACTCATGTCTAAAAAGAGGACATCCACTTAAAATAGCACTAAAAAGGTTTTTTAGTTCTAAAAATCAGCCCTAAAAACAATTAAATTTAACCTTAAAAGTAAAAAAAAATTGAATAAAATATTTTTCAAAACAGAAATTACCAAATTAAAACAAAATGATAAATTCGTTTATGTTTTAACAATTTTTAACATTTTTAAGCCTTTGATTTTTTTTTCATTTTGTATAAAACATGTTTTAAAAAATAACAAAATTTTTAATGCTCGATAAAAAAAAATAAATCTAAAACTTTGTACTAATATTTTAATTAATTTTTTTTTGCTGATTTTAGCAAACAGATTTTAAATTCCACTTTACAAAAAGTCTACTAAAATTTAGTAGCGGCTACTAATTTTTCTACTAATTTCATTGTACTACACGTCAGCAGACATGTGTTGCTAAGATTAGCAAAAAATACCGCTGGGCTCAAATTAGCAGAATTTCCCGTAATAACAGCAAAATTTTCAGTTGCCATTACAAAATTTTTTTGGTGAGTGTAATTCCTTTAATAATTGTAAGTTTAAATCCCCCCCCTCACATTCACACATGACAGGCCTACCCACGCTCATGACTGTTAGTTTGGTTAAGTTGCTTATTTTCTTTTGTACTCATCGGTGTATATTCTATTCTGCTTTTTCAAGCTGTTTAACAGTGATTTAATGTGAGTTGAATAACAAAAAGAAAAAACTAAGTGTAAACCTTTACTCACCTTGGCCAACAATTGTAAATGTAAAATTTTTTGCAAGACACAATTTTTTGGTAAGCACGGCACTTCCGCTTTGTTGATTTGTTCCAGGGACACAGCAGAGTAGGTGGTCGAACATGTTAAAGTGTTTATGGCAGTGGAGATGGTTGCAGCCAATGTTGTTTTAACTTTATTCACTTCCGTTTCCATTAGTGCAGTTGGTCTCATGGTGTTGATTTTTTGTTTTTTGCATGGGGTTACACTTGACTGCGGTTGACCATCACCAAGACTACCACCACCATCGTTGCCATCCTTGTTTCCCTTGGTCTCTTTGTTGCCTCGCTTTCCTTCGGCATCTTCACTTGCACACTCAGTTTCTGCTTTGCCATATTCCCTTAACAGACATGTTACCAACAAATGTTTTATAAGCTGCAGTTTGTCACTAAAGGATTTCACCAGTTATAAGCATTGAATTAAGTTAAGCATTTTTTTCAAATGTTATTTTATTTTTTTTTTTGTCAAGTTGCAGCAAATGGTAACGTTATTATTTCAGTTTTTTTTTTTTAACGAATATTTTTTTGAACCAAAAACATTTATTTTATTGGTATTGTTTGGTATGTTCGTCACAGTTGTGTAAATATTCGAATGTTTCAATGCAGTTGGTGAACATTGGTTGGAGTTTAAGTTTATTTTTTTGGGTTTTTTTTTTTTTTTTGTGGGAAATTGTAGAAAAATAAATTTATTTTCATTATTTATGGTTATTTTGCTATTGTTCAAGTTGTTAAATGTCAAACTACATAAAACTTCTTAAGAGTTCGAGAGTGAGAGTATACAAAAAAAAAAAATATAAATGAATTTCGAAACTGAGAATGCACTTTTAAATGAATAATAATAAAAATAAAAATAACAATTCAAAGATTTCTAATCGATTTTCCATTTAAGAAAAATGTATGTACATACAAGAGTATTTCTATGTGACAGATTCAATATCAAATAAATTTATTGCATCCGATATTCAAAAAAATAAAAATTGTAAAATATCATGTTAACATATTTTCTTTCTACATGCATTTTAGGTACATACCTCGGAAATAAATCTTCAATTTTGGACGTCCTACTAAGTTGGTCATCAAAAACGAGATTGCCATTTTTGAATATACGTAAATTATTTTGGGGACATAAAAAAAGTGCATGCAAAGCACTAAACATTCTATCGGTCACACTTTGTAGATAACAAATATATTGAAAAGAAAAGAAGTAGAAAAAAAATGTGTATAGGTCAGTTAAATTTGGAGTGCTTATAATTTTACATATATTTATTTATGTGCTTATTTATAAAAGAAAATATTGCAGATTTAAAACCGCATGTATAATAAATATTAAAGGCATTATTATGCAAACATTATTTAAGATTTAAAGAAAATATTATATAGATGAATCGCAACTTGGTCGACTGTTCATCAGCAAAAAAATATATTGTCGTGATTAATGTAAATTTAGCGACAATCGACTGTAGATATTTTTTTGTTTAACAAAACGAAAGCTAAAGAAGAATTTCGTTGTCTTTGTTTTGTCATATCCTTTCACAAATTCAAATACAGGGAGGTCCCAATACAGGCATCATTTAAAATCATATGTTTTTTTGACACTGATTGATTTTTTCTGTTCAAAATATTAACTATCAGTCAGAATCATACCTCAACCTTATTAGAAAATGAGTGCCGTGTTTCCCAAACTGTGCGTTTGTTGAAAAGAAGTTTTGGCGTAAATAAAGCACCTACCGCGTATGCAAGGTTGTGCATACGCGGCTTGATAGTGGAATCTCGAATTATTCGTTTACAAGGTCCAATTGACTCAGCAATTGCAGGCAAAGGACTATCCACTCCGGTAAGGCTTCTCAGTTTGGGCCTTACAGACGCTCCAAGCTCCAGAAGTGGTGCCGTCATTGGCCCATTTTTTTCGAAAATAATACTTGAAACATCATTTCAGTTGACGGCGAGCACTACAGAGCCATGATTACTGATTTTTTACGAGCTAAAATGTGTAATCTTTGGCTTCAACAGAATGGCGCACAATGCCACACATATATCATCAATCAATCGATCTTTTGCGCACTTAGTTCGGTAATCGTGATTTGACCCCTTTAGATTTGTTCTTGGGGTGCCGTTAGAGACCGATGTTATGCGAATAATCCAGAAACCATCCACACCCTTTAGTTTGGTATCGTCCGAGACATTCGTGAGATAGAACCAGAAACCGTCAAAAAATTCTTAGATAGTTGCACTGACCGAATGAGCTACTACGAAGCCACCAGCGGTAGCCACATGAATGAAATCGTGTTCCATAAATAATGGGAATATTTGTTACTTTAGTAAATTTTTCAAAAGATACTTGTATTTGGACCACCCTTTATGTTTGGATTTATTTTTGTTGTTTCTAATTGCACTGTAAATAATTTGAGGGCGTGTTAGTATGTCGTCGTAAAAATAAAATATGTAGATATTATTACAACGATAAATCGCTCCCATACAAAATATATAAAAACGCATTTCTCGTTGTGTTTAATCTCTTAAACATTAAGGTTGCTTTAAAGCTACCATACTTTAAAAAACTTAAATATTAAGATAGCACAGCAACAAAAAAAACCAGGTTATAGTTTGAAAACCCCTTAAAATTTAGATAGAAGAGCGATAAAAAAACATGTAATATTTTGAAGTCTTGGTTGGTTATACAAATGAATTAATAAAACAAGTAAGAGCGGCTAAATTCGGCTATGCCGAATCTTATATACCCTTCACCATGGTATTCTGAAGGAGATGAATACATCGTTGGAATCTACTACCTCATAGCTCTCCACAAACAAGCGGTATCCCCAATTATTTTTTCTTAAATGTCCAAAAATTTTAATCCAAAATAATATGTCATGTAAAATCTCAAATTTATATTTTTCCATATGTTTCAGCGCTTTTCTTGTCAAATTTGGCATTTTCTAGGCAAAAAAAGTTGGCGACACTACTATTTATTTTTTATTTATATCATTCACAATAGTTGTGAAACGTATTTAACCTACGTATTTATCTTCACACTCTTATTAAACAAAGGGATTTCACTGGAAAAATTAGAGGTAGTCCTGGTTTTTTGCTAATATCTCAGCCATTTATTAACCGATCTGTCTGATTTTTAATAGCAAACAGAAATGGATCACATGTAACAGAAATAAAAAAGAATCAAGTCCTCATCATGTCTGGGTTCTTCGGAAAACCCATTTCAACACACAGACGGACAGACGGACAGACGGACAGACGGACAGACGGACATCGTTAAATCAACTTCGCTCTTCATATGGACCCAGAATATATATACTTTATAGGGTCTAAGATCAATATTGTAGAAATTACAAACGGAATGACAAACTTATATATACCCTTCCACCTATGGTGAAGGGTATAATTATAAAAGTTGTTGTTCCAGGTTAGCCATATACAGTTCAAAAAAATTATTTTTAAAATTTTTTTGATACTACTTTTTGAAAAATTATTTAAATATATAAAAAAGAAAAAAGAGAGGTTTCATAAAACTGCTACGATGATTTGGTTACGGTATACCAGTAAATTTTTTTGGGCGAGAAAAATTTGTTGTGCAGTATCTACTTTTTGCAAAAAACTTTAATACATATGCTAAGAATTATGTAATTTTCTTTTTAAATCTAGATAATGAGCTATTTTCTTTTCACAAGCGAAAAAGTTGTAAAAATTGAGCAGCCAGTGTTGCCATATTAAAATTTCAAAAATGATTTAGAAATAGCAGCATTTTTTAAAAACCCATGTAAAAATCGAAATATATATGGGCATACATGATCATACATGGGCCTGTATATGATCATACATGGGCATGCATGGTCATCTATGCTCATATATATTTCGATTTTTAGATGGGAATTCTCAAAAATCCTGAAAGGCGACAGACAGACAAATTTGTACATCAGTTTGATAGTATTTTGTAAGACAATAAATAAATTTTGACAACACATTAACCCGCACCCATAGTCAAAGTTTGAAGTTTAATTATGTATACCACCACTAGAGGGCGAGATAAAAGTACAAAAGCATATGCTTATTGGGAGACTTATACATCTTTCTCAAAAAATGTTAACAGGATCCATGAGTTGTATAAAATGGGTTAAAATTTTAAGAAAACTTATGTCACTATAGTTTATTTGCTCATATAATTTTTTAATTCATAAATGGCCGGGTAACTTATCTAAAAATAGCAAGAGTTAAAGTTAATATTTTCATAAAAAATCTAATAATCCTAAATATGGTTTAGTAGTTTAGACTTTGGTTATGTTTTAATAAGTTACCTGGAACTTTTTTATTAAAAAGAGTGATATTTTGATGATTAGAATCTCTTTTCACACATATTTAGCCTACACGACTATTATTTTTTAACAATTTAAATTTATGATTTGACGCCTTTAATGTTTAAGTAGAAGTTTTTTACGAAAAATAAAAACAAACTGGCTATGATTAAAACAAAAAAAGTTCAATTCATTGAGGAATAGAAACATAGAGAAAAAATTGTATATGGGTACAAGTCATACCATAGACGTCAAAAAATTTCCATGATTTTTTAACTCAGGAGAATGGGTTGGTTCTACTAATTCGTTAGTTTTTAATAAATTTGATAAATAGTACAAATTTTTAGTGTCCGAAAGAACCCACTTTTGTTTTAGAAGAAGCAGTAATCGAACCTTGTCCAGTTTTACAATTTCCGGCTGTAACCGAACTTTCTGCTTTGCTTTTTAATTTGAATAAAACGTGAATTTTGATTAATTTTGAAAACTTGGTCGAACACCAACTGAACTGGGTCAAACACCATGGATATTTAACACGATGAAAAAAATTCTCTGCTGGAAACATAATTTTGCTGGAATATAATTACAAATTTATCTGCGTTTAGGTGGAAAAATACAAACATTATAATGTTTGCCTAGAAACATATATGTATATATATATGTATAACCATAAATATAAATATTTTATATTTATGATTATCATATTTTAAACATATAAATATTTGGTAGTTTCTTAACAAATATATAATTGCCAGTAAACATATTTAATAATGTATTTTCGAATTTATTCGCTGTTGAAGTAATAATTGCCAAATTGTTTCAATAATGTTTTCAAATGTTTAATGCGAAAAATATTTTTCGCTTAGCTAATACACTAACAGAAAAATTTACACTGCGAAATTGACAATTATTCAAGAATATGACCAATGAATAAACTCTATAGTTAAAAAAAAAATTGGCAAATATGTTCATTTTATAATTTTAGTATTTAATTAAAAATTGTAATAATGTGATCTGCACAAATTAAGTAATTGTTGTTTGGCTATTATATTATGAAGAGCACTAATTATAAATAATTTCTGCTTTATTAAGTCGTTTGTTTAATACTTTAATTGGTACTTACCCAGAAAACAAATCAATTGGACAATAATGATTACGTTGATTAATTTTTTGCTGTTTTAACTGCAAATGAAACAAAAGATAGCGAAAGATAAATGTAATTTACTATATGTATATATATTTACTATATGTAATACATGTATTTTTATTATTTTTTATTTTTTGTTAACAAAAAATAGGTTGTATGTATGTGTGTTTGTGCTTGTTTGTTTGTGATACGAGCAACAATTACCTTTAAAAACTGCATACAACAATAACGACACCTGATGTCCACCTTGTCGTATAATGAATGTGATATTTTGTCATCTCTTGATGTACTCAAACAACTACTCCTACTACCACTACTACTGCAGCTACTACTGGCTATTGGTGATGTTGTTGCAGTTATTGCCGCCACCATTGTTATTGTTTGTGATGGTTTATTTTGAGTGGTAGTAAAACATTCTTTGTCCGTTGATATTTTTAATGTTTCTGATTCTGCTGTTGAAGCCGCTTCTGTTGTTGCTGTTGTTGTTCGTTTTATATCAAATAAATTGTTAACATCGTTTGGCAACAACCAGCCTTGTTTTGGTTTTATTTCAATGGAATATGTATCTCCACCGAATATATTGTTGGTGCAGCACCAACATTGTTCCGTGTTTGTCGATAACTTTGTTTTGTGTTTATGGAAAAGATAAAAAAGAACACAGGTACATAAATGACGAAAAGGTCCAGTCAGTCATAAAAGCCATGAAAAATAACAAGCTTTTCAAAAAAAAATACTACTATAAGTATTACAAAAAAATACAACAAAAAAGAATTCTCAACAATTTATAAAAAAAAAAAAGAAAATATATGATATATGGCTCCAAAGAACATCAAAAGCAGCAGGAGCAATTGAAGTTCATGTGCATTTTTTTTTAAATACTTTTCTGTTTCAAATTTTTTTTCAAAAAGGATTTTCATATTCGAGTTTGTGTGTGTAGAAACCTTAAGAATGAGTTATGAGATTTTCTTGTATTTCCAGCTGATTTATCTTAAAAGTTTGGAAAAAATTATTATAAAACAATACATTTAAGACTTACAATTAACGAGTATATTGACTATTTAATTCCCTATAAAGATATTTGATTAAATTCAGGCTCATACGATATGTATGTTAAGAACTCAAGTTGAGAGCAAACTCTACAACTTTAACTATGTATCAATTTACACGAAATTAACTATTATTGTAAGGCTGAATATATGGCAATTGATGAATTGGTTTTAAATACGATAATTCGGTTAAGATAAGATTTTCTTAAGAAAATTCGAAACATTTGAAGACGATATAGGAAATTTTACCCAAAATCATTGTTGTTCTTTTCATGTATAAAATACAGAAACAAATTTCATGGTTATTATGGCTTCGGCCATAGGAATTTTTTCCATTAAATTTTCATATAACATAATGATTGTCAATAATTTTATATTAATGTCAGATATTGTATGTAACAATATTTAGTTTTTTTTTATTAAAATGTATTTAACTGCATCGATTGGGATCAAATTGATTCAGTTAAATCTGGAATAAGTCAAACCATTTAGTTTATTTGTATTCTATACAATTAAGATTCACCATTTTTTGGATCCTAGTGGATATTTTTAGATGAAATCCATTTTACCATTTCTACAAATTGAAATTTGTGGATAATAATTTGTCTTAATATATCTTTTTAATTATTTAAGATTTCTTTAAGATTTAAAATTTATATTTTCCTTCAAATAAAACTGCACTCACCAAAAAAAGGTCTGTAATGGCAACTGAAAATTTTGCTGTTATTACGGGAAATTTTGCTAATTTGAGCCCAGCGGTATTTTTTGCTAATCTTAGCAACACATGTCTGCGGACGTGTGGTGCAATGAAATTTGTAGAAAAATTAGCTGCCGCTACTAAATTTTAGTAAACTTTTTGTAAAGTGGAATTAAAAATATTTTTGCTAAAATCAACAAAAAAATTTACTAAATATAATTAATATTAGTACAAAATTTGAAATTTTTTTTTTTTTATCGAACATCGAAATTTTATTATTTTATTTATTTTTTCCAAAAAATATTTTAGACAAAATTAAAAAACAAGGCTTAAAAATTGTAAAAACATTAACGAATTTATCATTTTGTTTTACTTTCATTTTTGAAAAATATTTTAGTCAATGTTTTTTAAGTTTAGCAAATCGGTTATCAAAAATTTGTAAAATGATTTCTGAAAATTTGTAAATATTCTGTAAAAAATTCGGTAATTTGTAAAATGAAAATAGCAAAAAGATTTGCTAAATAATAATTTTTTTTACTAAGAATCAGTACAAAAATAGTAAAGTGGGCTTGAAAAACGTTTACAAATTTTTTTACTAACATTTTTTTCTGAGTGTGTGCTAAAATTATTTCAATATAGAATTTATTTCTAATTCTTTATTTTATGTTATATATATTTTTTTGTGTTTATTTTTAAAATTGTTCAATTGTGGATAATTTTTAAAAATTGTCATGTGGCTTATCTGGCCTTCCTCAAAAGGGCACAGGTACGAATTCACACCCATAAAAATTTCAAAACCATTTTATTTTTTTACAACTACTTTTAATGTTTCCTTCTATTCAAAGATTTGTTGCATCTTAGAAGAATTGACACCACTTTTACAAAAGTACAAAATATAAGAAATGGGAGCTTAGTAAAATTGCACTTTTAAAAGACGAATATTTTCAGAATTAATGTATGCAAAAATTTTATTTGTCGTACCTTTAACAATTAACAATTTTGGATAATTTTTTTATCAAAAATAATTTTGGTATTTAATTTTCAAAAAAAAAAAATTACCCAGGAAAATTTTTGGAACCGTTCTAAAATTATTAGTTCTCGAACTACTTCCCAGAGTGTAAGGATATATTTTTTAATAGCATCTTTGGAATTAGTGATGTTACAACTTGTTCTAAAACTAGACAAAGGAGTCATATTTTACATCTTATCTACATCTTTAGCTTCATATAGTTTTTTAAGAAACTTGGAAATTATTATGTATTTCTTCCAACTTAAACCATGAAAATAACCTCCAAACCTGTTTTGTTACTATTTTCGGGATGAAGATTAATGATTTGGGAATGCAAAATT
Source organism: Eustalomyia histrio (assembly GCA_949748255.1). Taxonomy (NCBI): domain Eukaryota; kingdom Metazoa; phylum Arthropoda; class Insecta; order Diptera; family Anthomyiidae; genus Eustalomyia; species Eustalomyia histrio. Next base: position 725,153 of record OX456527.1, on the reverse strand, counting down.
ATTTTTCTTTTAAATTGGTTTAAAGAAAACTTTAAATTCAGTTTTAAAAATAGGCCCGCATGGGCAGATCAGTTAAAAATGTGGTTTCAGGAAAATTTATTAAAACTGAAAATTAAAGGAACTTAAACGAGGAAAAGAGCCACCTTTGGCTCTAGAAATACAAAAAAGGTTATCATATCGCCTTAATACAATTGTTATGAATTCGATTCTTATTGCAGATGTTGATGAAGACATAAACATCTACTGTAAACATTTAAGAAAAAAAGGAGGATAATTTAGTTCTTTCCTTATTCTTAGAAGAAATAATTACATTTTCTGCAAAATCTATTCCGATATTTAAAAATACCGGCAACGAAGTATCGGGCAATTAACTTGGTAATATACAATTTAATTCTTTTATAAAATTTTGTATCAAATTAAAATTTTTATTTTGTATTTTTTTTCCCAGAATATTGTAAGGAATTTTATTGCATGTTGTTGCAACATTGTAGTACATGAATATTGTTAGAAGCAATAAACTAAAATTACATCCAGTATAAAAAAACGAAAAAAAACTCAAAAGAAATTACATGGATGATTTATTATTTTCTAAGGAAATAAACAAAGGACCCCCAACACTCTGTAAAAATCTACTGAGTTTTTTTTTATACACATTTGGAAAAATAAAAATGTTTTTAGTCAACAAAGTTAACGTTGAAGTAGGAACGCAAAGAAGAATGAGAAAAAAAGAGGTAACGTTGTTTATTTGTTACGACAATGTTTGTTTTACCTGTAAATTGGAAAATAAAATATCGAACTCTGCAGGCAATTGAGTAGCATCTGGTAGCAGCAAACCAAAATGGCCACCAAATTCTTTATCCAAACGATTAGCTAAAGAGAAAAAAAAATGAAAATAAAAACAAAATGATTACATTGCACAAATATGTATATATGTTACGTACACTAGGGGTATAACTAATGTTGTCTGAAATTTTCTTAAAGCACTAATGTGGTGTCTAATGTTGTACTATTAGTAGTGACAAACGCTTTTTTAGGTCATTTTTAAAATACGTCCCTACGGGAAATGAAGGGACGATTACTCGAATGATAAATTTACGATAGCTGAAAGAGGGACATGTCACAGAGCTGGTGTAAAATATAATTCAGTGTCTGAAAAAGTGGTAAGTGCTGTAAAATTACAAATGCCCCAACTATTGAAATGGTGCCCGAACATTAACTGGATCTTTCTACATATATCGTATGATGTAACTAGCTAATCTAATCTCTCTCTGCTACCGAAAGCATCCTACGGGAAACACCCTAGAGGAACCACCCCACGGAGCACCCAGAGGAGCACTCAGGAGCACCCAGGGGGTCACAGAGGTGATCTACCTGGGGAGCACCCTGGGGTGGACCCGGGGAGCACCCAGTAGAGTTCCCAGGGGACAACCCAAGGAGCACCCAGCATGCAGCCTAGAGAGCAGCCAGGGATCACTGAGGGAACACCCGGGGAGCACCCTGGAGAGCACGCGAACCAACCGGGGAGCACCCGGATCACCAGGCCACCCAGGGAGCACCCAGGGATCACACTGGGGAGCACCCAGGGCAGCAACCAAGAAGCACCCGGGGAGCACACAGTGAGCACCTAGGGAACACACAGGGAGCATCCAGGGGAGCACCTAGAGAGCACCCTGGGAGCACTCTGTCACCTTCTATGACAAGCCCATGTTAAAGTAACCGGTTACTTTCATATAAGAGAACCAACTCCAGGAACAGTTTCTGCTACGAAATTTTGTGTAGTTCTTTACTTGTGTATCATATTTTAGAAATACGTGTGGAATGGGTGAAATGATTTCTACGTTTACACTGAAGACCAAAATGCGTATTTTCTTTTGTTTTTCAAGTTTTCGATATAAATTTGTATGGAATTTTTAGCTAATTTAAGCGAACTTGTAAAGTGAAAATAGAAAAAAATTAATAAATGTTATTAAAATTTGGTAAAAGTTACTAAAATTTATTAAACGTAACCAAAATTTTACCCAACTTGTTTACTAAATTATAGTATATTTGATTTTTAAAATTAAAATTTCTTTTAAATTTTTCTTTATATTGTAGATTATTAAAATTTTCAACTTCAAATTATTAAAAAGTTATCAAAAATTTTTTCTAATTTTAGCAACTCGGTTTAAAAAATAATATATTGTGCTAAACAAAAATTTACTATTTAATTACGTGTTACTAATTGCCCTACAATGTTTTTGTTTTGAGTGTAGTATGAGCGTTGCAACATGACAGGAATTATTTTTTATTTTATCTTTTTGTGTCTAATTAAAAAAATTTAAATCAAAAACTTCATTGAGTTTGGCGCGTGGACTTTCTTTAACAACGGCGAAAACATGATCATGGTTCTTTATACTTTTTACACCCATGTGACAATGTTATGCAATTATTGACATTTGCAAAAAATATAAAAACTTATATGCCTAATGTACACCCATAATAATAAGTCAGTAAATACTGTTGTTAATTAAAGCTAACAAATTTTTAACTAATCATTTCGTTACAATACTGTTTAATAAAATAGAGGATAAATATAAATTGCTAAATTTCGTTGATGTTAGTCTAATTGTGTGTTGTTTTCGGGTTTGTTAATATGTTTCCAAACACTCAATACAAAATAGACAATCATCAAAAAGAGCATGGATACTAAAGAGGATTGTTTAGAGTCAACCCAAAATACTTAGTATTCTATCCTGCTGGTTCTGATGGAATTTTTATTCTCTTTAATTTACTAAAAAAATGTACGTTTCTTTGCAATAAAAAAAACATTTATAAAAAAGAATATGATATGATCTAAAATCCTATTAATATCATTAATTTACCAAAAAGATTTCTGATTTAAAGAAATATTTTGGTTATCTTCATTTAACACGACAATACGAATTGTTAGTGCTTTTACTAATTTTGCTTGTTAATTTTAAAAATTATTTTTAACTAATTTTTAAGAATCTATTTGTTTAAATTTACACAATTTATTGTATAAATACATTTTCAGGTCTCTGCTATTACCCGAGAGATGTCATTACTGGTGTATCCGAAGGTTTAAAGACGGCCTTATTTCGTGTCCTCAAAATTTTGAAAATAACCCATATCTCCAAAACTAAAGGCACAACTACAATTGGTTTAAGTGACTTAAGCTAAGTGCCGGTATGAAACGAAAATTCAAAATTTTTGAAAATTTAAACATTTGTATTTGTAAAATTTAATTTCATACCAAAACAAATCATAATTCATTTAAACCAATCGTAGTTGGACCTTAAGAGAGATGAAAACAAAGTGTATGAAAATATCGACTACCCCTAATTTTATTTATCCCCTTGGTAGGGCCTTAGACTGTCGAATATTAAAAAAAATATCCAATTTATAAAATGACCCATATCTCGAAAACTAAACCAGATATAGTAAACCGGATATATACCCCACTGGATATATACACACCACAGTATAACTACAAATAAAGCTGTCATAAAACAAGAATATATATTTTATTCTGTCCGTTGAACCAACAGACATATTAATTTGAGTGTAATACTGTCAGTTGAAATAATTCTGGTTGTAGTTATGCAAAAAATAAATTATATTATTAGTGTTGTAATATACTTAAGCTGTTGTTTTATAATTTCTTTTTAATATCCCAATAAATTCCAAATTTTTTTGTGTAAAGATTCGATTGGTTTCTGAGTTATGTGGTGTTTCTGAAAATCCTACTTTTTGAAAATCCGGAGTTTCTGTTAACAGAGTGTTAAGAACTGGTCAACCTCCATTGAAAAAAATATCATAACATGTATTAACTAATACTGCGTTTAGACAATAGGAAAGTTAATCCAGCAAAAAAGTGGATTATCTGCTTAATTTCAGCAGTTGTAAAACAATTAATTTATTGCACACCATCTCCGAAAATTTATTTCTTATGTATTAATATACATATGTGAAAAAATCATATTCTCCTTGCATTTTTTCTCAAAATTATAAATAGACTAAGGTCGGATAACTTATCTTAAAGAGGGCTTAATTAAACGCTATCCAGAGAGACGTTGGTTTTTAACCATAAGTCTGGATAGGTTTAAATTGAGCATACTTATAGATAAGTTAGCCGACCGAAAGGAAGAATTTGTTAACCTTAACATATCACATACTAACATAAAAACATCCAACATTATAGACATTTTGTGTTGTAAAAACTAAGTTTTGATAAGTATTGATAATGCTACAGGTTTAAGAGTGATAGTAAAAAACGTTTCCCAATATAAATAGTGTGTTTTAAGCTTTTGCTAATTTCGTTTATTATAATGTTTTTAAAATGTGAATTCACAAGCAGTATTTAACAATGCTTGAGAAAAGATTATTATACATAACTGTTTCTAAAGTATGCTTATGAACAACATACACATATTGAACAACGCAATATGACGATTGAAATAGAAATATTTTTCAATACATTCTTGTCTTGTTGTCAACAAGTGCCATTATTATTTTTTTTTAATTTGTCAAACGTGTTCCGCGTGTACATTTGGTTGTAAACTTTATAAAGTGAACGTGTAATTGCATATTAAATTTAATTATTTTTATAATAATTTTTATTTATGGTTAAAATTAATTATTATTATTATTATTTATATTTAAAATGATTTATTATTTTTTATATTTAAAATGAATTATTATAATTTAAAATTAAAATAAAAAATAAATAAAATTAAAGAAAATAATTATGATTTCTCTTTTCCAACACTTAATAATATAATATATGTAAAGCTTATTCCACAATTATGTAAACAAGCTTATAAATATATGGAGTCAAATAAGCTTTTCTATACGCAAGTTAATAATATTATTTTTGTAAGCTTATTCTACAATTGAAAGAATAAGCTTATAGTAATCAAACACACATAATATTTTCACGAGGGTTTTCGTTTTGATTTTTCTAAAATTGTTACGATAGCCTTTTTCAATATATTCTCAAGTCTTTTTGAAGCTTAAGGCTTGTGTTTGTAAGCTTATAATAATATTTTTCTCAAGTCATTTGGTATGTTGGGTTAAAGCTTAACCAGAAAACGTAAAGCGAAAAAAAATCTTTCTCATTACACTCGCAAAAACTATTTTTTAATACACTCACAATATTATTTCGTTAAAAATAATCTAAAATACATATTAAATTAATCGAAAATACAAGTACAATTAAAAACAGGTTTTTCATTATATTCAGCCAATTTTGTTGTGTAATTTTAATCAGTGTTTAATAACCAACAAAAGTATTAAAAACAACAAAAAGTCGTTTAAATTAACCATAAATTTCTAACTGACAAAAAGGTAGAAAAAAAATACTTTTGTGGTTTGTTCTTCAAATTGAAAGTTTTTTTATTTGTTTTTACATATATACAAAACACAACACACACAGATGTATATAATTTTATTGGCTTTGTGTGTATGTATATTTGAATAATTTCTTGTAGTTTTTATTGAAATAATTTTGTATATATACAAACTATTTTGGTAAAAAAAAAAACAAAAAGGAATTATATGAATTTCTATTTTTAGAAACAGAAAACATAAAATTTTACATTTAACAGAAAATATCAACTCCTACTGAATGTCTGTAAATTTTTATAGTTCGTTTTTTGAATGACTGATTCAAATAGTTAAAAAATATATTTCTTTGAATTTCAAAATGGTTTTTATTGTTAAATTCAATATTTCTCTGATTGATTAGCAAACCGTACTTTTTCTGAAAAATTAAAAATTTGAATTCTGCGCAGTGTTCCATTTATTTTAGCTAGAAATTGGATCTTTTATCAAAAACTAGCAGTTGGAACACAAAAATTGCACAAGAAACGTTTTTTAACATTTTCGAATTTACGAAAACGAAAAATACCTGAAGAAGCAAAAATTGTACTACGAAAATTTCAAAAGAAATGTGAATAAATTCTTAAAACATACCCACTAATAAGTCTTTTTCAAAGTGAAATTATTAAAACCAACATACTTTACTTACAAACAGCTGCTATCTGTATTTAATGCATTCGGTTAAAATGTGGAAAAATATAATTTCTTTCTGGAGAAGCAATTTTCGTTTTTCATTTCAATTTCGAATGAAATTGAAGTCTGTGACATGCCTGATTATTTTTAAAAAATTGGCATATTTGTAGCATATTTTCGGATTTAGGATTTTTAGTGCATAAAAGTCGCTGTCCTGTTTATTATAAACCCCAAAACAACAATGTTTAAAAGTATTTATTGAATACTCAATCGACCAGGTATTTTTGTAAGAAACTTTTTTTTCGTTTTCGTTTTCTTTTTTTTTTTTTGTGTTTTTATATATCTTTAAAAATTTCATTTCTTTTGCAACTACTCATAACAAAAAGTTGCATTTTACAATACTTTTGAGTTCAAACGGAAAGGGGGTCATGCACACAGTAGTATTGTGTTGTTATAATAAAATTGATAAACATATACAAAAAAATAATAAAGGTTCTTTACTTCTTTGGATGCATCTAACTTTTATCTAGAGATTTTGTTTAGGGAGATAAGCATCAATTGTTCAAAATTGAACTTAATGTAAAAAGCAATGAAGATGTATGAAATGTTACTTTATGATCGATTGCATGGAATTAGTTTCTTGTAAGTTAAACCAAAAAGGATTTCGTAAGAATATAAATAGTAATATTTTCTCAATAAGCCATCACACACCACAATTCGCAACGTACGGTATGAAAATTCATCTGGCATAAATAGTATACGTAAAAATGTGCATGTATAGGTTTTATGCTGCTAATGCGGGGTAGAAGCTGATTGAAACTTTACGCCTACAAAAAAGCATTCTCTTTGCCCCACTTGCCAACAAGCTGTCATGTTATGCCAGCACAATTGTTCTCGTGTGTGACGGCTCAGCCATTCATGTATTTACCCAGGCAGAAAATACGAACAACAATGATTCAGAAGGTAGTCTAAGCATTGGCAAAGCATAGGTTTTGCCAACGACCTAAATGATAACCTAAAACATACAATGCCTTGGTGTATTTTTTTTTTTAAACGTTGGCAAAACAAAATCTGAAACGATTTGCATATGATCCAAAACTAGTTTTTAGAACGTCATCGTCCAAACTAAAAAGAGTAGCTTTTGTTTTTGATACAAAAATATCAGTTAGTTCCGAGATCAACAGGAACCTGATTAAGCCCTTCTAAAAAGCATTTACATGTGTAATGTAATATGGGTGAAAACAGTACTGGCAAAGAACTAAGTTTAGTTTTACACAGAAACTGTTTTGCTGGTGCAATATGAGTTGTAACTTTGGTTATTTCTTACAGGGCGGGTTACCAGTACAACTTTTTTGCCTGGGTAATTGTGACTGGTAATTTCTCAGAGCTTGTGTCTTACAAGAACAATAGTGGTTTGCCAGGACTATAGTTTTATATTAAAAATATGTTTTTCTTTCGATTTCTAATTATTGAGCGGATTATTGCAACACTAAGTTTAAAACTTATGTGATGCGAATTGGACTAAAATCGGATAGCTTAACCCTGGGCGACTTGCGAACAAAGTATCCGATTTTCGATTTTTTTCTCCCATATAACAAAATTATGTATATCGAGTGTTACATCCGCTGCAAAAACATGGTAATGGGAGAGGTCGTTACTTTAAAAAACAAGATATTGTGACACTGAAAATGGGGAGCAAAAGTGCTTACATGTACTATCAAAATAATGACTTGCTGGTAATTTCTTACATTTAAAAAATAAAAATAGAAAATTTCAATTTCAATGATTGATTTTGTTGGAAGTTTCTAATGTGAAACAGCATTGCAATTTATAAAAACTTATTCTTTTAAAGTGAGTGTCATACTAAAACTTTTCTTATGGATTTCTGTAAGTACTATTAAAGTCAGCACCAAAAGAGAAGATCTCCGAAAGAAATATTTTTTGCTTGCTAAAATGTTAAATAATTTCAAAACACCAAAAGAGAATTTGCAAAAGATTGCTTGGAAATTTCATTCATCAATTTACTACAGCAATAATTTATCCAGTAAAATCTTTAAAGATCTCAGGCATCGAACTATAATTATATTCTCTTTTTTTCTCTCATCACTGAGTGCTTGTGTAAATAAAAGCTCTAAAAGCAATAGTTTAAGCTCTTAAATATAATAAAATAAGTAATAGAAATTTTATGTGTATATTAATTTATTTAGTAAGGGTTAGGGGAAATTTAAGTAATTTCTTTAGGGTATTTTGACATTAACGGTATTTTAAGTTATTTAGTACTTTGAAAGGTGTTTAAATCGGTAACAGTATTACAGGGTTAGTGTTGCCCTACTAATAAGTCATGCATGTTGCTCTACTAATAAGTCATGCATGTTGCTCTACTAATAAGTCTTTCAACTGTTTTTAGCTCTGGGCTAAAAAATTACCACGAGTAAGAAGAAATAAACAATCAAGTAGAAGAAGACATTCCACGTTTTTCTATTACAGAAGTCAAAATGGAAATTAGTCGCCTAAAATCAGAAAAAAGTTCTGGCCGTTATTTTAAAAAAATTTCCTCATCAAGGTGTAGTTAAGATCGCAAACATATTCAATGCTGCTATAAAACTCAAACACATCCCAAGTCTATGGAAAGTAGCAGAAATAATAAAATGATTCCAAAGACAGGAAAAAATCCAAGGGAAGCTAGCTCATATCGTCCAATTTCTCTACTCCCTGTCATGGGTAAATTATTTGAAAAACTATTTAGTAAAAATTTAAAAAATGTTATATTTAATAGAAATATAATACCGAACCATCAATTTGGTTTTCGAGAAAAACACTCATGAACAAATACATCGTATTTGAACAAATACATCGTATAACCAACTCGAAAAAAAGGAAATATGCTCAGCTGTATTTTTGGATGTGTCAAAAGCCTTTGACGATGAATGGCACAAGGGCTTGTTATATAAAATAAACCTACTTCTTCCGAAGCAATACTGTCAACTGTTAGAATCCTACTTATCAAACAGATACTTTAGAGTCAAACAGGAGGATAATTACTCGAACCTCTACCCCATAAATTCATGAGTTCCCCAAGCAGCATTTTACGACCTTTACTATATTTGTTATATACATATGATCTACCAGTGAATGAATACTGTATTGTAGGTACATTCGCTGACGACACCGTTATTATGTCAATTGGACAGAACATTACCACATCTACATCGAAACTCCAATCTACCCTTTAGGAATTAGAGCAATGGACTAAAAAATGGTGCATTGAATTAAACAGCTTGAAGTCTACCCACGTAGATTTCACAAATAAAAATATTGATTAGAAACCAATTTACATATGTAGACCAAGAAATAATTCCATTTGCAAATACAGCGAAGTACCTTGGAATGACACTCGATGCAAAGTTACATTGGAAAGAGCATGTGAAGAAGAAAAAAGAAGAACTTGAAATAAAATATAGATGGCTTATTTGGCAGATAAACAAATCATTAAACCAGTTTGGACCTATGGGATTCAGATCTGGGGATGTGCGAAGAATAGTGTAATAGAAATCATACAAAAATTTCAAAATAAAGTATTACGAAATTTAGTAAAAGCTCCATGGTACGTAAGAAAAACCGATATTCATCGTGATCTAAAAATAGAAACAATTGCTTCTAAAATACAAATCAAAGCAGAAGCACATGAAATTAAACTTCTACAACATCAAAATAATGAAATTCCGGCCCTCTTAAATACTTCAGGATTGCCAAGAAGATTAAACCGCTACAAACTCCACGACCTTAAATGACGCTTTAACCAGTAAGAGGTTTTTGTAAAAAACTTCGTCTGCTGTAATTAAGTTGATATATAAATTACTAAATATATTTTGTATTATGAAATTTAAACTGCTAGTTAGTCAATATTGAATAGTTGTAGTCCTTAAGTAAAAATAAAAAAAATTAACATAAAAATTGAATTTGCATTACTTGTACACTTCAAATATAATTAAGCTAAAATTAAGAAAAAAAGTATAAACTTTTTTAATATTTGCTATTTCATTACAATTTATCAAGTGTACACTGGGTAGACAGTCTTGTTTGACCACTGGCTAGTCATGATGGATCCGTCGCTACATATTGTACTTAATGAGAAACCGATAATTTATAAAATAATTATGCAAATTTTACATTTTTTCTACATTCTTGATCATCAATTATAATTGGTTGTTTTTGACATTAATCAATGTCAATAAAATTAAATTGGCATTACAATTAGCAAATACCACCAAATTAAATCGTCAAGAAATTGGTCCATTCAATTAACTGGTCCCATGTATGATATAAAACAATGCTTTGAAAACATATCATATCGAAGAATAATATAATATAAAATTTTTAATTAAAAGTAAAAGTCCATTGAAATTATTATGTGGTTTAGAACATTGTTGGATTATATCGATTGAAAATCATGCTTTTTGTGTGTTTAGTTTTTATAATCTGTTGAAACCAAACACATCCCTACAAATATATATTTAGTTACCAACACTCACTAATCATTATTATTTTGACTAAAACCGTAATGTAAAATTAAATTCATTGATTTATAAAAACAAATAGTAGTCGATTCGAAAATATTTCCTGTGCAAAGCATAAAAGTTAGATGCATAATTTTTTTCAATTTATAAATTTTCAACAGAAACCAACTAAAAAACTTTTTTTTTTTTGGTTTTATTTACAACATTCATACACACATACATACCTGGCCTATACGGCTTAATGTGCTCATTTATCCAGTCTCTGTCATTGGGATTTGGCACTGCAACAATATCCGCTTCAAATACAAACTCATTTCCCACAAGACATCGTATGATACTAATATAAGCCACATAATGGTCCATTGTCAAGATTCCAACAGCTGGTAGAAGAAAATACAAAATAATAATAACAACAAATACAAAAAGTTGATATAAATAGATACAATGGCAGCAAAAGCAAATGAATTAGCAACAAAACAAAACATTTGGGGAAAGGACGGACGGACGGACGGACAGACGGACGAACAGACAGACAGACAGTCAAACATATCAGCAACAATAATAAATGAAACAAAGTGATATAAACACATTCCTTTTTGGAAGTTTAAGCCAACAAAAACCACACTCACACCACATATACTACTTACAAATCCACATAAAATCATTAAAGTTTTGAAAATGGAATTTCCTAGGCGTATCCTGACACAAACTACATACAAACAAACATACATACATACCAAACATTCATACCGATACTTTATTTATGTTTGTATAAATGTTCTACGTAACAATATTTGCAAGAATCAGCAGTTTCATAACAAAAAAAAAAAATAAAGGATTCACTACTACCAACATTACTACAACTTTTACTAATACATACATGTAATACGAACGTACCGTTTTTACTGTTTTGCTGTTGGCCGGTAGTTAAAATCTTATTTGGCTCCTGCTGGTTCATTGCATGCTGTTGCTTGTTCGGCTGCTCCTGTCTATGTTGGTGTTGTTCAGCATGCTTTTGGTTGTATTGGGTCTCCTGGTATTGTGGTCTTTGCGTTTGTTGTTGTTGTTGTTGTTTTTGTTGAAATTTTGGCAAACGTAAAACTTTTTTAAATTGCGGCAATGCAAGCACCAAATTTGCATTACCCTCAGCACGATAGATCAACTCAATTTGGCTCAATTCCATATGTTTCTGGGATTGCTGCTGTTGTTGGTGGTGATGGCAGTGATGTCGATGTTGCTGCTGCTGCTGTTGCTGTTGTTTTTCATTTAAAATACTCAAAACTAACAACAATTCCTTTGGTGCTTCATCCACAGCTTCCAATGAGAATGATGAAGCGTATGATGATGTTTCGAAAGTCATTATGAAAAGGTTATTTTTTTGTTCAATCTTCTCATCTAACTTCCGTTTTTAAATCTAAAATACACACACAAATAAAAAAAAAACATATAGTAGATGTAAAGTGTATGCAGCACATGTTTATAATAAAACATTTGCCCAACTCCAATTATTACATTTTACAGATACGTCCAATAGCTGCCCGCTAAATTATGAACGAAAGATGATGATTTTATTACTGAAATGATTTTATTTTATTGTTTAAAATTCAGTGGAGAGGTACTGTATGCACATGAAGTATGTGTATGTGTGAGTATGTGTGCATTGGCTATTACAACATAAAGTTGTTATTTTATACTAAAGTTATTATTTTATTGCTTTTACTATTGCACTCATACAAAGTATGAATGTATGGTAAACCAATACCTCACTTAACGGCACTTTACTAAATAACTAAAAAAAAATTTACTTTTTTTTTGCATATGCATCAAATTTATATATTTTTTGAAAAATTATTTCTATAATTTTTGTTATTACATAGTTTTTAGAAAGAGAAAAGAAATTGAATTTATTGGGAGCTACAGACATCAAAATTTGAATAGCATTTAAGTAGAGTATTCAAAAAACCGGCCTTTTGAAAAAACCGGTTTCGGTTTTCTTCGAAAAATCAAAATTTAAAAAAACCGGTCAACCGGTTAGTAATTTGAACGTTTTGAACGTTTGGCATTAAATAAGTTTTTTTAATATTACATTTTAAATATGTAAAAAGAAAATCTATTTTTCAGTTCTAAAATTATATTTTAGAAATAATACGAAATTTAAATGTTTCGTTTTAAGACGATTTTTTTGTTTGCTTATGATAAAGTTAGAAGTGGAAAATACTCTTTCACTAATAGTAGATTAGAGTATTCAAAAACCGAAACCGAAAACCGGTCAACCGGTTTTTTTATTTTTTAGGATTTTAAATACTGTTTATTGTGTTATTTAGATCAGAAATTAAACTATTTGATTTTGGAATATCCAAAGTTAAGTCTTCATCGGAATCTATCAGACTTACATCTAAATCTTCATAACCAAACAAACGATTATAAAAGTGTTCGGAAAAATAAAAGAGACCAAGTAACCCAGTTGGTGATGTAATTAAAAAAACCGGTTAACCGAACAAAAAAGACCGGTTTTCGGTTTTCTTCGAATTTACAAAATATTCGAAACCGATCGGTTAAAAAAAAAAAAGAAACCGGTTGACTGGTTTTCGGTTTCGGTTTTTGAATACTATAGTAAAGAAACACGATTTTCTTGTAAATGCACACATGCACGCATATTTTCTACTACGATGTTGAAAACTAAACAGCCCAAAAATGTTTTTTTTTTTTTTTTGTAATAAAAACAATAAATTTATTGTTTAGTAATTCACAATAAAATTAAAAACAATTAAATTATTGTTTAGAAACTCACAAAAAGAATATAAACAATATTTTTTTTTTTTTGTTTAGTAATTCCAAATAATAGATAATTTTAAAAAACTAATGAAGTTTTCTTTTTAAATTTTGAAAATGTTTTAGATTTTTTTTTCAGTTTCAATATGTCATAAATTTTTTTACATGTCTGTGAAGTTTTTTTAAATGTCTATGAAGTTTAATAACTTTTGTCAATTTAGTTTTGAAAAAATTTTAAAAACTTTTGTTGGCAAATATTTATGTTAGAATGAATTTAGTAAATGTTGCTTTCATAATATATTTATAATGGCCGTAAAACAAGTTACAGTTAGGCGAAAAATTGCTGCATATATGTAACTATATACGGTTATAGTTGTTTTAAAGTGCTTATCTTGGAGATAAACAGATTACAGAGTAACTCTATAAAGTTTCTTATTGTTCTGGTTTTTTTTTTGTTTTTATTTTTGGTTTTCATGAGAGACGAATTTGAAAATGTTTTATACAAAACGAATATCAAGGATAGGACGGACATATTTGCAAAGCGTTAAGTGTGGGTGTAATAAATTTTATCAGTTTTACAACATAAAAGGAAAATTTATGAGTAAATGTACAGAAACATTCAATGTTTTGTAATTAAAAATGTCTGATATAGTGATTTTATATGATTTTTATGACCCTTTACCATATTGTTTTAAAAATAAAGAATTTTATCATTTCTCCCACCGTTTTTAGAATATGCTTCTAATAAAAATGCGTTCATTCAAATTTTCAACTTGACAACGAGAATATTCAGTGGTAACTGAAAATGCATTAAAAAAATAAAAACAATTTTTAAAAATGTTAAAATGCCATTACCGGTTTTTTAATACAGTGAAGTTAACTTATAACAAACTTTCGAACGATATCTCTGGTTTCAATGCAATATTTTATACCAATCAATAAGGTTATAGCGAACTTTATATAACGGAAAAATTTGTTGGTTCGTTTTACAAATTTTAATACAAACTATTACGCTTTTAAAGATCTTTTAAATGTAAAATGTGTGGGAAGTCTTAAAAATAAAATAAACAAAATAAAAGTAATTCAGTAAAAGAATTGTTTTGATATTGAAAACAAAAGTGTGGAAATTTAAGAAACCATCCAGAAATTTTTAACAATTTTTGTAAACCGTTTACCCCGTTTATAACGAACTTTGCCACAACGAAATTGTTTGGTGCCTTTCGAGTTCGTTATAATCGAACTCCCTTTTATTTATTTTTAAAAATCTCTTATATTTATTTAATGGGTCATATAAAAAAAAGTCAGCAATCACTTCGAAGTAGTTACTTTCCAAATTTATTCATAGGCTTTTAGAATTTAAATGACTAAAATTGTGAAATAATTGCTTAATACTATATTTAGACTGAGCAAAAAAAAAAAAAAACTAAACTAGTTTTTGGCTCTTGTTATTTTTTACTTGTCAAAACGCGTATGTGTATAAAAAAAAATTCAAAAGGGTTCAGTTTTTCGTGGCATGTCCACTAAATTTTTATTATTGTATGTTAGCAGAGATTTGAAGATTTAATTAACTTATTTGAACGACAAATCATTGATTTTAATTGCATTGTAATTGTTCCTATCTAATTTACTTATAAAGGAATTGCTTCAATTATTTTTTTTTTTAATAAAATTTGGTTGAAAAAATTTTAATACCCGTCTCCACAATATGGACCTACAACCAGAGCTGTGTTCATAGCACGCGGCCGAACTTAAAATTTTACGGAATCCGCTAGATGCTGTATGGCATCACAATCAATTTAAAACTATCAAGTGCAAATCTTACTCATGGTTAAGTTTAAATACCAAATTTTGCTACCTTTACCGAGAGTCAAATTTACATTAAAATAATTATAAATATTTAGTTGTGAATTAAAAAACTTTTAGATAAGCTAGACGATCCTAGTGTAAAAAATTGTCATATAATAGCCCAGCTGATGGCGTTATAAAAGAATTAAAAAAGTTGTGATGGAAAAAGCATCACTACTTTGCATGGATGCACATCTCTTTCGTAAAATCATCAAATTATTGCAATACTGAAATAATCAGACGTTAAATAGATGATGTAATAAAAGCATCTGCATCTTAAACTTATCACAGATGCGCATAAGATTTACGGCAGTGATGCATTTCCGAGCAAGCTAATTATTAAAACGTCTATATCACCTGTGTTTGTTGCGCAAGTTATCAACTTTACCTTATGTCAATCCCTTTTTGACAAATTATTAACACAAGGCTGCCACAGTCGCGTCCTATTTTCCAAAGCATGCCGATAGTGTGAATTTGAGTGTCAATTGATCAAAGTATTTTTAAAATTATTAAATATCCTATGTGTGTGTTTTTTCCACAAAGTGTACATTTACCAAAAAAAAGTCTGTAATGGCAACTGAAAATTTTGTTGTTATTACGCGAAATTCTGCTAATTTGAGCCCAGCGGTATTTTTTTGCTAATCTTAGCAACACATGTCTGCTGACATGTAGTACAATGAAATTAGTAGAAAAATTAGTAGCCGCTACCAAATTTTAGTAGACTTTTTGTAAAGTGGAATTTAAAATCTGTTTGCTAAAATCAGCAAAAAAAAATACTAAATATTATTAATATTAGTACAAAATTTTAAATTTATTTTTTTTTATCGAGCATCAAAAATTTTGAATATATTTTTCAAAAAGTATTTTATACAAAAGTAAAAAAAAAACAAAGGCTTAAAAATCTTGAAAATTGTTAAAACAAACGAATTTATCATTTTGTTTTAATTTGGTAATTTCTGTTTTGAAAAATATTTTAGACAATTTTTTTTTTACTTTTAAGGTCAAATTTTAATTGTTTTTAGGGCTGATTTTTAGAAATAAAAAAAACTTTTTAGTGCTATTTTAAGTGGATGTCCTCTTTTTAGACATGAGTCGGTATCTTATCTTCCGATCTCTTTTTTGAACCTATGTAACGTTTTATTGCAATTTAAGTTTTTATGTATAAGTTTTAATTATTAGAAATAACATTTACTTCAATATCCACTTTTTTAAAAGTATTTAGCAAATCGGTTGTCAAAAATTTGTAAAATGATTTCTGAAATTACCAACAAAAATTTGTAAATATTCTGTAAAAATTCTGTAATTTGTAAAATGTTAATAGCAAAAAGATTTGATAAATAATTATTTTTTACTAAGAATCAGTACAAAAATAGTAAAGTGGAATTGAAAACCGTTTACAAATTTTCTACACTCAGAATATTAAGTAGTTAACTGTTTGTAGTTTAATAAAAAAGTTTTCAGTTCCATTTATAAATAAAGGAACATACATTTATTTTTCAAAGAAATATCTAAATTAACTTTTTTATACATTTATTCGAAATAATTTACTATCATTTACCGATTTTTTTCAGTTTCATTTATTTTTTTCATTTGTTTGAAATTTAATTAAAATTTACCCACAAAACGGAAAATTGTGGTTTATTTGTGTCCGTAACAGTTATTACAAATTTAAATTTTGTTTGCTGTCTGTTTCAAAAAAAAAAAAAATAAAAATATTCAAAAAATTTCAATTTGTTTTTTTATTTAAATTGATTGTATATATACAAAATTTTTCAATACAAATTACAAGAACTTCATAAACACACATACATACACAAACACATTCACACAAAAAGTGTTTATAGCTTCATATGCATACATACATTTTGTATTGTACGAGTATATTAAAAAAAAGAAAAACAAAAAATACAAAAAACGGAAATAATTTCAAATAAATGAAAAAAACATTTATTTTTTAAGGATTGGTAGGTAAAATTTTGACATTTATTTAAACTGATTATATCATTTGTTTCCTACGGATGTGTCAGTTGATTAATCAACATTTAAAAATAAATAACAAATGGCATTTATTTTAAATGAAATTTAAGTAGACCGGTTTTTTAATGAAATATCATTTCTTTTAAATGATATTTTCAGTTATTTTGACTTACAAACTTTTTTAAGTGTACTAACTTTTTCTTCGGAGTCTATGCAGTGACCGGTTCTTGAACCGATGACCAACCAGCTGCTTGACTTTGATTCGTAGCATCTCTTCTTAACGAGATAGATCACAACCAGCACAAAGATGTGCCCGGCTATTACTCGATTTCATTTAATACTAAACAACATTGCAGGCAATTACAATGTGCAAACTGCAATTGCAGTTAATTTACGGACATAATTCTCTTAGCGTATTATTATATAAACATGGCTACTGAATTGAGTGTAAACTACTCTTTCAAGTACCGTAACATAAATATATTTCATTTCATTTGCACAGATACTTGTGTCAATTTTTCAAACATTTTCCTCCAAAATGAAACTGTTTTTTTTTTCAACAAGTTGATTTTAGTTTTATAAACTCTCTTTAATACAATTTTCACACTTTATAAAACTCTCAGTTACACTTCACAAAAATACAAAAAAAAAAACGTGAATGTAAATAGAGTTGGCAAATCTAAAAAAGAAAAAAATATCATCATTTTAATGGCTGTGCAAAGCAAAAACGTTTTGCATTTTCAATAACAATTTTTTGTTCAAATTTTAAATTTCAAACCAATAACAAAAAAGCGCTAGGACATGGAAAAAGAAATTGTTAAAATTGTGAATGAAAAATAAAGGACAAACACCAACACAAAAACTCAAAACGTGATTGTAATATAATCAGCAATATTTTCCAAGGAAAACATAGTTGTACCTTGAATATCTTTGGGACAAAGTATTTGTAGAAAACAAAAACAAAAATGACATGATTCTCCATTATTCTTTTTTGTTACAAAGTTTAGAATCAATTTCAAATAATCAAAATAATATTATGTATTCTTATTGTTACACGAATAATTTTTTGCAAAGTTGTTGACATTTTTGGTCTGTGCACATCTGCTACTGAGCATTCAGAAGCGACTGAAAACAAAATGTATTTTTCAGTATTATAAAGTTAATATTAAAATACTAATAAAATGTCAACGACTGATAAGAAGATATCCCCGGCGTCATTCACTGATTTCACTGAAATATGGATATGTGATAGGGGTGAGAATATTAATAAACAAGTACTTTTTTTAGTAGGACAATCTCATAATTCTTTTTTTTTTGGAAAGAGTAGCAACACTCAAGAAATTCTTCCTACTAATTAATGTCTAAATTTCTTTGGAAAAGGGATAGAGAAAATATGAAAGATAAAGGGCTTCATATATGGCAACACCGTAATTGCACGAGATGATGATTCTTAGAACAGTTGTTGCCCGCCATTTTTGCGGAATTGTTGAAGCTTTTTAGTTCATAGCCCTGTTGTATTATTTTACGTCGGTGGGGTTGTGATATAGGGACACCGAAGAAGGACGTTGCGATATGTATGAGGAATAAAAACTTATACTTATTATGTTTCTAAATTGATGTTGTCGTCGCTAGGAATCGAACCCGCAACCTTCTGTGTAACAGTACAGCGAGGGTGTAAAAGATTTTTTTTTTTTTTAATTTTTTGAAGAAATTAAGTTTCTTTCTTAAAAACAAATACTTGATTTGTATATCAAATGTAAGGTATTTTAAAGGTCGATTTGTTTTTTAAATAATAATAGAAAAATGTGAAAATTTTTTGCCAAAGTTACTAAGAATTAGTTCAAAAGGGTCCTGCGGAAAAAACTGCTAAAATTAGCATTTATTTTTTTCCAAATATTATTAAGACAAGAACAACAAAAGTAAAACAGTAAAAAAAGTTTGCCAAAAAAAATCACAAAAATTAAAAAAAAACAACGTTTTTTAGAAGAAAAACCTTTGTTTTCACAGTATTTTATGTGTTTTTGTTCAAAAACACAATATTGTTCAAGCACAGTACGAATTTTAATTAACAAAATTTAACTAACTTCATGATAATTTGGGATATTTTAGAATTTATATTTTCTACTAAAAGCGTAAAAAAACTGATTTTGCTAACAAAAAAAAAAAAAAACGATTTAATACCGGTACGAAACCGATATTAAGGGAATAGATTTACAAATACCGCTATTTTGAAAACAAGAGTTTCGATATTAGCATTAGTACCGGTTATCAATTTGAAAGGGTTGAAAACGGTGAACGGTATTCAAAAATTATCGCTTGCCAACCTTGTGTTGTATACTGGTGTAGTATATGGTGTTCAGGTACATATTTTTTAAACATTTGTTTATTTTCTGCATTCAAAGTATTAAGATTTAGTTATTTGAAAAACTATTCAATTGTTTACTTCCATATTATAAATTAGGGTATCCCGATTAATGGATTTCTTGTAAATTGACTAATGGGTCTTATATACAGTAGATTTTCAAAAAATCGATATTTTTTGTTTGCCAACCGCATTGAAAAGTGTATTTTTGCGCTGATAATCAAAAAGTTCGGTTTGCACAACAATATTCAAAAGTGATAGCAGAATATTTTGGGTGTCCCAACCAAAATTAAGTTGTGTTACTGAATTTTCTTGTGGAACTCAACATTCAGTTGTATCAAGCGATTTGTAGAAACAGAATTTCAGTTAGAAACTATAAAAAAAATTATCTTATGTACGTCTGAATATGAAGCGATCCTAAACAATTTAAATTTTAAAGTTGCCTTTAATTTTACTATTTTGTCCCTAATTATTATATACCTATTGATGTCCTTTCTTATTTCCTGATTTGTTCTGCTCTTAGATTTTTTAAAATTCTGTTAGTTTTCTTCGATCTTCTTGATTTTGTATATTAATTTAAAATGAGCGCAAGATTTTTTTTTTTTTTTTTTGTAAAAAATTAATTTTTATAATTTATTTGTCCCAATATTTCGTCACCATATTGGGTGTCTTCTTCAGGGGGAATTTTTTGTAGTAAAATTAAAGACAACTTTAACATTTTTTATCCGTTGCCGAAAATCAGGTATTCCCAGCAAAACCATGGTATCAACTACTTACCAGCCTGTTAACTCGCTTAATAACATTTGTTCGCGATGATCCCAAAAGTAATGGATGGTCATTACCCTCTCGCTTACGAACGGCCAAAAAATAATGAGTACCCATTACTTTTTGGGCATCGCGAACAAAAGTAATTAAACGCCTAAATAGGCTGGTAAGTAGTTGATACCATGTTTTTGTTGGGTTATTCCCAAATTTAAATTGTATTTCAATAAATTTATATTTGCGAGCCGCAGTATGATTTGATTACAAGATTTATATGGATAGACGGATCGGACGGACGGATAGACAAATCGGACGTACATTACAAAATCGTCTCAGAAACTGATTCAGAGTCGATCGGTATATGTGATGTAGGGTATAAAAACTATGCAACATGCATAGAAACTGGACTGAAATTAATCAAATAAAAACTTGGAAACATAATTTTTGTGACGGTCTGGTCATTGCCCCAAATTTTGATACCAATTTTTTGTAAAGATTTATTTTTTTTTATTTACCAATAAACTTTAACATCGCCAACTTTAAACGCCGACAGAAGACTGAATATATTCTACCAACATTTTGTTCCCAAATTCAACTCATTAATACCCATTATTTATTATCGGGACACCCTAATATGTATGTATAAGTGTTGTTGTTTCAATAAAACTTTTTTATTTACTTTGGGTTTGTTATGCATAAATTGAAATTTATTTTAGTGAAAATTGGATTTATATTTTTATTGAAATGCAACTTTGGTATGCAAAAACTTTCCATGCAGAATAAAACAAAAAAGAAAACATATTTACTAACAAATCTTTATGAGTATTTTTTTCTTAAAACATAATGTGTGCAATTATTCATGCATAACAACTTTTAATATAATATTTATTTTGGTCTTCAAAATAAACACAACAAAAATTTAATCTGCCTCTAAGGTACGAGTACTTAGTAATTTTTGGTTTAATAAACTTTTCCAAAAAAAAAAAAAAATAAAACAATTACTTTTTTCCTTAGTCATCGACACTCAATGATTATTCATAAACTAAAAGTTTTCAATAAGACAAACAAACATGGTATCTGCTCTTTGATAATTTAGATATTTTGTTAGATATAATTAAAATTAATCACCTTAACATGCCTTACCAGGAAACGAAAACTTTTACAATTACAAGATACAGAAGAAGACAAACAAAGATTCCAATCTTAACTCTCTTTCATCTGCTTTTACTTTCCATTTTCAACTAATACATACACACTCAAGCATCCCAATAAACAGAAATGGAAACGTAAAGGGAAATGTAAGTTAGAGTGTACGCTAACAATGCTGTTTGTAAGTTGTAAAGTTAGACTAAGGGTCATTCCATGTCAAACCGCACAGAAAACTGTCATTTTGGGATTTGTCATCTCAGATTTTAATGAAATTCGCCACAAATATTGTAAATGGGTAGTGTTTATTAAATTATTAACATTTCGGTCCCAAACCCTTTCGGTTTTCGAAAAATGACGTCATGAAAATTTGCAAAAACGTCAAAATATAGAAAAAGTGTCCATACAAAATCGCCCATAACTTCTAAACCATACAACCTAAAATTTTTCAGTTGGTTCCATTTTAAAGGTGAAAACCATGCCTTCAAAATGGCGTGCCAAAAGTTTTTTTGTATAACTCTGGAACCAAATGAGTCTCCAGCTTAAAATTTTGCCTCAAATGTAGAGAGACCTTAAATTTTAACATATATTTTTTTCAGAATTTTAAAAAAATTGGATTTTGAGATATGGGTCTTTGAAGATTAAACTTAAAAAAATTACCTTAAACCTTTTAATACAAAAAAACTTTTTTTCACCTTTAAAATGGTACCAATAGAAAAATTTTAGGTTATATAGTTTAGAAGTTATGGTCGACTTTGTATGGACACTTTTTCGATATTTTGAAGTTTTTGCCAATTTTCATGACGTTATATTTCGAAAACCGAAAGGGTTTGGAGTCGAAAGGTTAATGATTTGATAAACACTGCCCATTTACAATATTTGTGGCGAATTTCATTAAAATCGGAGATGACAAATCCGAATGCTGTGCGGTTTGACATGTAATGACCCTAAGGCCCTGTGCGAGGTGGCTAAATAAAGGTTTTGAAATTTCTTTAAAAAAATATTTGAAAACATTTCCAATTTCATAAAAATTTCAAAACCTGAATTTAGTTTAAATTTTATTTACCCACACTAAGTTTGATGATTTATTTTAGACTTTTTCAAAAATTTCATTAAGTTGAAATAAGAAAAGGCACTTATATTTCATATTTAAAAATAAGAATTAGAGTAAAAAAGTTATACGACTTTACATGTTTCTTTTATTTCTCCCAATTATGGCTACCTTGTGCCTTTTTTTAAGCTTTTCATTAATGCATATTGTTTACTGGTATATTACGTAAAGTAAGTCCACATTGTACAAGACTGTATATAATTCGTTGTAAATTGTTGCGGTAAAAAGTTTAAAATAATTGTTATTTAAAACCAACTCAATATCACCAACAAATTTCATTTAGAAAAATGTTTCTGTAAATGTAAAGGCAAAAAAACCCATTTGCTTCCTTCCACATTTATTACGTTTTATATAAACTTGTTCACACTCACTAACGCACTAAATATAGTGGGCTCAATATTTAATATTTTTGAAATCGAAAATGTATCCCCAATTACAAATCTTCCTTATTTTAAAATTTTATGAAATAAAGGCATTTGTAAGAGTCTGTGTTATTTTTAAATATCCCCAAGAAGTAAGATTGAAACACACTGGAGGAGTAAGATACGTATAAATCGATTTCGGTCCACTCTAATTTACACTTGCACTGCAGATAGATACATCTAACTAGATACAACTTGCGTTTAATCTATTTCATTTTCATTGCTAAATTAGTTTAACTTGTTACTATAACTTTTGCTTCGGATTGTGTAAAGAAGCGAATTATTTAACTTTTTAGTTTGTTTACTAACTATACGCTCATAGCAAAAAAAAAATTATTATCTACAAAAATTTAATAAATTGAGGTTTTGGATTTTGAATAAATATTTTATATTTGTATTATTATTTGATATAAATTGATAGTTATTTTAAAGATGGCAACCGAAAGGAATATCGGTTACGCCTTTAAGTGCCTTAACTGTTGCGGTTAAGGTTTTTAAAAAATAACTTCAGCGGTATAATTTTGAAAGTTGTTTCGAAGGGTTTCTAAAAATTAACGGTTATGGTATTTCAATTGGTCAATGTTTCCAATTTGAATCGATATTTTGGCGATTGCTGTATCCATTTAATTACGACTTATCGGACAAAATTCAATTTTTGGTTGCACCAATAAGAAAATCCAAAATATACTGAAAAAATGGGACAAAAATGTACCAATGTGTCTTTCAGGTTTTCTAGCTGAATTCGTTCAGTCGAAAGCTGAAAACTCTTTATAAATAAACAAAAATATGTTTTTCAAAATTGTGGGAAAATTCATACAACTGTTTATGCAAGGGTAACGGTGTTTTAAGCTCTTCTGTAAAGTGTGTTTTTTTAAATTTATTAAAATAATTGAAATATTAATAATGCATTTCAAGGATAAAAGTTTAGAAAAACTACAGCAATTGTAAATGCTAAATTTATATATTAATTTTCTCGAAAGTTTATTGAGAAAAGTTTTTGTGATTTTACAAACATAAAAAAATAAGTTTATAATAATACACTCACAATATATTTTCCGTTACCGACTGTAGTTTATTTAAAAAGTAATGCGTAAAATTTGTTTTTAAATGAAGAATCAATTGAAATTCATAGAAATATATTTTTTGAATCAGTTATTCAAAAAACAAACTATGCAAATTTACAGACATTCAGTAGCAGTTGATATTTTCTGTTAAATGTAAAATTTTATGTTTTGTGCTTCAAAAAATAGAAATTCATATAATTGCTTTTTGTTTTTTTACCAAAATAGTTTGTATATATACAAAATTATTTCAATAAAAATTACAATAAATTATTCAAATATACATACATAAAAGCCAATAAAAATATATATATCTGCATGTGTTGTGTTCTGTTTTGTAATTACATACAAATAAAAAAAACTTCCAATTTGAAAAACAAACCACAAAAGTAGTTTTTTCTAACTTTTTGTCAGTAAAAATTTGATGGTTATTTTAAACGACTTTCTATTATTTTTACTTTTGACGATTATTAAACAATGATTGAAAATAAACAGCAAAATGGGTTGAATATATTGGAAAATCAGTAGTCCTCTCTTTGATTGTATCTTCGATTAATTTAATATGTATTTTAAGCTGTTTTTAACGAAATAATATTGTGAGTGTATATATAATAACCCCTTGTTATAAATGATTGGAAAAAAATTTCGCTTAACAAGAATTCCAATTCGAACTCTTCATTAATCATTGTTTCGCTGAGTGCATATAAAACAACAAGCGGCTACACAACTTCTTTGTTGAATGCGTAAGCGGCGTGAGAGAGAAACTCCTCGCAGTGTTTTTTCCTGGCTCAGTTCTACCATAGGGTAAAAATAGTATAGAGATTGCAACGCCGGCAGCGGCCAAATAAAATATTATACAGAATACAAAGGTTCAGAAACTGAGAGAAAACACGGGAAAACTGAGCGAATTTTCCTGAAATTACTAAATTTCCACAATTTTTAAACCTTTTTTTCAAATCCAATTGGAAAATATGCTAAAAACTAATTGAATTTGCAAATAAAATTAATTGGAATCGCAAAAAAAACAATTTGAAAAGATGCCGAACCTTTGTAATTTGCCCATATAAAACTAAGAGAACGTTTTTTACTACGTGATGGTGTGGTTCTGCTTGAACTATGCATTTACAAAAAGTTGTCATAGTCGTAAGTTTGGATAGCTTCATAATCTGAGAATTTTTAAAAATGAATTATTTCTCGGAAACTGAAACAATTATTTACAGCCAACGAACGATTTGTAGAAGAACAGTTTGTCAGTTTTAAGACCAATGACAAATGTTGCTTAAAAATAGGCATTTCTAGAACCTTTTCTAGTGCTAGTTCTGGTTATTTATATCTTAGATTTAAGTTTCAATAAACGGTTCTGGTGGAAAAATGCTGTAGAATTGATGTCGTTGCGAATCGGTTGTAAAAGATTATTGAGATATTGAAAAAAGATAGAATTCCCAAAGAATTAAAATGTCAATTGTCTGTTATATGACATCGATTTAAAACAAATACAAGCTTGGTCTTGAAAATGGCCTGAAAATATTATGTACTTTAATTATCATTTTTTCTTAAAGCCTATGGAACTTGCTTTTGAGTTGCATTAAAAAGTTATCTAACCCATAAGAATCTCTTTCACTCGATTCTAAATGAATTTAATTGCATTTTAATGTTTTTAACCTAAAGTTGAAAAAATTAGATTAGAAAGTTTTAATTTAACCGATTATTTGGGCCGTATAATTATTTAAGTTCTAAATTATTTGTTTCGAAATAGAGGCGATTAACCAAGGAATCGATTAACCGAATTGTAAACACTAAGCAAACCCCAGTTCTACGAGCACTGGCTCCCCAGAAATTTGTTATTAATCAGTCACCTATTTATTTAGATTTAAAGGTTTACCCATATGGGAGTTTTGTTTTTTGATGAGTGTAAAAATATTTGGTTCTGAAAAAACATTAAACTGTAAAACTTTATGTTAAGTTACATTTCGATTTTTTTTATTTTTTATTTTTTATTTTACTCGTATTATGTCTGCAAAAGGGTATTCTTTTGTATAATGAATGCAGTCTTTTAATCAATATCATTATTATTTCTGTATTGCGGATAACCATTCATGCGTCACAAACAACATGAAAAATATCTAAAAAAAAAATATATCGGGAACCAAGGATACAATTCACTCATAGAAATTTCCGCCCTTACTTGAACATAATATTATTTAGTAGAAAATACATAATGGTCCGCTATCTACAAGTGTTCCATCCACAACTATTTAAAATGTAAAAGAATTTTATGTTTTCAGATTTTCTTTCGTCCTTTCAGCCTATAAATTCCAATTAGATTCTGATTAAATTCTATTTGGAATTCAATTAAAAAAAGATTTATTTACACAAAATAATTATTCTGGTATGTTGGCAACGTAATTAAATTAAATAATTGCATAGTGATTCAATAAAACACACACACACATTCACACAATTGTTTAAATTCCTAATTGCCAATCGAGTTACTATTTGGCCTTCGGATATTTATATGCCTGTTCAATAATTCCCAGAAATTCTGTGTACCAAATAATTGATTGTTATAAATAACCACAAAATTGTGACAACATAATATTGCTTGCATTCAAATGACCAACATAAATATTGTATGTCGTTATGTAAACAGCAGCAGCAACAGCGACGATAGGTAAGTGATGATAGTTAACACAAAAGCTCAAGAGGTCAAGTTAAATATTGAACACATACAAATAGGATAATGCTCATGGACAAATAGGCACACACACACACACACACATCCACCCATACATAGGCCAATAAAGATTTATATACATACTCGCATAAAAAAAGACTACATGTGCAAGTGCAATTAGTAACATAGTTTGTACTTAGAGTCTAGCAAAAGTTTTTAATTTAACAAGTGCTAAGAAAAATTAACTGAAGTTAACTCCTCATTTTCATGATTGCTTACATTACAACCTCATAGTTGTTGTCGTTGTTTCTTTTTCAATTAAGCTTTCAAGCCTGTTGCCTGTTAATTTGATTTTTTTTTTAATTTTTGTTATCTACTGTTTCATGTTTAATTTAAACTTTAACGTGATGGGTTTACACTAAAGAGTATACACTATAGAGTGATGATATGTCTCACTTGATTCTTACTTGCTCGAAGTCGGTGGAGCTTGATATAAAACATTTTCTCTTAAAAATGAGCGGAATATCAACATTTTGTTACATATTTAATTTTTTGTAAAAATTTATGTCAATTGTTGACTGAAAAATCCAAAAACGAAAATATTTTTAACGTATTATATACATAGTTAGATTTCTAAAGGACAGTACTTCTAAAAGGCAGCAGTTAGTAATAGCTATTACTTAAATTTTACTTTAGTAAAAAATATAAAAACAAAATTTCTTACTTAAAAAAAATTGTAGTTAAAAAAACGGACCCTTAGTACTTAAATTATACTTTCATACAAAAGTTTTTACTTATAAAAATTTAAATAAAAAATCCCATTTATATTGGCCCTTAGGCCTCGGCCAAGATAATTGTTCCTAATACACATATTACTTTTTTTCCTTCCAAATTATGATTATCAAATTTTGAACCAATAAGTGATACAGAAAAGGGGAAACAGGTATTAAAGAATTAATTAAGGCAAAAATTATTTATACAATATTAATATTATTTAGCTAATTTTCTAATATACAAAATAATTTTTTCCAATTGTGCATTTTGAACACAAACAATAAAAAAAGGCTTAAATTTGACAGTGCCGAATATTTGAATACTCTCTACCAATATCTTAAAAAATGTTTTCTACTGTTTTTGATACAAATGATGTAAAAAACTTTGTGGTGGAAAAAAATTAAGGTGAAACAAATTTTTTGTAGTGAAAAAATTTTAGAGATGAACAAAATTTTATTGGTGAAAAAAATTTTTGAGGTGAAAAATATTTGAGGTGAGAACAAAATATTATTCACTTCTAAGCGACTGGTGAAAAAATATAAGAAAATATATTATGTACCAGTCGATACTATGAAATTGTACTAAAATACACCAAGTTGTAAAGAAAAATTAGAGGTACCTTCACATTTTCACTCATAACTTTTTAACCGCTGGACCAATTTTGCCCATTTTCAATACCAAACTGCTCGGGAGGATGTCCAAGAACAGACAGACACAGGCAGACTTAAAATTGCATGAGGATCACGAATATATATACTTCTTTGGGTCTTTAAAACGGAATGACAAAATGATATATACCCTCCTCACCATATATGGTGGAGGGTATAAAAAAGGGTTATATTTATATGACGGCGCAAATTGCTGCAAACCAAGTTTAATTTCCGAAATTTCGAACATAATAATGTCTGCAACTTAAAACCAATTTCTGCAACATCAACTCAAATATTTCCTTAAAAAAATTATTTTTTCTCTTGAGTTGGGGACAGAAGGGTTACAAAAATAAAGAGTAACAGTTGAGTACAAACATGGTTTGGGCAATCATATTCGAAGAGCATCATATATTTTTGGGTTTATGGTTGTGCCAACCATAGTCGTACTATAATATGGTTATCATAATATGGTCCCTACAGTTATATTAAGATTTAAAAATTACCATATTATTGTCCTTAATAAACATGTTATATTGAATTTATCATAATACGATCGCACGTAATTATAGTATGCTCAAAATATTATCATATTATTGTCCCTCATAACTATTTTATGATTCCTGGATTATCATTATATGATCCATAATCTAAGAACATTTCTTAAAGGAAAAGTTCGTAGAAACTATGAAAAAGCTCTTTAAATTTAAGAATATTTTGAATATTGATATTAAGAACTTTTTGAAGAAAAATTGTTAAAAAAAAATCATAGATTCTAAGAACTTTTCTTTCAAGAAAACTTTGATTTTTGGACTTTTTTAAGAAAAATACTTAAAACTTTTTTTTTAAATTATAATGACTTTTTTTAATAAAAAAAATCCTAGACATTTTTAAGATTTTTTTAGAAAATTTATAGAAATTTTTCTTTAAGAATTTAATATTATTTCTACTAGAAAAAGTCTTTAGAATCTAAGTATTTTTCATGATGAAAAGTCTTCAGAATCTATGAATTTTTCTTTTAAAGAAAGGCCTTAGAATCTAAGATTTTTTGGAATATATGAACTTTTATCTAAGAAACAGTTTGGAGAATCTGAGAATTTTAGTTTAACGAAAAGTCCATAGAATCTAAATATGTTTTTATCCGATAAATTTATAAATATCTATTATTTTGTGTAAGAAACTTTTTAGTACAAAAAAAAAAAATTATACTTTTTCTTATAAAAAATATTTTATTAATATTGTGAGAACTTTTTACAAGAAATAAATTAATAAACATATTTAAACAAAAGCATCTAAATGTTTTATTGAAAAGAATTAAAAAATGTAAAATCTTTCAATATAATCTTTTTTACAATGAATTAATTAGTGTAAATAATATTATATGTACAAGGAATTTTCGAAAAACCCCTTTAAAAAAAACTTCTAAAGCTAAAAAAAATTAACTGGATCTTAATGGGTCAATTGATGAAATGTTTTAATGACATGTGAAAGGTATTTTCTACCCAACTGATATTTGTCCAGTTTTAGTAAACAATAAATGATTGTTTTTTAAGACATTTTGTAGTAAAAACAAACTGACTGAACTGATAATATTTTGGTTTTTATGAAAACAAGACAATATTATGACTGTAAATATTAAAGTCATTTTATTGATGTATAATTACACTAGGTCACAAATAACAAACTTTTGTCTGTTATTTGTTTCTAGCATACTTTTTCTCATGGATTTGGACCTACTGAACACGAAAATGAATTTTAAAAATTTTTCTGTCGATTGGTTTGCGAGATACAAATTTTTTAATTTTTTTTTTTTTAATTTTTGGAGGTACACTTACTATTTTGAGCATATCTTTAGTCTTCTTTGACCTATTTTATCCTACTACTACTCAAATTAAAGACAATTGAGCCGTCTACAACTTATTCTCAGAAAATTTTCAAATCGGGTTAGTAGTTTTGATGTTGGCGGCTTAAAAAGGTTAAAAAACTGCGTTTTTTTAGTAAAAATGTGGCTGAAAAATTCATATAAAAATTCATATAAAATGTAAAACGCGATGTTAACAGCGATTTTAATTTTTTTACGTATAGCTGACACTTTTCCAAAGAAAATAAGCCCTTACTTAACAAAATCTGATGACAAATGGCCGACTTATTATTTTTTTGGTAAACGACCGAAATTCCGCTATTTCACGATTTTTTGATTTTCATTATTTGCACAGCTTACCTACCCAACGCAAACGAATAAATACATTTGAACTTAATTTAAAATAAACAAATTAGTCTTCGTATATTATTTTTTAATTTATTTACAGCACTACATGCTCATACATATTTAAACATAAGGAGACACGGTTATCAATTGCATTTCAAAACTGTCTGTGAAAGTGTAAAGAAGTTAATATTTAGAAAACGCAAGGAAGACAATGAGTAAAAGACTACGTGTGTTCGAGTGTTTGAACGATCCAGACAATTTCTGCAATGTTTGTGGCCAGTTTATAAAAAAAAATCACGCACACAAGTTTACTCCAGCAGTACAATTGCACTATTTGAATTATTTTGGTATTTCACCAAATATCACAGAACCATGGACACCTAAGTCGCTGTGTGATCTTTGCTATATAATCTTAACCAACTGGGCAGCTGGCGGAAGGTAAGAATTTTTATTTAAACACATTATACATAGCGAATATAGTAATTTATTTTAATTTTAGCCGCCATATGAAATTCGATACACCAATGATGTGGAAAAAGCCGCTATGCCATTCCACAGACTGTTATTTTTGCCTCACCACAAACAGTGGGGTAGGAAGATTTTTTAAATGGAACTACGCTCAAGTGGGATCGTTTGCGCTTCCAGTACCACATTCGCATGATGTGCCATATCCAGTGTGCCCTGGTGCATCTCTTCAAAAAGCAGAATCGTCAGAAGAAGAGTCTGAGTCAAATGCAAGCGAATTTGAGCCGGGTGCAAAGCGAAAATTACTGTCACTCACTAAGGAGAAATCCGAACTTTTTGCGTCTCGGATGATACAGTGTGGATTTGCGGCTTCAGAAGTGAAAGTATCAGCGTACAGAAACCGTCACAAGGAGTATGCAAAATTTTATACAAAGAAAGACCAAATATGTTTTTGCAGCGACATTTCAGGCTTGTTCCAAGAGCTTCACCAAATTCACAACCCCAACGAATGGAGGTTGTTTATTGACAGCAACAAAGAGAGCTTGAAGGCAGTTCTCTTACATAATGGGAATGAAAAGCCATCTGTTCCTATTGCTCATGCGGTTCATTCAAAGGAGAACTATGAAACTATGGACATTTTGCTGAAATGCATAGAGTATAGGAAATACAATTGGAAAATATGCGCCGACCTTAAAGTTGTGGCCATTCTGTGTGGACTCCAAGGAGGCTATACGCGACATTGCTGTTTTCTGTGCCTTTGGAATAGCCGCGCTGATGATCAGCATTATATAAAAAAAAAATGGCCGGTACGAACGAAACCTGTAGTTGGAGAAGCGAATGTTCAGCGCAAACCACTAATAGAGAACCGTGAAAATATAATACTTCCGCCGCTGCACATAAAATTGGGTTTGATTAAAAATTTTGCCAAAAAATTAGACAAAGAAGGTGAAGCTTTTGCCTATTTACGGTCAATTTTCCCTTACCTTTCGCTGGCAAAAATTAAAGAAGGAGTCTTCGCAGGACCCGAGATAAAAAAAATGTTGAAAGATGAAAAATTCCCAAAGCTGTTATCACCCATCGAAGCCGCAGCATGGAATTCCTTCAGGCTTGTTGTGGAAAACTTTTTAGGAAACAACAAAAGCCCGAATTATAAGGACATAGTTGAGGATCTGGTAAAGAACTATGAAGCCATGGGAGTGCACATGTCACTTAAAATACACTTTCTGGATTCTCATTTGGATTTTTTCCCTGAGAATTTAGGAGACGTGAGCGACGAACACGGCGAGCGCTTTCATCAGGAATTGAAGGCTATGGAACGACGCTATCAGGGCAACTATGACACGGCTATGATGGGTGACTATATTTGGACCCTAATACGTGAGACCGATTGCAGCGAATACAAAAAACAAAGAAGAAGTCAGCAGTTTTTCCACATGGCAAAAAATGTACACTTATATCTTTGTTTTTACTCATTTTTTTGTGCGTTGATTTGCTTAATTTAATTAGTTAGTTTAATTTCGTTAGTTTAGCTAATTGTGCGATACATTGAGCATGTAGTGCTGTAAATAAATTAAAAAATAATATACGAAGACTAATTTGTTTATTTTAAATTAAGTTCAAATGTATTTATTCGTTTGCGTTGGGTAGGTAAGCTGTGCAAATAATGAAAATCAAAAAATCGTGAAATAGCGGAATTTCGGTCGTTTACCAAAAAAATAATAAGTCGGCCATTTGTCATCAGATTTTGTTAAGTAAGGGCTTATTTTCTTTGGAAAAGTGTCAGCTATACGTAAAAAAATTAAAATCGCTGTTAACATCGCGTTTTACATTTTATATGAATTTTTATATGAATTTTTCAGCCACATTTTTACTAAAAAAACGCAGTTTTTTAACCTTTTTAAGCCGCCAACATCAAAACTACTAACCCGATTTGAAAATTTTCTGAGAATAAGTTGTAGACGGCTCAATTGTCTTTAATTTGAGTAGTAGTAGGATAAAATAGGTCAAAGAAGACTAAAGATATGCTCAAAATAGTAAGTGTACCTCCAAAAATTAAAAAAAAAAAATTAAAAAATTTGTATCTCGCAAACCAATCGACAGAAAAATTTTTAAAATTCATTTTCGTGTTCAGTAGGTCCAAATCCATGAGAAAAAGTATGCTAGAACCAAATAACAAAATGGCTGTTGCCTAGTGTTATTTATTGATTGTTGCCAGCATTTTATCGTTGCATAATTATCAAATTTTTTCATATTCATAAATTTTGTTACCACAGTATGGTTACAGCCAATCATGATATAAAATAAAAGGTGCCAATCATAAAATATTTACTAAATAATGATGGTAGCGACCATGTTGATGGTTAGAAAACCAAAAACTTGGTTGTGACAACCATACCCAATTGCAGCAAGCACAATATAGTAGCAGTGATCATATTGCAACCATGTTTTTTCTCTGCGTGTTCCCACTGCTCTGACAGATGTATCAAGAAGGATCAAGGATTGAGTCATATGATCTCAAGTAAAAAGTCAATATAAAGTAAATCAATATAAACTAAATTAAAATTTAAAAACGAATTTAAATAAGAGAGAGAGCTTAATCAAACAAAAAAGCTTTGTGTGTGTGTGTGAATAATTTATTTATTTATTTTTTTTGACTCTTCAACTAAAGTTCCTTTTAGTATTTAATCACGTTAAATTGTAAGTCAAAAACTTTTCTATTAGTAGAGCAAAGCAAAGAATTTTTTAAGGATTGTTTTGAACCCTTCATCTTATGAATTTAAGTGATATTAATTGGATTTAGTTGATCTAAAGATTGTTACATGAGTTTTACTTTGCTCGGTTTAAGGTCATATTATGAAGTTTGGAATACAGAAATTTCCATGCGGGAATATTGTGTAAGAAAACAAAATCAAAAAAGGAACATTTTACTTTAAGGGTGGGTGCGAACTGGCTAAAAAATATCTAAACTAAATTCAGCTTTTCAAATTTCTATGAAATTTTAAACAATTTTGTCAATTTGTATTTAGTTTACAATTTATTTAACCACCTCACACAGGACACTAAAAATAGTTGTTTTTTGCAAAACATGCATAACCATAACCAAATATATATTAAGGATACATTTGTATGGAATTCCCTGCCCTAATTATCAGTATTTGCTAAAAGCTAAATAACAGTATTTAATAGCATTTAACACACACAATATTACTTTAAACATAACTTCACATTCAAAACGTATAAACATTTCTACTTACTAATTGTTTTCATCATTGCAGCAATGAAATGCTCTCCCTTCTTCATTGAAATCAACTAAATTAGAAATAATGTTCTTACAAGACATTAAGAACAATACATGCAAAGATAGTCAGGTATTATCACAAACTATAACCATACTGTTGTAATGATTTTTACTCTGATGATGGTGATGATAATGATAATGAACCAACTTCATGGTCCTTGTACATAATGCCAATGACATTTATATTTATTTTGCTTTCTTCAGCTTTTTCCTGTTGTACCCTACACCACCACCATCGTGTGGGCAGGGTATAATGAGTTTGTGCTGATGTTTGTACTGTAACAACAAAACATATTCAACCCGTTCGTCTGTCTGTCCATGCATGGAGATAATTCTCTCTTTTTCCATTTGTTCAAAAAGTTGCCAGGAGCAAATGAAAACTATTTGTCATGGGAAAATTTTAGAATTAAAAAGTAACTGTCATATTTGGTAAATAACATCCAAACAATAATTAAGCAGTATAAGAACAGTATTTATGCCTTTTCTTAATATAAAATCTTAAGAAGTAGCCTAAGAATCGGATTCCTGATTACTGATCATGTGGACCATATTTCTCAATTTCTCAAAAAAAAAAAATAACAAAATCAAAGCTTCTAACTGATGTTTTAATTGTTTATCAATGTGTCACCAAATATTGACACAATTCCATTTTAACCCATTAATATTTCGGACCCAAGCACCTTTTGTTAATCAGACTGATGTAGGGAAATCCATATTCGGCATGCCCGACTTTAACTTTCTTACTTGTTTTGTATTTTAACTTGCTCTGTAGACCCGATACTCTAATGCATTTGTGCTCATAAATGTTTTACTTTTCTTTTGAAATTATGTTCATCAATGCACTGCCAATGTCTTTCTGTGATATTGTCCTTTTAGCCTAAAAACGTGTTTAAAATTTCAATTCTGTAAGAACCATGTGGACAATCATTTATTTTTTTTTCTTTCTTAAATTTGTTTTACATCACCAAAAGGGTAATTTGTTAACGACTTGCTGTACATTTTTGTATTGCAAAATACGTGACCATTGTTAGATGTGATAATGTAATAATGATTTTATATGATAATTACTTCAATTCACTTTTAATGGGTAAAGTTTCCATTTTTAATGGGCGTAATTTCCCCAATCAATCAGAACTTATATACAGATACAGGGACACCGATAGTTAGTCATCATCCTATCGGTAGATGCTCTAATATTTGCAAACGGTGTATCATGTCAATGTGACTTTTGACAGTTGTGAGCAATACAACAGCACAATATTTTAAACTGCTAATGTATGTACGAGAATGTTACATTCAATATAATACTATCCCCCATTTGAAAGTACCAAGTAGAACTGTGGCGAACTGCAACTAAGTCAACTATAAAAATTATACAACATATTCAATCAAAATAACTAAGAGTTATTGACATGCAAAATATTATATCACAGATGATAGGCGATGAATCCGTAGAGGACCAATCGCCTCACTTTACATTTGAACACTGAACTTAGAAGATTGCTAAAAAGTGAGCCAGAGGACTAAAACGTTTTATTACCGCGGAACTACCTGCTCGTTTCTTTTAACGTTAAATTGCATACAAAATATTATTTTACTTATCATTTATCAAAAAAATATTCCAAGTCTAAACATACCCAAACAGAAATTCGTAGACAGGCCAATGAGTCCGTAACTTTTTGAATTTCCAGCTTCTTAACTGAAAGGGCAACAATGCTCCTGTCAACAGGCATCCGTCAGTTGACACCTGTCAAATTTTGAACAAGCTGCGTCATCTTGTTTGTGTACTACAGCCATTGATATCAGACTACTGCGTAATTTGATTTGAGGTTTGAGGTGAAAATGTAAAATGGCAGTTTCCATGGCAAAATCAATGAATTAGGCGAATATATCCGCTAGTGACTATTTGTTGTTTCCAAGCCTGAAAAAATGACTCGGCGGAAAGAGATTTGACGCAAAATGGCATGGTAAAAAAATA
Organism: Eustalomyia histrio; assembly: GCA_949748255.1. Taxonomy (NCBI): domain Eukaryota; kingdom Metazoa; phylum Arthropoda; class Insecta; order Diptera; family Anthomyiidae; genus Eustalomyia; species Eustalomyia histrio. Next base: position 689,121 of record OX456527.1, on the reverse strand, counting down.
TTTTTTCTATGGTGAAAAAGTTTTAAATTTTTATGTGTGAAAAAAAAGAATCGAATTTATTTATTTGTTTCGTTTTGTTTTGTTTTCATTTTCTTTAACTTTAAAACTTCAAAAATTTCTATTCTTATGTCAAAAATTCTACTGGCCCTAGCCCATAGGTGCAATTTTATTCATCTCATAACTGTCAAAAATTTACCATGAAGCATGCTTTTCTACCATTTAACACACACCCTTTGTAAACAAAAAACATACGACGAGTAAAGATAACATAGACATTATGTGGCTCTCATGTGCTCTTGTATACCAACGAATGTACAACGTAGTATAATATAAATCAACTTATACACGATTCCTTATTTTTTATTGAAATAATACATTTTTTATAGCTTTTTTAAGATTGAAATGTAAAAACCTAAAATACAAGGGCGGATCAATAAGTCCGTGTCACGGCTACCATCAAGTACTACTACTTGTTAATAGACTACTGTCAAATTTTGAGCAAGTTCCGTCATTTACTTTGCGTTTAACAGCTGTTCAAAACATACAACCTCGTGTTTTTTTTTTTTAATGGATATAAGTGAATTTCGAGTGCTCATTAAACATTTTTTTTTCCGAAAAAAATCAAACCAAAAGCTTTATAAATACTATGGGGACTCTGCACCATCTGACGCCCAGTTGAGGTTTTTACACCCAAAACAATTGAATAAAGTCACTATATGGTGTTGGCCGATCGGAGATTGAATGTGCGAAAGATTGTGAAAGGCATAGGCATCTCACATGGCTCAGTGGTTACAATTTTGATCACTTGGGTATCAGAAAGCTTTCCGCAAGATAACTGTCGCGTTTGCTTACAATCGACCAACAACGGAATCGTGTGACAGCTTAGTTTCCATATCAAAAATCCATGAAGTTGATTAAGAATTGCCCCTCATTCGCCATATTCTCCGGATTTAGCCCCCAGTGACTATTTCCTATTTCCAAACCTTAAGAAATGGCTCGGTGGAAAAAGATTTAGCTCCAACGATGAAATTATTTATCAAACAAATGCCTATTTTATGGACATTAAAAATTCCTATTTTTTGGAATAGATACAAAAAATTGGAGAAACGTTGGACTAAGTGTATTGAGCTAAAAGGAGATTATGCTGAAAAATATATTTTTTTATTTTTTTTTTGCAAAAAAAAACTTTATTTCATTCAAAAAGTCTTATTGACCCATCCTTGTAGTATGTTGTGAGGAAGATTTCAACTAAATTAAACATGACAGTTTTTGCAATGCCCGTGGCACGTTGTTATTTTGGGCATATTTTCTCTTTCAGCGACAGCACGTTGTTATTATGGACCCACACTAACGCTTTAATTAAACGACAAAAATATATTTCGTTGTTTCCACTATTGTAAGCATAATTTCAAGTTATACAGGTTGGTTGAAAAGTTCCTGCGCTCACCAAGAGATGGCACTGCTAGCTCCAAACTTTTTTTTCTTCTCAAGTTGGTATAACAGTCCTGAGAACACATGCAAAGTTGCAAGTTATTCTGTCAATTCTTTCTTTGTTTACAAGCCATTTGAAGTTGACGTGTCATTGATTTTTTTTAATACGGAAAAAATTTAATATCGTGCAGTCATTAGATTCTTTGTTTTGAAGGGTTTAAAAGCAAAGGAAATTTATGAGCAATTGTTAGAAGTGTATAAGGAGTCCTCACCTTCCAAACGCACCGTTGAATTTTGGGCTGGTGAATTTAAACGTGGTCGTACCAGCCTTAAAGACGATCCACGCGAAGGACGACCAAAAAAAAATCATTGAGCAGGTACATAATATGATTAGTGAAGATCCAAGTTTGACTAAGCGTAAGAATGCTAATGCCATAGGCATCTCAGACGAACGAGTACTCCATATTTTACATGAAGAATTACGTATGAAAAAACTGTTTGGAAAGTTAGTGCCGCACACATTAACAATTCAACAAAAACTGGATCGAGAACAAATTTCTCAGCGTAATTTGGAGCGTTTTAAGCCAAATAAAACCGATTTCTTGCTTCGTTTTATAACTATGGATGAGAGTTGGATCTACCACCATGATCCTAAATTGAAACAAGAACGTTTACAGTGGACTGAAGCTGGTTGTTCAGCTCCAAAGCAGGTGAAGTAACAACGATCAGTTTTTTGGGATGCAAAAGGAATTTTGTTGATTGATTATCTTCAGAAAGGTAAAACCATCAACTCTGAATATTATTGCAGCCTTTTGGATCAGCTGGATAAAAAAATTCGTGAGAAAAGACCTTGTTTAAAGAAGAAAAAATCATTTTTCATCAAGACAATGCACCTGATCACAAAAGTGTTTTGACGATGGCTAAATTCAAAGAATTAAGGTACGAATTGCTTGAACATCCACCGTATTCACCAGATTTGGCTCCCAGCGACTACTATCTCTTCAGAAATCTCAAACAATTCCTTCGTGGAAAGCATTTTTCGTCGAATGAAGAGGCCATAGCAGCCGTAGACGGTTATTTTGCAGAGCTTCCGGAAAACCATTATAAGGATGGGATAAAATTATTGGAAGATCATTGGAACAAGTGTATTGAGCTTCTAGGAGATTATATTGAATAAAAAATATGTTTCGTAACAAAAACAGTATTCTTTTATTTCAAGCTGGAAAAATGCTTTTTCAAAGGTTGACATATCTACTCTAATTCTTTTCCAGCGCTTTTTGTGTGAACCACTGAAATTTTTGTACCACTGGCAGTTTCTGACTGGGTTGATGCCTGTATTGTTGGCAATTTCTGAATGGGTGGTACTGGAAACACTTTTTGCTAATGCTGGCAAACCGCCACAAATAAGTATTCCACCAATAATTAATTTTTAATTCCACGGGGACCCACGATTTTGTTGTTCCACTATTAATATCTGTCTGAATATGTTAAAATATTTGACCAACAGAAATTCTAAATGCTCGTGTGTCCATTCATGCCTGTGTGTCCATTCATGCATTCATTCATATTTTTGTTTTTTTTTAACAATAACATTCTTTCATATTGCAACATGATTAAAAAGTACTTTTATTTTCTTAATGCGATTGTAATACATATTTCTAATTCAAACAACTTTAGAGCTTAGGAAAACAAAAACTTTTCTTTTTTTTTGCATAACCCCTAGATTTTTCAAGTCTATTCTAGAATATTGCAATGGAATGACTTTCAAACACACAACACAATTTTTTATTTACGTTTTCTAAGGATTGCAACAAAAGAAAATAAAAAAACTATGAAAGAAGAATATAAATGTAAATAAAAGAAACTCTTTACTACGATTAAGTGACAGTTTCTCTACCTACTACCTGAAAATAAGATGTACAAATCAACATTCCATTGTAGCTGCTACTCCCACTGTTCTATTAAAATGTTTAAACCAATATAGTTTTGCATGCACAATTTCATCTCCTTTTTCCGGTAGGCAGGATAATCGTTTTTTTTTTCCAACTCTTAAGCTGACATAATCTCAAAGACTAAATTGCTTTAAGGTTGTTTTTAAATGAATTTAAGCCCATTCAAATAGTCCCGCCAACATGATACAGGTTAATGCTATAACAATCACTGACACCTATGTACGAATGTGTGTGTCGGTGTGTATTATGTACATATATGTTAGCTACACATAGTTTTTAAGCTGATTATGTAAAATTTATGCAAATCTCACACAAAACTATTTAGAAAGAGATTTTAAAGATTTCAAAATTAAACGTTTAAACAATTGATTTTTAATTTTCTTGCTGCTACATATTCCTGTGTGAAAATAACAAAAAAAAAATTAAAATAATACAATACCCTGGAAAAATTGCAAGGCACCATTTTTTTGGAAACCAGTACAAAGGGTGCGTTCGAAATGACTTAACTAAATTCCAGTTTATAAATATCTATAAATTCTAGAAAAAATCAAATATCCAGCTTTTTTCATGTGAGATATTTACAATAAACACTGTAAGATATGGTCTTCAATTAATCGATACTTTTGTTTTAAACGTTTATTGGTGCAAATATCTATTTGCAGTTTTTTCTTAACCGATTAATCTTAAAAAAAATTTTAAATAATATATAAATCGTGTAAATCGCCTTACAAGTTTTCATTTTATAACCTGCGGGAAATGTTTACCTCAGATATTTGAAACAAATTTAACATTCATATGTAAGCAATAAATTTCGGTTATTTTGAGATAAGTTAACAGGTCTCAATGAGTTAGATAGAAAATCTTGTTAATCGATTCCTCGAGTAATCGCCTCTATTTCAAATAATTATTAGAAACGAACAATAAAAAAAGTTTAAAAGTTTTTTTAAGCAAACTCTTAAGCAAATACGATAGACAACTTTTGTTTTTATACCTTTTAAGAATTCGTTGCACTTATTTTAAGTCAATGTTGTATAATAAGTTAATTCTGTAGAGGTTCTGACTTTTCTTAAAACTCCCAAGAACAATTCAGCTCTACATAATGTTCCACTAGTCAATTAAATGGAATCCGAACCCATTTATCTAAACTTAAATATAAGATACAACTAAATAGTTCTAGTTCCCGAAGTGGTTACCGGTTACTTTGTGAATAAACAAAAATCATCGGTGTTTATCACAATTTATTTATAAATTTTTTTGTTTTACTTTTCAAACTGCCTTTTTAAAGTTGTCTGTCCGAATATAAAAATAACAAATTAATTTATTTGTCACTTTAATTTTCCCTTTATTAAGTTGAGCCTTACGGCTTGAGATACTATCCCTTTGCTGAGGAATATTTCAAATGCAGTTTGCCTACTAAAAATGCTTTATTTACATTAACCGCTAATTATTATTGCTTTTGTTTTATACCAACCTTTAAAAAATTTTAAAATTATATCTATTTTTAAACGTTTTGTACTCGAAATAATCAAAAATTGGTAATTTTAAATTATTCTAACATATTCGTTCAATTACACTGTCCAACAAATTAAGACTTTTTGAATGGAACAGAATAGCGACCCCATAATTCTGAAAGGGTATGTTGAGTAGATCATTTTTGTAGAACAAACTTATGGTCCAGCACGTCTGAGTTTTTTTTTTACAGTGGGTCAAGTTTTCATTTTTTGGTCGAAGGGAGCATTATACTATATGAAAAAAATGCTGTAAGTTAATGTCTGAGAGAATTCTTATGGTCAGAGTTGTATTGTGGAATTGTATGAGGATTATTTTTGTGGAAGATCTTAACCCTCTAACTGGTCTCTTTATGGGTCAAATTGACCCTTTTTTCAAGAAAATCAAAAAATATCCTTTAAAAAAGGACATTTAAGGATTAAAATATTCTACGAAAATGTTTGCCGGAAAATTTCAGTGGGGGTCACTGAAAAAAAAATTATAATTTTGTTTTTTTTTGTTTATGATTTTACAATTTTAAAGCCTTTAATTCTTTTTATTTACTTTTGTCTAAAATATTTTTTGAAAAAAAAAAATAAAATAAAAAATTTTGATGCTCTAAAAAAAATAAATTTGAAATTTTTTACTAATATTAGTAATATTTAGTAAATGTTTTTGCTGATTTTAGCAAACAGATTTTAAATTCCACTTTACAAAAAGTTTACTAAAATTTAGTAGCGGCAGTACTACACGTCAGCAGACATGTGTTTCTAAGATATGCAAAAAAAAAAAAAAAAATACCGCTAAGCTCAAATTAGAAAAATTTCCCGTAGTAACAGCAAAATTTTCAAATTTTCAGTTGCCGTTACATACTTTTTTTGACGAGTGTAGCATTTTGATAAAAAAAAGCAAGGTTGGTAGGCAATACGTCGAAATACAGTTATCGATTCAAAATCCTTTCAACTGACTACCGCTTACTTTAAAATATCATTAACGAAATAATCGAGAAAACATTATCCTTAAAAAACGGTTGCCGAAATATTGAAAATCTGTTATTTCTAAAATACCGACACTAAAATAAATCATATTTCAATAGCCTTTATGTACCGTTACCGAAATCGATAAAATATGATTACCGTTATTTTTAAATTTTGGTTTCTGTTAATTTCAAGTGGTTTTTAAATATTTTGCATACATTATGTTGACGAATTTGTTTTATAAAATACAAAACTTATCGGGTTGCGCTAAAAGAACTGAATACCATTATTACCTGGTGCCGAAATACCATTCACCTCAAAATCCAAATATATTAAATTGCGTTACTTAAATTACCGTTATTGCAATAATCTAAATCTTTACCGCATCGTTTAGTTTGCCAACCATGACAGAAATTTTATCGTGAGTTTTTTTTTTATCAAAAAAGAAATTTCCTTTTACATTTTCTTAATTAAGTAAACGTTTTAAATGATATTTTCTGTATGTACAATAACTATCTTTCAACTGGCGACATGATTTCCGCAAATATTTGAACATAGCTTAGGTCGTGACAATTTTTGTCAATATGTGAAAAGTGGGGTTAGGTGGAAATCGCGTTCGTTAATGCATTTGCTTGCTGTTCTTAATGGTGTTAATATAAAGTAAATAAGAATTATTTAATTGATTAAAACACTATGCCGCGAAAATACATCAGGAAAAAAGGAACGCTTATTTGCTTCTAATTAATATTTTTGTCATATTTATTTATACTTTATAATTATATTTTAATAAAGATTAATTGCCGGTGGAAAAAATCCAACTAAAGAATAACTTAATTATGTTCTGTTAGCGTAAGAAGTTATGCTGCGTTTTAACAGGAAAGTTACTCTAGCAGTTAATCCCCTTTTTACTAGTTAAGCACTGCAGTGTAAATTGAGTACTACATCACTAACCATTCTTTGGAATGAATCCTTCAAACGACTGAAAACACTATTGGTGTATGATTTTTAGGAATTAGAAAAATGTGTTACCCACCTTACCCCACCTTCCACTCCCACTACCAATGTGTCAATATTTAAAGTATACTAAACTGCAGTTTAAACAAAATTGTTTCTCGATACACTAAGCAAGTCACAACTCATTTGCTAATTTCAAAAATTACAACAACAACAACAACAAATCCTAATAATTTGCTTCACAGTTTCATTGCAGCCAATTGAAGAGGAAAAACAAAAAAGGAGATGATGTTTTTTGCATTAAAACTAGTTGATCACATTTCTGAACATAACCTCTATTCAGACTGCATCATTGGAATAAACCAACTGCATGACTGAATGAACGAACGAACGAACAAACGTTTGTACCCATTTTGTCAGGCCACTTGTTACAACTTACTCATCAACATTACTCTGTCATATACTCGTATGTATGTACATATGTATGTATGAATGTAGTAGACGACACTAAAACATACTGACATAATAGTGAAAACTTATGCACACATTCATACTGCTAATGCATGGATACAAAAAATGAATGAGTGTATGGCTGATGAAACAAATTAGAGGAGTGGAAAACCTTCATCCCATATAAAATTACATGAATTGCATACACACGTACATGGTAATGCTGTAAATGCATGTTCAGTCATGAACACACATTTGATAACCTTCCTTAAGTCAGGGTAACACAAGGACATCAACAGCAACAGCAACAACGACAGCAACAACAACTTTGGAAAATAAAGAGCTTTACATTATGACCAAAACCAATGAACCAAATCTCCCTTTCCACAAAAAGAATTTCCCTGCATTGAAAAGCAAAGCAGAACAAGAAAAGTAAGCCAAAAAGAATATTCCATAATATCGCTTGGATACGCTTCATTTGTACAGGGAATCATATATGTAGTACGTGCTTGAGTACATTTTATGTCTGTATTTGTGAATGTGTGAGTTTGTTTAAAATACATTGGTTACATTGGAAACTGACATCCAGTACTTTGCAAGAGTATGCCTGTTCCTTATTTCGATTTTTTTTTTACCGTGACTTTGTTATGAGAAACTAAAGGTGGAACTACAAATAACTTTATAAAAGTTTTATTTAAAATTCAATTCATGTTGAAACCAACTTATAGAGGAAAAAGGATAAATTCAAATTTTAAAATAAGAAATCTTCCGATTTTAAACTTACTTTATAAAGAAAGGAAATCATTCTTTAAACTCTGCGACATCAGATGAAATTAAAGAAACGCGTCAGCAATGAATTTTAAAATTCAACACTGTGCAAATGCGTGTATGCTCTCCATTCATCCTCGTCCCCGTCCTCATCATCATCATCATACACGAATGCAACAATGTGTTGTAAAGCGGTAAAAATCACATGATGATAATGATAATATTATACATATGTAATATAATTTCAATGGCATAGTTTTGCAATTACCCGTTCATTGGAACGTACTTACGTATGTATGTATTATATTTATACATCCGTGTGTGTATTGGTTTTATCAAATGCATACAAGAAGCATACAATATACATTGTATTGTAAGAAGTACAATACGACGCTTGAAGCCAAAAAAAAAAAACGGAAAAAAGACTTAAACAATAAGGAAATGAGTGAAATCAAGTGTAAATGAATTAAAGAACATGTGTAAGAGGTATTCCAGACCAATTGTAAAGTTTAAAAGAATGTAAATTTGTCTGATCAAAATGAGTTTTTTTTATTATTTTATATATTATTCTTATATGGTTACTTGTATCGAATAGGAAGACGGCGGCGAAATGGACGATATTGACCTATTGTAGCATAGGGAATCTGGAAGATTTTATGGTAATTGGTTTGTAGTTCTTTCATTAGGATGTGGGGGAAACTGAGGGAATCGCAATTGTCCTTATGGCCTACGCTTATCGGGCTCCCTTTCTGATTCACTCACTCACTCAACATCGCCCAACCCAAGCCCCTGGAACTAGGATCCCTCTCCGGTGTAACATATGTATATGTATATCCGCTATGATGCGGTTTTTAAAAATTATTATTACCTGACCAAAACCCATTTGGCTAGAAACCTGCCCAAATCCATATGCCTAGATACCTGAAATGTTAAATATGCAATGGCGTATGGGCAAACTCATTGATAAGTTATATTTTGAATTTTAGGACCTGTTAACGGCCTGTCGAAACAACTGGACCTATGAAATTTTGTATGAAGATTCCTCCTCCGGTATAGACATCAGCTAAGATGGAATTTTTGAAAAATCATACACAAAAGGGCGAAATTCTCCTCGACAGCTTGTACATATCCCTTTGGCTAGAAGCCTGAAATTTTATACACCTGTTTCTTGTGGTATAGGCTAACCACTGATTCTTGGAAATTTATAAAAGGGACGTCTTTCGCAAACCCCCTTTGGCTAGAAACCTGAAATTTAAAATATGTGTACTAAAAACCATTTTCATTTAAGGTATATGGCGAGCCCATGTTACGCTAACAACGTATTGGGCTTTGCCCGCGGTTTATTCTATAGCATTTTGTATTTTTCATGTTTATTTATACAGAGTGCCAAACTTTTTGCAACGGAAGGGACAAAATGGGGCTCAAAAGTTTGCAAATCTTCAGCATATTATAGGAAAATTTTTATATACATTTTTAAAGCCGCAGTTTTTGTATTTTTTGATAATGTATAAGCGTTTAAATGTCTGTTTTGAAATTAATATGCAATCAGGACACCCTAATGTTAAATGTTTTACTAATTTTGAGCGTTAGTTTTATATAATTTAGTACAATTACACAAAAAAATGTAGTTTTACTAAGTTTAGTTTTTAATGAAGTGCCAAAAATAACAAGAATAAATTTTGTTAACCAACAGACATACTATTTTGAGTGTACTTAATAATGACGTCGTCTTTTTGACATAACTAACTGGATAAATTTTAAACCCCTAATTCTAATTTTTAATTTTCCACAAATTCATAAATGCTTCTGTTAAGTATTTAATATCCATTTCTAAAAACTTTCTCCACCCACTATTAAAGTTAACTAATTCAGTCCTTTGTTTGTTTAAATATTCATTCATTTGTTTATTTATTTATTTTGTAAACATGTAATTAGTAGATAGTTGGCAATTTGTTCGTTAACATTAGTGTTGTTCCATATAAAAGCATCAAAAATAATAATAATTTTCGGCTTATCGTTTCAAAATTAAACGTGATAGTTATATCCGGTATATCAATTTTTATCCCTAGCGGTTCATGAAATATAGCGTCTTAAATTAGGAATAAATCAGATACATTTTCTTTAAGAAAGTTTTATAAAAATAAACTTTTCTCTTGAACTGCTTTAGATACGAGAGTCATCGATGTAGAATTCTAAAGCTATTGAAATACTTTTAATTAATTTTCAATTCAAAGTGTTTCTTTAACACGCGATTTAAACAGAGATTTACGAATTTGGTAATTCCAAAATGAGTATCACCAAAACTCTTTTCCATTTGGTCCACCAAAATTCATTTCCACCAAGTATTTTGATCCGCTGACGCTGTATGCATTTATGTTGTAGTTATTTTTAACCCATGTTTTTTACTAAAATTGAGATTCAAAGAATTTCGGCTTTGAAACATCACAAATTTTGAAACCCCCTAAAGGTACCTTTGTATCACATTACAAATGTGTTTGTCATGTGAATTGAAATGAATATTTAAACACAAACAAATGAAATGTTCCAACAACCCAGCAAAAAATAACGTAAACGTAAAACGATATGGAAGTGTTAATAGGTAAACAATGTCATTTATAAGCTATTTAGACATAATTCGAAAACTTTAAAACGCGTTTTAAAATATTCAACTTGTGTTTTAGGGAGTTTGTGTTCACCTTACACCATCAACGTTCCCTTTATGTCAGTTACATTAGCTGTTGGCAACAATAACCTACTTTACTAAGAACCAAGAGACAATTATTATTGAACTTCCCTCGCAGTTATATGAAATGCAACACTGCTCCCATCAAGTACCAGTAGGCTACTGTCAAATTTTGAGCAAGTTCCGTCATTTACTTTGCGTTTAACAGCTGTTCAAAACATACAACCTCGTGGCTTTTTTTAAAAATGGAAAAAAGTGAATTTCGAGTGCTCATTAAACATTATTTTTTGCGAATAAATACCGACCGTCAATCAAAGCAAGGCAAAAGCTTGATAAATACTATGGGGACTCTGCACCATCGATTTCAATTGTAAAAAAGTGGTTTACTGACTTTCGTTGTAGCCTTGCAAGCACGGAAGATGACAAACATCCTAGACACACAGTTAAGGTTCTACACCCAAAAGAATTGGAAAAATTCACGATACGGTGTTGGCCGATCGGAGATTGATTGATAGATTGTGCTTTGCTCACAATAGACCACCAACGGAATCGTGTGACAGCTTAGTTTCCATGGCAAAAATCCATGAAGTAGAAGTAGGGGGAAACCCCTCATTCGCCTTGTCCTCCGGATTTAGCCCCCAGTGACTATTTCCAAACCTAAAGAAATGGCTCGGTGGGAAGAGATTTAGATCCAACGATGAAGATATTGATCAAACAAATGCCTATTTTATGGACTTTGAAAAAACCTGCTGTTAAACGGAAAGTAAATGACGGAACTTGTTTAAAATTTGATAGTAGTATATTAAAAGGTGGTACTAGATGGGAGCAGTGTTGAACTTCATATAACTACGAGGAAAGTTCGAAAAGTCACGGAAGTATTGATCCGCCCTTGTATAACGTTGAAGGAAATATATAAATTATTTTTATTTGCCAAAGGTTCCATGCCCATCTTACCCAATCCCCTTAGCTCGTCCGAACAAGTTTATTGGCAAGCTGTAACATTTTTACATCATATAGAAAAAGTTCAAACCATAGAAAAATAAATTAAACGGTTCACCTTAAACTTACTATGCTCTTTCCAGATCGCATTTTGCGTCAGATGAACATAAATACAAAAACAAATTGCAAGCATTCAATTGTTCGCCTCACGTAGAACGTGAGCATATCTCATCATAATGTTACTCCGAAGTCACAAGCAACTGCAAAAGGATGCCCTGGATATTTCCTCTGCAGCAGGTTGATGTTTATTTTTTTTTTTTTAATTTCAATCGCGTTTTTCTCGAAACTCTTTTAAAATCGGTAGTCATGATTATTAACCAATCTTGTTAAAATTTGGCCACTTCTGACATTATCTAATGGCCTTTTTGAGCCTTTGAAAGCCACTTATACCCTTAAGTCAATACACTATAGAATCAAATAAAAGGCATAGATAGATATTTTTAATTAGTCATTCAAACACGAAACTAAAAAAATATATGGATTTTCAGTAGTTGATATCTTCAGTTATATGTTGTATTTTATATTTTCTGATTGAAAAAACTAAAGTTTAAATAATTCCTTTTCGTTTTTTTACATCAAAATACAAAATTATTTTAATACAAATTACAAGAAATTGTATAAATATACAAACGCGAGTTTGCAAAGTCTATGCAAATAAAAAACTTTTTAAAACAAACTACAAAATTGTTTTTTATAAGGTTTTGTCAGTTAAATATTAAAGATTGTTTTAAACGACTTCCGATTGTTCTTACTACTTTTGCTGATTTTTTAAACCAAAAATTGAAAATAAATAATAATATAATGGGTTAAATATAATCAGTAGTCCCATGTTTAATTGTGTTTTCAATTAATCTAATGTGTATTTCAGAATACTACTGCAAATATATTTACCTTCCACGTTTCCAAATGATGTAAAGTTATTTTACTGAATGACTTAATGTCACTTCAGATAATATATTCTATAATGACATCTGCTAAGTGAACAAATTTCAAAGGTAGTTCTTATTTTTTACACTCTCTAGGGTGTAACTTTATTTATTAAAAGAAAGTTATCAAATGTCAAAATTTTAAAAGCCCCAAATACATAAAAGAAAAAAAAAAACAAATAAATAAACATTACTTCTGATTAACATTAGACAAAATGAAAAATTTGTAAATATATTTTTTTTTTGTTCTGTTTTATCGTTCGTCTCCGTGTTGCCAATTAAGTGGATTTGTACTTAACTTGAAATATCCTTTAATGATACCATGTCATGGAAAACGACAGCTACAACTCTTAATAAATTCAATTAATTTTACCATCCAATTAATTTACCATTCTGACAAAAAATGTTGCATTTTTTCGGAACTTTTTTTATAAAATTTCTTTTTGTGCATTAAAAAATAATCAAAAGTAAGAGCGGACAAATTTGGTATCAGGTTAAAGGTATTTAAAAAACCTATTTAACAAACACGGATATATAACTGATTATAATACTTTTGAAAAGACGAACTATTTCTGATGTTATTATTGTTTATGTTTTGATCTACAGTTAGTTTTTAGAATCCGTTATTTCAAAAAAGATAAGAATAAAAATCAACACACGAAATAAGCTGTGACATGAAAATTATGTGTTTGTTTAGTTTTGCTTTTAAAAAATCGTTCAATGTTGATATTTGTGTAATTTTTTTTAGTGTTTTATATTGAAGACTAAATTACCTACAAAACTGCATCATTTATTTGTGGAGTTCAGAATAAAATATACCAATTTTATGCTTGATTTTTCAAAAATGTTCCTCACACGAAATAAGCTGTGAGCTGTGTATGTAACTTATACTCAGTATAACTAAAACGCAATATAGCGTACGACATAATTGTTTGCATTAACTCCCTTATATAACGAGTGATTCTGAAAATGTATATTCGTATAACGAATAGTTGCAAAAAATATAAAGAAAAAGTTTGAAAAAGTTTGAAAAAATTAAAAAATCTAAATAAGAATATAACTGAAGAATTTGTTGCTTCTGATCCTTCTAGTTTAGGCTTATAACCACTATTGGATTGCATTTTGACATTTTTAATAATCTCAGAAAATTTAGAAATGCTAAAGGCGAAGTAAAATTCATACAAAAACGATATAACGAAATATTTCGATACAAAGAATGGCATGGAATACAAAATCAAAATCTTCATTTGAACCGTTAAAAAAATATATAAATCACATTAAAAATTTGTAAAACCATTTCAAAGAACAATTCTTCTCTTTCAAATATTTTTCAGATATCCCATTTCCTTTCAGAGAAATCTTATGTTTTCAAAATCATTTTATGCAGAAATTCAGGGTATCAATATATCATTAAATCAGAAATTTAGAAAACCCTCTGAAAAGGGAAAGTTTTTAACTTAAGGTCATCATATAGCGATAACCCTTAGGGCGAAATTGGGACTCAACGTATTTATCAAAATCTTAAGTCATTGAGAAAATTGCAAGGAATTAATTCTTTACAAAAACGTTGAATTTTAGAAAAATCGACGTTGTAAAAGATTTTGCTTTTTATCGCAACTGCTTTCTGTGACATCTCAAATAAATAAATAAATGTATAATCAAGAAAATAATTTTTGGTGTTTGAACTTTCGAGTTAAAGTTCATTCCGATGGGTAATGGAAGAAATTCCCCTAATAAATGGGTCATGATCGAATTTGTGTAATCAAGGATAAAATGTAAAATATTCTGGTGGCAACTCTGACGGCCAATGCAAAGTACAAAAAAAAAATAAAAATAAAAAATACTGTTAATGATGTCTCATTGAATTTGCATGATGACAGTGTTGTTCGTAAGGCATAATCCAATACGAGACTACAAATATATTCATGAAGGAAAAGAAATATTGTAACTAATCGAATTTAAGACTTGTTAAAATCAACTTTTTCGTTCATTTCGTTTTCTGCTTCAATAGAGTTATTAGTCTCCTTGCTTTTGAGTTTGTGTAAAAGGAATAAATCAGGAATGGAGTTGAAGTTTGCTAAGATGATTTACTTGGCTTGATTTTTGTTTTTTTTTTTTAACTTTGATTAACTTTATTTATTTACACTTTTAAGGGCGTTTAACTTTAAAATTTTTAGGTAAATTTAAGTTTCGGCTTACTTTTAAATTAGTTACATAACCTAAAATATATTTACTATACGAATTAAATTTCTTGAAGCTGACAAATGCTTTTAAAAAGTATACATATACAGTTTGAAATGGTTATACATATATTGTTTTATATACCCAGCAAAAAAAAAAATCGATTTGGTAAGAAGCATTTTGACTTCATGCGAACAATAAAACCGTTTTAATTTATTCTGTCTTTCTTTTGAAGAAGTAATGAATGCAGAGATTTCTTTAACTAATTTTACGATTTTCTAATGGGTTTTTTTTCTACAGGGATATTTCGCAAATATACCGAGAACTGTGAGTAGTGAAATCTCTCCCTGAAATACGTACACCCTGGTACGATCTGTTCGAATAAACATTCTGTTATCGCTTTAAAGATAACTTAAATAAAATAAAAAAATAACAACCTGTTATCAAAAATTTTCACATAATTCTTTTGTTTCACCACTAAAATCCTAAGATACAAATTCAATATTTACTTCAATCACACCATGACGATGTCTCTCACGTCGTAAAAAACGTTCTCTTTCTTTTGTATCTGCAGATTTCAAAGGTTCAGCAACTTTTCAAATTGGTTTTTTGCGATTCCAATTGAATTTATTTGCAAATCCAATTAGTTTTAGCAGATTTCCCAATTGGATTTAAAAAAAAAAAGGTTTAAAAACAGGGAAATTTACTCAAATTTTTGCAGAAATCAGGGAAATTTGCTCAATTTTCCCCTGTTTTCTCCAAGTTTCCGAACCTTTGTATTCTGTATAATATTTTATTTGGCCGCTGACGGCGTTGCATCCTCTATACTATTCTTCCTCTATGCTTCAATATGGATTTTAAAAGTTTTCAAAAGTTGTTAGCTACATACATCTATGGAGACGAGGCCTGATTTTATTGCATCTTAGATGCCATGAAAAAAGCGGAATTGAGACCAATTAATTGGGACATCATATCTCCGGGAAGTGGTTTAGGAATCGCTCGGCAATTAGATAACGCCTTCCTAGAGTTTCTAGGTATGCAGTGTTTTTTTACTGGGTAGATAGTTTACATGTTAAGAAGGTTTTGTTAACAAACTGTTATTTGTTGCAAAAAAAAAATAGAGCAGTATCCAATTAATTCTAAATCTCAGTCACGTTTTTTTTCTTCTTTCAAGTAATATTTTATAAGTTACAATGACACCGATATGCAAAAACTTATTTGAATAAAACCATTTCATATGGTATGTATTAAAGAGCACTGCATGTATTTAGAATAAGAGACTATAAATAAATTTATTTTTCACCCATATTCTCCTGAAGCTTGATAATTTTTTTTAACGAAATTTGTATTTTTCTGATTATTTGTTATCCTACCGTGCCCTCTAGCGAAAGTATTTGCAAACAAAGTCATTACTTTTTGTTTGAGAACTAACAGAATCACATCAGGACGCAGTTAAGGACATATTTTTTTTTTTTTTTGGCAAAACAAAAAAAATTCAGTCTGGATAAGAAATACGATCAGTTTTTGAAATAACATACAACTGCTTCTTTTTTATTTTCCTTTGACAAGCAAATACAAACAAGTTTTTTGATCACATACTTTAGGTTGAGAAATTAGTGAAACCCATCGGAAAACGAAATTTTAAAATTGAGTGCTCGTATAATGGTGAAATATGGCTGAGCCGAAGCAATCTAGAACTATTAGTACAAAACTGCTAAACGGCTTGTTACAGTGTGACAATTCAAAATGAAGTATAAAAACATACTTTCAAATCAAATTAAAAAAAAAAACAGTTCCTTAAAATACTCATTGTAAAATACTTATTTCAAATTTCCCTGCTTTTATTCAAGTTTCCGACGGTGTTTCTAATATATGTAAAAAAACAGAAAACTAACCGATTATATGTAGCGGCGTAGATACAATAATGTATTTAAAGTAATGTAAAACAACAAAACCTTACACTATACTCACAAAGTAAATAAATTTCTTAAAATTCGGAATAATTATAGAAAAACAATAACTCAAGAAAGGTTATAATGCAAACTCGTATCTTTTTAATGACAAAATTCAGTACTTACATTGTCAAAATTCGATAATTATCACAATATTTGTCAAAAGTTGTTCCTGGAATTGTGTGTATTTTGTTATTGTAACCAATTGCACTGTAAAAAAGGATTTATCAAGTAGGATATGCACAGGAAACCGACCTGTCAAATAAATACAAAAGAAAGAAAAATCAAAATGATGATTATAAGACAATAACAGAAAAAATAGAAATGAAAAAAAAAACACTTCAAAAAAATTATTTGTATAAATTTTCTAATATGCACTCAGTTGACCGGTCACAGGGCATGTTCTTTGAAGTCAATTGACGTAACATTTCCGTAAAGTAAATACAAATTGAAAAAAAATACATAAATAAAATGGAAAACTGTTTTTAAATAAAGAAAACCTTATTAAAATGCAGAAACCACAATAAAAACAATCAAAATTTAAGACAATTGTATTAAAAAAAAATCAGTTTAAATAAACTTTAATTAAAAATTGAATTAAATTTCAATTATTATAAATAGAAACGCTTGTACAATAAAAATTAAATGCAAAACAATTTAAAAGCGAAGAAATTTAAAGTGCTTTTACACACATTAGTGATATGCGTCCCAAAAACTTCTACAGATAATTGGTCGCAACCGCGATGTATAAAATTTTTTCTTATTTTGTTGAATAGTGTAATATTAAATAAGATTTTAAGTCCAACTAAAAACAACTAAAGAGATAAACAATAATTAAAAAACAGATAATTAAATTTGTATTTTAATAAATTAATTTATTGCAGACAGATTAGAAAAATCGAAGTTTTCTCCAGTGGGAAAGGTAACAAAGTATGCAGATCGGTCCTGTTTTTATCAGTCCCGGAACAGGTGCACGAACTTCAACTGACCCATTTCTTCCCAGAGTAAAACAAAAACAAATAAATAGGAACCAACAAGAGAGAGCGGGAGAGAGAAAAGAGAGCGGGAGAGAAAAGAGAGCGGGAAAGAGAAAATAGAAAGCAGGAGAGAAAAGAGAGAGCAGGAGAGAGAGAGAGCGCGGGAGAGAAAAGAGGGAGTGAGAGAAAAGAGAGAGCGGGAGACACAAGAGAGCGAAAAGAGAGAGCTTGAGAGAGAAAAAAGAGAGCTGGAGAGAAAAAAAAAGAGAGCTGGAGAGAAAAAAAAAGAGAGCTGGAGAGAGAAAAAGAGAGCGCAGGAGAGAGAGAGCGCGGGAGAGAAAAGAGAGAGTGAGAGAAAAGAGAGAGCGGGAGACACGAGAGAGAGAAAAGAGAGCGGCAGAGAAAAAAGAGAGCGGGAGAGAGAGAAGAAAGCAGGAGAGAGAAAAGAGAGCTGGAGAGAGAAAAAAGAAAGCAGGAGAGAGAAAAGAGAGAAAAGAGAGCAGGAGAGAAAAACGAGAGCGGTAGAGAGAAAAGAGAGAGCGAGAGAACGGGAGAGCGAGTAAGAGGAAGAGAGGTAGTTCTTAGCATCAGCACGAACTCGTTATACCCTGACCACATAGACCAACTAGATAATTAATTGGTTAATATTCCTCAGTAATATTAAGGATAATTAGCAAACGAAAAATAATACAAAAAAAACTGAAATCTTTTTATATAATAATTAGAATAGGATTGTTTCTTGGGCATATAGGAAATTCATAAAGATCTAACACATTATAATTATAACGGATGTTAACCTTTGTCCAGATACTTTTTAATATGAGTATTTTCACTATGCATTGGTAGTGTAAAAGAATACAAAAACAAATCACAACTCAACTCAAGTGTTGTATCCCTGCCACGTATCCTTTTAATTTAGTATACAATCTATAACTGAAACAACAAGAAAAACTGGATTTTTATGCAAAAGCAGTTGGTAGCTGTAATCCTTTAAAACAACAACAACAACTGCCATAAAATGGATATACAATGTTGTATATCTTTGATGCAAAAAAAAAAAAAAAACCAACTACCACAATAATCATACAAGGAAACTGTAAAGAAAAATAGAGCGGTTTTTATCAACAAAAACAACAAAAGGAACTAAAATATTTCAATGAATAATATATGTAATTGTCACTACAGTGTGAGCTACAGAGAGTGAGAAAAAAAAAACACGAGTTAAGCATTGATTAAAACAAATTATAATCACTTTTGCATACCACTTGTACTTTATTTATCTTGCTGAACTTAGAAAATGCAAAAAAAAACAACACAGGGCAGAATTTTTGACACAATTAACACAAAATATTCATTCACCAGAACTTCAAAATCCCTTTCATGCATTTAATCAACTTTGCATTTAGCAAACACGCCCTCATATTTTTCTACACTCTGCAAGGTGTTAATGAATGCAAATTTTATGGTTTTAATTTAATTGTTGTTTCATTCAAAATGAATTCTAGGAATTCAATTGACATCAAATTCAATTCAATAGTTTTTCTTTCACTTTGGATTGCAACAATTTTCCAGCAACATTTCAAATTTTGCATTTATTCGTTTCTATAGAATTTTAAACTCATAAATATGCGTCTTGTTCCCATTTATTTTACCTTATTTCACGTTATTTTTTTCTTTCTTTCTTTCTCTCGTTTGCAATTGAATTTTGTACTTCATTTAAACTGTTTGCTTTGAGGGGGTGTTTGTTTTGTTGGTTATAAATAAGTTGAAAAAGTTGCACTTGCTAAAAGATTATAACAAAATGTGTTGAGTTGATTATAATGTATAGTTGAAATTGAATTAAACATTTTTAAAATGTTCACTAAATGCGTTTAAAAAACGCAAAACTTTTGTTACCGGGCATATTTGCATACAAATCAAAAAAATTATGTCAAGCAATTGCCAAATCGATTATAGAGAAATGTCAAAATGATGTTAACTACACTGTAGTGCAGAAATGAATTTTATTTCTACCTGTAATAAATAACGAAAACCACTAGTGACATTTGATGGCAGACATCATGAAAAGAGCCGATTGCATGTCGACGATATAAACGATATTGCAATAAGATTGATATTAAGTGTCTTCACTTGAGATCAGTTTGACAATTGCTTGCCATTATCTTACGCAGAAAAAAATTACAAAATTCTGTTTATATTATTAAAGACCATTTTTGTAAATACATATAAAATGTTTTTTAAAAAGGCACCAACAATGATATTTATAAATACAATAAACTTTTTGCTATTTTTTTGAAACTTCAATTTTTATTTTTAAAAAATTTGTTTATGAACAATAACAATTTACAAAATATTTCAATGAAAGAATTGTTAATAATTCTTTCTTTTTGTGATACTTTTGTCTATGGATTGTATGGTGTATTAAAAAATTTGAGTTAAATTTTAGTTACTTAAAAATTACAATTTGAAACAAAAAATTGTTATAAATTGAATTTTAACAAGATTGTACCTACACACAGAAAACGGATTCATTGTGACAACCAAAATTCATGCCTACTGCATAGTTTGTTTGCAGCAACCGAATTATTCGGTTGTCGAAAGCAAATGTAAATAAAATAAATAATATTTATTTGAGGAATGAAACAAATGTGTAATATAACATAGTAATGTTCTTACAATGTAGGGTGTACTATTTTTTTATTTCTGAAATACAATTGACAATTTCTGAAATGCAATTGACAATTTCTGAAATACAATTGACTATTCTGATATACAATTGACTATTTCTGAAATACAATTGACTATTTCTGAAATACAATTGACTATTTCTAAAATACAATAGACTATTTCTGAAATACAATTGACTATTTCTGAAATACAATTGACTATTTCTGAAATACAATTGACTATTTCTGAAATACAATTGACTATTTCTGAAATACAATTGACTATTTCTGAAATACAATTGACTATTTCTGAAATACAATTGACTATTTCTGAAATACAATTGACTATTTCTGAAATACAATTGACTATTTCTGAATACAATTGACTATTTCTGAAATACAATTGACTATTTCTGAAATACAATTGACTATTTCTGAAATACAATTGACTATTTCTGAAATACAATTGACTATTTCTGAAATACAATTGACTATTTCTGAAATACAATTGACTATTTCTAAAATACAATAGACTATTTCTGAAATACAATTGACTATTTCTGAAATACAATTGACTATTTCTGAATACAATTGACTATTTCTGAAATACAATTGACTATTTCTGAAATGCAATTGACTATTTCTGAAATACAATTGACGATTTCTGAAATACAATTGACTATTTCTGAAATACAATTGACTATTTCTGAAATACAATTGACTATTTCTAAAATTCAATTGACTATTCTGAAATACAATTGACTATTTCTGAAATACAATTGACTATTTCTGAAATACAATTGACTATTTCTGAAATACAAATGACTATTTCTGAAATACAATTTGACAATTTATGAATTACAATTGACAATTTCTGAAATACAATTGACTATTTCTGAAATACAATTGCTTATTTCTGAAATACAATTGACTATTCTGAAATACAATTGACTATTCTGAAATATAATTGACAATTTCTAAAATACAATTGACTGAAATACAATTGGAAAAGGTGTAGATTGAGAACATACAAATATAAATTAATATTCAAGTTTGTGTAGTAGATATTACTGCCGTTAGTGCCGACATTCTATGATTTTGAATAGCAATTGTTATGAGTAAAACAACAAATTACAATCCATGATAATCCGTCTATGAAATAACCCAGCCCGTGCCTCAAACAATCTATTTTTATAATTCGATATTATTTCAATTTTAAAATACTTTTTGTAATCCTTTAGCCCTTACTAAAGTGTTACTTGTTTGAAAATACATTAAACGTGTCATTGTTGCCGCATACATGCATGCGTGTAAAGGTACGTCTGCCTTCCTGCATGCATGCATATTGTTGTAAACTATTTAAAACCATTCAAATCGAAAGTTTTAACTTACTTAAGATTAAGACTTATACTTGCACGTGCATCTTATTTTAAATCCATTGTGAATGAATAAATATGCAAATGTATGAATGAATGAATAATATTCACTAACACAGTTATATAAATTCATTTTGTATTGAAAGAATGCATGTGTAGTGGTGGTTGTACCTATGATATGAACACATTATAAAACAGCATAACAATGCAAAATGCCTAAACAACTATCAATACTACTTGCGTCACATAAATGTTGTATCGTCACCTAAAATCCGAAAGACCTTAACAATCAACCCTATTATCCTTTTCAATGAAATGCAAATAATGTTAAATATAAATATTTAAATAGCTAACTCACAACATTAATTCGCTAAAAACAATCTAAGATACATATTAAATTAATTGAAAACACAATTAAAAGAGGATTTTACATTATGTTCAACCCACTTTGTTATTTGTTGTCTACACTGGCCATCAAAATGTTGGTAAAGGGTTGGAACTATTTCAGGTATTACCTGGAAAAGGGTATTCTTTAACCGTTGCTTTACTTTGAAACCAAAAGTAATACGTTTAAAATATTGTGATGTATCACCACTTATCTGAAAGTTATGAGTTACACTACTGTACTTAATTAGACACTTAAAAATAATGTGTTGCTGACACAGTGTAAAGTAATAACTGATCAAGAAGGATATTAATATTGGGCTTTTGGTATTGTATTGCTTGTTACTCGAGGTATTTGCTGGGAAATTTTCTTTACTTTTTCGTACAAATCTGAACATTGGGCTAATAGGTCGGCTTTTCTTCCAGATATATTCGGTGCTCTTTTAAAACTTTCCCGAACTTAACAATATCCTGCCTGCGCACCTTTTTTCTTCTTAACTGATGTCTTCCATCTGTATTTATTGATTTTTAATGTAGTGAAGGGCAACACACATACCATTCCACTTACGCTTGTGAGTAAAGCATCAGAAAACGAAATTCAACTTGATGTTCACTAGTTCAAGAAAGCAACATCCGAACTTCAATTATTGTCAGCCACACTAATAGGCTTTTTACACTGAACAACATATTTGTGGAACGCATGAAAGATGTTGAAAACGTGAAACATGTGTTTACATGGCAACATCTTTCATATGTTATTTATTCAGCTGTCAAAAAAAATTAAAGAAAAAGACGCGTAATTTTTGTTAAAAATAAAAAAAGGATTTAGAGAAAGCATTAATCATTGGAGTTGTTTGTTGTTGCTTTGCAAAAACAAACCCGAATTTTAATGCAGTACATTGAAATATTAAAGGCCATTCTGGAAGATGATGCTGAAGAAGAATTTTGGTAGACATAAGAATGAAATTCTTACATGTGCCGCTTATTTTCCTTTGTTAAATACATTTTTTTTGTTTATTTTCTGCAATGCCAGTTTGCTAGTGATGGCACAAATAAAATCGATATTTATTGACATTTTTTTAGTGATGACACTTAATATAACGAAATATGTAAGATGGAACAAAATGAGAAAGGATCATTTTATGTAGATGTAGAAAGTTGTAGAATTTTTAGCCTGTATAATTCTTATGGGAAGATGTTAAAATCTTGGTGAAAGATGTAGCTCAGTGGAAAAAGGCTATAAGTATGTAGTTTATAGTGTACGTGTGGGGCCGACATCGCGCAAGCAACATTTTGTAGCCTATACACGCGACTTATATAATTACTGATGCAAACACAAGATTTTTATATTTTCAATATAACAAAATCAATTTTTTTTTTGTTCAACGGTCAGAATAAGATGAAAATATAATTTAGGGATATAAACTTAAGCTAGTGTTTTGTGATAAAGAGAGATTAAAAAGTTATAAATAAAACAAGTAAAAAAGGCTTAAATTCGGCTGTACCGAATCTTTGAATACCCTCCACCAATGTTCTCTATTGTTTTTGATACAAACAAAGTTAAAAACTTTTGAAGTAAAATTAAGGAGGTGAAAAACTTTTTTGGATGCGGAAACGAATTTTTTTACGTGAAAAAATTTTTTTAGGTGAAAAAAAATTTTTGTGGTGAACAAAAATTTTAGTGGTGAAAAATATTTTTTGAGGTGAAAAATATTTGAGGTGTACAAAATATTATTAATTTCTCAGCAATTGGTGAAAAATATGAGAAAATATATTATATACCAGTCGCTACTATGAAATTGTATTAAAATACACCAATTTGTATGGAAATTTTAGAGGTAACTTCACATTTTCACCCATAACTTTTTAACCGCTAGACCGATTTTGCTCATTTTCAATACCAAACTGCTCGGGAGGATGTGCAACAATCTGGGTAAAAATAGGCACCCCCGCTAGCGTCTTCGCGTCGTGATCGCCATTTCAACAGACAGACAGACGGACATCGCTAAATCGACTTAAAATTGCATAAGGATCACGAATATATATACTTTATGGGGTCTAAAACCTATATTTCGACATATTACAAACGGAATGACAAACTGATATATACCCTCACCATATATGGTGGAGGGTATAATAAGTAAAAAAGAAATAAAATAATAAGTATTAGAAAAGAATAAGAAAGAGTATAAAAAATATAGGAGGCAATAAATATTCCCTTCACTGTTTCACATTTACATATTTTTGCATATATTCTTTGTCAAATATTAAAAAAATACTTAGGCAAAACTTATGTGTTTTTATTTAAGTTGTCTCTTTGAAAAGAAATTAGTGTCCTTAAGTAGAAAATAATTTTAAATCTGCATGTAGAGCTTATCATAAATACAGGCCCTAAATCAATTTCATGTAAGTTGAGGATTTTTCTTTAAACAAAATATAATGCTGAATTTTGTAAGAGAATTGTATTTCTGTTCTGTCAGAATTTGTTAAGAAAAATATGCGATTTAAAAAAAAATTAAGTTGGGGCTTTGCAGCATTAAGATTTCAAAGATATGCATGTAAAAAATTGCTGCTTGAAAAATTTAATTGTGGACCAAAATGTGTTAATTTATAAAGCGATCTAACATTTTGTTTTCGATTTTTAATTCTTTTAGTTGTTACAGTTTCTTTGGATTTTATGTGGCGTTATATGGGAGGCAAATTTTAATATTGCTTACGTTATTGCTGCTGGTATTAAGAATTTAAATACATACACACACACACATATATACAAGAATGCAAATTACTTATCCCTGCTGATCTGATGCTGGTGTTGTTGCTGAAAGTAAATATTCCTTCTTCTTATGTCCTTATGCTGCTGTTGGTTGGTATTATAACTTCTTGTTCTGGCATTTTCTTCTTGTACTCCTGTATTTATGGCATATGAATGGTTGAAGTTATGCTTTCTTTTTTTTTTTTCTTTCGATTGAATGCAAAAGTTTTTACAGTTTATGCGAATTCTTCTGGTTTGCCTTCAAGCAGTTTTTTTTTTTGTTCATATTTTTATTTTTTGTGTTCCACAACATCTTCTGTATCTTATGAGTATTTTTTCCATTTTTTTACTGCATGTAATACCTTGTAAATCCCTAAAGTAATGATGATGGCATTCCTTTATGAATTCTTGGGTCTATTATTCGTGGTTATAAGCAAAAACGAACTAAATGTATGTAAAATATTTGTACAGTCCGTGTCACAAGAAAAATCTCCTCATATTTGCTTAACGTAACAAAATATGATTCGTAGCTATTGCAGTTTTCACTTTGATCATTTTTAGGTTAAGTGACTAAAGCTTTGTTTTGGTTCAAAATGAAAATTTAGAAATACAGTCACTTTCTTGACGAGAAATAAAATCAATACGAGTATTGAAACAAAAAATTACATGCAACACAATAGCAAAAAAAAATTAATTTATGTTGTTTTGCAGGCATTAATATTATAGAATATTGTTCTTCCCGAAGTCCAAAATTCTAACTAAATATATGAAGAAATAAAAAAGAAAACTATTTTTGTATTTTTAACTACAAAAAATTAGAAAAATTAATATAATTTAATTCTAAATTAGAAATATTTTCCCATTTGAAATTTATTGCAAACTCATTTTAGTGTACGGTACTGTACATACATACAGATGAATTTTCTAATGTGTTTTGATATTGAAGAAAGTGTAGTTGGTTTCAGAAAAAGAAAAATATTTTAAGTCTATTTTATTTCGATTTGCTCTTGACATGGTTATTTGCATCAAATAAACATTAGTTTCGAATAAGAGTGAATAATATATATTATGATAAGAAAAAAAAAAAAGACAACCGTGGGTTCGAATAAGTTTAAAATGAGAGATTAAAGGAGGTTCTTTTTTTTTGACAAAATATGAATATTTATTGTAAAGTCTCTGATATTTGTGATTTATTTAGAGACGATAATCGGGTATCATTATTTTTTGGACCGCGAGTAACGATACCTCCTTGCCTTCTGCATTACCTTAAATTATAAAACAGTTAAAGATGTCACAAAAAGTGTATTTGGTAATTTAGAAATACACTGTGCTTCACAAATACACTGTGCTTTAGTTATAAATAAACATGGTTGGCAAGCACGAATTGTAAAATACTATTACCGAAACCTTTTCTATTACCGAAACCTTTTCATACCTCAAAGAAAAATAATTTTAAATTTTCTATTTCAAAAGCCAGCTATTGTTGTTGTTTACACACATACATAAGGGTTAAGCCAGTGACATTAAGTGAAGTTGTAAAAAAAAAACTATAATCTTAAAATACCACTAAAATAACGAATAGTAACCGAATATTCGTGTCATCTCTAAAAATAATCCGTTTTTTTTTTTGGTTTTTCAGTGTAAACTTTTTGTGTAAAAAAAGTTTCTTAAAATGTGGCAATGGAGCAAAGTGCCGTGCGATGATTACCGACTTTTTTTGCCAAAAATGGAAGAATTGGACTTGGTTGACGTGTGGTTTCAACAAGATGGTGCCACATGGCACGCAATACCATGAGAGGCGAGTTTGGTGACCAATTAGTCTCACGTTTTGAAGCAGTCCATTGGCCGCCAATATCATGCGATTTGACCTCACTAGACTATTTTGTGTGGGGATACATGAAGTCTCTCGGGTACAGGGACAAGCCGGCCCAAACGATTAAAAATCACCCTTTACAAATTACTGTATGAAAAGTAAGTTCAAGTAGAGTGAAATATGTTTTTGTGGCGGTGTTAAAGTGGGATAACTTAAAACTGGTTTTCATGTCAATTCATATTCGTCGTCAGTATCATAATGATTTTGACTAAATACTTTTCCAAATCAAAAAATTTGCATCAAAATTTCATTGATTTTTTGTTGCATATATTGTTATAAATGCATATTTTTGCCAATTAGGCGCGTATTTTTTGTATATTCAAAGAATTTTAATGTAAATTTTTTGCATATTTTGTACTTTTGCACATTTTCTTAAATTTTGAATTATGATTTAAAATATATTTTCAAGTTAAAGGATGAATTTTTAAACTTTTGTATAGCACATACTTAAACAAGAAGCATCGTGTGATCATTTCATTTATATTGGATTTCAGTTTTAATTGAAAACTTTAGAACCAACGCTCAAAAGTAAAAAATATTATTTTTAAAAATCTGCAAATCTTAAGTGTATATTTTTTATTTTTAATACATATATTTTTGGATAAATAGTGCATATTGCAGCACATGATTTGCATGTTTTGCTGCATATATTCAGCGCATATACTTGAACTGATTGAAACGAAGACAACAATAAATATTAGTTTAACTCAACTGGAATACGTTTAACACTAAACGTATGGAAAAAAATACATACACTTTATCAAATGATGTAAAGTTACATGTTGTAAACAGAAAAATATATCACAAAATTTTATTTAATTAAAAATATTCACTAAAATTCAAATTCGATTTCTAGCAATTTGTTTTATTTGAAATGTGTGTAAATTGTCATTTTTTAAATAAAAATTCTTTAAAAGTAAAAATTGAAGTTTCCAAAAAATAACAAAATTTTTTTTGCATTTCTAAAATACATTGTTGGTGCTGCTAAACTACAGATCCGATTGATATATATTAGGTTTTGTTTTTTTTTTCGAATTTTATATAAATATTCCATACAAGTGTTTAAGTAGATTTAGACTTGCTAAGTAGTTATAGATATAGCTACTTAAAAATTAAGAATATATAAAAATGCTACCAAGTCTTAGAAGTTAGTAGCTTTTATTTTTTAAATGTAAACTAAAATATTTATAAAAAAATATTTATTTTTTTTTTGAAGTAGGACATTCAGGATATAAACGCCTAACTCCTTCCCTATTTATATACAGGGTGATTTTGTATAAAATCCATGTTAAGAGATTATAATTTTTACAAAAGATGATCGATTAGATTATAACTTATCTTTTCGTGTAATTGTAATTTTAACAAAAATTTATCATCCCGAAATATGTTTTCTTTAACCAAACTATTCTTAGTCCCACTGTACCATTCGGCTGTTGCTTTCATTGAATAAAATTGAAAAATATGTATTTGAAAAAGTAATAAACATTTATCCTTAAATCCTTAAACCCCTTTCCTAAACTATTGAAGAAAAATATGTTCTACTTTCACAAGTCAAAAGAAAAAATAAAAAAATATGCGTTAGCAATAAAAATTGCATTTGAAATTCTTTACACATACAAAATAGGGAAAAATGTAGTAATTTTTTTTTAACGTGCCAATAAAACGTGCAACATATGCAAAATCCCACGAAAAAAGGAGTAGCAAACAAAAACCAGCAGCAGCAGCAGCAGCAGCATTTAACAAAGCTTTTAGGTTTTACAAATGGTAAAACCAAATTGTAAAACAACAACAAAAAAAGAAATACATAGTCAAGGCCAGATATGAAAGGGAATTTTAATGCCAAAAAGACTGGAATTTACATTAAATCAAAGATTTATAAAGGATTTCCAATGCTACCAATGCTTACACACTAAAAACACAGATTCAAACACAAAATCCTCCATTCAAAATAAAGTTGAATGAAAATGAAATGAATGAAAAATTCTGGCATATTTTTTTGGCAACAACAGGTACGAATCGAAATTTATTCAATACTACGTATATGTGTATGTAGCACTATGTACATATGTATGCTTATCTACTCCCAGTTGGAAATGTCCTAAAGATGTATTAACCATCATATATATGACATAGTCAAGGCCAGATATGAAAGGGAATTTTAATGCCAAAAAGACTGGAATTTACATTAAATCAAAGATTTATAAAGGATTTCCAATGCTACCAATGCTTACACACTAAAAACACAGATTCAAACACAAAATCCTCCATTCAAAATAAAGTTGAATGAAAATGAAATGAATGAAAAATTCTGGCATATTTTTTTGGCAACAACAGGTACGA
The DNA here is from genome assembly GCA_949748255.1 of Eustalomyia histrio. Lineage (NCBI taxonomy): Eukaryota > Metazoa > Arthropoda > Insecta > Diptera > Anthomyiidae > Eustalomyia > Eustalomyia histrio. Next base: position 659,992 of record OX456527.1, on the reverse strand, counting down.
ATCGAAATTTATTCAATACTACGTATATGTGTATGTAGCACTATGTACATATGTATGCTTATCTACTCCCAGTTGGAAATGTCCTAAAGATGTATTAACCATCATATATATGACATTTTCAACTGGGTATGTACGCAAATATGTAGTATGTGTAAATGTAGGCGTTTTTTTTTTTTTGGGCAACATCAAATACATTAAGCTGATTTAAGGGATTTCTTTAATTTTATACAATAAATTATGAATGTAGTTTGGTTTTCTTTCCCAATTCTTTTTGACTGGTATAAATCTAGTCTTAGTCTGGTATAAATCTACAGGTTGTCACTAAACAATAACAAACATATTAATAGAGAAAAAAAATGTATGGGTTTCACAATAGTCGAAAGGTATCAGTAGAGAGGATAATGTGTTGGTGCATGCTGAACTATTTAATAATGACAACCTTAAGAGTTAACACCTGAACCTGCATTACGTGTGCCGCCATCAAAAACACATAAACTAACTAAAGGACTGACTAACTAACTAGTCTCATATTGAAAGGTGGTAAAAGTAGTAGCACATGTACAGATACGAATATAATGGCTACAAACAATACTTGTCATAATCTTAATACTCTCAGTTGTGAATGAATGGGTTGAATTTGCTTTAATGCATGACACGCGACTAGGGTTTGGGGTTAGGGAATTCTCGGGAAAACGGAAAATTGTTAAAAATCAATTTTTTTAACTTCCCTGCGGGAAAAAGGGGCAAGTCTGGTATTGGGACCTGTCCGGTGATAGTTGACAACTGGAACGGTTCCGAAAATACATATCGAGAAAAGGTGAAAAAGAGGACCGGTTACTAAAGTACCTACTACGAAACTAATTTAAAAGCCATGACATGTTCTTTTGGGGAACATGTCACAGTTCCTTTAGGCCAGTCCTGTGACATGTTACAAAGGCCAATTAAACCCCTCCTACGACAAGCCCATGGCAAAGTGACCGTAACCGGTCCCTTTCACAATGAACCGGTCACGTGACTTGTCCTGGGATGGGTCTGTTCCCGCAAAGTTTCTTAATAAAAATATTTTTTTCATTAGAATTTTGTAAAAAAAAGTTTTTAAATAGCAAATTTAAATGTAAAAAAAATCATTAAATTTCAAAACATTTTTTTAACGTCTTTAAAAAAAAAAAAAGTTACCAGACAAAGCTATTTTCTTTTATAAAACAGTGTTGCCCATCACGTGATTCTATGGTTGAAATTTGGTTATTGCCCTACAGATCATATATAAATTTGTGTTCAATTGTCTGTTAAATTTAGTATTAGTAGAATAATCGAATAAATTACCTCCTTAATATACCTGATAATATATTTGCCTATTCCCAAGAATTTTTGTCCAATAGGAAAAAATATGTCGCTTCCTCTAATACGATAATTGAAGCAGAGCCGCAAATAATGTTGCGACAAAATTGAAATTGTTGAGAAATCGAAAAAAAAACGTTTTAAAACTTGTAGGTGTATCCCACTGACTGACTTCTTTAGATTGCATTTTGATAACGAAATCCTGCATAATTCTGCCTAATTTCATTTTAAGTCATAAAAGAGAGTTATTCTAACGGTAATCTGAAAAAACAGGTTTTGTAAAAATTGTCACTTAAAACGTTATTCGCGGCTCCGCTTCAATTGTAGAAACTTATTTTTAATCAGCTCAGCTGGAGGTAATTTTTATTGATCCCAAAATTTTTGATGATTTAATATTTTAAACTGATGTTCTTTGTAAAAATACAACTTAAACTCAGTCTATATTATTTAAACTAATCAAACTAAAGAAAATTCCCGTTACCCGGGAAATAAAAAAAGGTCCGTTAAACCCAAACCCTACATACGACGCATGTGGCACGTGCAGATGAACGTTACTACTACATGCACCTATTATATATTCATGCAGTTTTGTTTAAACTGTTGCTTCTCTTGTCTGCCATAAATAAAAAAAGAGTCTATGAAAACACCCGCATTTTTTCAAAAATTGCATTAATATTCATCTAATGCAACCAGTTGATTTACGTACAGAATATCCAAATTAACTCAAAGACATGTGTTTAATTTGTTTAAATTTGTAACTTTTTTTTACTTTTTTCAGTTAATTTTATATTTAACTTTTGTTAGTGCTGCTGCTTCAGCACCTTTTTTTCTTATCGCACTTAAGGGCATTATTTTTCCCAACCATTTGATGTTAATTAAGTCAAAGTTTTTAAACGCTGCATTAGGGGAAAAAAATAAAGTAAACTAAAGAAAAACCTAGTAGAGCAACAACAACAAAACAAAACTAAAGAAGAACAAAATTAATGCCGCAAAGGATGCCTCTTTAAGCAAAGTCTTTGAGATAAAAAGAGGAGGGTAGGTAAATTAAATGTATGACTACGCAGATGGAATTTATTCTGTTTTCAACTGACTGGAACTGACACTTTTTGGCACAAAGTGCTTTAAAGGAAACATTGGCTGTTTGTCTAACTCTTTCAAAGCATTTTAAACCTTGAACCTCCGTTTGATGTAGACTTTTGCTTTATCTTTGTCGTTAATCATGACCTTTAATTTTAAGAATAACAATTTATATTAGTACTACGGGTTTAAAGTATTGAAATCCATTTAAATTCTAAAATCATTACGAATTAAGGTAGAGTAATGTTAGGAGAACCCAACCACTTAAATAAGTATCAAAAAATGCAGGATATTTTACGCATTTAAATGCCAAACTCACTTATTTTCGTATGTATTCTGACAACTTTGTCAGAAACAGTTTCATAATATTGATGAAACTGTATCTGGAAGTTTTCATAAATACGACCAAGCATATTTGTTTTTCAGAAAAATTCATACATTTTTTGCTTACAATTGTTATTAATTTTTTATTTCCATACTAAACATGTTGAACAACGTCGAGCGTTTACGATCTGTGCACCAAAGCCTGTCGTAAATATAAATTAGCCGATATTTAGATAAAATAAGTATTTTCTGAAATATTTGCCATACGCTTCCAGAATCCGCGTTTACCCTCCAAATCTTTGTATACTCTCCAGTCATGTCGTAAGAATACAATGATTTACCAAATCACAGATAATACATTACACATGTTAACAACATATTTTTAAATTTAATCGATATTTTCGGTAAATTTTTAGTGCAACATATGTTTTTTGAGCTCTTTTATTTAATCGTGGGAGCAGTTTCAGAAAAAATGTTTTTTAAAAAAAGGTGTTGAACATGTTTGTTAACTCCACATACATTTCGTTGGGAGTTAGTGAACCCAAAATAAGTCCGCTAAAAACCGAGACCATAACAAATAAAAATACCTTTTCCAGCTAAGTACATATCGAAACAAATGCAAACTCTTGGACCTGCTACAATTTTGAAATAAAACCGGTTGACCGGTTTTTTCTGCAAAAACCGAAACCGGTTTTTTTAAAATTGGATTTTTCGAAGAAAACCGAAACCGGTTTTTTCAAAAGGTCGGTTTTTTGAATACTATACACATCACTTTTTAGGATTCTAATAGTTCAAAAAGTACTTAAGTACAAACCTTATCATCCCTGTCCCCCAGTGTTTAGACACAAATAATTACAAAAATTAAGAAGTGAAATTATGGAGGTGGAATAAATTTAGTGGTGAAAAAAACTTTTGAATATAAAATATTATTCAATTCTAAGCGACTGGTGAAAAAAAAACAAGAAAAATATTTTACTTGCCTGTTCTTTTAAGACTATACTTGTGACATGTCATAGAGGACACTTGACCCCCCCCCCCCCCTAGGACAAAAACTGGTCCCTATCACAATGAACCGGTCACGTGACGTGTCCCCAGGGTCGCTACAATGAAGTTCTACTAAAATACACCAATTTACATCAATTTGTATGGGAAACTTAGAAGTACCTTCACATTTTTACTCATAACTTTTTTATCACTGGACCGTTTTTACTCATTTTCAATACCAAACTTCTCAGGAGGATGTACAATAACCTAGGTAAAAATGAGCACCTCCGCTTTCGACTTCGCGTAGTAATCGCCATTTCAATAGACAGACGGACATCGCTAAATCGACTTAAAATATCATAAGGGTCTTAGACCTATAATTCTACATGTTACAAACGGAATGACAAACGATATACCTATGTCCTCGCCATATATGATGGAGGGTATAAAAACAGTAACTTCTCTAAAAAATTACTATTGCGTCTGTATGAAAAACTAAGAATGAAATTTTGTCTTTAATTTTGTCTTTTGAAAAATGTAATTCTAGCTACACGACATTTATGTCCACCCGCTCGACCTATTACAAGTCCACAAAGATGTTTTCTTAATTTAATACTTTTTTTTATTATTTCCAATCACTAATATTGTACATGTTCACATTTATTCATAATAATATTTTAAACAAAATTCATACATTATATGCATTAGGGTGTCCCGTCAAAAAAATATTTGAAGTACAATAATAACGTTTAAACGATGCCTACACTGACAGAAATAAAAGAAATTAAAAAAAAAAAAATATATATATATATATATATTTTGTGGTTGTCATTTTCAATTAACTAACATATAACCAAAATTTTCTATAGTCAACAATATGTATTTTGTAAAGGCCCCTTTTAAAGTAATCTTTAGTAACTCAAATTAAAAATTTTTATTTCCAAATTGTATTTTTATTATATTTCAGCCCTTATCTATTCTATGCTAATTATGGGGACAATAACGAATCACTTTTTTAGGTCCCACCCAACCAGCTAAAATGTGGACTAGAATTATTAAACATAGAATACAAAATAAATAAACTGCAACTTTTATTGCGAATTTTGGACAAAAAGTTGCAAATTTGCCTTTTCAAAATGCAATGGTGGACTAAACAATACAGTATCTTGGGACACCCTAATATACGTATTTATATAATATTATTTTATTAGTTTTTTTTTTTTTTTGTTCATTTCTAATGATTGTATAAGCATTGACTGTCATTTCCTTTGATTTTTCAATTTTCGTTCCTTGTTATAAAATGTATAGAGACATTTTATTCAATTTCTATAAATGTTCTATTGAATGTTCATTTTGAATGTAAACACATAGAAATATTATGCTTCTTTTCGTACAGATAGAGATACTCGTAGATACAAAACGGAAATACGTAAAGTATGGAAACCGTCATTTCTTTATTTAAAAATAATGAAAAAAAGAGAAAAATTAAATGAAATAATTTTTTGTGCTGATAGTGGTGGTAATAGAAAACTATAAAGAAATAATGAAAAATAGAGTTTATTTTCTAAATATTGAAACTAGAAAATAGTAATAATATTACGATGTTATTAATAAAATAAGTTTGGAAAAAAAAAGAGCTAGAAACTTTTTTTGAGCACAAAGAAATATTTTTTAAATAACATTGGCAGAGGCGTACTTACTATTTCGTTTCTGTAGTGGGAAACTGATATTTCGAAAAAAGAGTTCTTTTGTAATATTATTAATCCGTCCGATTGTCAGACGAGAGCTCTACCTACTAAGCCAACAAGACATATCGCTCATTTGCGAGAAGCCCAGCATAACTCAAAAAATACGATACTTGAGTTATTGATGCAGAAATGTGGGCACACTATAATCTAAAACGTATCAAACAAATAAAAATAGGCTTAAATTTGGCTGTTCCGAATATCCTCCACCAATATCCTAATATACCCTCCACCAATATCCTAAAATAATGCTCTCTTCTGTTTTTGATACAAATAATGTAAAAAACTTTTGAAGTAAAATTATGGAGCTGAAAAAAATTTTTGAGATGAAAGCCCTTTTTGGATGTGAAAACAAATTTTTTTTGGAAAAAAATTTTTTTAGGAAAAAAATATTTTGAGGTGAACACAAAATAATATTCACGTCTAAGTGACTGGTGAAAAAATATGAGAAAATATATTATGTACCAATCGATACTATGAAATTGCACTAAAATACACTAATTTGTATGGAAACTTTTAAGGTACCTTAACATTTTCACTCATAACTTTTTAACCGCTGGACCGATCATTTTCAACACCAAACTGCTCGGGAGGATGTCCATTAATCTAGGTGAAAATGAGCACCCCCGCTTCCGTCTTCGCGTCGTGATCGCCATTTCAAAGAGTCACGAATATATATTTTATGGGGTCTTAGAGCTATATTTCAACTTTACAAACGGAATGACAAACTGATATATAGCCTCACCATATATGGTGGGGGGTGTATAAAAATGGTATTGATTAAATGGCGACCAAAAGTGTTTTGTATTTTACTCAGCAGTTAGGCTAAATTGAAAACTTTAAATGCAATTATCTCGGAATCGCTTTTTTGACTTATGCTGATCTTCTCGCAAATGAGCGATATAATACTTGAAAGTTTTAGACTCTCTGGCTATTTCTGATTAGGTTTGGTTATTTCTTACAGGATGAGCTTTACAAAAAAACAGCGGTTTTGCAATTAAAAAAACATTCCAATTTGACAAAAATAAAGCAAAATTAATTTTTTCCTCAATTCTTTCGGTTAAAATATTGAAAAATATTATTGATTTGAAAAAAAAATAACAAAAAACGTTCAACTTAATGACAAATCAGTACAACAGATTTTAATGATTACATTTTAATAATTACACATTTCAATGTGTTTTTTTTTTTTTGTTAATTGCGGGAGTCTTTAAACACCTGCTGTCATTTTCATACATTTGTCACTGGAAAATGTGCCAAAGAAGCATCAATGCAGGGGATTGATGTTTTTAAGGCAACTAAAAACTACGTATTGGGATTCCCTATACTTTGTAATGCTACATATACCCCCTCCACCCCCACCTCTACCAATCATTCAGTGGTGGATAAGAAAAACAAAAATATACAAAAATATGTATATACATGCAATATTTGCAGCAAACCTCATAATTAAGGTGTTAATACGAATATGTACACAAAATTATGTAGATTTATATCTTCATTTTGCGATATCTCTGGAGATGCTTTAATGACATTGAAATGCTTGATTCAAATCTTCTGTTAATTAGATTTTATTACAAAATAAGACAATGCCAATGGTAACGATGACAAAAATGATGACGTTGATGTTGATATAAATAATTAATTAAAACACACACACACACACACACACCAAAATAAACAATCACCTAGAGTATTATTTTATAAAGTCAGTCTACTACAAAAAGCAATCAAATGGAAAACCAAGTTTCATGGTCATTTGAATTTTTAATTAATTTTTGTCATACTTTACAAAAAAAAAAAGAAAGAAACGAAAACACTCAAAACTAAATTTTAGTAAAATTAGAAGAAAAAAACTTTGACAATTATTTGAATAAGACTTTAGGTTAAAAATTGTAATTTGTTCTTCTTACAAAACACTACAAAAAATAATTTTGGAAAAATAAATAATTTAGTTTTTTTTTTATAAAATTTCTCTTTTACCATAAACTTAACTTATTTGGCATTACATGAAGAAAGAAACTCACAAAAAAGTCATTTACTTAAATTACAAAGTTTACTATTACAACTACTGCCAATACGACTGACTTCTGCTTGATTCAAGTTTTCTTTCAAGTTTTATCTTATACGATCCCCCTCCATTTTTCATACATTTTGTGTTTTGCTAAATTATGGAAAAAAAATATAAAATTACTTTTCAATTTCCCCAAAACTAAACTAAATAACCAAAAGTTATCAAATGTTTTATTTTCTTGATGATGATGAAAAAAAAAAGAAGAAGAAGTAATAGTCCAAAAATGAAAGCAAACTTTAACGCATTAACAATCTTCTCCATTTTGCATCTACAGTGATCCTTAACGATTTTCAGGTTTTTACTAAAATGTCTCAGCCTGAAGTGTATGTGATTAGATTGAAGAATACAAAACTTTAAAAACCAATAAACCTTTTTGAGAAATCTTAAAAATGGGTTAAATTTAGGCCGCATCAACTAAAAAAAATCCAATCTTTCGTATAACCTTTTCTAAATTTATTAAAACTTTGCGCATTTATTGTCTACAATAATCACACACACCAAATTGTGGACCACTTAATCCCCTCTGATTCCGAAAATGTAAAAGTACAAAAATTCAATTGAAATTCCAAAATTGGTTTGTTTTTAAACAATCGAAAAAGAAGTGTTAGCAAGTGAGGAGGAGGCGTGATGGATCTTCGCTAACATATTCCATTGGACTTCTATCTTTCAAAATCAATACAAATTCACAATAAAGAAATAATGGTTAATTTTGTAGGCTTTTTAACATAAGAAAAAATAAAGCGGACAGAAACTTTTAATCCTTTTAGATTCTATCTTACCTAGAAAACATATTCGTGCTGGCAACCGAATTTTTTTCCAGCCAAATTGTTTCGTTGTAGCGCTACTGAATTTTTTGATTATGAGTACCGAATTGTAATTGAGGTAATTGGTATTTTATTGCCATATCAAAATAATTCAGTGTAGAAATCTAATTTTTGGAGTTTCACTTTTTGAATGATTTAGCTCACGGGCGGTTATTGCTAAAGACGAAATATTTTCGCTAAAGTTTTATGTTTATTTTTGGCTGTTAATGCATTTTTTCTGAATTCTTAAAATTGCGGCATCCTAAAGTACATAAAAAATTAATTTTGAAAGGAAAAACTACGGAAAAATAAGTTTAACGGAAACAAATTTTCGAGAAAAAAAAATTTAGCAAAAAAAAAAAGATCGAAAAAATTGTTTTTTAAAAGTATGTGTAGACGATATATTTTCCTTTTTGGTTTTTATATTTTTTGTAGTCTCAAACTCCATACAGGGTGGACCAAATACTACCAGTTAGTATCAAATTTTCGCGGACCAAAATGAGGCGCTTTTTGCGACATAAAAAATAAATTAAAACTTACTAATGATGAATTTGTATTTATTTTTGAAAGGTGCAGGAGCAGTGGAATATGTTAATGAAGGTTCTCTCTTTTCCACATCTCTTTTTTATATCCTCCACCATATATGTTGAGGGTGTATACCAGTTTGTGAATATCAGACCTCATAAAGTATATATATTTGTGATCTTAATGCAATTCTCAGCCGATCCAAAGACACAAGCGGTGGTGCTCAAATGACCAAAATCGGTCCAGCGGTTAAAAAGTTGAGTGAAAATGTGAAGGTTCTTCTAATTTTTCCATACAAATTGGTGTAAATTTTAGTACAAATTCATAGTAGCGACTGACAAGTAAAAAATTTCTTTTGTTTTTTTTATCAGTAGCTTAGAATTTAATAATTTTTTATATTCACCTCAAATATTTTTCACTTCAAAAAATATTTTTTACCACTAAATTTTGTTCACCACAAAAAATTTTTTTTTCACCTCAAAAAATTTTCTCACTTATATAATTGTACTTCTAAAGTTTTTTTGGTATCAAAAACAGTGAAAACATTTCAAAGATTCGGTACAGCTGAATTTAAGCCTTTTTTACTTTTTTTTTTTTTTTATTCGTGTCAACTTCGGTTTTTTAGAAATTTCGAGTTACGCTTTACATTTCCCAAGTTTGGTGATCCAAATTTAGTGTATAGAATAGTTTTAAGAAGACTATAAAGAACGCAAAGAAAAACTTAATTCTTTGCAGCTGCAATAACAATATCGCCTGTTAAAGTTTTGTAATATCCAACAATAAGCAACAATTCAAACTGCATACTGAGTTGTTGGTAACATTTTAGCAAAAACCACCCAAACTTCGTTAAGGATCACTGTGCATAAGATGTTAAACTTATACCGAGTGGGTATCTATTAAAATGTACATAAAGCTTAGTTATAAAATTGTTTATTTATGTAAGGAAATGCATCAATTTCTCAAAAAATATCTAACTCTGCTACGATGTACTCCTATAATTTTGTACAAAAAAAAAAAAAAATATTTGCACAAATTTATGTAAATGAAATGTTAAAAGGAGAACTTGTTAGCAAACAAATTTAGTTTATGATTTTAAAATAATTTGTAGCTATTAGAAAAATATAACGAGTAGAGAATGCATCCAGAGATTCTAGAAACGCATTTTTGTTACTGGTAATTTAAAGATTGGTTTTCATTGAACTAAGACAAAATTTGTATTAAAACATGAGTTTGCACATAACACATTTTTTATATTTATATATGTTCAGGTAGTGTTTCTAAATGACGTTTTGCTTCAGACGAACGAATATACAATGACAAAAAAACTTGCAACACACAAACAAAATATATGTAGTCGAGTTACGAACGTCTTAATTTTATGTGGAGTTTTGCCATAGAAAAATTAAAAATATGAAAAATCTTAACCCGTTTGGTAGCAGCATCTAACGAATTTGAACATCACCTTTTTTTCACCAGGAGTGCTGTAACGCCATAAAATTTACAAAAAACTATATTTGTATTGCATATTTCTATGTTTCCACAAATTTTGGCCATTGCACTTCGGCAGTCAGAGGGTTAAGCTTGACAACCGAATTCTCCTCCATCATACTGAAGACATTTGGCATTATTATCTCAAGTGTTAATTGCATCGTTACGAGTTAGAAATTATCAACTGATGACCATCGTTGGTTTTATCGTTGTGCGTGGACAAAACTAAAATGTTCATTTCATTTACACACATTAAAAGTCTGAATAAAAAAATTTACGATTTTTGTAAAGATTCTACATCCTTTTTTTTAATTTATATAATTAAGTTACATTTATTTTGCGAAAACCAAACTTTATTTTTAGAAAATCACACAGGGTGTGCAATTAAAATAAATTTTAGTTTTACCACTCAAACGGTGGGTACTAATGAGATGATAAAAGGAATAATAAATAAATATTTCACATTTTTGTGCTTTTATGATAAAAAAACATGCATGCGAGACATATATTTTTTGTTTATTTAATTTTGTAGCCAAATGCAGACTAGAAAATATTTAAAAATTTGCATTTTATAGGCAAAAAAATTAAAATGGATTAATTATAACAAAGCTCGTCGTTAAGCAGCTTTTGATAACAATATCGAATTGTTTTATTGCTGGTAGGGAACTCAGGTATTCAGCTCATTCAATTCACTAGAATTCCATTTATCGGTACACCCTGATACACATTTAATTTGATTATATACGATATGTAAGATGATGAGGCGCAGTCTAAAGCACATACTTTTTACCTTTATCTATATATTTTTTTTCATTCATTCATTCATTCATGTTATATGAAAAACTTATAAATATTAAAAAAAAAAAAACAAAACAACAACAAAGATTTAACAAATGCAAAGATAATGTAATCTATTCACAAATAATTTATACAAAACTATTAATACAAGGATGTAGGTATATTGAAAGAATATACGATATTTACAAACATTTACAAAGTTTTCAACTTTGTTAACACATATTTAAACAAGCGTATAATGTGTTTAAAGAACTAATGAACAAACCCAACAAACATAAATGTAATGATAACGAAAATGTGAAATGAAAGTCTAAGCACGCACAAAATGTCGTTTGTAAACCTGTTGTAAATATTTTTAAAAAACTCAAAAATAAGCTTCCTAAAAGTCAGCAAATTTAAAGTATGTATTTTTAAATCAACAAAAAGCTTTACAAATGTTTGCCTTTTTAAAACGTTTTAAAAGCACAAATTAAACACAAAAGCAGGAAGTTTTTAGAATACAACACAATCTTTAAGGTTTTTTAAATTGAACCAAATCCCGATTCTGATGTTGCACTTAAACCCCAAATATGGACATATATGCCACAACAAATCGATGCAATATTGTTGCAAATTCTTTGATCTTTGAAAAATTATTTAGTCAAAATCGTTTTTGCCGTATCATGAGTAACGATCCAAAACACCATTTTCATACAAAAACCAATAGTTGTCATATTTTAATTTCGTACCAGAATTAACTAAAAACGATGTATCACACGCAATATAAATTAACTTTTTGAAATTAAGACGATTTTTCGAAACTCAACAACTTCGATCTCTTATTGGAGATGAAAGATATTAACCGATTTTCAAAATCTTATTTTTCGATAACTTTTCCATAGAGGTACAATATAAAAATCCAATATTATTCAATTTCGGCCCATTATATGTACTTCCCTTTCTTATTTTTCCTTAAATGTTAATTCGGTTTCGGTACAATTAAAAAACGATGTTTTGTATTTGAAACTGTAAACTTTGCATATTTTTGTGAACATTTTTTTCAAACTCTTTGGAAATGTAAATTGTTTGCTGGGCATACACACTTGCTTATAAATGCACACTTAATAATACAGACAAGCCATATACTATAGTTTATAGTAGGAGGATAACATGTATACTTGTTATATAACACACACATCTGTAACTTATATACATACATACATCCATACATGCATACATACATATGTACTATATAGGGATCTTGTCAAATCTCACCTACACAAACACTTGCTTGCTCGGTGTTAGAGTTGCCAAAACCGCAGTTTGCGTATTATTCGACAAACCGGTTTCTTTCTATTTATTCGGGTTTTTTAATATTTTTAATATATTACGGATTAGTATTTCAAATTTTGTAAATATCTAAAAAGGTTTTAAAATTTGTATTTATAATGAAAAATTTGTCGTAAAGGACATTAAGGCCGAGTTTTTGCGATGTGAGTTAAGCTTGGTTTAGTTAAACCGAAATGGAATTTTGTCAGCCATTTCCAAATTTATAAACATAAATTTGTCAGAACAACTTTTCATTGCATAGAAGTTTGGTTTTCATTGAAATAAAACAACACAAACCAAATTTCAAAAGAAGTTTTCCAGTTACAAACTGTCATAAACTGAGTTTAAAGATAATCTACATCCTAAAAACTCGGCCTAAGTTTATGTATTTTCTATTTCGATTTAAAGTTGGTCAGTTTATTATGAAACTACAGAATTTTCAGGTTAAATATTGAAGTTAGGGAATTGCTTCTCAGAGTCGATATAAAATTTTATCCTGTTCAATTTAGCTGTCTGTTGAAACAAAAATAATATGCAAAGTTTGTGACGAAAATGTTGTTTGGAATTAAGAAAAGGATTTATAGTCCTAACGCATCAAAAAGGACAAAAATTCCGTTCCAACGACACAACATGACAGAATTAATTTCGAACCGTTTGGTTTTTTTTATTTTTCATAGTGACAATCTGAAAAGAGAGATATCAATAGAAAATCTTCATATATTTTTTGTATGTAACTGTCACTGTTTAGATTTTAGAATCGATTCTTTCGTGTTTTTCCTTAATTTTTACATTTTATTATTTTTAATTCGCCATATTGCTAAAACCATCTGATTTTTATCTGTGTGTAATCTGTGTCATGACCGGTCGTTAAGTATAAAACTTAAATGTAGGAAACAGATCTGGCTCCAAAAATGTTCCAAGAATATTTGTTTAGCTTCTTTCAAGAATTCTGTTCCAGGGAGTGTTTCGTGTTCCATCTTTTTGCATTAACAGTGTACAAATACTTTTATCTTTTTGGGGGATTTTGAAAAATATATTTATTTCCCACTTTAACTGTTGCACTTTTAATCCTCAATTAACCACGGTGCGAGAATATTTTCATATTACGTATCTCCTCCTTTGAACTTGATATTTATGTATTTAAATTTACGTTTAAAAGACTTTTATATCTTAAAACAAACACACACTTTCACACAAAAAGTTGCCATAGGAAAGACAAATGTTTAGTTTTTATTGTCAACAACATAAATTTTAACATTTTTAATATTTGTTTCAGTTTTAACAAAGTAAAATTGTACATAGCATTAATACAAAATTATTATTATTATTATTAAAAGAAACCGGCAAACCCGGTTATTCAAATGGATTTTAAATAAATCAAAAAACCGAAAACCGGGTTTTTAAATTGGTCGGCAACTCTACTCCGTGTAATAAATATAAATATTCAAATACGTATGAAGATAATATGTAGGTGAGGTAAGTTATTCCGCATTAGAACCCCATATGGATTTGAACTTTTTCATTAAGTTTAGTGACCAAAGCCACAATATTCATAAGCAACAAAATAAACTAAAAAAAGTAAAAAGAAGTCTCTTCTTCCTATTACAGGTAAGTTTTCCTCAATACAACATACTGAACGTTTATTTAGACTCACTTCATGCTACCAACACAATAATACGATACAAATACTTGTTTACATAAAATGTGTTTGTATGATATTTTGTTTACAACATTTAGTATTTTTACTAATTTTACTTAAAAAACAAAAATAGTAAATACTAGTTAACAGTTCAATGGGTAATTTAACTAGTTTTTACTTGAAAAATATCTTTCAGCAAAAACTATGAAATTGCAAACATTTGTATGTGAATCGTTGTTAATTAATTAATTTTTGTGATTCGCTTTTAAATTTGCACTCCGCGTATGTTTTTTTCTGGTTTTTGTAAATGTTTTTTGTTTCTTAACTATTTTTAAAATTTTTTCGTTCGAGTACTATTGACAACTTTTAAAATTTTTTTGTTTCTTACTAGTTTAACTAGAAATATATGTGCATTAGGTCGTCCCTTAAAATTTCAACTTCTGTTCCATTGAGTAGAAAATGCTTGAAGCTAATATATAACTGAAAACCCTCGATAGGAAATGTCGTAAAGATGTCTTCAAGACAAATTAGTAACAAAATCAATCAGTGTCCCTGTATCGTCATATACGGACTTCAATGATTTTCATCAGTTTCGTATGTTTTGTTATCAAAAACGAATAATTTAAAAATGACTGTGATCATTATACGGGTCGCGCGGTAAATATTAGAAAAAAAGATGTATATTTTGAGTAAGCTCTCTTGCATCACACAGCGAAAATAAATTTAATTGATATCTATTTATAAAATTTAAAACAAGTTTATCGCTGATGTGTGCAATTTGTTTTGCGAATAAAAATGTTGTCTGACGGTTATAGATTTTGTTAAAAGATGTGCAAATTTGCATTATGTACTACACATCATTTTGTAAACACCACCAATTACACCTAAATTAAAATTTTGTTTTATTTTTTCATGATTTTCAATGGGCCATAACCGCAGTAATTGAGAAAGATGCTAGTTGTGCTGGAGATGAATATATAATTTAATTAAATTTGAAAGAGTTTTGCTATTTTATTTTATTCAATATCTTGTTATTCAAAATTAAAAAATTTTTTGTTAAAAAACGGCAAGAATACGGACCGAATACGGATCCGTAAACGGTTCGTCATTGACGGACTTTCCACGAACAACTCTGTTAATCATCCGTCATTGACGGTATTGAATTCGAATCAGTTTTGATGTTCTTAAAATCCGTTTTCTGGTACGTATACGGATCCAGAAAACGCTACACACAAAAAAATAAAATTCATAATTATTTATGAAAATTGTTCATAATTTCAAAGGTTCATATTATATATGAAGCTTACTTACTATTTATGAAGTGTTCCTAACTTCCCAGTGTTTTTTTTATAAATTCGATAATAATTATTATGAACATTGTTCATAAAGAAAAAAATCATATTTAATATGTCTTAATTCTTAAATATTATGAAAATTTCATAACTTGAAAATGGTTCTACAATTCACTACGTTATTCGATGACGGCGGACATACATAATAGAAACATGTTCATATGCTTTAAGAACGGGTTCAGAATTACGAAATATTATGAAATACTTAATATTATATATCATATTTTATTTTTTTGATATTTTTTACCTAATTTTAATAATTATTTTTTTTTTGTTAACTTTAAATTCAAACTCTTGAAAAAATAATAATAAAACTCTAAAAAAAAAACAATACACAGATCATTTTTATTTATGTCATGGAGAGTTTCTTAGCTTATATGAATAGTACATAAAATAAATTTATAATATGAATTATTTCCTAACTAAATTCCCAGTATTATATGTATTTATGCACTCGTTCCTTAATAATAAGATTTTCTACATTGGCAAATTTTTTAAGTACTTTTTCATAAATAATAAGTATATCTACATATATTTTAAGAACCATTTCATAATAAAGGAGTACACAAACATTCCCAGTATTTTTTTTTAATAATCTGTTCATAAATACAACCTGATTTTATGAAAAAGTTCTTAAATTAGTACATTGGCAAATTTTCATAAAATATTCAGAGTTGGATTCCATTTATAGCGGACCGAAAACGGTACGTAAACGGAACATATTGTTTGTTGGGATATTTAGGAAGTATTCACTGACTTATCCAGCATTGTTCTTATTTTGCATTCTACTTATTGTGCCTTATTTTCAATACAAAATTATATTTAATCTTGTAATATTTTTTTCCTATTAAGAACTCAAAATTTTTTGATTTGGAATCACACTTACCACAATTCGATTTAGAAGCCTTCTGTTTGGTAGTTCATTGCGTTACCCGTTCACCTAAAATATAATAATAGAAATAGATTAAAAAAAGTACCATGTATTAATTTTTAAAATTTTAAATATTTAAATTTTAGCTGAATTCTCCAGAATTTAAATTATATTAATTATATTTAGAAGGTGCTTTAAATTTTTAAATTTTTTTTGGACGTTTAGAGATCAATACATATGTTTTTAGCTCGCAAAAGCTAAAACCTTCTTTACGGTAAAAATATTTTCTTCAAATAGTTTTATTAAGAAAATTTATGTATTATTTATGTGATTATTAGGAATTTAGTGATGCAAACAAATTATTCAGGCTTTTTAGAAAAAAACTAAAAGTGCAGACATTTCTTTAAGACGTCTTTAAGACGATGTAAAAATTAGTTCGAAAGGCCCCTGCGGAAAAAAACTGCTGGGAACAAGCTGTTTTTTTAAATATAAGTAAAAACAAAACAGCAAGAAACTGTTAAGTACACAAAATTTTAGTTAGTATAACTGAGTTAAATTTTAGAAAATGACAATTTTTCACGATAAAGGGCAAAAAAAAAAATCACAAAAAATTAAAAAACTCAGAACTTTTTTTTTTTAAGAATTTGTTTAATGCAAATAAAAATCTAATATTTAGAAATTTATTTTTTTTTTGCTGATTTTAGCAGAGGCATTTTCCGCAGGTCCTTTTAGCTAATTGTGGCATAGCATCACGTGCTAGCGAATGTAGTATAAGTAATGATATTTCAGTATAATTAATTTTATTAAATTTTATTTGATTTAATCCAATCATACAGTTCTTTATTTTAGACCCAGTTAAAAATAATTTTTGAATCTGATCCAATTATAAACTAAAATTTGTTCTATATGATTAGATTTAATCAAATACAATTTTATGAAATTATTTATATAGAAATTAGTTCATAGTTATACCCCTAATGTGCTAAGTGGCTTAAACAGAAAGTCGGACTAGACCTATTGTAATTATGAATTAAAGAAATGACATTGAAACCATCACTTTTTAAATTCCGACAAAAACCAGCAACAATTTCGCTGACCATAAGAAAATAACTTCAAACAAATGACAAAAAGTATAATTTTGAATTTAAATGAAAAATCAGACTAATAATAATTTTAAGATAATTCGTAGTACGTATTTTATTGGCATTCTGAATATCACCTATTACTTTTGTTGTTTCTAAAGTTAAAAAAATAAAATATTTTCAAGTAAAAATATTAAACGTATCAGCGTAAATCTTCAACATCTTTTATGCTGTTACCTTTCATGCCATGGCGATAAAAGGTGAAATTAACTGTTAATGGCAACATATCCATTATGAAAGAAATTGGGTTGAATATGCAGTAGGGAAAAAGATAAAAGAAGTATCAACGCACATTAATTTTAATTACAATTTTATTAGGTATATAGTCTGCAAAATAAAGAAAATGCCACGAAATGAAATGACCAACACATACAAATAATTTGTATGGCCTTTTTCTAGGCGAACAATTAGTTCATTTATGCCAACTCTTCTTAAATAATGACAAACAAACGTTGCCACAAAATATACTACAAATGGCTGATTTGGTTGGTTGGTTGGTCTATATGAAAAATAGTTTCGACTGTAGAATTTAGTTTAAAGCGGGTTAATATAAATTCTTTAATGTCATTTTGAAAATAGTGTATGATTAAGAAAATTTTGAAAATCTTACCCAATTATTGTATATTTCGTATAACACTTGGTAAAAAAAAAGTAAAAATTTTACAAAGAAACTTTGTGTTTTACCCATTGATCAGACTTATTAGACATATTTAGACAGCAGTCTATTTCGATTCATTAAGCTTTCGCACCAGGATTTTCACTCAGACTGGTGTAAGAATCATATAGTCAGTCTTGGCCATTTTTATTTTTTTTTTTATTAGTTTTTTTTCTATTTAATATCCCAAAAACTTTAATATTGTCACAATATTTTCCTATTAAAAAAAACACAAACTGTCCTCAAAACTGTATTCATATAAAACCCTTAGATTCTTAACACATTATCCTGCAAAAACAAACTCCATTGAAAAGCTTTACATTAATATTAAATAAACATGACTTGGTAAATATTTATTTTTAACTTTCATTTAGTTTAAAGTTAAAAATTTTAAGAGAGTTTGAGAAGAAATGAACCATCATTATTATCCAAAAGGCACACCGGAATCGTAAAGTAACCATAAGTTAATACATTAAGACGACGAAACCCTTCATACACTCCAAAAAAATGCTTGTAAATTTACTACTATAAAATGATTAAAGTTTTATGTAATATTACGAAAACTCGGTAAATATAAACACCAAATGCGTAAAACTTTTTTGCGCACACTTTCATATACAAAAATACACAAACGAAGTATTTTTAGACACTATGTGTTTACAATTAAACACATTATGCCTTAAACTAGTATTATTTTGTTGAATAACAATTTTACGCACAAAGTTTGTAAATATACTAACTTATAATGGTAAAAAAATTATGACATATTGAAATTGAAAAAAATAAATTTAAAACATTTTCAAAATTAAAAAAGAAAACTTTTAGTTTTTTTAAATTTATCAATTATTTGGAATTACTAAACAAAAAAAAATTATTGTTTTTATTCTTTTGGTAATTTGTAAACAATAAATTTTTCATTGTGAATTACTAAGCAATATATTTATTGTTTTTATTACAAAACAAACATTTTTGGGCTGTTAAATTTTCAACATCGTAGTAGAAAATATGCGCATTTTTTAGGATTCTTACCAATTATATGTGTACTTTTACAGAAAAATCGTGTTTCTTTACGCACAAATTTTGTAAGCTTACTCTTCAATTTTAAAATTTGATTTAAATTTTAGGCACTTTTAATGTAATTTTACCTATTTTGTGTTCATCAATTTGCGCATAATGTGTGTACTTTTTTTCATTTTCGCATACAGTGTGGATTTACCCAACTTATAGTAGGAGTACAGTTTCCTACTATAAGTTGGGTAAATTTCAACAGAAATTAATTAGAGTGTATATTAAAGCAAACTGAAACAAAGGGCAAATAAATTTTACAAGAATCATACATTTTTTTCACATAGTAAATACATTTCTTTTTCTTCCTTTAAGTTTTATCTAGTTTTAAAATGTAGTTTTAAACTCAGTTGGTAAGTAATAACTGTTGCGTAATCAATTAGCGGAAAACAGTATTGCAAATTTCAAATAAAATGTATTTTTATTATTTTACAATTCTCATTTCTTAATTATTTTAAGTATAATTTTATTTAAAAAATTTTTAAATAACAACATTTAAAATTCTTAAAAATAAAATTGATGTTTGGAAGAGAAAGAACTCTTCCCCCAATATGCGATTTTTATGGAGAAAGCGATGATTTTAAAATTGTAAATAAAAATTTTCAATGCTGTTCTCAAGTGTAACGTTTGAGAAATAAACTATCGTAGTTAACAAATAGTTATTTATTCAATATCAATAGCATATATTTGTTGGATTGCTTCAAATGTAATTTCTTTAATTGAAATGTGTGTATCTAGCAAAGAGTTTAAAAAAGGAAATTGAAGTTTTTTGTGCCTTTTAAATGATAAATTTATATTTATTGTTAATGTATTTCCTAATAGTTTTCGTCATATTTGTTATAATTTAAGCAAATAATTAACAATTAACCTTTGGATTCCTTTAAAATTGACCCTTGCCCGTTGATGACAAAGGGTGAGTGATATGCATCCATACATGGAATTTGCATCCAAGTGTGTAACAGATACTACGTCATAGCTGTCAGCTTAAAAGGTGCCAATGCGAAATAAGAAAAGTTCACCATTCCACACAAACAAATTCCCGAAACGGTTTTGCAAAATTAGCCCGGTATTTTTTTTTTATAGCCTCTCGAAATGTCTGTATGTTTCAAGTGCGATTTCAGAGCAAAAACGCATGAAGGGTTGTTCATTTTTATCAAGATTTTAAACAGTAATTCATTTAATTCATAACGATTCATCAATTTACGTAGTTAAAAAACTAATTGATAAATAAATATTTTTATAAACCTTAAATGCCCAAAAAAACATTTTTATTTTAATGCATTTCTTGCACAAACAGCCTTTCAATATTTTTCTTTTTTTAACTATTACACATGCAAGCTTGCACTTTAGCAACAATTTTTTTTCAATAATTCCAAAATATTTCCGTTAAAAGGAACCATTTATATAATTCGTGCATTTAAAACACATGCTAAGCAACACACCAGCCATAAAACAAATGCCATTTTCACACCCATCGAAAAACCCGGAAGCACAAATAGCAAAATTGTTGCAGTTATGTACATAAGTTACAACAACAACAACGCATCCAAAGTATTTTATATCAAAATTGTTGCACATTACCACAACAGAAAATAAAAAAGAAGAAAAAAAAAATTAATGCAGTTAAAGTAAATGAAAATAATGATTTATATTTACAAAATACCTATTGGCCAAATTGTAATTCTAGAATCAAAGGAACATTTAAACAAAGGGGGGGGGGGGGGGGGGATATTTATAAAAAAAAAAACAAATATTTAATAATAAAAACGATATTATATATAAAAGAACTTTATCAAAAACTACTTAGCGCATATTTAAAGAATATTTAATAGAGAAATTTCACAGCAGGGTACCGAAGAATAAAAAAAAACATAGAAATTGCACAAAAACAGTGTTTTTGAACATTTTACGAATTAAATTTAACATTGTAATGTTAGATACAGTGTTGCACCAATATCTTAAAGGACATAATTCCCTATTGCAATTTTTAAACCTGACTCAATTTTCAAAGCATCGTTTCTTCAATAATTCAAAAAATTTTAATATTAATTACTTAAGATATTCTCAGAAATTGAAAGAAACAAAAAATTTATAGACACAAGTAAGTTACCAAACGGCCGCAGTTTCGTTCCATCCAAGGGGACTCGTCAGTGGTTAGTTTTTGTGTCAATTGACCAAATTATTTTTAATGTTAAATTGTCTATAAAAAAAACTTTTCCACAAAGTGTATGTCGTGGCCGGGAATTGAATTTACAACCTTCTATAGACGGCTTTGACTTGTAGCATCCCCTCTTAATGAGGTGATTGAAGTTTCGTCAAACAGAAGAGCCAGAATTAACCAATACAAGGATAGTTTATTTTTCAATTAGACATTTACGACATTAATTACATTTATTATACATTAATTAATAATAGGTGTTAAAGATAAGATTCTATTTTTGATAGAATCAAGAAAATTTATTCAGTTTTAAAAAATCATTTTAACTAAAATTGATTTACAACCAGCATATTAAATCATAAAAAAATTAATCAAAATTCCAAAAATAACTAAATTATACCTCAACCTTTTCAATATCAAATCATTGAGTTAAAATGATTATGAATTTATAAATTATTCATAAAATTAATATTATTTTTTGAGATTTGACTTTCTGGTTGTAACCAACATCATTAAAATCAAATTATACTTTTGTTCCGCAGACGAAATAAAGGATACAATGTAGACTTTTGGGATAAAACAAACAGGTGTTTGTGTTTGTTTTCGTTATAAGGTTAGCAACAAACTTTAACCGTTGGCTAATATTTCCTGGTGGGATTTTTGTTTTTTTTTTATTATTTTATAACAACAGCAACACTTAAAATAAATTGTAATGTTTGCAAGAGAACAGCAAAAATAAAATCTGTAATTAAATTCTAAAGCATTTTATGTTTTAAATGGTGAATATTATGCTGCAAATAAAATAGCACCACAGCCACAACAAGTTTTAAGGAAATATTACCTGTCACAAGTTAATTTATTGCCAAAAAGCATACACAGTCATAAACAGACCACATTCACTACAATACAATCCTCCTCCTCCCACCACTCTACTCTGCCAGTGCAAAGTAATCGGGAAAAAACTTACAAACCGGAAATAAGTTAACTGTTAAATTGACCCAATTAAAGCTCCACAAGACAACAGTAAAAATAAATTTATATAATTTGCTCATTTTCGCAATGAGTTAATTTCTCATCTGTATGATAAATATTTCCCAGTTAGACCAGAGAAATTCCAGTAATGGGATGTCATTACTAATATCCAAACAATTAGCAGTAGAATTGAGGTCTGCTGCATACATACAATTCGATGTCCAACCACATTATTTTTATTAAACATTTGCATGCAAAGTACATTTTTGCTTATAACTTTTCAGTAGATTGGCTGATCATCAATAAATTTTGGAAGTATTGTGGAACTAAAAATATCAAAAAATGCCAAGTCGACTTAGCATAGTTTAGTTTGGTGGTTTTGGAAAAACACCCCGCATAAAGATAAATTTCTTAAAAATTAATTAGTGCACCAAAATTAGTAAACAAAATGTTTTAAATATGTTTACATGAAGCGTCCCCGTCGTTCTCCAGTCTTTGTTGACCATCTCGCAAACAAATTCTAAAATACACTCAAAGAAAAGATATTAAAAATTTAATTTAAAAAAATTCTTAATGCGTTGAATGCCAGTCAACGTTTCGATTTCTCTGCAAGTATCTTCATCACTAGAGGGCATGGTAGGTTAATAAAAAAAATTTATAAAAAATCTTATTTCGGCACAATTCTCACGATTTATAATTCAGAAGAATTTGGGGTAGATAAAAACAAATACTTTTTTAATATTTAAATTATAAATAACTCAGTTTTAGTGAAATATCAATAAATATACTATTTAGCAAAATATGTATACATTTATTGGCAATAATATGCATTTATGTATATTAAAATATGCAAATGCATATGCATTAACAAATCGATGCCATTTTGTTGCACATTTATTGATTCGAAAAAAAAAAACATTTACAAACAAAAACAACAACAAAACACATAGTCATTTGTCACATGGCGAACGCTAATATGCAATTTATAATTTTTATATATTTATTTTATATATTTATTATTTATACACCCAGAAAACAGTATCAGTTGTAGCCACCGATTTTGTTGCCAATAGAATTCTGGCGGTTACGACAACTGTCTTCATATTAAATTATATTTTCAGTTGTGAAAGCCAATATTCAGTTGTATAATTTAATATTTATATTCCACAGAAATATTATTACGTTCCACAAAATTTTATTAAAAAAAAATAATTTTTTATTTTTTCCAGTATGGAACCTGAACTCAAAAAAAAGACATGAACTAAAATGTAATCAAAAATTTCCTTTAAAATAGTTTATAAATTGTCCTCAATTTAAGTAAAATTTTATTAAAATTTAGAAAAATTTTCTTAAAAAAAATAAAAATTCCTAAGTTTGAGGAAAAACGAAATAGTTTATATACTCAGAAATAGTTCATATTTTTCGTATATAATTTTTCTTGATTTTAGGAAAAAAAACAAGTCAATTAAATAAAAATTTATCAATTTTTAGAAAAAACAACTTAGTTTTAAGAAAATTGCACACACAAATGTAATAAAATTAAGTTTAGTTCAAACAAATAAATTTAGGACATAATTTACTCCCATTTAGTTCAAAAAATGTGTCTAACTTAAATCGAGAAAGTACTTGAACTTTATGTGTGTTCATTTTTTTGTTCGCGTGTAGTAAAATTAACTACCTTTTAGAAAGCCATTTCCAAATTCAGTTTTTAAGTAAACCACGTTCTAATTTTGAAGAATTGTTTTTTAAAAATTACTTCAGACAATAAAAATAATAAAAACTTACCTTGATTTCAGAAATTGATGAACTCTTTCTAAGGCAAATTTTCATACAACATAGTTCAGGTAATTTTTAAAAATTTTTATAAAATATTCTTTTTTTCAAGTAAAAGTTTTCTAATTTTTTAAAATTTGGTATAGTTTTTTTTTTTTTGTTGGAAAACGTTTAAATTATTTGTAATATTCTATTTGCATGATTATAATTTTTGGTTCGTGATCGTGCGTGAGTGTAAAGTACTTTAAAATATATGGTAAATTATACTACCTTTACCATAAAAGCAAAATAACGATAATTTTCACTTAAAAGAAGTTCTGTTTAACTTGTTGTTAAAAAATATTTTCTTATTTTTAGGGGGTTAAGTCCTAGTTTTTAGTAAAAAAATTTTCTAATGAACTTAAACAAAATAAAATTTTTCTTAAAACCAAGGAAACATTTCCTAACCAACAGTACAATTTTAGATGATGTATGAACTAATTAGGAGAAAATTTTACTGTTTTCTTATAAAAATTTACCTCTCAGTAGTAAAATTTTTCTATAGTTTAGAAATTTTTACCATATTTAAAGTAAAATTGTTTCTCAATTTCAAGGAAAATTTTATTAAATATTGGTAAAGAGTCTGGCGCCGTTTTCATTTCAATTTTTCCTTTAAATAAGTTAATTTTTCTGAATTCTAGTTAATTTTTTTTAGTGTACTGAAACCCTAATTAAATGATATATTTGATCAGAATAACCGTACTTGTAGTTACCACTTTTGAATATCGACAATTTTGTAATAAATTTGATAGATTGTACCAAATTTCTAATACATTCACTAAATAAATGGTTGCTTCCACCGCACACAAATACTAAAGGAATTTTATTTTTAAATATGATTGGAAATATCAATAATTGAATAATAGGATTTATTTTTGGTTTCTTTTATCTTTTTTAATTCCCAATACAACATTTTTGCTTATTAATGGATTTTAGGTTATTTCAAATAAAATAAAATCCTCACTAATAAATGTTAACGGTTTTGATCGAATTGCAACAAATCTTTTCTCTGGGTGTAAGTTCTTAAAAATAAATAATAAATGCATATTTTTGGCTGACCTGGTAATTAATACAAATGCTTATTAAATGAGAATTACAAGCAGCAAAGAAGAGAGGTCGGTCAACATCATCTAACATTTTTAGCGGTAGCATTTCCGAACTTTGAGTATTAATAAAATATTTGTATTTAAACCAATTATTCACGTTAGAAAAAAAAAAGATTACTTATGGAAAATTATATAAACATAATCAAAAAAAAGAAAAAAATACTCAAGATATTTAATATAATACCAGGTTTATTACTTTTCGACAACCTATAAATATATACTTAAATGTTGTATCCTTTTTATTGCTTTAGGTTGTAATGAAATAAGAATTAGGTCTTCCCCTCTCCACCTCCACCTCCCCCCTCCATCATCTCCTTCTTCTCCATCATCTTATTTTGTTTGTACTTTTACTTTTTGATAAACATAACAACACATAAATATCAACATAACCTAAGGTTATTCAAAAACAATTTGTCACTGTATATGTGTTTACCATAAACCATCCATATATAAACATACACACATCCATACATACATACATGGCCCCCCCATACATTGAGAAATATTTTCATATACATTGGTATACGGGGATTACATAAAACATACATGCATACATACATACATCCATATATCCTTATGAAAAGAAAACATAACATAACATAACATACACCCACCAACACAACCTTGAACCATCTTAAATCAACAGAAATTTAATAGATTGTTTTTACATATTCGTTGTTTTTGTTTATTTGTTTGTTTGTTTGTATCATTCATCCTAACATATGATGATAATGATAATAATAATGATGATGATGATGTTGTTTATATAAATATAAAATTAAAAAAAACATAAATTGTGACAGTATACGTACATAAATATAAATATTTGCTTTCTACTTTAAGTGCTGTTGCACAACCTTAAACATATTTTCTTTCTTTGCAATTTCTGTTAAATTTAGGTTAACAAAATCTTTTAACTAAAATATAAAATTTCCCAAAACCAAAAAGAAAAAAGAAAGAAACAAACAAAATTAAAATCCTTTATTTGTTGGTGTTTTTTTTTTTTGTCTTGTTATCGTTATCAACGTCTTTCTTTGGTAGAGAAAACAAAGCTTTGTTATTGTTAGGTTTTAAACAAAACTACTACAAAAAACTTTTACAAAAAATCGATGATGGAAATTGAATCCCAAAAACTTGTTAGTAATTCTTTGGTTTTAATTTAAAACTTTTAAAGTAAAAATGTTACAAATTCTTAACCCTCTAATGCGCAAGGCCGCCTTTTAGCACTGTTTAACTTTTAGAAAATAGATTTAAAAATACAAAGGGAGTACAACACTTTTCACCTGAGGCTCATTCTGAACCACAACCCACAACAACGCATCGTTTGAACAACCACTCAAGGGGAAAACGATATATGAAATTACTTTTTACTACTGTAGCAGTACTTTTCGCTTTTAAATTATATGTCATTCTATGGCTTATAAACGACTTCAGATATAATAGTCAGCAATTAATGTAACTATAGAAAAATTAGTTAATATCCTAGCAAAACTTTGATAATGGGTGCGATATTATCATGCGTTACCTTGTAATGATAGCTCGTTACCTTTTTCATTATTTGCAAGCATAAAGTAATAAGTTACTCATTATTGATTACGTAATATATGATTTATAAATGTAAAGTAATAATTGAAATATTTTTGAAAATCTATTTTTACATACATTACTTTGTGTTTTTTTTTGTAAGCAAAAGGTTTTGACAACACTAGCGAAAAACGAAGCGCAACAAGTCAATTAAGTTTAAAGCAATCAAATACTATATGCGTCGATAGCTCAGTGGGTAGAGTTCTTGACTGAAAACCAGAGTTCCCTGGTTCGATTATTTTTAATAACGTTTAAAATATTTGTAGTAATTTTTTTTAAATAAAAATTCCTCTCTTTTAAAAATCTATTTTTAGACACATTACTTTTTCCATTCTCGTAACCATAATTATCACCTCTAAAGTAAAAGGTATATACATTACTTTGAGACGCATCGCCTGTAGAATTCATCAATGAAGTAAGGTGTAAAGTAATCCATCGGCCCCTATGGCTATACATTACTTTACCCATTATTTGGTAATGTGTGGTTTTGCTGGGATTATAACGATGAAAAAGTTGGAGTATAAAAACGTTGTTTAAAAGGATTTGACTCAATCGTAAAAATTTACATAATTAAGAACTTAAAAATGTTTGGATTTCAGAATAATTTTGAAAAATTTTTGTATTAAGGTTATATCTAGAATTATTTGCATACAATTTTACTTTTGGTGACCAAAGTTACGTGGCATGTATGTATATCAAATGCTATTATTACATCCCTAATGGACTATATCGGACTTTTAGAGGAGAGATAGTAAAATCATAAAAATGTATATCGAAGTGGAGTATAAGCGAAAAGTACTGCAGTGAATTCACTTGATAGCCTTGAATGGCATACTACTTGAAGGTAATCGAAATCTACTTAGATTCCATTATACCACAGTGTGTAATTAAATCACAAACCCTGTAATAAAGATAAAAACAGAACAGACCTGGCTTAAACTAGTTAGATATAATTGAATCTGATTAGATCAGATGATCATGTATGCTTAGATATGACATATGTGATACACTTTATGGACAGATCTAAACAGATGTAGTGCCAGATATGTTTATATCTAACGAGATAAGAAAATTTATTGATTTTTGTAGCCAGAGGTAAGCAAACCTGGCCATATAGGATTATATCTAGTGCCAGATCAGTTCATATCTAATAACAGATCTAGGAGGAGATCGTAGCCATTTGAGCCGTTTTAAAATCAAAAATAGTACAAATGTATATAAAAATAAAGGTCTTCTTTTTTATTTCTTATTCTTTTTAAATCTAATGGGCAAACTGGACCTGATTATATCCGGTGCGTCAAATTGGTCTAGATTTGATCAGATCTAATTGGATCTCAAATTTGTCCACAATTTTGAGATATAATGAGATCCTGTACAGATCTGATTGTGATTGAAATTTTAAAGGCCTAAATACGATTTGTGTATTCAAAATATGGAGATTGTCGCAATTATACAACCCTAGGAACCCTATTTAAAACTTTGTGTTATTATTCATTTTAAATGTATTAGTACCAAAGCAGCTGTCAAGTTTTCATTTCTGCTTTTTATTCTAAAATAACTAAAGTTGGGCATGCTTCTAGCACGAACTATTATTATTACAACATTTCGTTTTGGCCAAATTGTACAACAATACCAGATAAGAGTACTAAACAGTTTGTTTTTTGCCATGAACTTAAAGAAAAAAAATTCGTTTATGTTGGTAGGAAAACTATTTGATAACCTTTATACCGACACACTTGATAGAGCACACACCACCACCACCATCACCACCACCACCGCCACTACCAACTACCAACACTAACATCTTCGTCATCATGACCATTATAGCCACTGCCAACATTATCAACACCTATTGTAAAACGTATACACAACTATAGACAAACCAACCAAGTAACGGAAATGTTAAGCGAGTTTTCAATTTCATTTATCAAACCAACTGACATCTGAAAGGCGCTAGAGCACGAGCTAAAATTATAACAAAAGGATACAAGAGAAAAAAAATAGAGAAAAACTGCATGTAGGGAGGAATTATTATACAACAACAACAGCTACCTACTTACCTACCACAAAGAAACACACGCCAACGCAATAAACATTTTCCTTACCACTGCAAAGAACCTTTTTTTGCCCCAGTTTATCCGAACAAAGGAAAAAGTGTCCCTTTAACAAGATACACTTCAATGCCCACATACATAATATTAAGCAGGCAAAACAGAAGTAGAAGCACTTTTACTTAAAGCCTGATATGATATTCAACTTGTGCAAAAATAAACAGGACATTATGTCCTTTCGAATGATTAACATAATAATCACAATGAAGAGCAAGTCAAAAGAGGCCTCACTCTACATTCATCCATTGAGTCAGTAAGAAAATGAATATAATAAAATGTTGGACATTCAACAAATACAAAACACATTATTAATATGTAATTTAAGGACCCAAGCACTCCTACTGAAAAAGGATCGCCGGAAATTACACAAAAAATAAAACCCATTTCCATACACTCTTTATAACGTTTTTTTTTTTGTTTCTTCTTTTCTTTTTTTATTATTATTAACTTATGTTCATGTACGTAAAATTTATAAAAAGGTATTCATGCACCCGAAATCACCCAAACATAAAGCAACAAATATGTCGCACTGTGGTTCACAATACTAATGTAGCTGGACAGAACTATTTAATATAAAAAAAATATTTTTGAATTTTTCTATTTATGCGACAAAATTATATAATTTTCAGATTTTCTTTTTTTTAGCTAAAGATTGTTATATTAATGCGTAGTTAAGATATTAAATGCCATTTGGACTTATTTAAATACAAACGTCAGTTTTTAGCTTCAAAATTAAATCACATTTAAGTGGCCAATCTTGGGCATTTAAAGTCTATTTACATTGCACAAACTTAACATATGATTTTGACAGTTTGTTTTTTTTTCGCGTGGTCAATTTAAAAATATAATAAAAAATCAAGCAATTTTCTATAACGCTGCTGTACTTATTTACAGCAGCCAATAAAAATTCAACTTCGGTCACATTATATATTATATTATTTTTCTATATTTTATAACTATTCCTCAATTGTGGAGACCATATCGATTACACTATAATGAAGATAAGGGTACTTTGGTATTCATCCTCCTACGTACCTTGTGATATGAAATAAAAATTAGTTAAAACTCTAACCTATGGGGCTAACGTGTATGGAAATCTTGACGCAATGTCGAAGAGTAAATTGCAAATTATTATTAACAATTGCACAAGATATATTTAAGGAAATACGTTTGAATATCCCAGTTTATCATCATACTTAAACATTCGAAACATTATTATTTTACACAAAATTTTTCATACATGTCAACCCGACTATGTATACATACAATAAGATGGCAATTGGAAATTCTACACGCACGTGCAACATTATTCTACCTGATTATATGTACATATCAGTCCTCTTCTAGAATGTTTTTTTTGGCTCTGTGGAATTTTTTAATTCCCTATAATTTACCAATGAAATTTTCATGTTTCTTTGCAATAAAACAATTTATAAAACAAGAATATGATTATATGATCTAAAATCCTATTAATAAATACTATTATTTTTTTTGCTTAGTTTTTACAATGTCTAAGATACTGTTAAGAGACTTAAAGTCTTATTTGTATCAAAACTATATTAAAAATAATAAATAAACAAAAAAAAATAAATTAATAAATTGTTCTTCCAAGAGCTGTATTTTTTTTTTTAATAATTATCATGAATAGTTCTCAATAATTTTTTGACATTTCATAATGTATGGTCGATAATAAATAACAATTATCATTTAAGACTGAAAAAACGAAACTTTATTTAAATAAAACTTAAATTTACTAATTGTCTATTTAAATACCAAGTTAAAACCTGGGTATGTGTTATTTCGGTTTAAGATCAAATTACTCGAATAGAATTTGCAATTGATTTTTTTCACAACAGATAGAGAAAATCTTTGAAGAAAGACCAGAACCAATGCACTGTTTAAGATTACACCATTTTAGATAAACAAAATTTTATATGTTGGAAAATATTAAAACTAGAACTATGAATATTGGTACAAGTTGAAACTTCATAAAACTTTTGTAAACAAAATGGGCTGTATTGGACAACTGAAATAAAATGAGCGTGTCCACGCTCAGAAAAAAATAAGATTATAAACTAACTGGTGTATAACAAAATTTGTATTACAGTTTTCCACCCGATCTTAAGGGATAACACCTAATTAAAAACTGTATTTTGTTGCTTCATGATTTTTTTTTTTTGATAATTATACACTCAGAATATTATGTATTTAACTGTTTGCAGTTTAATAAAAAAGTTTTCCGTTCCATTTAAAAATAAAGGAACATACATTCATTTTTCAAAGAAATATCTATATTAACTTTTTTATACATTTATTCGAAATAATTTACTATCATTTACCAAATTTTTTTCAGTTTCATTTTTTTTTCATTTGTTAGAAATTTAATAAAAATTTACCCACAAAACGGAAACTTGTGGTTTATTTGTGTCCGTAACAGTTATTACAAATTTAAATTTTGTTTGCTGTCTGTTTCAAATAAAAATATTCAAAAAATTTCAAAATTTTTCAATACAAATTACAAGAACTTCATAAACACACATACATACACAAATACATTCACACAAAAAGTGTTTATAGCTTCATATGCATACATACATTTTGTATTGTACGAGTATATGAAAAAAAAAACAAAAAATACAAAAACGGAAATAATTTCAAATAAATGAAAAAATTATAATTTGACTCCAATTAGACATCGAATGTCATTTTTACATCCATTCAATAGGTCTTTGGAACTCTCTGCCTCCAAATATACAATTTATAAGCAATGCCATGCAAAAGATACCTTTTTTAGTTTTTTATAAATATTTTAAAATTAATGTTATTAAATTAAAGTTAATTAAATTTTTGTGTAATTTCTTTCTTTTTTTTCTCTTTTTTACATTTTAATTGTTTATTAACCATATTTCAATTTATATTTTAATTAAATTGTTTTTTTTTTATATACTGTTTAAAGTTAATTATATTCTAAAATATTTAAACATTATTGCTCATTTCCCATTACTCCTTCTATACTCTAATTATAAGATTATAAGTCTTGCTGTATAGGAAATCAAAATAAATAAATAAAATAAGGATTGGTAGGTAAAATTTTGACATTTATTTTAACTGATTATATCAGTTGTTTCTTACGGATGTGTTCAGTTGATTTATGAACATTTAAAAATAAATAACAAATGGCATTTAATTTAAATGAAAATTAAGTAGACCGGTTTTTAAATGAAATATCATTTCTTTTAAATGATATTTTTAGTTATTTTTAACTTACAATTATTTACAATTATTCTAGCATTATTGCGTTATTCAAAAAGTAATAAAAGTAAAAGTATAATAATATTTCTAAAATCAGCACACAGAGCAACTCAAACAGTATCTAACGGATCTTTTTGACACTAAATTCTGCAGGGCAGTGAATAGGGCTTTTGCGATAATTAACCCTTTCATGCCCGATGTTGCCCATAGGCAACATTGTATATTTTAGCTTATAAGTCCCGTAATTTTTGTTTTTTCCCTTACGGTTTTTTTTTCTCAGAGTAGCTTGATATATTGTCCAAGCTTAACTGCAAATATTTTATTGTAAATATTGATAGTGATTATTTGAGAGCTTAACTTTTTTGAGTGAACATGTAAAATATTTTTTCTGCAAAAAGTGAGTTTACAAATAATAAAAAAAATAATAATAATGAAACTTAAAAGTTTAAATTCAAGTGATTAAAATTATTGTTTAAAGGTAAGAACATTAGAAAAAAATTAAAAAAACTTTTAGTTCCTGGTCAGTAATTTTTCAAAGAAAATGTTGCCTATAGGCAACATTGGGCCATAGAGTTTATAAATTTTATAATATTCGTTTATGCATTAGATATCCGTCCGAAAGGTTTAACCCAACTAGAAATCAAAAGAATTTGCGATTTTGATTGGGATGATTTTGCAGATGAGATCGGTGATGAAGAAGAGGAAACAATTACAACAAACCTGAAAAATAAAATTGAAGAAACCGTACAAAGTGTCATTGAGAGATGTGAAAGTATTGAAGTTAGTTTGATTAAGAGGATTGTTGGCGATGACAATGAAGTTAAAGATGAAGTTCAAGAAGAAGAAACGGTACAAGAGGTTTTTGAAAAAATCAATTTAGACAATTTGAGATGGAGGAGTGCAGAATTAGGCGAATGCGATACGACCATGAAAAGAGAAGTGCGTTCCGGTGAAGTCAAACAAACATGAGAATATTTTAAGCAGTTCTTCGATGATGAAATAATACAAAACATCTGCGATGAAACCAACAAACCAATGCCACAGAACTTAAATGTGAAACTACCGAAATAAGATGATATGTTGTGGAACCTGCAAGAGCCATACGATTAGACCAAATCGGTCACTGGGTTGAATGGGGATCAAAGGGCAGATGCTATGTTACATTGGGTAACCCCGCTCTAAGTGCTCCAAGTGTAAGGTTTATTTGTCTTCAAACCCACAAAAAAATTGTTTCGTTTCATATCACACTTAAAAAACTTATTAAAAAAACGTTGAAATGCATAATTTGTATTATAAGCATCAAGTTGGCATCAAAAGCATGAAGTTGGCATCACTGGAAGTAACTTTAAGCAGTTTATGTCACATTAAAATTGGAAATTTTTGGATTGAAAGTGACATTTTACCCCTTTTTATACCCTCCACCATATATGGTGAGGGTATATATCAGTTTGTCATTTCGTTTGTAATATGTCGAAATATAGGTTTAAGACCCCATAAAGTATATATATTCGTGATCCTTATGCAATTTTAATTTAGCGATGTCCGTCTGTCTGTCTGTCTGTTGAAATCACGACGCGAAGACGCAAGCGGGGGTGCCTATTTTTACCCAGATTATTGAACATCCTCCCAAGCAGTATGGTATTTAAAATGAGCAAAATCGGTCAAGCGGTTCAAAAGTTATGAGTGAAAATGTGAAGGTACCTCTAAATTTTCCATACAAATTTGTACAATTTTTCTGTATCTATTTTTTTTTCTGTTAAGTAAGTAAAAATGTTATTAAGTCTTCTTATTGTTCGATTACATTTATTGTCTTACATACTATGATAACTAAGTTAAGGTAAAAATGAACAATGTTAAAGTCGCTAACAGAGCAGACCTCTGTAAATAACATTGCTAAAACTAAATAACAAAAGTTCGTTACATAAATTGACAAAACATATTCATATTACAGTTAATGCAAAATTTAGTATATACGTATATCATCTTCATCCCCTTTGGTGGAGGGTATTCAAAGATTCGGCACAGCCGAATTTAGCCCTTTTTTACTTGTTTATCAATAAATAAATTAAAAAATTTGAAGTTTTTAATTTTTTCAAATATGCTTGTGCTCTTTGCACTTTTTCAAACCTGGATTTAATTTTGTTTCTTTTAAGCGAGTTTAGTCACGCAAAAATGTTCACTATTTAAGTGCAAACCATTAAAAATTTAATAAATGGGCTTCTCCAATTGGGATATTCAAAAACAAATAAAACAAAATAAGGACTTTTGTTTATTTAAATTTTATTTTTGAGAGTTTAGGTATTAAAAAATTACAACTTTTTCTAATAGTTATTCTACCTATTGCTACCTATTAACCACATAATATATTTTTTGCTTTACGATATAAATTAATTATTTTTCAGATTTGCAGTCTGTTTATTTCCTTACATATCGGTAATAAAAGATAACTTTTTCCATATAAGAAGTAAATAAGAAGGATTTTTGATATTTTAAAATATAAAAAACATTATTATTTATCAGCATTATCAAAAATATAAAAAAATAAATTAATAGAATATTTTTATTATCTGCATCCAATCAATTCGCCACGCATCATTTCTTTGAGGCCATACATATTGTGTAGAGTGGGTCGAAATGAATTAAATGACGTTTCAAAAAATTATGTAGTGCGAAAAAAATGTTAGTGATTACAAATATTCAAGTGAAGAAGATTAATCGATTACGGCAAAAAATTAACCCTTTAAACATGGGGAAAAAATCATCGTATGAATGTGTAACGTTTTTAGAAGCAACTTTTAAAGGGATTAAAAAATAAGACGTGACTTTTTAAGCCGTCGTTTGAATTGGGTTGCAAGACTTGCCACCAAACAATTTTAAGATTCGATATTTTTCAAGTTTCGACTGATTCTATATTACACATTGTCATGCGAGTACATATAAGACTCGTTTAACCCAATTGTAGCCAATATAAATACCAACACGTACGCATATTTTTATAGATGCAAAAAACGAATCATAACTGTTAACAACAACCTGTTTTGAAT
Organism: Eustalomyia histrio; assembly: GCA_949748255.1. Classification (NCBI taxonomy): domain Eukaryota; kingdom Metazoa; phylum Arthropoda; class Insecta; order Diptera; family Anthomyiidae; genus Eustalomyia; species Eustalomyia histrio. The sequence goes on along the minus strand of OX456527.1, from coordinate 624,765 downwards.
TTTGAATAGCACAACACTTTAACAATCGCCCAACTACCCATAAAGTTTTTCTTCAAAAAAATATACCATGTATGTGAAAACATACTTCCACTAAAAAGTTTACAAACACGCCAGAATTTTATCAAACAAAAAAAAAAAAATCATAATAACAGCACCCAACAATAGCATCGTTTTTGTGATTTTCTTTTTTTTTTTTTAACAATATAATAAATTATATTAACTGACAAAAGACTAACCACAAATAAACAAACAATACAAAAGCCAATATAAACTTTTTTCCTATGCTTTCGTCGGCCATTATATTTTGGCTATAGATAGATTCATCGTATGTGGAGTGGAGAGGGACCTAAACAATATGCAGACAAAAAAATACCTTTTTGCCATTTTGAAAAGGTTCTCTATGAAAATTGATAGAAGCCAGAATATTAAAATTAAATATGTGGCTGCCGAAAGAAGCCCATAAAAATTTAGAGTTTATTAAAATTATTTATGATTTTCCGCAGAAGAAAAAAAAGTAGTAAAGTATCGACACAATGACCTTTTCAGAGCAAAATGTGTGGCACGATTTGTAGGCACGTCTGTAGTTTTTTTTCATAATATTGCTTCGTTTATTTATGTCACATATGGGATTGATGCACGCTCATGTGTTATGTATTTAGATTAAAGGTTATGTCATTTTTATATAAATTTTTCAATCAATTTTTAAAATACTCCCAGCGAAGGAGCTATAAAACAGATTAAATGACAACAAAAACACGTGTTAAATGTAGCAGTTGCGAATGGTATATGAATTATGAATATTAATAATGGGGAAATTCAATAAAGGTGATGGAAATATTAAAGGAGTTCACAAGGTGTACATGCAAAATTCAATATCTGAAATTGGATCAGGTATGCCCATTATATGATCATAGAAAGGGTGATTTTTTGCTGTGTAAGGTTTGCCATTTAACCACAAATAGACTAGCAAACGAACAATGCTTGCAAATCATTGAATTTTATTATCAAAATTTTATTTTAAAATATTTATTTCAAAATTTGAAAATTTTTCTTCAAGGGCGAAGCTTATTTTTGGCTCAATGGGTTCGTCTCAATGCAGTTCAAGAGCTGCCAATGCACCCTGAAAGATGCACTGTTTGGTGCGATTTGTGGGCCGGCGGCATCATTGGACCGTACTTCTTCCTGAACGATGAAAATCGCCGCGAGCAAGGTACCGTGCGATAATTGGATTTGGTCACTTATGAACCACCTACGGCGTAGCCGCGGGAAAAATTTACATAAAATAATTTTTTAAAAGTATATCGAGGGCATTAATTTATCGCGCCAAATATATATTTCATTCACTTTTGCAGATTTTCTGTTTTCTTCATCCTTTACAAGACCATGTATACACTTAAAAAAGTTTGCAAGTTAAAATAACTGAAAATATAATTTAAAAGAATCATTTCATTTAAAAACCGGTCTACTTAATTTTCATCTAAATTAAATGTCATTTGTTATTTATTTTTAAATGTTGATTAATCAACTGACACATCCGTAAGAAACAAATGATGATCAGTTGAAATAAATGTCAAAATTTTACCTACCAATTCCTTAAACAATAAATGTTTTTTTCATTTATTTGAAACACTTTTTGTGTGAATGTGTTTGTGTATGTATGTGTGTTTATGAAGTTCTTGTGAATTGTATTGAAAAATTTTGTATATATACAATCAATTTAAATAAAAAAACAAATTGAATTTTTTTGAAACAGACAGCAAACAAAATTTAAATTTGTAATAACTGTTACGGACACAAATAAACCACAATTTTCCGTTTTGTGGGTAAATTTTTATTAAATTTCAAACAAATGAAAAAAATAAATTAAACTGAAAAAAATCAGTAAATGATAGTAAATTATTTCGAATAAATGTATAAAAAAGTTAATATAGATGTTTCTTTGAAAAATAAATGTATGTTCCTTTATTTTTAAATGGAACGGAAAACTTTTTTATTAAACTACAAACAGTTAACTACATAATATTCTGAGTGTAGTCATGTGTGTTCATATATTTATATTTCGGGTTGTTAAACAACAAAATTTAAAAAAGTTTCGGTTTCGGCAAGAATTCCATTAAAATTTTGCCGATTAAAAATGCATTTTTTCCAGAAACTAAATAGTCGGTCGGACTTTAATAATTGCTAATGCAAACGGAATAGGGCTGGCAAAGCGTCAGTTATACGTTGGCATAACTTGGCATTAACAATCCTGACAGTATTGTCCTCTTACTGTTAATGAATCTGTTTATCATATTTATGAAAATTTCACAAATATAACGAAGAATTTATGACAAACGATTTATGGAACAGTTCCATCGATGATGAACTGTCTGTCCTTAGTATAATTTTTCTTAAAACTTGTTTTGAATTGATTCTTCAAAATTAGCTACAAGTGTAAATTATGAACAAAATAAAATTTCTGTAAATTTGACATTAAACCGGTATATTTTTTCCTGTAGTAGGGCAGTTGGTATGGAAAGCTTCATATAATCTATCATAACTTGTAAAATAAAAAAATAAAAAACTCTTCACGGAAATTAAATCATTACAGCAACAACAACAACAAAAAAACAGATAAACATATTTATTTTTGGAGTTTATAAAAGAAAGCATAATTCAAAAAATACTTGTCATTCTTACCATGCTAAAATAATGCTCAGGTTGCATGTCATTCATTGCCAACCATCATACACAAACAAGGTACCACACCACATGCTATAAAAAAATACGAGCAAAATCATGATAACAATGATGATTGAATCACAAAGTAACTGAAAAAAGGAATGTTACAAATAGTTTTTGTGAAGGCTTAATACAGGTTAATTCAACCAGTAATTTATAACTCATTTTGTATCACAAGGATAACAGCCCTAACACCAATTAAAGAAAGAAGCGCCAGCAACCCACTTTTCTGAAATTGCTATCAACTCGCTTAACGAATAATCTCCATTAAGTTAAACTTAAAGAGACACAGACCCATAGACAATCTATCTGTCTAAGGGCTGTGTGCCATAATAAAGTACACTACCACTCGGAGACCCGAAGGATCAATTGTGATAACTTTTGGAAAAAGAATAAAGAAAAGACGGTAAAGATAAAGAATTGAGACCGCTACCTAGAATAGCCAGCTTATCTCCCTGACAAAACCCAATAGACTGTCAGATCATATCTAGCCACATCACCCAGTTCATCGTGGAATCTTTTTCCCAGCCATCTTAGTCTAAGAGATCCTGTAATTTATTACAGTTGCACAAAATGTGCTCTATTGCATTTAGCTTATAAATATTCTCGCACAACCTACAAAAGTCCTGTGTGCCTCTTTCTCATTTACAAATGAAGGCTCCAATAGAGCAGTGACCGTTTATTACCCCTACTAAGGACCTGAGACTTCTCCTATCCACTCCAATTAATATTTTGGTTGCCCAGGTTCCCAACACAATCTAATTGTTTAAAATTCCATTGCCGCTGCTAGAGCCCTTTTAAAGTGTTCATCAGTATGCTTGAATGTACTGAATGGCACTTCAAAGGCCTAAGTGCTACCTAAATATCCACATAAATTGTCACTACACATCCCTCTATGTCGTTTGCCCTTATCAACTCTGTGGCCAAGATCGCTAGGATCTCTGCATGTAAGACACTACACTCATCCGGCCCCAGTGCCAGATTCCGTCTTGCAATCATTCGTGAAAAAAAAATCGGGAGTGTAACTCCAAAGTCTAAAGTCGTCACTCTATGGTCCTAAAACCCAGTGGGGATTCTATCCTGACCAATTAGACCTACCTCGTAGAAAATTGTAGTAAATTTTAGGGAAGACTCAAAGAGCCTAAACAAGTTCCTATCTGCCACACTTTCCACATACTTCTCAATTGGTAGAAAATCTAGGATTATATCCAACGCTGTCTGAGGTGTGCTACCGATGGCGCCAGTTATGCCAACTGAAGCACATATTTGAGCCTTATCGGGTATCTTCCTATAACTGTTCTTCCTCATTGCCTCCCAACAGACCGTGCAACAATAGGAAATAATGGGCCTTACAACCGATGTGTTAATCCAGTTTACCATGCCCACAGGCCGATGGGTTCGATTAAAAAATTAGAATCAAAAAAAGTTAAAAGGTCGAATACACAACATAAATTAAAAAAAAAATATATAAAACAAAAACTACTATCTTACAAAATGTCCCAACAAAACTTCGGTAATAGCTGCGATAAACTCATGCATTCATTACCTTGTAATGATTTCCCACTACCTTTTGCATTATTTGCAAGCATAAAGTAATAAGTTACCGATTATTGATTACGTATTGCTTGATTTATAAATGCAAATTAATAATTGAAATATTTTTCAAAATCTGTTTTTAGATCCATTATTTTGTGCTTATTTGTAAGCAAAAGGGTAATGCATATTTTGGCAACACTAACCAAAAAACGAAGCGCAACAATTCAAGGTTTAAAGCAAACAAAAATGATATGTCGATAGCTCAGTGGGTAGAGTTTTCGACTGGCAACCAAAGCTCTCAGGTTCAATTCCTATCATGATCAAATTATTTTTAATAACGTTTAAAATATTTGTAATAATTCTTTTTTCTTCATTATGAAAATATATTTTTAAACACATTACTTTTGACATTCCAGTAACCATATAAGTAATCACTTAACCAAGTCTAAAATTCATCAGTGAAGTAACGTGTAAAGGAATCCATGAGAACCAAATTACCTTACAGTTAATTTGGTAATGTGTAGATTTGCTGGGGTTATCAATGCTCGAGTGGGGGTGAAGTAAATCACATGTTTGATTTCACCTGGATTTAGCCTTAAAAAAACACACTCAAATTATATTATTCTAACGGAAATTCATATGAGTTTTTATTACATTTTAATTTAATTTAATTTCCACAACGGATTTTTCAAAATGAATTCACACAATCAAACAAAACTTGTACAAATAACAAAACACCACACGGATGCCAGTAATTATAGTTAGTAGCGATTCCAACAAAGATGCAGATGCACAACAATAGGGAGTAAGTACATACATAATGCACACCTTTTTGTTAGGAGATGACGATGATTGTGCTGTTGTTGTATGTGTTGCATAAATGTTAAAATCAGTTATAACAATTGAGGGGCAAATACACCCCTTGGTGTTTTGAACGCGACACGGGAAAGGAATTGAGTGAAAAATAAAAGAAAAAGGATATCAATTATTATAATATGTATTTGTATATCCTTATGCATGTCCTATTTTTTGAAGGGTAGCACAACGAAACAAAATTATATTTTTATTTGAACTATACTGCACATCTGCCTTAAAGCGTTGATTTTTTTCTCTTTCAATGTCTAGACTCACTTTTTATTCAACGAGGAGGGTTGAAAGTTTAAAAACACATAAACCCATGTGTACATACATAGTTTCCTTGGATGTATTTTTATATCATTAGGAATAGTGAAATTTATAGAAGCATATGTGTTTATAATTTGATACAAAGAAAAAAACCGTTACTTTTTCATGTTTCAAGAAGATAAGCCAAAATATGTCGCACTACACAACATGTAGTTTGTATGGTAGGTATGAATGTAGTACATACTTAATGCAAAATGTAGTAATTGGATTTAGTTTAGTAATCAGGAGTCTAACAAGAGAGAGACATGACAAAAAAAAATGCCAGTTTCAGAAGGTTTTCTTAATAAATTTGGTCTGAGTAAAATTCGAACCTACATGAGAGCGCACAACAAGCCGACTTTCGGGCTTCATTAACGTCTTGCACAACAAGATTTCAACAATAAAAGAGGCAATCATCAGGCATTAACCCAAAAGGGGCATGGATACTGAAGACGGTTGTCTAGCGATAACCGAAAACACTAGCATTTTCCTGCTGAATGTCGAATTTTTCAATTTTATTCTCTATTATTTACTAATAAAATTTTCATGTTTCTTTGCATTTAAACCATTTATAAAAAAAGAATATGATTATATGATCTAAATCGTACTAAATATCATTAATTTAATAAAATAAACTTTTAGACCTCAAACCAATCAGTACCCAAAACTAGAAAAAAAAATTTAAGTCGGGCATGCCGACTATGTGATACCCTGCACCAAGTATAATTTGGGTCTTATTTTTGGAAGCAGTTTAAATTCCTAGAAGGATCCTGATCATTTTTTTTTCAAAGAAATGCTTGAGAGAAAAAATTTTTTCTTTTAAGGCTGAAATATAATTGGAATAGGTGAATTAAGCTTTGTTTTGGTATGAAACGAAATTTTAGAAATATAAATGGTTAATATTTAAAAATATTCAATTTTTGATTCAAACCCATACTGGCTTAAGTCACTTAAGCCAATTCAGTTCGAGATCGCTTTGTGGTACTTTCAGTTATAAATAATTTTTTAAGAAGGTTATTTTAATGAAACATCAACGGTTGACGACAATTGATAAGAAATTTAAGCGGTACTTCAGGATGGCGTTATAATTAAGGATGACGTTTTTATTCAGACTAATGAGAATATAAAAAAAAAAATTCAAAAACAAAATACAGGCAGCCACACATTAATCTTGCCGAAACCCCATATGTTGTTATATTGTTTCATTGTTTACATTGAAAATGACTCAGAAAGGTGTCAACGTTAAAATATATGAGAAAATTACTCATGCAGCATTTTTTATACTTATTTTTTAACTCTACTCACATTTACTGAACAGTTACACAAATTTTAACCGTCATATTTTTTAAATATAATTTAGAAAAATTGCAGAATTCGAACTAAATAAAGGATGGTCCAACCATAACGCATGATGTTAATTGTGAGTCACACCTTAACTTCAAGTTTTTGGCCCAACTTAATTTGACATTTCTTTGTTTCAGTGTTTGACAAATTCAACCATGGACAGGTACACAATTGAACAGTGCGTTAAGATTGTTGAAGACTTTTACAGAGATGGGCGTTTCGTGCACTGCGTGTTTTTTTTTTAGCATAATCGACCAAATTGTGTCCACAATCGGGAGAATTGTGGGCAAATTTTAGCAAACCGGGTCTGTAGGAAATGTGAAAATACCTGTGCATGCTCGACCAGTTCGTTCTGCGAAAAACATTGCTGTTGTTCGCGATAGTGTGGCAGAAGAGCCTTCAACCTCGACTCGTCGTCGGAGTTCGCTATCGCGATATGATAACGGACTTTTTGTGACCAGAAAATGAGGATATGTGCTTCCAACTGCCACACAGCCAACGAAACAATGGCTCTTTTGCGCGAAAAATTCAATGGCCGTGTTATATCTTGTCGTGGCGATGTTAGTTGGTGGCCACGATCATGTGATTGAAAACCGTTGAACTTCTTTCTTTGAGTGAAAAAGTGTACGTCAATAAGCCAAGAACAATTCAAGAGCTAAAGGATGAGATAATTCGGCACATTAACGACATTTAACCTCAATTATATCTCAGTCATTGAAAATATGAACCATTGGATAGAGTTATGCCACCGAAGCCGTGGCGACCATTTGGCCGATATTTTGTTTCACACATAATTATCATATATCCTTCTATCATAATAAAAAAAATTAAGATAAGTCTCTGAAAACTTTTTGTTCTATTTACAATCATCATTTTGCACCACCCTTTATAAAACAAAGTGCTCAAAATTTTCATCACATCACCGACACTTTACTTACGCTGAGATTGAAGAATGTTATCTTATAAATCCCTACATACAACAAGGACACTTTATCTTATGTATGGTATGGTGCATAGTTTTTCATCCAGTGTATCATTTTTAAGTATTTATGAAACATTTCATTAAATGCATAAAATATTTCATATTTTTACTGCCAAACTCTAAGTGAAAATTGATGAAATTGTTACATTGGACGAAAATTGAAGTCGTTTTTCTCTGTATATGATCATATATGATTTCAAAGATATATATGAGATGAGTATGAACGCATATGATAATGTATGCCTATGTATGATCATATATATACAAGATCATTTGCGATCATGCATACTTTGATTATCCCATAGAAAGTATAAAAAATGTACTAATTAAGATCCCGCAGTTTGTAAACATTCTTATCGTTTCGATTTCTTCGCTAACTTTTTCAAGCTTTTAGAGGAAATACAAAATAAGCGCCTAATTTAAGCCTGGTGTAGGCAGAATTGAACATAGCGCTCTATTATACATTCAGAAGTACCAACCCCCTCCCTGTATTTGATTTTAGTAATAACGCTGTGAATAATTTGTTCAACATTGCTCAAGGGAGTTGGATCAATTGGCTTCTAAAAGGCTCAAGTGACTGACAAGTTTGTTAGTTCTCATTAAATATTCTTTTGACTACAATTTTGTAAACAATTTCTTTGCAAATTACTTTGTTTCATTTTTTAAACTGCATTTTAACAAACTTTTGAATAGAATATAAAAAATTAATATATTTGTCCCTTTAATTCGACATTTATGCCTTTCGATAACATCCTTTGGTAAAGGCTAAACAAGCTTTACCAACATACATTGACCATTCATTACACTGTGCTCAAAGAATTAACTCTATTTTGAATCGGGCATATTGCAAACACGATCGTTTGAATTACAGCTTACACCAATTAAGTTTATCCGCTGTGTGTTCATCTTGATTAACACAGTGTTAATAATGCTTTCGTTTTATATCAACCGTAAAAAATCTTAAAAACATATTTTTTTTTACATAAATACAATATTTGTAATTTTTCTTACTAATTTCGATTAATTGTGCATACATAAGAAGCTCATTACACTCAATTAAGTCACTTAATTTCTGCCGTTAATAAAAACACTTCATAATTAAATGAAACTTGTTTTTTTATGAAAATTTTTTATTTGACTTTATTGAAAGTTTCATTAATTTAATGCAAAGTTTTATTGGCCAAATTCCAAAGAAACTTTGTTGATTTTATTAAACAAATCTGAACACACAGAGAAAATATATATTATGTTAATTTGAAACGATAAAACCATTCTCAGTGATCATAACATGATCAGACGGAATCATAATTGGGTTCATAATTTGTTTACTTCGTATTCAAATCAACTGCGTCTTTCATCATATCTTTTCTCTGCGTGTAATATCATAAAGATAATTTTTGCAGTGCAGTGCTGAACGAGTATTAGTTTTATTAGTACAAAAGAAAATATAAGTATGTTTTATTGTTCCAGACATAAAAGCAGAAAATCCTCGCATAAAAAATAACACATAAACCTGTAAAATTCAAAACCAACCAAAAAAGCGATGGCATACTTTTAGGTGCTTAAAAAAATCCCGAAAACTTGTTAAGTTTAACAAGAAATGTTAGCATGTATTTGTTTGTTGTCTGTGTATGTGTATGTGTTTGGTACTTGTAATTTCGCAAAATTGTGGTGTTTAAATTCGCGAAATGTAGTTACAATTGTTTGTAGCAGCTAAATAAGCTAAAATAGAAGTACAAGTTATTGTAGTAATAAGTAGGGCAAGAAATTTCATGAACTTTGAAAACAAAAATGTGCGCACACAAAATGCAGCTAAAAATAAAAACCTAAATATCCAATACAAAATATGCACTTCAACAATATTTTTTGCAATAGTTACATATAAAATGATCGAAATTCACGAGAAAAGTTAATTTAAGCAAATACCGGTGATTTGAGAAACAGATATAATTTTTTCAAATTAAAATAAAATAAATCCAAAACCAAATCCAGTAATAAAAAAGACCTTTTAAAAATTGAACTAAGTATGAGGGCTTTTCGAACTTCCCTCGTAGTTATATGAAATGCAACACTGCTCCCATCAAGCACAACCTGTTAATAGACTACTGTCAAATTTTGAGCAGGTTCTGTCATTTACTTTGCGTTTACCAGCAGGATATTTCGAGGTCCATAAAATAGGCATTTGTTTGATTAATAATGTCATCGTTGGAGCTAAAACTCTTTGCACCGAGCCATTTCTTTAGGTTTGGAAATAGTTACTGGGAGGCTAAAGGCGAATAAGAGGGCAATTCGTGGTCTACTTTATGGATTTTTGCCATGGAAACTAAGCTGTCACACGATTCCGTTGGTGGTCGATTGTGAGCAAACGCGGCAGGCAACTTGCGGAAAGCTTTCTCATACCCAAGTGATTGTTCAAAACTGAAACCACTGAGCCATGTGAGATGCATATGTCTTCCACAATCTATCGCACATTCAATCTCCCAATCGGCCAACACCATATCGTGAATTTTTTAATTTTTTTGGGTATAGAGACCTCAACTAGGCGTCCAGAACGTTCGGCATCTTCCTTCAGTAAACCAGTTTTTTACCATTGAAATCGATGGTGCACAGTCCCCATAGTATTTATCAAGCTTTTCCTTGGTTTGATTGACGGTTTGTTTTCGCAAAAAATAATGTTTAATGAGCACTCAAAATTCACTTTTTTCCATTTTTGAAAAAAATCCACGAGGTTGTATGTTTTGAACAGCTGTTAAACGCAAAGTAAATGACGGAACTTGCTCAAAATTTGACAGTAGTCTATTAAAAGGTGGTACTTGATGGGAGCAGTGTCTGTCGTCCGCTATAACTATGAGGGAAGTTCGAAAAGTCACGAACTTATTGATCCGCCCTCGTACTTTGAATGGGTTCCAAACATATTCCACTTAATCGGGTGTGTGATCTGCGACCCAAAGTCTATTACAGATGATGGGTTGCAACTCCGAGAATATAAAAAAAATACTAAAAAGATAATATGCATTTATTTTAAAATATTCTTAAATATATGCAACAACCAATCGATGCAATTTTGTTTAAATTTTCGCGAATCTGGATAAATATTTAATCCATATTAGTTTTGAAAAATCGATAGAAACAAGTATTGGATTTCCTTGCCCTAGTAATAAGTGTGGAAGTGGCAACAGCAAAACTTATTCAAGATACTTAAGCTAAACAAAGTAGTAAGCTTTAGAAATAGTACTGCAGCATCCAGCAAATAAGTATTTTAAACGTAAAAAAAGCTGAAAATACATCTTCACAAAGCTTCGTAAGTATGTCATGATTCCATTTTTCCATTTTATGAAAATATACATAACTATACACAGAGAGAAATTTCGGCAAATTTAAATTGTTTAGTAAATTTATGAAACGTTTTTTCACAAAACGAACGAAAAAGTTGTTAATAAAAAATGCTTTATAATTTTAATAAAAATCTTTGTATTTTTTATAAAACAAATTTCTTTATGAAATTTCATGAAAACTTCAAATAAACAATATTAAAATTTATGAAAATGTTTCTTAATAAAATGTTTCAGTAGTATTGATTTTATGCAAAAAGAAGTTAATTCTCTCAGTGTATGTGCTTGTGCATGTGAATCATAATTTACTCTATATTTTACCCTAAATACACACACATGGAGAAGTTTATGCACAAACTTAAGTTTGTAAATTCTCAGTGATTCTTTTTGTTATGCCAATAAAAAAAGTCTGCATTTGTTTGTGTTTGTTCACATACTTGTACAAGTTTAAATTGTTCTCATATTTATTTTTATTTTTTTTTTTTATATTTTTTGCAAACTAAAAACCACTAAAAAAACATTTTATAACAAAAAAGAAACATAAATTCATACAAAGCAAAGATGTACTGAAAACGTTTACACCATTGGCAGCCAGCATCAACACATTTTGTGTTGTACCTTAGCACACGCACACACACACACATTTACACACACTCTCAACATATTTCATGGAGCCATAAAAACATAACCTTTGACAATAATATAGAAGAACAACTTTAATATACACATTTTTATCCTCCGAGTTGGATGAAATCTTAAATTTTCAAAATTGTGTACATTGTTTAGTAACGCGTCATTAGATCGGTCTATCAAATACATCTTATTTCATACCATTACGACTTCATGTACCGACCGGTTTTTTCCTGCAGGACCCTTTTTAATAATTAATTAATTCCCTCCTCAATGAATTCACCACTGAATTGTTTAATTCCATTTCGGTTTAGTGAATTGCAGTGACTGATCAAATTCGTCTATTTTTCGCTATTTAAAAACATAGAAAAATTTTGCTAATGGAAAATGTTTGAAGTGGATATTAATTTTACTTTTAGCGCCAATTTTTGTGCAATTTTAAATTTGTCACTTAAATTGTAAAAAATAATCTATTTACAAAATCTGGAAAAAGTAATGTTATTTTCCCATGTAAAACATTATTTATTTTATCGAATATAAAATCAATAACAAATTTGCAAATTAAATATTTACACATTTTAAACTACGCGCCTGATTATAAGCACCATGCTACTTTTGAAAAGGAATTAAAAACAAACATCATACTTAATTGGCATAGGTTTCTTGTTGTTGAAATTTAACACTTTTGCGACCAGACATAACTACACCACTTTCATATATATATTTTTAGAGGTTACACTCACCAAAAAAAGTCTGTAATGGCAACTGAAAATTTTGCTGTTATTACGGGAAATTCTGCTAATTCGAGCCCAGCGGTATTTTTTGCTAATCTTAGCAACACATGTCTGCTGACGTGTAGTATAATGAAATTAGTAGAAAAATTAGTACCCGCTACTAAATTTTAGTTGACTTTTTGTAAAGTGGAATTTAAAATCTGTTTGCTAAAATCAGCAAAAAAAATTACTAAATTTTATTAATATTAGTAAAAAGCTTTGAATTTATTTTTCTTATCGAGTTTCAAAAATTTTGAATATATTTTTAAAAAAACGAATTAATCATTTTGTTTTAATTTGGTAATTTCTGTTTTGAAAAATATTTTTGTCATTTTTTTTTTACTTTTAAGGTCAAATTCTAATTGTTTTTAGGGCTGATTTTGAGAACTAAAAAAAACTTTTTAGTGCTGTTTTAAGTGGATGTCCCATTTTCAGACATGAGTCGGTATGTAGTATGCATTTACTTTGAAGTAATTATTTTTTGCTTAGGAATGATTTTTAATACCAAATTTTTCTATGGGCTTTTAGAATATGTTTTGAATATTTACAGACTTTTTCAAAAAACCCCGAAAATTAAAATTTTAATTATTTTTACATCTACAGGGTGGCCTAAAATTTCTTTTCAGTATTTTGTAAAGAATACTTGGGGAATTTAAAGTGGAACAGTACACAATTGAACAACGTGCCGTCTGGTTGCAAATTTTCGACAAGGGGCAGAAAGGAACTTTCCTGGTGTCGGCAGACAACGAACGGTGCACACGGATGACAATATTAAGGCCAGCAGTGCAAAACCATGCGAAAGTATGGTTCCAGCGCACACCGCGAGGGACACAATGGCTCTTTTACACGACACCTTTGGTGAACGAATTATTTCGCGTGCAAGCGATTTTAATTAGCCTCCGGCGTTCACCGGATTTAACCGCTCCAGACTGTTTCCTTTGGGGTTATTTAAAGAGAAAAGTCTATATTAATAAGCCTAGATCCATTCAGCAATTAAAAAACAATATAAAACATAACACCTGAAATCAACTACATAACACGAAAGGTTATGGAAAATGTTTCGGAGAGAGTACGAATATACGAAGCAGAAAATGGCCACCACTTGCGAGATATAATTTTTCATAATTAAATTGAAAATATTCTTCATTAATATACTGTATTTAAAAAAATAATAATTATGTCTTAAATAAAAAGTTATAATGAGCTCAAACCCCTTCGGTAATTTTGTGCCACCCTGTACTTGGGGATTGGGACCCAGCAAAATCTCAGTTGCTCATTACCAATAAACTCATACAAATACAAATGAAACTCCAAACTAGTTTTTAATATACCCGCAAGTCGCAGGATATTAATAAATTTTTGCAAAAAAAAATTTTCTGGAACTTGAAACTTCCATTGAAATTTTTCATTAATTTAATGAAGTTTTTAATGAAAGGTTTGATTTTATTTATTGAAAGATTCATACACTCAATTAAAAAATCTCAAACGTATTATCCCGTTTAGAGTTGTAAAAGTATTGAGTATTTGGGTATTGAGTACTAAATACCGATCGGTTTTCGAGTACTTAATACTAAAAAGTGCATGCTCAATGCTTCCAGAGTTGTATTTTCATGAAAAACACTATGAGACTTAAAGGGAAATATTCACTAAAAACCTAAAAATGTGCACTTTAAATTCGTCGACTTTTTAAAGTCATATTCATTACTCGAGAGCGCCTGCTTAAAAAATGAAATTAAATACAATTTTTTAAGTATATTGACCACAAAATGCTACTGTATGTGCTATAATAAAAAGGTTTAAAATTTTTAATTTTAATTTATTTTTAATAAAAAAATATTTTAATTCAAAGAAAATATGCATTTATAACACAATATGCAACAACAATCAATGACATTTTATTGAAAATTTTTACATTTTTAGCTACTGACTATAAACATGCATTTGCATAAAAGTCGCTGACTGTCCTGATGTTCATATATATCTCTCGGGATAGAAGATGTCGAAAACCTACTACATATTTAGAAAGGAATATCTCAATCATAAGTATATATATATTTAATACTTTACTCTATTTACTCAACAATGTCTATGGAGCGGAGCATACCCATAACAAAAGACGGCGAAATATACATATGGAATTTCCGCTCGGTTTCTTTAGTTTTTTTTTTAATATTTGTTGCTTTTGTTAAGATTAAATCTGTAAACATTAGGGCATTCAAATAACTCGAATAAATTGAATATTAAAAAATATATATATTTATAAATAAAATGTAATGCAGTAGATCGTTTTACCAAAAGCCATTTATTTTGTATCTCCGATAGAAGAATGTGAATTCTTATTACCCAAATGATTTTTGAAAATTTTTTCAGATTTTTCGATCGGATTTTTCAATCGTCTTTATTCAAAAACATAATTTTACATTTAAATATGATTACTTAAAATTTTGGATGTTACAACTTAATTACAGTTACAAAATTTTGATGCGAAAACCAATGTTTAGTTGTAACAAATAATTTTTTTTTTTTAATATTTTATTTTTTTAAATTTTTTGGGATTTTTTTTTTTTTTTTTTTTATTTTTGCCCATGTAGGTGCCCAAAAGTGGAAAATCCTATACACCCGAACCTTAAACCAACTTGCTAATGTGGGACCTTAAAGTCGTAGTAACCGAATTTCAGTTGGAAATTTACAAAATTATTCTCCACTTGAATATGTAGCAGATCTTTGAAGAATCGATTCTCCAAAAATTACATTTAAAAATTATTCAAATAAATGATTTATAAACTCGATTGAAATATGTATTGGATTCACGAATTATTATTTTTATTAATTCGTTGAAACATTGTTTAAGACCGATAAGTAAATGTTACGATCAAATTTAACCAACAGTAAAATTCAAACTCAATTAGTAGGAGTTTGTTCAGTTTTAAAGTGGAAAGTTTTATTAAATCAGTTATTTCAATGAAAGTTTATTTTTACAATCACGTTAAACACAAAAAGTTTAAATCGCAAATCAAAAATTAGTACGAATTATTTATTGAATTACTGTTGATTCAATTATATTTTTAAGAGTCTGATATGTAGTAAATCATGTGTAAGGATTTTTAAATTTTTTGTTTTAAGTATCACAGGGGTTGATGGTTTCAAATTAGGCGCGCAAAATAGGACACGGAAAGACAATTGCCATTATAAATTTCATCAAATTCGGAAAGAATGAGGTTACAAAATAGCGTTTATACTACTATAAGATAAGACGAATGAGTGAAGCAAAACCTGATCTGGAAAATTGTAACTAACTCAAATTTCTCATAACGAAAATTCACAAACAAGCAAAAAACAAAAGTAATTTTCTTTTTTTCGAATAATCGATGTAAATTATACGAGTTATGCATTTATCGAAATTTCCTATTTTAAATTATTCAAACATTTATTATCGTAGATCAAAACTTTTAGATTACACAAACAACGGTTAATTGATTGGATACCCTAATAAACATACAAATAATAGTTTATTTATTGTGTATCGTGCTGTTAAAATCCTTCTCTAATGAGTCATTCCAAGTTGTAGCTTACAGTTTTAAGTATTTTATTTTTGAATTGTTTTTAATTTAAATATTGCTTACTGTTTCATTTAGAAATTTATCTCTACAACTTTGATACTGTGCTAATGATGAATGAGTAAATGTTAGGTAGTGAGTAGTAGTAGTAGCAGCAGCAGCAGAAGCAGCATCAACATCATAAACTTCTAAACAACCCATACAGTGGATAACGGTTATAGCGAACACTAAATACTATATGCACTTTTGAGTTACTTCACCGACAACTCTTGTTAGTTTTAACAATATTGAAAGTCATTAAGAAAGTTAGAGAGACGCATTAGTGAATCGCATAGAGAATGGACTACAAAATGGATATGCTTTTCCAAGATATGGGGCAATACATAGAATAATATATCTTGTAAATATATCATGGGTGATGGGTTTTTTCTTTATTTTGCTTGGTTTTTGAGATAGGGACCATTCGGTCTCAGCAAGGCTCACTTGATTTTTCTCTAACTGGTTATACCCGTATTCCACAGTAAAGGTAACCATTTAAGTTCAATTTAAAAAATATCAGATCAATAAACATTAATACTTTTTTCCCCCAATAACTAAAATTTGGAAATATGTACCCATATTTGGTATGCATTACGTTATATGGAAATTTTTATTTTTTAAATTTTAACAAAGCACAGATGGAATATTGTAGCACATGGTCTTAAATTAGTACGGTGAACATTTTTGCCAAGATCGGATATCATAAGACGTTAAAGTTTTGGAACAAACCATAAACAATTTACGTATGTCTTATGCCAATCGTTCCTAATAAAATTTAGTATACTGAAATCTCACAAAGTATTTTCAAGATATTGGATTTTTTTTTAATTTAGGAAAAATCTCATACTAAATGTTAATTTTACTAGAAAGAATAAGGTTGTTCACAAGCGGTATGCTAAGTGTTGCATGTATTGTAATGTGCTATTGGAAACAGAGTTGGTAAAATTCAAATTTAGATGATAGTACGATACAGAAAATCATTGTAATATTGAAATAAAAATGTTAACAACTTTGTTTTTTATACGATGATACAAAACTATACTCAGTACACCTTGTGAACTCCCTTAATAATATCGCAATATAATTTTTATATTAGTCAAAACGTATAACATACAAAAATGGGGTTTGCTTTTCTTTGATATGTCGTATGAAAGCGCCTTTAAAGTTTTTGTGAAAAATTGAGGGAAATCATAACTCTAGGCCTTTTTCTTCTAAACCATTCATAGTGGTGAACCCCAAATTCGTATTTTCGTTTCTTTTTAAAGTTTTCGCTTTTAAATGTGTATGGAATTTAAAAGTCGAAAATACGTATTTTGGGGCTCAGTATGAAGGGTATAAGAAGAAGGCTTAATTTTTAACAAAATTAGTTTTAACAATAACAATATTCTGCCTGGACTTTTACGAAAAACAAAAAACTTAAAAAGCGCTTTCATACAATATGTCAAATAAAAGTAAAACCCCTTCTTCGTATGCTATACTAATATCACTTTTAATAAAACACAACCAACATTTTTTTTGCAAATTTTTAAAGACCAAGTTTGGGAATTGAAACTAATGACCGTATTAATATCGTTTTTTTTTTGTTTATTTCGGTATTACCGTTACCAAAAATAATAATACCGGTGCATACCGGTGTTGTTGAAAAACTGCGTTTTCACACTAAATAAAATGTTGTCATGTTGGGAATACGATTTTTTATCACAAAACCTGTGTAAACATTGCGAAAAAAACGAAAAATTTTAAAAAATTGAATTACCCTCGGGAAAGTACGTTTACCACTTGTTGGTGATACCTGGTATACACTGTAAAGGTATACAGTATCAACAATAACAAACACAGCATCAGCAATAAACATGTGAGTGTAAAAACAATGATTTAATTTAAATTCCATTGAAATACCAAAGCGTAGAAAACCCAGACCTGGGCGATCTCAATTAGATTTTACAATCATTCATTTGTGTGTTTTGTTCATATTGGTAATCCCATCAGAACCACGCTCACATTTGTGGGATTAAACGTTTCCTCATTGAATGGCGACCAAAAGTGCTTTGTACTTTTGTCAGTAGTTAGGCTAAATCGAAAACTTTAAACGCTTTTTTTGGAAAATCGTTTTTTTTTTTTTTTTTTGAGTTATGACAGTTTTGAAGCAAATGAGCGATATATTAAATATTATACAATTGAATGCATTTACTGCAATTACATGTGATGGATGAAATTGAGTAAAAGCGCTGTAATTAAACAGAAATATTTTGCACTTCCCATGTCTGGTATTAATGCCACAAAGCGTAGTTCTAACAAGATTATTAATATGAACAAATTAAACAAGTGAATAATTGCAAAATGTAAATGAGATCGCCCAGGTCTGAGAAAACACAAGTAGGTACACATCAGACATGGTAGTGTCGAATAATTTAACACATCAACACCCACGGCATTCTGAAATACAGTATATAAAAGCCTATAAAGTGATATAAATTCCACACTTCTGTAACAAACAATAAAAAAATCCTTTTATGTAAAATTTTAGTACACCAAGAGCAATTCAATTACTGCTTTGTAGGTGTTAAGTATATTTAAAATTACGTTGTGCATTCAAAATAATTAAACTAATATTCTTTTGTAATTTTTAACCGAAGCAAAATAAGTTCACTATTTTAATAAAAATAAAACAAAAAACAACTCAATTCGGGATTTCGGAAAATTACAAAAATCCAATTTAATTTGTTAAAATATCTCATGTAGGGGGAATTTTTCTAAAATATCCTTGGTTAATACTCTTAACCATACAAATTCGTATGGTTAAATTTAAGCATTGGTTAGAAGAAATACTTGGTTACAATTTAGATAAGTTATTAAAATAAAATGTGTACCAGTGGTTAGGGCTTGTAGAGGCCTTGACCACTGGTAAACATTGAGATATTCGACAAAGTTATTTTCGGAAAAGTGCATTATTTGCTTGAGTTGTCACTTTTGCGATCACTGTGCGCACTCGCTGAATGAGTTTGTTAAAGATATTACATACGATTAAATTTTTGATTTGGAGCCACTATGCAGCTATTCAGAGTCATACAATCTTGTTTTCTTTTTCTAATGAAAATCGTTAATAAAATCGTGACTTGTTTAACAAAGGGTTTTTATCACAGTAAATTTATAAAATTTATCTAGAGTCACTCCAGATGTTGTTTTTACTTTGTAATTAAATCCAAAAAAAAAAAATGTTAATACAAAAATATTCTTCATACAATATGCGCAGTTTCTAAAGTTTTTTTTATAAAAAAAAAATATATAAACTCAGCCTACCTGTGTACATTAGGGCAACGTTAAAATTTTAACTTTGGATTTTTTTTAAAGTCCAGGCGAATAACATTCCATAATATTATGAAAATTTGTGCAATTCAGAAATTGTGTCACATTGTTCCTTCTGGGTTTTATTTAAATTCCCAAAAATATAAAAATTGTACGCCACCCTACTGTACTAATGATTTTTATTTTTATTTTTTTAAGTAATATGACATTAATAAACTCATGTGTTTGTTGTTGATCATTAACCTTTTTTCTTATGAAATTTTAATGTTGAAGTAGTCACCAGTTGTCACTAAAGTTCATTTTATATTTAATAATAATTTGTTTTTTTTTTTTTGTTTCTATTTCAAAGAAAGTTAATAAATAAAAGATGAATCTGTAGAAAAACTAAATTGGATATAATTTCTTTAAAAACCAACAATTAAAATTTTGTTACAAAACCCCTCTTTAGAGACCAACAAATGAAAACAAAACTAACATTTGTTTTTAATTAATATAATTTGCGCCTGTATTAATTGATTAAATTGTTGTATGTTAATTGGAATATATAGTTTCGAGTGGTGAATGAAAAACAAAATAAACCTACACATTGTATTAATAAATAACATATTTAGAATTTAATATTCTAAATAATCGATATCACGATGAACAGACAAGCTGTCAGAATTGTAATTTTAGCTTTAAATGATATTTAAAACTGCTAAATTGAAAGCTAAAATCAACAGTGAAAATTAATACTGACAGAATTGAATAGCCATGTAAACAAAAATGGATTTTCATTTTTTTATAGCAAATTTTTGCTGAATCGTTTAAATAAAAATGAGACATAAAATATTGACGGACGATGTAGATAGAACTGATTGTGTGTGAACAAAAAGTGTTGATTATAATAACATCAAATCCATATTCAAAGTAATAAAATAAAATTATTTTATATAAAAAAAAAATAAATTTTAAATAAAAATGTGGTACACTCAAAATATTTCGTGAGTGGTATTCTGGTAATTTAAAAATTTAGCAATAAATAATCTGAAATTAGTCTTGTTAGATGTTTAAGGTCGATAGCTAAAATGCATCTGAACATACATTATCATACATGGGCTTATATATAATCATACATGGGCATACATGGTCAAATACGTCTATGCAAGGTTCAATATATGACCATATATGATCTTATAATGTATGACCAGATATCTTCGGATCCGAAATTTCAAGGTAAATGGCCGTATATGGTCACATATAATAATATATGAGCATACATGAATAATATACATATGAGCAAATATGATCATATATAACCATATACCTTCAAATTTCGGATCCGACGATATGAGATCATGTATAATCTTACATGTAACCATGCATGGATGTATATGACCATATATTCCCATGTATGATCATGTATGTTTATTTGTATTTAGATTTTAACTATTACCACACCATGACGATGTCTCTCACGTCGTAAAAAACGTTCTCTTAGTTTTGTATGTGCAGATTTCAAAGGTTCAGCATCTTTTTAAATTGGATTTTTGCGATTCCAATTGAATTTCTTTGAAAATCTAATTAGTTTTTAGCAGCTTTCCCAATTGGATTTGGAAAAAAGGTTTAAAAACGGAATTTTACTCAAATTTTTGCAGAAATCAGGGAAATTTGCTCAATTTTCCCCTGTTTTCTCAAAGTTTCCGAGCCTTTGTATTCTGTATAAAATTTTATTTGGCTGCTGACGGCTATGCATCCTCTATACTATTCTTCCTCTATGCTATTACTGAGGATAACTCGACAGAATTTGAAATCATAATATGGGAATATCCCCACTGAAAGAATTATCTGCATGATATTAATGAATTTTTGCATAGTATCAATGAGGCTTCATTAAATGAATGCAGAAAATATAGAGATAAATCTGAACAAAATTATCAAATTTAGTTAAAAAGTATTTGTTGGAAAATCGGACCATATTTGGAGCTAGTCCCCACATAATGATATAAACTTAAATGCACTATTAAAGTCATTTTATTACGGTTAATGTCCTTTTTCGTAATTTTAACCATAATCATAAATTTTGTTAACGACTCATTTTTTTTACTAGTTTTTTAGTGACATTAATAATTTTTTGCATTAAAACAATTAAGTTTCAGCGGAACTCATCGATTAAAAGTTTTCATTAAATTATTGCAATTTTACATAAAATGAACAATGTTATTTTATTTATTAAAAGTTTCGTAGATTCCATGAGACAGTTGTTAGTTTCAAAATAATGTTTAAGAAAGGTTTTTCTCTACAAAGCATTTCGCGAAGTTTTCTTTTTACAAATAAACAATTTGCAATTTTAATAAAATATTTGTAAAAAATGGTAAATAGAAATATACTAAAAAATGTTACATTTATCGTCCAATATAATTTTCTGTGTGAATTTTACCAACTTATTATTTGAGTTTAGGTAATAAAACCCGGCGTCATAATTTTGAATATCAAATAAAATACAAACAAATTAATGAAAAGTCAGCTAAAAAAAAAAAAAATTTTTTTTTTTGTTGAAACACACTTAACAACAAAATTGAAGTCAATTTAAATTTTTTATTTAAAAAATTGGTTAAACTCATTTACTCGTATTTATATTTCATATGTGTAGGTAGGTACTCTCATATAATATTTTGCATAGTTAGTTAAGCCTTTTATATATTATTTTATTATAGCATTATTTTTTACCTTTAACCCTTGACTTTTTTATGTTAATAGCTGTACATAAAAACAGCTCAAGGTTATTTTTTTGTAATTTGCATCGTTGTTTTTCACACAACATATTTTTCTAACACACATGTTTGTTAAATCCAAAGCTTTGTTCGAATTTTAACATAAAATCATAATTTTGTATTCAACAAGTTGAAGAAACAAAAAATTTAAATTAAACAAAATTAAATATTTAGGATGGATTAATTTAAAATTTTCATGGAATTTGGATTTCTTTAGTTTAAAAAAATTTCAGACCAACCAAAGACAAAGTACTTTTAATAATCAGTCAAGCTTTCGGTAAGCACGAGGGGGGATCAATAACTCCGTGACTATTCGAACTTCCGCAAAGTAAATGACGGAACTTGCTCAAAATTTGACAGTAGTCTATTAACAGGTGGTATTTGATGGGAGCAGTGTTGCATTTCATGTAACTACGAGGGAAGTTCGAATAATTAAGGACTTATTGATCTGCCCTCGTATTTAAAGCAAATCTACCTCGCATATAGCGAAAAGGTTCTTTCGATCAAAATAAAATATAAAAAAAGTAATTTTTGCTAGTTAATGGATAATATACTAAAACAGATCTACAACTTACACTAGGTCGTTTAATACACTTAGAAAAAAAAGTTAGTAGAAAAATGTGTAAACGGTTTTAAATCCTACTTTACTACTTTTTGTACTGATTTTTAGTAAAAAAAGTGTTATTTAGCAATATTTTTTGCTATTTACATTTTTCAAATTACAGAATTTTTACAGAATATTTAAAAATCATTTTACAAAATTTTAAAAACCAATTTGCTAAAATTAGCAAATAAAAAAAATACTAATTTTAAAAAGTGGATATTGAAGGAAATGTTATTTTTAATTAGAACTTACACCTGTACATAAACTTAAATTGCCTTAACATGTTACATAGATTAAAAAAAGGGATCGGAAGTGAATATACCGATTCATGTCTAAAAATTAAAAAAGTACTCAAAAGTTTTTCAAAAAAAAAATTAAAGCAAAATAATAAGTTCGTTTGTTTTTACAATTTTTAAGCCCTTAATTTTTTTTAATTTTGTCTAAAATATTTTTTGAAAAAAAATAAATAAAATAAAAAAATTTTGATGTTCGATAAAAAAAAAATTAATTTAAAATTTTTTGCTAATAATAATAATATTTAATAATTTTTTTTTGCTGATTTTAGCAAATAGATTTTAAATTCCACTTTGCAAGAAGTTGACTAAATTTTAGAAGCGGCAGCTAATTTTTTTACAAATTACATTGTACTACACGTCTTCAGACATGTGTTGCTAAGATTAGCAAAAATACCGCTGGGCTCAAATTAGCAAAATTTCCCGTAATAATAGCAAAATTTTCAGTTGCCATTACAGACTTTTTTTGGTAAGTGTAAGTATTTATTTATATTTTCAGCACCGTTTTATTGACTACGGCATTTTTATTGATGTGTAAAATGTATTATTTAGAGTATTCAAAAACCGAAACCGAAAACCGGTCAACCGGTTTCTTTATTTTTAAAAACCGATCGGTTTCGAATATTTTGTAAATTCGAAGAAAACCGAAAACGGGTCTTTTTTGTTTGGTTAACCGGTTTTTTTTAATTACATCACCAACTGGGTTACTTGGTCTCTTTTATTTTTTCCGAACACTTTTATAATCGTTTGTTTGGTTATGAAGATTAAGATGTAAGTCTGATAGATTCCGATAAAGACTCAACTTTGGATATTCCAAATTCAAATAGTTTAATTTCTGATCTAAATAACACAATAAACAGTATTCAAAATCCTAAAAAAGAGACTGTACAAAATCATTCATCATTATATGATGATTTCATATATCTTGATAAATGCGACAAAAGAACTGAAAAGTTGGAAAATTTATATAATTGTTTCTTGACTATTTGTCCAACATCTACTATTAGTGAAAGAGTATTTTCCACTTCTAGCTTTATCAAAAGCAAACAAAAAAATCATCTTAAGACGAAACATTTAAATTGCATATTTTTTCTAAAATATTATTTTAGAACTGAAAAATAGATTTTCTTTTTACATATTTAAAATGTAATATTAAAAAAAACTTATTTAATGCCAAACGTTTTAAACGTTCAAATTGCTAACGTTCCTAATTTTACCCAATTTACAAACTTAATGATCTCTATTTATTTGATATGAATATAGTTTTATAATATTAATTTTTAAGATATTATATTAAAAAATATTAAAACCAATGAATGAAATGTTGAAATGAAATACAATAAAAAAAATTATTTTTTTTTTCAAAGTATGTATTTTTTTATTTTTATTACTTTATATATTAAATTTCTGTTTTTTTTACATAATTAACAAATTATATAAGCTTTTTATTCAAAATAAAAAAACCGAAAAAACCGGTTGACCGGTTTTTTCTGCAAAAACCGAAACCGGTTTTTTTAAAATTCTATTTTTCGAAGAAAACCGAAACCGGTTTTTTCAAAAGGCCGGTTTTCTGAATACTCTAGTATTATTGATTGAACACTACTCAATATTAGCAGATCCATACCGTATTTCATATCTCTGGAATACGTATTGTCTTGACTTTAATTTAAAAATTATTAAATACTTTTTTTTAATTACCTGGATAAATATTTGGATAATACATAGTTAAGGATTGGTGTATAGTTACTGCAATGCAACCCAATGCAATAAGGAGTAGAAAAACATCACCATTAGCTGGGAGTTACATTAATATACAGTGAGCAGCAAAAGTTATGGTACCCCAACTATTATATTATTAAATCTTTCATCATTTTTAAAAGAGATATGACACTTATTATTATTTAATGTATTACTTATATATTGTGCTATAACATATTTAGCATAATATTTCACCCATTTATCTAAACAATAATTAAAAAAAAAAATGAGATCATGGTAACTTTATATTTTTGCACAGCAAAAATTTATTAAAGTTTTACAGCTGTATGCATAAACATTTTGTTGATTTTTATAACACACTTATAAATCAAATTAACATGCAAAACAACAACAAATTTTCTTTATAAGACTGTTATAGGAACCAACTAAATGTCTATGCATACGGCTGTTACTATTTTTGAACTATATTGCTTTACCTTACTCTTAGAAGGATATCCCTTAATGGGCGTAATTTCAAGCAATAGACACCTACTAGTAGTCGAACAAAAACCAGTAGAGATCTAAGTACTGAGAGGTATCTATGGGCATATATTGGGCATAAATCGTGTAGGCATTCAATTCACAAGGTTTTTTTTGTGTAGTTTTCGAATATCTTACCACTTTCAGTCAAAAAATATTTTCTTTAGCTGAGCTTGATTAGAAATTGTGTGATTTCGTATGAATTTTTCAAAATGATCCCATAAGTACTCAATAGTGTTTATGTGGTGTGCATATAACACACCACATCTGCGTGAATATTCAGTGAATTGAAATTTTCTTTCAGAATGTTCATGTAAAATATTTTGTCCATTGTCTCGTTAATGGACCCTAAATTGCCAATAATTGGGTGTAGACATGCGGCCCAATACCATTTGTACACCCCTTCCATATTTCACATGTTTTCAAGTATTTTTTGGATTCAGCTAATCGCACTTTTTCCACGAATACGCGACCGTCCGATCCAAAAAGTTTAATTTTGGATTTGTCTGAGAAAATATTATTAAATATGCAACTACGTACCGTCGTATTCGCAGAATCACATTTTCCTCGTTAATGGGTGTTTCTTAATAATGGCTTAAATTTTTCGTTCATCTCTATTATTGAGCTTTGAAAGACGGCCTGGCCTGTTTTCGAATTATTTCATTGAAATTGATTTATAACTTTTGATTTTTGCAGTTTCGGCGTATGCTTTGCCCATTTCGTGGATACTGATTTTTTTTGTTCTCTCCCATAGGTTTTTTCACAACATTGGAAAAAATTATTCAACTTCACTTCTTGCAATTAACAAAGGCTTCTTGAAAATTAGAGAAGTACCATTTAATTTCTCGAAAGTCAAAAGCTTTCCAATAAAATTTTACCGGGTAAATCAAATAAAAGACCGATTTGTGTAAACCAAATGAAATATTTTTTGATTTTGTGTCACAATTACTGTCACGTAATTTTTATGAAATTTGGGAAGATTTTTTATTTTGGCGGTGGTACCACGACATTTGCTGCTCACTGTAAGTATAAAAATGCCCTTTCTTTATGGTTTACAATGTGCTTAAATGTGATACGCATCATGGGGGTAGTAGTGCAGCAATATGCATTCTACAAGGAACGTGCTACATGAAGCAGAAAAAACCTTTAGTTAGCAGATGTCTTCTTTTTTTTCTTTAAGAGTGTAGAAGGGTGGTTGGTGTGGTTGGTATGTTGTTAGGGTTTGAGTTAAAAACTACTTTAAGAAAAAGTGGCATATGTGGGCTTAGTTATTTTAAATATTAACTTTTTTGCTTTAATGACTGTATAAAATTTGTAAAGATGATAATAAATAATATATTAGTGATAGTAAGTGCAATTATTTCAAATATGTATTTCATATTGAAAATAGGGGTCTCTTGTAAAAATACACTTAGAGAAGAAAATTTCAGAAATCGTTTGTCATCAGTTCTTCATTATATTTATGAAGCTTTCTAAATACGATATGATGAAGTGTTCACAAAAATTTATGACAAATATTTCATTAATGTTTATTATTTCATAAAAAAAGTTTCACTGCCTTTTGTAATTCTCATTAAGTTGACATTTTTATTTATTTAAATAATTAAAAACAAACAGTTTATATTAAAAAAAAATCATCATATTAATGAAACTTTTTCATAAATATGATAAAACATCTTCAAAAATATGATGAAACTTCTTCATAAATATTGATGAAATTTCTTCATAAATATGAAGAAACTTCTTCATAATGATGAAGCATTTTTAATATTTCTTAAAAA
Organism: Eustalomyia histrio; assembly: GCA_949748255.1. NCBI lineage: Eukaryota > Metazoa > Arthropoda > Insecta > Diptera > Anthomyiidae > Eustalomyia > Eustalomyia histrio. The sequence continues at coordinate 597,712 of OX456527.1, read as the reverse complement.
TGCTTTATCACATTTAAGAAAATATGAAGAAACATGTCATCTATTTGCATTTTATGAAACAGCTTTATCATATTCATAAAGTCTTGAATTGGAAGAAAATCTAAGCTATTAAAGTTTTACCTGATGTAATGTTATTAGGATATTCTATTTTATCTCGGGGATAATAAAATACATTACCGGGGCTGATTGAAATATTTTGGAAATGATTTAGTAATATTCGATGGCAATAAAATTTTATAGTGATTTCTAGCAATTTTATTGAAATCCAACAAAAGTGAAAGAAACCAAGTTTGGAAACCGAAACGATTAACGATATTTGTATCGGTATTGGAATCGATAGTTTGCTTTGGTATCGGTAATGGTATTTTCAATAAATTATGTAAAAAATCGTACATCAAGTTATCAATAAGAAAAGGGAAAAGGTTTTGGAATACCGGTAAATAAAGGATTTCACTATTGGTGCCGGTTATTCATTTGAAAAGGTTTTGTTTCATGTCACACAGAAATTAATAAAATTAAGTTCAGATAAAAATGGAAATTTGATTTAAAAATATAAAAAAAACTATTGAAAAAGTTGGAGAAACAATTCACAATTTGCTTTTTAAATCATGTAATTTTAATACCTACGTTTATATTTTTCAAACTATTGAATATTAATTAACATTTTAATTATTTTTTAATATTTTATCAAAACATTAATTTAATCGGTTATGCATTTGCTTGAAACCAGATTTTACTTTAAATCAAAATTCAATTAAAAAACTTTAGATAGCAATTCTATCTGTACATCCACAAATCTAATTTAACCCATTTTTTCGTTATCAATTTAAACATAAGTAACATATAACTCGTGCTATTTTAAAGAAGAAAAACGTGTTACGTGTTGTAGATAACATCCTAATGCAAATAGTAGACGCATTCCAGAAATTCCATTAGACGATTCTACACTTACCATAAATGTTTACTCAAGTCAATGTTTGTAACAGAGCTTCAAAAGAATTGAAGCTTAATTGCCACAAAATGTACACATACTACACAATAAAACCATTCGCTAAGAATTTCATTCCTTAGCTTCATTCCTAAAGAATGTAATTAAATCCAAAGGATTCTTAAGGAAAATTTGTAATTCATTAAATTGAAAAATTTGTAATTCATTAAATTGGATTTTAATCCGTTTCGCCAGACTAATATGGGATTTACTGCAGACTTCAGTTTTGAAACAAATAAGTGATTGCCTGTATTTTGTTTTTATATTGCAGGGATTTTCGTTCGTCTGTAAGACAACGTTCTTAAAGTCGTCATATGACGATACTACTTTAGGAACCGATATAATCAGATCGGTAATTAATAATTTTTAAATTTAAAAAAAAAATCATTATAAAAATTTAGAGAACAAATTAAATATTTTTTTTAGTATATACGCCGCTGCACTCAGGGATAAATGTTTGATTACATTTATAAAACTGTTTCATAAATCGTTTATCATCAATTCTAAAAAACTTCATAAGTATAATAAAGTGTTTCATAAAAATTTATCACAAAAGTTACATAAATCTGCATTATTTCCTAATGTTAAAAAAAAATTAGTAAAAAACTCTTACAAATAATAATTTCGGCAGCAAAATACTGCTGTTTGTAATTCTTATTAAGTTTTCATTTTTATGTACTTAAATTATTAAAAAAAAAAACAAATTAATATAGATGAAACTTTTTTTTAAATATGAAGAAGTAATTCATAGATGATACTTAATATTTTTTGAAAAATTTTAATTTAAGAAATATTTCACAAAAAAGAAGAAACTTTATATTAATACTTTGGACGAAAAGCTATAGTCCTACCAAGGACCCTATAAACCAGGATGAACAAAATACCAAATTTTTAGCCACCCATGCCAAATGGTGCGACTACAAAAATATTCTTAGTCGACACAACGACTACCTGTGTTCTTATATGACACTGCGATTCCCAGCAAAGATAATATAAAATACCTGGGTCTTCATCTAGACCGACGACTTACTTGGAAAGTGCATATAAAAGCCAAGAGAAAACAACTTGACATTCAATTTAAACGAATGTACTGGCTACTAGGACTCAAATCTCAACTCTCTCTCGAAAATAAAGTTCTGCTATTAAAAACAATATTAAAACCAATCTGGACCTATGGCATAGAGTTATGGGGACCGCCAGTAATTCAAATGTAGAAATTTTACAAAGATTCCAGTCCAAGGCCTTAAGAACCATTACAAATGCTCCTTTTTATGTTAAAAATATGGCACTACATAATGATCTCAAAATACCCTTCATTAAATCTGAAATAAGAAAATTTAGCTGTAACTATTTACATAGACTCAGCAATCACCCGAACATATGAAGTCAGAAGACTTAAAAGAAACCATATTTTAGATCTCCCCTTTATAATAATAGTATTTTAATTATGTAATTAACTAATATTATATAGTATATACATTATTACATATTATATAATAACATTTCATTTTTGTATATATGCATTACTTATTTATTAATAACGTATTAATCAACATTATTTATCAAGACTGATAAATATCTTATATTGTTGTTTCCGATGGGAATCAACAAGACATTTTAATATAAATATATTATTCAAATTTGCTTATTATTGTAAAATAGATTGCAAATAAAATTTGAAGAAAAAAAAAAATATTAATACATATGTTACTTTGGACGAAAAGCTATAGTCCTACCAAGGACCCTTTAAACCAGGATGAACAAAATACCAAATTTTTAGCCACCCATGCCAAATGGTGCGACTACAAAAATATTCCTAGTCGAGACCATGAAATTCTTAGCCGATTTGCAGAAAAACTTAGCCTCTAGCAAGGGTTGTACCAATTCAAACATGTATACATTCACATCACAATCACTGTACTTGCGCTACAACCCTAAATGTTTTTGTAAATCGGCTAAAAATTTCGTGGTCTCGACTAAGAATATTTTTGTAGTCGCACCATTTGGCATCATGGGTGGCTAAAAATTTGGTAATTTGTTCACCCTGGTTTATAGGGTCCTTGGTCCTACCATACCAATTTTAGTTAAAAAAAATCACCAATTACTATGAATGCAAACTAGTTCGTAGCAAATAATATAAAAGATTAATTTAGTTTAAGCAAACGAGGAATTAAGAATTATGTAATTCGATGCTCTGGTTTGTTGCACTCCAAATAATATTACGTACATGCAACTAAAATAAATAATAAAACAATTTTATGGAACAAAAATACAACAACAAACTCGAATCAATGTAGGGCATTAAACTCTGAAGAAATATATGTATGTTATACAGGATACTGAGGCAAAATAAATGTTAAAGAAACATTGAGAAAACATTAAGTACAATCTTTGAAAGAAAGACAGAGATTGAACAAGAAACGACATATGCAACTGGTGACATAAATTACCAAACATCGGAGCAAATACATAAATATAACTTTAAATTATATAAAACTCACAACAATTGAGTAATTTTGTGTGTTGTATTCGTAATAATGTTCATACAGGCATTCATGACAAAATATATCAGATGGTTTACTTTGACAATGTTCATATGGACGATCGAACATCTGTACAAATGTACTTTTTCTTGTATGTAGTGGTAGTAGTTAGTACTCGTAGTTATCCTTTTTTGAATTTTTTATTTCACTATTTCTTTTTGGCATAAAATCTAAACTGACAACCACCAGCTGGTTGCTGTTCAAAAATATTCTATGCATTACAGATTTCAATTGAATGTTCGTTCGTTTGTGTGCATGAGTGTGAGATAACATTATTTCGAAAAGTAGAAGGCAGAGATTCCTAAACTTGAATAAAAAATACATTTTAGTATAGCCACAGTTTCAAAACAGTGTTTACTTCAAAAAAAAAAAAAAATAATAAGTTATTTAAAAAAAAAAGTATAAAGGCAGAAACAGAATTAGTATAAAACAAATCAAGAAGATCGAAGAAAACTAAAAGAATTATTTTGAATAAATTAAATTTTTCCTAAAATTATTTAAAATGTTTCAATAGAGAAGTTCTAGGGAAACTTCATTGATTGAATGCAAAAATGCATTAAGATCAGCAGATATTTCTCTCAGTCTTAATGACAGTTAAAACAAAGGTAACTGTAGTAAAAAAAGGCGACAACAGTACTGTCAAAAAGTTCGGTAGAATAATTATTTGGTAGAAAAATATCTAAAAAAAAATTGAAGAAACATTAAAAAATCTAAAAGATCAGATGATTTCAAACATCAGATTGTAACAGATCTAATTAGATCTCAAAATTGGGGGCAAATTCGAGATCTACTCAGATCTGATTAAATCTAGACATATCTAGAGCACCATATTTAATAAGATCCAATTTGAGCTGGTCTTATAATGTCTTATCAATAAAAACAAAAACTTTAAACTAGAATTATAAAAATAATATCTCTTTATTCGTGGTAAAATATTTGCTGTTGATGGCTATTTTAAGGAGCTGGACAGTTCTTACTATATACAGGGTATCGAAGCTATTGAAGAAGATTATGGTGAGAAATAAAGAAAATTTTTTCAAATCTGTTGTGTTGCTATTTTTGTAACCGCCCTCGTATTGTGTATGACGAAGTTTCTTCATACTTCTACAAAATATTCATCAATATGATAAAATTTTATTATTTTGAATTAGTTAATTAAATAAAAACGTAAACTTAATTAAATAAAAACGTAAACTTAATTAATTAATTTATAATTATCATATAAACAACAATGTTTTGCAATCGAAATAAATAATTTGTAAGGGTTTTTATTATGTTAAATTTGATTATGAAATTTCAAATTTTATGAAACATTTATAATTAATTGATGACAAACGATTTATGAAACAGTTTCATTAATGTAATGAAAATCCTTGAATCAATCGAAAGCTTTATAAACTTTGGCGAGTGAGTACATATATATTACAAAATGTTAAGGACTGTGAGTGATGAGAATTTTTCTTCCTCCTCCTCTTACTCACTGTGAAACGGAAATTCATTAATGCGCACTTATCAAATATAAACAATGGGGCGCATAAATCGTCCATTTAGAATCGCTGCTACAAGTTTGTTTCATACTTCATTTGACACATAAAGACGTTAAGAAACAAACAAAAACCACATTGCTGCAAAAAAGAAATTGCAGACAAAGTAAATGTTGAAATAGTATAATACTTTTCCTCTTTTACTTTCAATTTGGTATATCTCCGTGATTATTTCGATTTTTTATCTTGTTGTTTTTTTTTTTTTTGTTTATTTTATTATTATTATTTTCGGCATTCGATAGAAGTAAAGGTAGAAAAATAAAACATGAAATTTTTACCATTTTTACTATTATGCACAAATGTTTTTTGTTATTAACCCTAACATGTTTTATGTTAGCAATACAAAGTACGAGTATTTAAAGTTTTTTTATATTGTTAGTAACACTAACAACCAAGTAGAATACGTCAAAAAAATATAAACAAAATCGGAAGATGAGGCGATTTGTATTTCTGAAAAAATTAACTCTTCTTTTAATCGGAAAAATTTCGGTTTTTTTAATATTTCATGATTTTTGAATAGCCGTCATTGCTGCACTCACGAAAAAAAGTTTCATCATATTTATGACAAGATTAAAATTTATGAAGAATTTTCATATTTATAAAGTTTTAATAAAAATTATAAAACTTTTCATAAACTATTATGAAACCTGTTTCATAACTTTTTTACCATTTCCCAGAATATTTTTTTTTCGAAAACTGGGATGAGATGAGTGCAGTACTAACTAGTGTTTCCAATTATTCGATCTAGGCGGTTAACCGATTAATGCATTATACGAAAATTCGCCTAAATTCGTTTTTGATGAAGCTTTTTCTCTTGCATTGTCACATCATGGCTTGCAGGTATTACTCTAATAAAACAAAAAGCAACACTCTGGAAATTATTCCTACTAACATGTTGCTTTCTTTGGAAAAGTGATACGAGGAGAGATGAAGGGCTTTAACGCCGTAATTGCGCGAGATGATAATTATTAGAACAGTTATTGCCCGCCATCTGATGATAGCCCTGTTATATTATTGTACTTCAGTGGGGTTAAGCGCTATGGGAACACCAAAGGAGGGCGTTTGAAAATTGCTGCGTTATTGAAAGTGAAACTACTTCAATATTTTTTTGCGTTACTATATGGATACACCAGGTTTATTCGAGTTAATCCAAGAAATAAATTTGGAAGTAGAAAATATGTGGCGAACAGACCTTCATAACGTTTATTTTCGATAACTGGTCGAACATGGGTTAGTAGAGTTAATATCAAAAACCGTTTATCAAAAATTCGTTGCTTGATCGAAAAAAAATCCTCAATTTCTTTTGTAGGTAAAAGTTGTTTGTCTTTCGTGGCTTTCTTTTTAGTAGTTTTGCTGCAGCGTTATTTATATGTTTCGCGAGACATGACGGAGTCTTACATCATTCTACAATTGTGTATGTGTATTTGTTGTGTACATGGATTATAGGGATGTAGTACGTTTGGTTGTTCATTTTTTTTTTTTTCGTAACAGTAACATCCTTTTGTCTATATGTATGTAAGAGTTGAAATTATGTTTGTATTGGAACGAATATATATTTTTACTTCAGTATATTTGCCAGAATACTCCAAAATTGTATATTTTTTTATGTTCAATCTTGATGTAGATGCCATACAGAGGCAAACAAACAAAAAAAAAAGGTAAATTAAGAGTTCATTCAACTGTCTTTTCGAATATTTATTTGGTTTTGTTAAGTGTAGAAAATAACTTGTAATATGAAAAAAAAAAAATGCATAAAAATAGAAAAAAAGTAAAAATGAAAAATACCACAAAAAGATTTAAATGATATTATTTTGCTTTTTTCTTTTGTTTGTAAAATTTGTTGAAATAACATTTACTTATCTTATTTAAACTTTGCAGACACACACACACAAACACACACACACAACATTTCAATATAACTGACAAATGCATTTAAAGTTATTTTCATTTGTTTGTTTTTATATTGAGTACGATATTTTGCAAAAACTTTATCTAAAAGTTGATATCAAAATTTTCGATTTTTATTTATTTTTTTTTTAATTTTTTGTATAAAAAACAATCAAATGCATTCATTGTAAGTAAATATTATAAGATGGTAAATACGAATTTTGTTTATTTCTCTTGCAAATTGTTTACTTGTGTTTATAAAATATATAAATGTGTTATCTTTCCTTGTTGATACGAGTATGTTGAAAATTGTTTGTTTATTTATTAAATAAATTTAAAAGATTTTATGTTTATAAAAGGATTATGTTTATAATGGAAAATAACGATTTTTGTTTAGCTTTTAGGTGTTTTCCTTTTTTAAATCAACAAATACTTTAATAGGGTCACATCTATATATTTAAGGTAAAATTTTATGAGATTTGTGATTTTTTTATATAAATATATTAATATATATTGCTGAAATTACTTAATATTATTTTCTATTTCTAATTAAATTCCAGAACATTAAAAACATTATTTATTTTATCAAGTGTTTTTATATAAAAATTCGCTACACTCAACAAAAAATGAACTAGAATTAGAAAAATTAACTTATTAAGAGGAAAAATTGAAATGAAAACGGCGCCAAAGACACTTTTTATCAATATTTAATAAAAGTTTCCTTGAAATTAAGAAACAAATTTTACTTAAAATTTGGTCAAAATTTCTAAATTATAGAAAAATTTTACTACTGAGAAGTAAATTTTTATTAGAAAACAGTAAAATTTCCTCCTAATTAGTTCATACATCATCTAAAATTGTACAGTTAGTTAGGAAATGTTTCCTTGGTTTTTTTTTACTAAAAACTAGGACTCAACGCCCTAAAAATAAGAAAATATTTTCTAACAACAAGTTAAACAGAACTTCTTTTAAGTGAAAATTTTCCTTATCCTGCTTCTATGGTAAAGGTAATACATTTTACCATATATTTTAAAGTACTTTACACTCATTGAGTAAGTATTTTCCCACTTTCGGAGGACTTCCGCTTTGTGAAGACAAGCTTTTTGCAATACATTTTTGTCTTTAAATTAAATTTCATATATTAAAAATATTAACAAATTAAAAAAATGTACTGCAGGATATCCTGAAACGTAATAAATTTTGACAAAGTCAGATCCTTTTCCTTAGCATCTATGGCTAAGGAACACTGGGGGTCCTTTGTATTCTTAGATTAACTAATTTAAGGAAATTGTTGCAAAAATACAAAATATCACAGTTACATTTCTTGTTATTTTTGGAAAATCGAAAAATGTCATAAGTTTATTTTAGGGGACTTTTAGTTTAATTTTATTTGACGTATACAAATTTAAACTTTTTTATTATTAAGTGAAAAAAATCGTTCGATAAATATAAAGTTTAAAAAGCTCTACGTCAATAATAGGAAAGCCATTATAACGTAATGTATAAAATGTGCCTGCGATATTTTGTATTGTAGTCAACAAATTTATTACATAAAAGCGCAAATTCGAAATTTTTTACCCTTTGCTAGCAAAATTTTAAAATATATTTAAAGCTACTTTAAGTTCAATATTTAAGACTTAAGATTAGAGATGGGCACGTGAGAGATTTTTGACTCACGCACGATCTCGAACCAAAAATTACAATTATGCACGATAGTTTTTTTAAATGGTTACTTTAATTTCTTTTATTTAATAATATTTTTTCTTGAAAATTAGGAAAACTAACTGGTTTGTTTTTAATTGATTGTTTTTTTTTTTTGGAATAGAATATTAAAAATAATTTAAACGTTTTCCAACAAAAAAAAATCTATACCAAATTTTATTATTTTTTGAAAATTAGAAAACTTTTACTAGAAAAAAAGAATATTTTATTAAAATTTTTAAAATTTATCTGAACTTAGTTGCATACAAATTTTTCTTAGAAATAGTTCATCAGTTTCTAAAATCAAGTAAATTTTTTTTATTACATAGGAAAAAATTTATTACTTTTTGTTTTTAAGTGTCTGAACTAATTTTTAGAAAACAATTCTTCAAAATTAGAAAGTCGTATACTTAAAAACTGAATTTGGAAATGGCTTTCTAAAATTTAGTTAATTTTACTACACGCGAACAAAAAAATGAACACACATTAAGTTCAAGTACTTTCTCGATTTAAGTTAGACACATTTTTTGAACTAAATTTGAAAGTAAATTATGTCCAAAATTTTTTTTTAACTAAACTTAATTTTATTACATTGGAGTATGCAATTTTCTTAAAACTAAGATGTTTTTTCTTAAAATCAATAAATTTTTATTTAATTGATTTGTTTTTTTTTTCTAAAATCAAGAAGTATTACTTAGGAAAAATATGAACTATTTCTGAGTATATAAACTATTTCGTTTTTCCTCAAATTTAGGAATTTTTATTCTTTTTAAGAAAATTTTTCTAAGTTTAAATAAAATTTTACTTAAATTGAGGACAATTTATAAACTATTTTGAAGGAAATTTTTGATTACATTTTAGTTCATGTCTTTTTTTTTTTGAGTGTACATTAATATGTTTACGATACAAAAAATTAAAATGTCATAAAGTCTTTGACCTTAAAAAGGGACAATTAAAAGTATCTTGTGCTATACATTAAATGGTTAAAAACTTGCCTAAGAGCTAAATAAGTGACAAAGATCGCTGTTCTTTCAAAATCTGCTGAAAATAAAATTTCTGCACTAGACAAATGAAAACCGAAATTCCCAAAATTCTTCGAATTTTGTATCCCTAATTTAAAAAAATCTTAAAGTTCAATCGTTGATTTTTTGAAATTCCTTTAAAAAAAAATTCTTTTTGAAACTTAAAATTGAAGTTTTGAAAACATTATTTAAAAATTCTGACCTTTTTGGCATAAGCTTTAAAACGAAACACAAGATAAAAAACAAGCTTTTTTGAGTATCATGGAACTAACAGAATATAAAAATGTTAAACATTTCAAAATTTGGAGTTGAAATTTTTGACCACCAACCGATTCAAGTTTTTATTGTCTTGTAAGAAATTATTTAAATTTGTTTTAAAATAATAATATTTTGGGAAAAATTAACAAACACTTTGTAATCAGTTTTTCAAGTTTCGAGGCAGATGTACATATAAGGCACGTCTTCCCGATATCTGATTATTTATAGTTTTGAGAGACGTAGTTTTACATCCAAAAAAATATTGGAGTCCTCTATTATGTATATATGTATGTATGTATTATGGTATATACCAACGGTGGGCAAATGCGGCCTCCTCGGTGGTTTTAGTGCGGCTCCGTTTAAACTTAAAATTTAGTTTTCATATTCTTTTACTTTTTTCCCAATTTATTTGTACCGAAATTTTTAAATAAAAATTGAATACACAGATAATAAAATTACAAAATACTGTTTGTAATATTGAACATCTTTCATATAATATTTTTGTAAATACAAAAAAAAAAATATTTTTTAAAAATTTTTATTTTCAAAGAATTTTTATATGAAAAATAACGATTTACAAACATTTCAAACAAAAAATGTTTGGAAATCGAATTTGAATTTTTACAAATATTTTTAATTACTTGAAATTTTGTAATATTTTTTTCTGTGTATGTCGACGTTCGGCTTTTGTCAAATTAGACAAAAACAACATGTCAAACAACAATCAATTAGTACGTTGACGTATGACTTTCTTTGATTTTGAATAAAACATCCAATCGTGCTGAGAACCGAATCGATTAGTTCGGTGAATACGACTGAATTTTGTAGTTGTGCCTTCTAAATTTTTATTCAGGCATCTGAAATTCGTTTTCCCACAAACAAATAACGGTTGGGTCAATATTTCATCAAATATACCAATATTTCAAATACAAACTCAGACATTTTAATATTTCATTATGTTGCCTAAAGATATTAAAAACTAAAAATAAATGAAATAATACCCTTAACGTCAAATAATCTTAAAGTTAAATAAATACAAATTAAATTAAATGTATGTTTGTATATAATAAACTAAAATGGAACCAAGAAAATGAAAAGAAGTAAATAAAATAAACACTTTACACAGAAATAAATGTCAGTAACACACAAACTTTAAGAATATATTCTTTCACTAAGGCAAACTTATCAACATCAACTTATCAAAGGTGTAAAGACTACGAAACAACATACAGTAATTCGAAAACTGACTTTAAATTGTTGACGGACGGCGTTGTTTACTTTAGTGTTTATGTAATCAAATAAAGGGTGGTTAAATTTTAAGGGCCGATGTTGATGTTGACACCTAAACGTCAAGTTTTTTTCTGCATTTCATTTGACATTTATCAATTTCAGACAAACTCAATTTGAACCATGGAAAGATACACTATTGAGCAACGCGTTAAAGTTATTCAGGCTTATTATGAAAATAGGCGTTCAAATCAAAATGTATTTCGTGCACTTCGTGATTTTTTTTGGTCTGCATAATCGACCAAATGTGTTCATAATCGGGAGAATTGTGGGCAAATTTCAGCAAACCGGGTCTGTGAAATCACCTGTGCATGCTCGCCCAGTTCGTTCTGCGGAAAACATTGCTGTTGTTCGCGATAGTGTGTCATGAGGTCGACCAAGCATTTATTGTGAATGGTGTTCGATATCGCGAGATAATAACGAATTTATTGTGGCCAGAAACTGAGGATATGATCCTGGCCGATAAGTGGTTTCAACAGGACGGTGCCACTTGCCACACAGCTAACGAAACAATACTCCTTTTGCGCGACAAATTCAATGGCCGTGTTATCTCACGTCGTGGCGATGTCAATTGGCCGCAAAGATCATGTGATTTGACACCGTTGGACTTCTTTCTTTTGGGTTATTTGAAAGAAAAGGTATACGTCGATTAGCCAGCAACAATTCATGAGCTTAAGGATGAGATAATTCGGCACATTAACGGCATAGAACCTCAATTATGAATCAGCGTCATCGAATATTTGGACCATTAGATGGAGGTGTGACGCCGAGGTCGCGGCGGCCATTTGGCCGATATTTTGTTCCATACATAATTGAACCATACCATATTATCATAATAAAAAGAAATGACAATAATTTCCTAAAAAATTTGTGTTTTATTCAAAATCAACATCGGCCCTTAAAATTTAACCACCCTTTATAAAACTGTGAGATATTTACCATCTTAAAAAGACAATATCTGTAGTTAGCAATTAGTGAAAAGTCCCACGTAGTGCGCACTACAAAACCGGCTAAATGATAATTAAATCCGACTTTTGATGTGCCATATTGAAGAGATCTTCAAATAAACTTTTATCTGTCGAACTTGCTTCAAATTGATTTGATGAATTTTAAACAATTTTTTACAATCGTTACCTCTATTTAAAAAAATACTAAAAATATTCAGTACTTTATCTAATTTGGAGCGTTAATTTTCAAAATTATTTATAACTAGTTTTTAAAAAACCATTAAATTTTACACAAATTATTGTACCTGAAGCTTAAAAGATGGCGCTTTTCCGAAAACTAAAAGAGAGATGGGCGAATATTTCAACTACCACTAAAGCTAAGTTTGCATCTCTATCCAAAAAATGGACCTTGGTAGGGCCATGAGCTTTTGTAATTTAAAAAAAAGGTTTGCGTTAAAAAATGGCTCATTTGATTCAAACATGAAAATTGTTTTTGTAGCAAGAAAACATTTTGTTAAATTTAGGGATTGGATCCGTGTCTGGGTATATTGTTCAGTAATTTTTTAGTTGTACAATCCTACCAAAGAAATAAATACATTTCTTTTTACTGTGCGTCTGAATTAGAGACAAATTAAAGAGGTTTTTTTTTGTACTGGAAAGAAGCTTAATTGAAAATCTTATCACATTCACAATAATAAAGTCAAAACAAAAATGGACAAAGCAGAAAAAAATAGAAATACTCGTATGTACAAAATGATTTGTAGGTCAATTTAAAGGTATAAAAAAGACAAAACATGTAAAAACCAATCAATAATAAAATAGATTTGTTAGAACCTTAAAGAGAGTCGATAAAAAACAAGAGATATTGAAAAAAGAAAGAAAGAAATCTCAACGTAAATCATGTAAAAATAACTGTGATGGAATTCGGAAGTTTTTGTTTTGTGCCGAATCGTGCTCTAAAAAGAGCATTAATTGTGCCAAAACCTATTGTTTGCCCATGCAAAGAAAGATCAATTTTATTTTTACAGAAAAATGATCTACATCTTCAAATTTAAGGTGTTTTAACTACACGCAAAAAATACTTGCCAAGTATCTGGTAATTTATCAACTAACAAAGTTTTTTGTTTATTGTGCAAAAACTATTTACCACAGCTGTTGTCCAGAGGCGTCGGTAGTTTCGACCTTAAAGTGGATATGTTGTTAGAAGACTCTTCGTAATTCTTAAAATCACTTTCAGTAAGATCGTAGCTGATCCGCTTTGGGTCAAATCAACTAAATATATCTTGGGAGTTCAAAGAAATTTCGTAAAGATGTTTTATACAATGCAATTAACCATAGGAGGAAGTTTTGGATCACCGTCCTCTCTGCTTTACTGTTCCGAAAAATTTCAGAAATGGGTCATAAATGGGATTTTTGTACGCACAGGTTGGTTGAAAAGTTCCTGCGCTCCCCAAGAGATGGCACGGCTAGCTCCAAAATTTTTTTCTCTCAAGTTGGTATAACTGTCCTGAGAACACATGCAAAGTTGCAAGTCATTCTGTCAATTCTTTCTTTGTTTACAAGCCATTTGAAGTTGACGTGTCATTGATTTTTTTTAATATGGAAAAAATTGAATATCGTGTAGTCATTAGATTCTTTGTTTTGAAGGTTTTAAAAGCAAAGGAAATTGTATAAGGTGTGTATAAGGAGTCCTCACCTTCAAAACGCACCGTTGAATTTTGGGCTGGTGATTTTAAACGTGGTCGTACCAGCCTTAAAGACGATCCACGCGAAGGACGACCAAAAACTGCAACCACAGCAGAAATCATTGAGCAGGTACATAATATGGTTAGTGAAGATCCAAGTTTGACTAAGCGTGAAATTGCTTATGCCATAGGCTTCTCAGACGAACGAGTACTCCATATTTTACATGAAGAATTACGTATGAAAAAACTGTTTGGAAAGTTAGTGCCGCACACTTTAACAATTCAACAAAAACTGGATCGAAAACAAATTTCTCAGCGTAATTTGGAGCGTTTTAAGCCGAATGAAACCGACTTCTTGCGTCGTTTTATAACTATGGATGAGACTTGGATCTACCACCATGATCCTAAATTGAAACAAGAACGTTTACAGTGGACTGAAGCTGGTTGTTCAGCTCCAAAGCAGGTGAAGTCACAACGATCAGCAAAGAAGGTTATGGCATCAGTTTTTTGGGATGCAAAAGGAATTTTGTTGATTGATTATCTTCAGAAAGGTGAAACAATCAACTCTGAATATTATTGCAGCCTTTTGGATCAGCTGGATGAAAAAATTCGTGAGAAAAGACCTGGTTTAGAGAAGAAAAAATCATTTTTCATCAAGACAATGCACCTGCTCACAAAAGTGTTTTGACGATGGCTAAATTCAAAGAATTAAAGTACGAATTGCTTGAACATCCACCGTATTCACCAGATTCAGAAATCTCAAACAATTCCTTCGTGGAAAGCATTTTTCGTCGAATGAAGAGGCCATAGCAGCCGTAGACGGTTCCGGAAAACCATTATAAGGATGGGATAAAATTATTGGAAGATCATTGGAATAAGTGTATTGAGCTTCTAGGAGATTATATTGAATAAAAAATATATTTCGTAACAAAAACAGTATTCTTTCATTTCAAGCGCAGGAACTTTTTAACCAGCCTGTAAATATGACTACAAAATTTCATTGATTTTGAATGTGGTTTTGTTTATATTTTTATTTGATTTGATCTATTTTTAAACCTATTTTTAAGATTTGTTTCGAAAATAGGATCAGTTAGGATTAAAAGTGGATTTAAGAACTACAGAGTCATCTAACAACTATTGAGGTAAAAAATAAGTGCTTGTGTAGTACACAATTTGTTTTCAAATTTAGTCCTCTGCTTTTCAGCAAAGCTGTAATATTCACCACATTTAACACAAAAGGAGAGCATTTTAAATTTGTTCTCCAAAAAATCACTTTAATTTTGTGATAATAAACATCTGCTGTTTACTATCACACAACCTCAGCATATTATGATTTGGTTTAAATCAACTTACCGTTTCTTTTCTTTGACAGCTAATAAATGAATTGTTGTTTATGATCATCGGCTGCACAAATGTGTCATCAATAGAAGAGCGCGTGTGCCAAAGAGCAGTTGTGTTAAAACTAAATAACTCGGTTAGGAACCTATAAACGAAAAAGAAAACAATGAAAAATCATTATGCGGAACAGTTAGTTCTTATTTAGAATATGTTTAGAATCTTTAGATGTATTCTAAAAATACTAAAATAAGGGAGAGTTGAAGTTATTAGTAAATCTAATGAGTGAAAATGAAAATAACAATAAAGGCAGCTGTGTTTAATGAGAACATTGAGTTTACACAAGTATTCGTTTTACAACTCAGGTAGGTAAACATAACACAACTAAATATATATTTTGAGTGTAAAAAGTATGAAAATCATGCCGGTTTGTTTACTAACATAACATTTAAGGTAATGCGTCATCAATAGTTAACAAAAACATTAAACTAGTTACGATCAACACCGACTATGCAATACGCTACACTTACAAAACTATGCCGATAAATTTTCGAAACTTTAAAGATCCCGCAATTATGGCCACACTCTTTTTTTTTTTTTTGATAATGGTATATATCTTGAAAACTAAAAGAGATTCAAAAAACACCCCTATATGGATGTCATCACTCTCCAAATATATTTCTTCGAGAGAATGTAGTTCCAAAAAACTTCCAACTTATTAAATTTGCATATTCCGAAAACTAAGCCAAATTTACAATATACTTTCTCACTTCGGTGATACTAATACACGCCCTAAATATATCATGTTGGGGGAAGATTCTGCAACCCTTCAATTCGAATAAGTTATCTAAATTGTAACACAAAATGTATTAATTTTTATTAAATATGATTTAAGCCTTAAACTAATTTAAGAAGTTGACAAGGTGTACTACTAAGCATTGTTTTGTTGTCCTATTAAAATACAGTGTGGTTAGAATTTTAATTTAACTATAGCGACGATTCGGTTGGGTTTCCCTTCTGTTAGCACACTAAACAAGGTACAACATACTCTTCAATGATTTTATTTCAACATATTTTTTAACATCTTGATTTTTCTTTAAAATATTGTAGCCAATTCTTGATTTTTGTTGATACGTGCTCATTTTATTTGAAAATTATATAACTTTATTCGATCTTATTTTAATATTTATATTCAATTTTTTAAGCTAAAGATCTTTTTTTTTATAAAAATTCTTATTTTAAAATTAAAATTTTGTTTTGCTGAAGATGCTAACAAATTGTTAGCGAAATATCGAAAATAAAATAAGAATTTTTATAAAAAAAAGATCTTTAGCTTAAAAAAAAATGAATATTAACATATTTTTTTACTTCAAACATGTTAATTGTTTTTGAAAATATTTTAAATAAATGATTCCAATTTGACTAAATTTAAAAACAACTAATATTAACAAAAAAATATAAGATAGTTTAGAATAGGATCGGGAACCTGTGAAATGTTGAATCGCAATATTTTTATATGTTACTCCATTTACCCCCATACATGGTATATGCACGCAATTATTTCGTTAAATTTTAAAATTTATTTTGTTTAGAACTTTTAAATAATCATTGAATGATGATCAGTCTAATCGGAGGGCAAAATTACATACAATATACAATAAATATTTATGGAAAGTTTCATGAATTATAGGAATTATAATGCCCATATCTGTACACCATGCTAGGTTATTTAAAATTTATCTCATCAGCAACCATAAGAGCTAGAACTTTGAAAGTTTCTCTGTTTATATTCAATTTTTAATAGAACGTTTTTAGAGGATTCTGACAAGAAATGTCAAACTTTGTACACAGTACAAAGTATATGTTCAAAAAGGAAAGTCACTTCCTGATTTGGATAAGCTGTAGACATTCGAAAAATAGTAGTTTCGTATTTTTAATTCAATTTTAAGGGGTAAAAATTGGTGGTCAAAAATTTAATCAGTTTTTGTATAAGAACATGTCAATAATTACACTTTTTCCAACACATTTTGACATAACTTTTGAACAATACCAAAATTTGACAGAATTTTAATTAAACAGTGATGTTTAAAAGTTATATGTTAAAGAAACAAAATAAAAATTTGTTAAAGAAAAAAAATAAAATTCGTTTATTATTTGTGTGCGGTGGAAGCAACCATTTATTTAGTGAATACATTAGTAATTTGGTACAATCTATCAAATTTATTGAAAAATTGTCGATATTCATAAGTGGTAACTACAAGTACGGTTATTCTGATCAAATATATCATTTAATTAGAGTTTCAGTAGAAGCAACCGAATTGTGGATTGTATTGATAGTAAACGTCACAAATGATTGGTATTGATAAACAAATTTTATACTAATATTTCTTTTCCTAACAAATTGTTTAAATTCAAAATTAGCCATCAAAATTTATAAGTGTTTGTGGTGTGGTGGGTAGAGAGGTAGGTAGCTCAGTACTACGAATTTCCGAGTTAAAATCCCTGTAAAGGCAAACATTTAAAAATTATTTTTTTTCTAATTAAAACAAAATATTTAAATGTTTAAATAACAATTATATCAAAGAAAATTAAATTAAATTAAATTGTGGTGCAGTAGGCAAGGGCGTGAATTATGAATCTGAATGCCCAGGTTCGGTACCGGAAAAAATCTAAAAATATATTTTTTTTTTTCAAATAATTACATTTTGTGGAACGTAATAATATTTATGTGGAATATAAATATTAAATTAGACAACTGAATATTGACTTTCACAACTAAAAATATAATTTAATATGAAGATAGTTGTCGTAACCGCCAGAACTCGATTGGCAACAAATTCGGTGGCCACAACCGTTTTCTGGGTGTAGATTCAATCAATGTTCATTCTTTTATTAGCATTTTTTGACAACATCAAAATAATATTATTTCGGAATTCATCAATTTCGTGGCATTTGATTTATATTTTTAATTATTTCTTGTATTTGTTTGAAATTTAAAACTACCCAGCAAAGCTTTGGTAATGGGTGCGATATTCTCATGCGTTACCTTGTAATGACAGCTCGTTACCTTTTTCATTATTTGCAAGCATAAAGTAATAAGTTACTCATTATTGATTACGTAATATATGATTTATAAATGTAAAGTAATAATTGAAATAATTGATTTTTGAAAATCTATTTTTAGATACATTACTTTGTGTTTTTTGTAAGCAAAAGAGTAATGTATGTTTGTTTTGATAACACTAGCGAAAAAACGAAGCCCACAATTCATTTAAGTTTAAAGCAATCAAATACTACATGCGTCGATAGCTCAGTGGGTAGAGTTCTTGGCTGGCAACCAGATTTCCCTGGTTCGATTCCCATCTTGACCACATTATTTTTAATTACAAATATTTTAAATAAAATGTTTAAAATTTATTTTTAGACACATTACTTTTTCCATTCTCGTAACCATATAAGTAACCCCTTACATTATCACCTCTAAAGTAATGGGTATATACATTACTTTGAGGCTCATCGCCCGTAAAATTCATCAATGAAGTAAGGTGTAAAGTAATCCCTCGGCCCCTATGGCTATACATTACTTTACCCATTATTTAGTAATGTGTGGTTTTGCTGGGTATTCAAACAATGAATATTAAAACAGGGACCCACTGTTTAAAATTTGTATGGAGTTTAAAAGTCAAAAACTTTAATAAACGAAGATTTTGTAGAAGAAATTTTTTCATAATCTTCTGCCGGTTTAAACAGCAATGATTTTTGTTTGAAATTATTCCAAAAGTAACCGGTTCTAGAACCACTTCATGAACTAGATCTATTTAGTTAAATCTTACATTTAAGTTTGGGTAAACGGCCCGAACCCGTCCACGGCCTTGGCTGTAGCGGAATATTATGTAGAACTGGTGTATTTTTAAACCGAAAGCGGTATTAAAAATTTTACCGATTAACCGGCCTATTTCAACCGAATAAGGGTCGATTAACCGAAAGAGGCAAAAGTTGACAATGCCGGCCGTGTATTTATGTTCCAAACCATTTGGTATAATAGAATGGGTAGATTTACGTAAGTAGAAACATTTGCACAAACTCAGAACAGTTGCTAACACAGCACACTGTAGGGTATAATGAGTTTTTAATTTTCATACTCCCATTATTTCGTATGAGTAATAAAAGAGTGTATTATTTATGTTGGGTTGTTCAAAATACTCATTCATTCATTCATATAGACAAGACTTCATTACCTTTGAGTTAAAGGCATTTGAGTTAATATGAGTTTAGTCTCTTAGGCATACGTTACTAAACATTGATACCGCAAAGAAGTGTGCGCACGCTCGTTTTAAATTAAAAAAAATATATATGGAATCTTTAAGATACACGTATTTTTTGTAAAACAAAGGGGGGTTTTTTGTTTGTTTACACTACCAAAACAATGAAATTATTATTAACATTTCTATAAATATGTAATTAAATGTTAAAAAAAAAAACAAAATACTAAACGGTATAAAATCGTGTCATTCATCGTTTTTAAGGTTGAGAAGATAAATTAATTTATATTTTATTTTTAAGTGATATGCAAAAACTAAAGAACGTGTCGAAAAATACATTCAAGATTAAAAATAAGAAGAACGTTTATTAAAAAAGAAAATAATTTAATCAAAGTGCAAAATAAATATAACAGTGACAAAGATATAACATTGGATTACTTGCTGACAGTCTCTATCTATAATACGGCAGTTTAGAATTGGATTATCTTTTAAAATAAAATTTAAGGTATGTGTTTCTTTTTCTTTATAAATTTTTAGCGAATGTTAAAACTTTAAGTTTTTCCTAGACTGATGGAAAAATAGCAACAAAAAAAAACGGCTAAAAACTAGCTTAAAATTACCTAGCATTTAGAAAATTAGCAGATAATATTTGCTAAATAGTAATAAAATAACCCCAACGAAAAAACTGTACAATCTTTACTTATATTTGAGTTCAATTCTAGTCACATAAATCAGCAAAGAAAAATTGTTGTTTTATCTACAAAATTTTAGTTAAATTTCAGTTAAATTTAGTTGAATACAAATAATAGCGAACCAGCAGAAATATTTGCTAAAAAATTGTAAATTTCAAGGGGGTAGATTTTTATTCGGATTAAAAAAATATAATATTTAGAAAAATAAATTGCAGAATTAGTAAAAAGATATTTTAAAATGTTCTCAAAATATACTAAAAGAAATTACAAAATCAAGGAAAAAACATAAGCGAAGTTCAAATTTAAAAGCGAATCACAAAAGTCAATTAAATTAAAATAATGATTCTTATAAAAATGAGTTTAATTTTATAATTTGTTGAATTATAATTAAGGCTAGAAGAAATTTTTCGAGGAAATTTTTAATAGTTTTTACTATTTACGTTACGTTGAAGTCAGTAAAAATGACATGTAAACAAAGACAACTATAGAGTGTCTCAGTAACAGTGCGCCTTTTAAATTTAGTATAATTTTTTTGTGCAAGTGGCAACTCTGAAATTTGTCAGCTGCCACATATGTTTATTCCGATTATTAAAAATGGAGCGCTTACGAAAGAACTTCGCAAACTTCGAGTGGTAAAAAAATTTTGAGAAAATGGATCGGTTATGGACAATTAGACTGCTGTGCGTCTACGTACCGGTCGGTCTCTTGAAAACATTGCTGCTATAAACGAGTGTCGCCGAAACGCCGAAAACATCTATTCGGCATCGGTCTCAACAAATGGAAAAAGACATTCACAAAGAGTAATGGCCTGTCATCAGAGCTGTGGGGCCATTTTACGGACAATAAAAAAAAAAACAACTATTTAAAAAAAGAGTGTTTTTATTTTAAAATGAAAAAATTGCATTCTCAATGAGACACCCTTTATAATTAAAATTTTGTATGTTTCAAAATTTTATTTTTGTTTTCCTTACCAGCAAATTTTTTTCAGCAAGGTAATTTTTATTTTCTATTTTTACCGAATTATTTCTAGAAGTGTAAAGTACAAAAGGTAAAAAACAAAATCGATTAACTAAAATCGGACAATTTTTTACCAATAACTAATTAATAAAACTGCAAACTTTTTTTTTAATTTGAGCGTAGTTTTTGATTTTGTTTTATTCTAAAACTATTTGCAGTTTCATTAAAGAATTGTCGCATTTACATTGCCGAAAGTAAAAGTGCGATTCATCATTTCGAATTTATCACGTGAATTTTTGTTTCTGTAAGCAACAATAAAATATGTATACAATCAAGGCGGTAAATAGTTTTTGTTTCATGTTTGTGAATCACTGAGTAAAATGTAACTTGGATTGTAATGAAACACATTTTGCTGAACTAAAGTTAATAAAACAATTTTTTGTCGAAGCACTTTAAACCGTTATTTATATTTTTATTAAAGCTTCTTATCAATTTTCTTATCATTACATACATATTAAGTCAACCCTTTATTACATTTGATCATATATTTATTTGATAGGTATTGACAAAGAGTGTATTTGTACATACAAATTTTGATGCTATAAGTTAACAAGTATGTCAGGGTATAACAAATCAAGCTTATCTAGGTGGAGGTTAAAATAAATATATTTTTTATATAAAAATAATAACTAACCACTAATGAAGAACAAAATTATTTATCTATAAGAAGTCTATTATTAAGATTTAATAATAATTAAATAAGATTTTTGTTTTTAAGACCAGAGACTAAAAACTATAAATTAATTAACATGTGATTAAGTCCCTAATGGGTCGTAAATGAAGATTAAAAAAAATATATTATTTAGAATAAATCAATCCAAAACTCAACCATAATTCTCATTTTACTGAAAATTATTTTTTGCATTCTTATGGAAAGTTTTAAAAATGATATTAATTAATATATATTTTAAATGAAACAATATTCTCTTAATGCATTTAATTAAACGGTGAATGTAAAAAAAAGTAATTTAAATCAAATTTGTCATCAGTTTACTGAAAGAAATAGTTTTGTTTGTTTCCATGATATTTTTACCGGCTTTACCAATTTTAACAGTTTTATTCAAAAATATGTTCGTGTACAAACAAAAAAAAAATATTAATAAAAAAATTTAAGGGGGAATTTTACTAGTTTTTGTTCGAAAAATTTCTTCCAGCAAAATTTAGTAACAATAAATTGAACAATAAATTATAAAAATGAACACATTTTTATTTTAACAATTTTTTAAATTTTTTTATTATTATTTATTAGTTTTACTAGAAATGAAAATTGTACAGCCCTAAAATGTACTACAAAAAATTAAATTTTTTTATTATTAATTCTATAATTTTGTTATCAGAAAAGTTTTAGAAATATGTGCTACAAAGTATTGAATTTATTACGAGTTATAGTCTATTTAATGATTTCATAATCTACCGAGTATTTTCAATATAATTATTTAGTAGATGTAAATTGTTTCAGCCTGATCAGGGTTATCTAGGATTGTATAATTGTGCCGTAGATAGAACGACATATTACCAATATTGCTCTCAGTTGCTATCAGTGAGGTCAAATGGATTCAGGTTTTTTCAGACCACCAACAATTTATAATCAGAATTCGTTGATGTTCTTGGAAGAATATTTATAAAATTTTAACAATTTCCAAACAAATGTATTGTAATGTGAACTAAAATGATAAATTTGTTAAAAAAAAAATCTCCAAATTTCATTTGATTATTTATAACTAATGCAGCCTTAGTCAATCGATTAAAACTATCCGTTATATGGCTGTACTTTCGTTCGTACCTATCAGTGTGAAGTGATTAAAGCAAAACTACATTAAACCGATTTAAGATAAATAAAAGTCTTAACGGTTTATATTTTCGTATAATCGAACGCAACGCAATGAAGTTACGCTAGGAGTGAAAGTGTTATACACTTTCATACGTTGAAAAATGTTGTTGATTGATTTAATTGATCAGAAATGTGTATAATATTAAACAGAATAATTTACCTTAACAACGCTACTTACTAACATCGATTTTTCAAATTTATTCTTCCCAACTGACTACAAATATATCCCTGCATTCTTCAGAAATGCCATGCAATTTAAATATTACATTATAGATATGAATAGTTCGTTCTTGACAACTTTTAAGATATTATAGAGGATGAAAAAATGCACCTGAAACTTCAGAATGGTATTTAACTAAAAATAATACTTATGCTTTTTTGCGAAATTTTAATAACTGCAATCACATATCCCTTGAAGTAGTTTATTACCCCTACTTAATGTTAGTAACAGAAGAAATTGTCTAAATGTCGCAATTTGATTATATTTAATATAATTGTGAAAAATTGTAAATCTTTAATGTAAATTGTTATTGTTTTCACGAAATTCCAAAATTTTCGATATTCAAAACAAACTATTTGACACGTTTTATCCACAAAAAAAAAAACACATTAGTTTGATTCCTAATTAATAACTGTGCACAAAAAAAAAAATCATTTTGTAAAAAAGGTCAGACAAAAAGCAAATTAAAAAAAAAAAAAATAAACGGCATAACAAATTGTATTTTATTCTCTGTTATTCCTTGTGTGTCATGTTTTTGTTTATGTCATACTTCACTGTACTAAATGAATTAAAATTTCTTCATGCAATTAGTAACATGTTGAGTGAACATAACATTTTACAATAATAATTTAAGTTTGAAATTCATTCACTATCAATTAAAGCTTTTGGAATGAAGTTAATGAATAAATTGAGGATTAAACTAACGGAATACTAACTTTTTGAAAGTTAAATTAAACTTTAATAAGCGCAATTAAATTTTTTTTTCAAAACTGCTCATGATGCAGCATCCAAAAGTTTTGAGACTTTTATCTAGAAATGAACGACTTTACTTGCCACAAGAATTACTTCTTCGGAAGCTCTGATAAAAAAACATATGAAACTGATGGTTAATTATATGATTCATCTTATTCATAAGAGAAACAATAAAATACATTTAACAAGAATTTCTGGAAATTCTTATGAGAGTTAAATTAAACAAACAAAAGATAGACAGACAGACAGACAGACAGACGTTTTGGTATGTGATACTGGTTTTGCGTGTTATTTAAAATATTCTATGACGTATGAAGAATACTAATTCGAATGTAAAAGGAATTCCTTAAACAAATTGGAACATTTAGGCTGTTCACGATGGTCATTTGCACACGATGTAAAAAATCAGCAAAAGTGTGCAAAAAAACATCGTGAGTACCTTGATTGTAATTTATTTTTTTTTATTGCAATAAAAAATGTTTACGATGAATACTATTTTTTCATTCTACCATCGACATATTTTCGTTGCACCGCTTCTATTAATAGGGATGTTTAAACATCAGACAAAAATAAAAGTATACAAACTATAAAAAAAATATATTTAGCAATTATAGCATAAGTTTATTTGTTAAAATATTTTTAAGCATTTGAAAATCAATTTAAACAATAATTTATGTTTTTAAAACAAAAATCTAAAAAAAAAAAACTTTAAAAAATATTTAAATTAATTACCGGTCAAAAAAAATCAAACCCAAACAATAAAGCCCCGTTCTTTTTTTTTGCAATTGCCATAAACACTTGTGCCATCATACAAAAACTTTTAACAATAAATCAATACAATGTCAAATAAATATAAATGGAAAATAAAAATGTGTATATTTTATCGTATATATCGTATAAACAAATATGTATATTAGGAAATACAAAGTAAAAAAACAAATGTGCTATGAATTTTAATATTTTTTTATGTGTGATAAAATCACAAAACAATTAGAAGGAATTTTTAAAGCTTTACAAAAAATAAATAAAAACATGACATTTTGATATTATTTTCAAACAAACCATTTAAATGTTGACAACATTTATACAATTATGCCATATTTAGTTGAAAAAAAGTGGAAATTCTTTAAATTTCTAAACACAATCTTTGTCTTTAAAAGTGCAAAAAAATACTAAATACAAAATTAACTAGAATTTATGTATGTCAAAAGCTGTTAACTTGGTTTAGCATTGGCTAATGTTCGTATTGTATTTCAAATATTCATCTATATTCTATACAATTTGTAAATGGTCCGTCTTTATGTGTAACCGTTACACAATAAGAAATTAACCATAATTATAGCAATAAATTGCTAAAAAAGAAAAATTGCTACCTTTACAAAAATAAGCATAAAAGCAAAGAAAAAAATATATATGTTGGCCATTTGTATTCATTTGTATTCATTTGTATTCACTGTCGAACAAGTGATACTCTTGCCTGATATGTATGTATGTATGTATTCGCCTGTTCTCTGCTCTAAATATGGCAAAACAATAGATGGTGACATTTAATATCGAAACACTTAAATTACAAATTTTTCATTACATTTTTATATTTATATGTACATACATAATTTCCAAAGAATTCTATAGAATATATTGGATATTAAGTATAAAAAAAATATATATAAATTATTGTAAATAAAACATGAATCATGAGAAACAAATTCTGTATTCATCCTTATAAATACAAGTGGTTTTTTTAGAGAGAAAAAAATGTGTATAAAATAAATAATAAATGACAAATGACAAGTGTTTTGTGATGAAATATAATTAAATGTAAAAACAAAATGGCTAATAACTGTTTAAAATTGCACAAGCTTTATTATAAACATTTAAAACGGAAAAAGTTGCCTTTAAATCACAAAAGCCTAATTTTATTTTAAATTTCAAATAATACAAAACATTAGGTTCAAAATATTTTAAAAATACCTTAAAGTTTTATTTCAAAATTTTAAAATGTTTTAATTTAAAATTTTTTTGTTAAAATTTTGTTGTTTTTTTAATATTATTTCGGATCATATTCGTACCCATTAAATTAAAAAAAAAAAACCTTCAAGTTTATGATAAAAACAACAGTTTTTCTCCAATGATACGCTTTTTAAGTTAAAAGTTCGGTATATGCCTGAAATGTCAGGTCTAAAGGAACACTTAGTTTAATATCTCAAATTAGAGCCACTTTGTTCCTCGGCTAGTTCTTATTTCTGAAAAGTTCCAATTTCCGGACATTTTTTTCACATCAAATTATGAAACAATAATAAATCTAGTTTCGCAAGCTTTATTTTAACACAAAATAATTTGTATTTATTAACATTTAGTTAACCTTAGTATGGTGTTTACGTTTATTTGTATATTTTTTTAAAACTTTCACCCGAATGAAAAACTTTTACTTTGACCTTCAGTAATCCATCCAAAATTGTACAAACTTATCAAATTTCACAAGGATATGACCGAATTATAAACACCACGAATAACCCGGTGATTCCTCGTTTTATTTTTACTTCAATGAGCATAAACCGAAAATGCAAAGCTTTGCGGTTAATAAACCACAAGTTTTAATTTAAGATTGTGTAAAATATTTAATTCGGGTTTCCCCTATTTAGTTTTAAATCATAAAAAAATCTTATTTTTTAGTAAAAATAAAAACTATAATAAATAAATTTATTAGAATTCTAATTGTGAGATTTACTGTATGTGTTTCTAATTTTTCGACCCTGCCGGTTAATCGGTTAGGTCCTTATTCGAAATATGAAAAAAATTGATTCATCGGATATTCGAGTCGATTAATCGAAAAAAAATGGCGATTAATCGATTAATGCAAAATAAATGTATTTCTTTCATTAATAAGAACACAAAGAGCTGATTTTTGCTAAAATATCAAGTTAAATCTATTGCTTTGATTTTTAAAGTGTTCGTTTGGGACAATTCAAAGCATCTTGAGATTTGTTAAAGAATCTCGCTTGTAATCTTGGGTTTTTTATTTCAGAGGAATCGGACGGCGCTTTAAAAAGTAAACCCGCAGTGTAGAAAGTGTGTTACCGAAGTGCGACATTTTGTCGATAAAATTGGTTTTTACTTTCTTTACATGACACTGGTCAGAATAAAAAAAATCCTAAATAAACAAGAGCAGCCTTCAAAAAGTTCCATTCAATGCAAATACTTAAAAATATGGTTTGAATAGTTTTTGCGAAATTCACAAACAAAGTTTGACAGAACTGCCACTGTTTCCTGACTCTTTCACTCCCTGGTTTAAGCTTTAGAGTTAAAGAAAATATAAAAAAATTACTTTATTCTACTGAAGTTCCTACTTACTCAAAATTTATTGATAATTCAAATTAGAAACAAATTTTCATGATATTTTTTTCAGTTTTTATAAATTTTTCGACAGAATTTTAAATGAAACTGTTTTTTAGGGAATGCAGTTTTCGAATTTAAAGCAATTTTATGTTATTATTTTATAACATAAGTAACGTCATAGTGCTTGTTAGGAACATACCTAGTCACGTGTTTCATTGCTAGGTACAAAAATAAATGTTTAATAGGTTTTTTGTTAAGGCTCTGCTTAAAGGCTTTAGCTTTTCTAAAACTTTGCATTCTGATGAGGTTTCTTATCAGCTCGAAATACTACATGTATTCGGAGGCTGAAGCTCTTTTTAAATTTTTTGGACGTGAAAATATAATTTTATATTATTTAAAATTTATATTTTAAGGGAATTGAAGCGTAAATAAAAATTGTCTATCATATTTCCTAAAGCCTATATAATATATGTTTTGATTCCGTCGATTTGAAAAGAATTTGATTGTAATTAAGTTGATGTTTTTTTTTCTACGATTTTCTTGCCAAAGTTAAGAAAATTAGGAAGTTTTAAAAAAAATAACAGAAAATTAAAAATTGAACTGATTAATCGACCTATTTTAATCGATTATTCGGGTCGAATAATTATTGGAGTTAGAGGAGATTAACCGAGGACTCGGTTAATCGATAAACCAAATTGGAAACACTATAAAATACTCAATTTACTGAAATAAAAATGTGTTGATACGAAAAAAACTTTAATGACATTTAAAAGGTATAAATAACCTCTTCATTGTTTACTTTATTGTCCAAATCCAGTCATAAATGACGAAGGTGATA
This sequence comes from Eustalomyia histrio, assembly GCA_949748255.1. Taxonomy (NCBI): domain Eukaryota; kingdom Metazoa; phylum Arthropoda; class Insecta; order Diptera; family Anthomyiidae; genus Eustalomyia; species Eustalomyia histrio. The sequence continues at coordinate 569,566 of OX456527.1, read as the reverse complement.
TAATAAAAATTGGACTAAAATAACTACCGACCGACAAAAAGAAAAGTTGTTTTGGAATGCCAATATAAAGTGTGTTACCAATTTGTAATCAGCACAAAAGTACTATATTAAAAAGAGAATATATAAAAAAAAAAACTCGTAGCTGTGCCCGGAAACTGTAGTTCTTTCTTTTTTGTCACTAGATTCGAACTGTGACTCTAAAATTAGGAGAATAAATTTAAAAAAAAATTACAGATTAAAAACTTAAAAACGAAATAGCTCAAAATACAATTATGTCCAAAGACTAAAATAACTACACTGATTTATTTTTCGATCACCCTCTCAAACCTCACAAGTCGACTTGCATCCGAAGATCACAGAAGCTTTACTTGGACATATACCAGAGGAGAAAACTCCTAACCCAACCACTCGGAAAGACTATTTGTGGAACTATATTCTAACTTATCCACCCGCAATTGTAAGCGGGCTGGCCGACAAAAAAAAAAACTTGAACCACTCAACACAGCGTGGACACTTTAGTCGATACACGAAGTTTTACCAGAGGTTGAATGGTTAATTTTTTTTTTTCGGTCATGTCACCCTTACAAGTGGCCAGGCATTCGAAGATCAAATAAGCTTAACTGATCAATGCCGGTGTTGCACATAACACAGAGAAAACACCCTTAGGCCAAGCTCGTCACCCAGATACTTCTGTTGTACATACTACTTTCTAACTAAAGCACGCACACTTAAAAGCAGCCTGGCGGATATAACTCATCGTTGCCAATTTAGATGCACAAACTTTTACCAACTTTGAAAACATTCCTGTAAAGCGTATGTTTCAAATTTACTGCCAAAAAGATTTAAAAAGTGCACATGCCCAGATAGGAAATATTTATTCATTTTCTAGGATTTTACTAACCTGTTCAAACGTTAAACCAAACAAATTCCCAACTTCCGAGGTCTTTCAAATTCGATTTCTAAATAAAAAATTAACCACTTCACTTTCCGAATTTATTAAATAAGACTTTTTCACAAACTGTTTTTTCTGATTGGTTTTTTCACTTTATTCACAACGAATGAGCCGCCATTGTACACGTCAGGCTTGCCAGAAACTTTTTCGTTATCCCTCAACAAATAAAAAAATATCTTCAAAAAAGCCCCTGACAAAAAAATCCTTTATGCTAAAAGTATGGTTAAAATTTTCCAATTTCAATTGAAAATATTAAATACCAATTAATATTTTTCAACTTCAAATACAGAATTAATTAAAGTTTAAATTATATTATTTTTTTTCTTATTTCAAATTAAGATTTTCAGCAAATTTTCATTGGACATTTTGGGTAAATTAGGCAGTTCAATTAAAAATATTAAAAAAAAAATTATCTACAATAGTAATTTTTTTTTCTTAAACGCAATAAAAACATTAAATATTTTTGTCTGTTAAAAAATAATGTCAACAAATTTGTTCTTTCTGTGTTTCAAAAAGAATTAACACATAAAATGCCAAAGTATTTTTATTAAGTAAAAAAGAAAAAATAGATAAAAAAACTAATTAAAATTCAATGCATGTTTCTTGCGAGGAATGCCTAAAAAGATGACTGAAATAGAAAATAAAAAGTTGAAAGCAAAACAAAAAAAGATATTGGATTACCTTCGTTAAATTTGTAGGGCTGCCTTTGTTTAATGTAATAACAGCCAAATTGACTTTACCATGTTTCATACTAAAAAAACAGGTCTATTCACACATTTTTAAAACACCACTCTACACTTTGGTTTTCTATGCCAACACCACCCATCAATTTAATAATGATGTGCACATTGGGATTTTATGTTAAATTGTTTGTGGTAAAATATTATTTTTTAATTAAATTATAATACTGTACATACATTTATTTAAAACAAAAAAAAAAGATGGTGTCATGTTTTTGTTATTCCGAATCATAGAACTTGTATTTAATTATACAAAAAATATATACAGATAAAAAAACAATCAAACTATATTTAATTTAATGTTGTTATAAAAAATTTGTTGAGTCTACAAGTATTTAAAAACAAATTATTATTTTTTCTTTACAATAATAGTAATTTAATAAGCTTTTTGCTTCTGCTTGCTTGTTTGTGTTTTAAATTATTGTGATAAATTTTATTTAATTTATATGCAAATTTTCTATTTGTTAAAAAGATTTCTAAACACAAACAATAGTGTTTAAATAAATACATTTTCCTTTGTATTTAATTTATATAGTTTAAATAATGTGTATGCAATGGTGTTTTAAATATTATATTTGTTGGTGTTTAAGTGTAATATTTTTTGTTTGTAAAATAAACGAAATATTTTTAAATCACATATGGGTACAATTTATGACAACATAAATACATAATGGATTAAAATTAAATAAAAAATATTAATTAAGAAATTATTGGATAAAGCGTAATTTTTTAATTTATTTTTGTTTTTAATGCCATAATTGGAAAAATTTTGTTTTTACTTGACTTTGTGTAGTCAAATATAAAAAGTAAACGAAAAGGCATATTGTTTATAAAATCCCAGTTGGCTTTACTAAAACAATGTGGTAGCTCTTTACACATCTGTACACTGAACATTGTGTTTATCAACACTGAAAACTGTATTATATTTGTCTCTTTTCTACTCTCATTAAAAATATCAAACACAATATGCTCTTTTTTGTTGAACTCTTTTTACAAACTCATTCAATATGTAAACTCAAGAAGATCATTTTATAACGAAATTTTCATCGACGCAAACAGCCCGCAGAGTATCTGCTAACGCGAAAAATTATTAAAATACTAATAAAAATATTTATAAATTTTAAACAAATAAAAAAAATACAAGTATTAAACAACATACAAGTGACGAAAAATTGTACTTTAAGTTACACAGAAGGAATTTTAAAGAAACTGAATTAAGCAGCAACGCCCCTATACTCAATAAGAATTGAATAATTTTAATGAATTTATGGAATAAAAAAAAAATACTAATTTTTTAGAAATCTTGCGACTATATGGAAAAAAGTGGAGAAGTTCAATAAAAAAATTGGTCGCTTTTGCGTTGTTTTGTGTGTTTGTTTTTTGTGTTGGTGTATGTATGGAGCTGTCTGGTCTGTTGTAGAGGAAAAAGACTGGACTTGTTGCTTCATTCATTATTTTTACGGGTGACATCAAACGAGCATTTAACGAAATTTTCATGGTCTTTTACTGAAATTATTGGTGGATAATATTTGGAAAGGTGCTAAAAATAATTTATATAGAAAAGTGAGTAAAGCATTTTTGAAAATTGTGTGTTATTAAGAAAAAAAAACAATTGTTGAATAAAATATAGAGTTGCTTTTATTTATAATTACCTTAATGTCTTCGTAATATACGATAATTAATTTTCACTTTTCCTAAAACAAGATGTCATAATTTTTAAGTTAATGTGTTAATTTCAAAGTAAATAAAAGTACACACACACACATTTAACGATGACACTAATTAGAAAAGCACTAAACTCAGGGTTGTATTTCTCCACTTGGATTAATTCAAAAATAGCGTTGCCAGAAAATTGCAAGCCCCGCTTAAAAGGTATTCAAATTAATGGCTGTTATTGGAGAGTTGCAAGAGTTCTTATTGGAATGAAAAAAATAATTTAAAGGGCAACCTAACATTTCAAACTTTTATTTTTTATGGAATATTTCTTGTTTGAATATTTTTGAATTTCTTTTTATTGGTTTAAACAACGTTTAAACAAAATCAATTGAAAACATTACTAATTTTTTCAATATAAAGAAGTTTTTTTTTTATAAATAATTAAATATATACATTAAAAGCCACGAAACTGATGAATTTTACAATTATATTATTCTGATGTTGTCAACAAATGCTAATAAACTAATGAACAGTGATTTAAAGGAAGTTAATCTGTGTATTACATCATCTGCTGCCATACACAGAATAAAATTACTTTATTCTGTTTGTAATATTGAACATCTTTCATAGAATATTTTTGTAAATACAAAAAAAATTATTTTTTTGAAAAGGCACCAACAATGGAATTTGTAAATACAAAAAACTTTTTGTTACTTTTTTGTAACTTTTGTTTTTATTTTCAAATAATTTTTATATGAAAATTAAAAATTTACAACCATTTCAAACAAAAAATTGTTAGAAATAGAATTTAAATTTTAACAAATATTTTTAATAACTTAAAACTTTGTCATACTTTTTTCTGTGTTCAAACTTTGATTTTTATTTTACCATGTTATCAAATAAAAAGTTATTATTTAATTTTTATTTTTTAAATATATCAGTCGTCAAAATTATTATTATTGAAATGTTATATTTGATAAAATTTGTTTTATGCATTTTGGGTCTCTGGTTACGAAACGATACGTCTGCCTAATCCAGGCTTAAACTGCTGAATGGGAATTATTATTTTTTTTTGTTTATTATTAAATACAGGGAAAAAAAGTATTTTATATCAATGAAAGTTAAAAATTGATTTTAGTTCATTGAATTGATTTCCTTTTAAATCACTGAACGAAACTTATTGTTTCTAATTACTACTTGGTTGAGTGAAATAACTGAATGAAACAAATATAAATCTTTTTATAATGAAAACTGCTAATTTAATAGAAATTGTTACAGACTATTTGGTTAAATTAATATGAAATGTCATCTAGAAGTATTTTGAATACTACTAATATACAAAACCAAATTTGATTTAACATAACAGATTGAAATGTAAATTAAATCCATTTACTTATTGCCCATTTTGGATTCAAATCGTTAATTTTCAATTCAAAAACTTAATTATGGCATAAAATCTTCAATACACTGAGAATTTTACTCCCCTTCTAAAACAAAAAAGTAAAATTTAGTTCAAACTTAATAATTTCCACCTTTTTCAAAATTACAAGTTTTTACCCTAAATAACTTTAGCATTTGATGTCGAATCAAGTTAAACTAGAAAGACGCAGCATTTTTATAATTAATTTATAGTTGGATTCAGTATAAAGAGCCATGAGTTTAAGAGCTGCTCAGTCAACTCAATATAAAGTGGTTAAAGGGTCCCCAGGCTCTAAAATCTGTACGCCTGCTTACATATGTATATTTATGTAAGTGTGGATGGATACTCAAAAGGAAATTTCCTTACGTTTTCGAAAATGATTTTTTTATGTTTAAAACGAGAGCCAAACTAAAGGCGTTTTAGCAGATTTTTAACCCGATTAAAGTAGGTGAGGTGGTAGATGGTACACCTTGTATACAAATATGATCCATAAAAGCATTTGAGAGGCAACAAATTATTTTTTTAAAAAAATAAATAAAAAACAGGCGATACCTAGTTAATGACCTTAATTTTAAGAACAGTTTATTTCTTGAAATTAAGGTCTTAAGGCCACGAACAAAAACTAGTAGTTAAGTAAGCATTCGTAGGCTATTTTGCTGGAAATAACTCTAAAGATAACGACTAGAAAAATATTAACTTTACACTACTTTTTATATTCATTAAGTGCATCCCATGTTTAAGGATCTTAAATCTACTGAAGTGGATCTTGTGGGGACCGTGGAAATAATAAAAATGTAAACATTTTTGTAATCTGAGTACGTTTGGTTTAATTTTCTCACAATTTCATGAAATACTTAAAACAATCTGACTGTTAAAATTTCAGACAAAATGTCTTTAGACTACATCGTTTTGGCAATCTGAATCCTGAGACTTGTGGTATAGTGTAAACACCGCTTAAGCAAACGAATGAAAAAACAAAACACGATTCAAATGAGTTGTTCTGTGATACCTAACAACATTTACTTTGTGACTCTATCTACACATACATATTTTTAACACTTTCAACTGTGTTTTGTTTGATAACTATGTTACTTGAAAGCTACAAATTTTAAATAAATTGTGCTTTTAATTGTTAGTATGTAATTGTTGATGTAATACATATATTTTTTTCCAACACTTTAAAGGTCAATAATTTTTTTAGATATACACTTTTCCGTTTTAAATATGTTTTTATAAATTAAGATCGGCTTACTTGTCTTGAAGTAAACTATCCAGAGTTAGGTTAAGGTTAAATACCAACTTCGCTACCTTAAGCAAAAAATAAAACTTACATTAAAACAACTCTACTATCAAATTGAGCTTACTTTCAGATAAGTAAGCCGACCTAAATCAATTTTTTGAAAAACTATATTTATATTTTTCCCATTTTTTTTTTTTTTTATAGTCCAATGCCTTTTGTTGTGAGAAAAGAACATACATACAAACGAATTGTATAAATTTTGTGTGTTGTCAACAAAGCGAAATTCTATTTTCTATTTTTTAAACATAATAAAAATGTCCAAAACTTTCGTCATCGTTTTTTATATAAAAACTTACACGTTTTCTCTATTGTATAATTTAATTTTATCTCAAAAGAAAAACGCATTAATATGGAAAAAAACAAATTTTCTGTATGTGTTTAGGAAAACACTTGTTCGTGATCATAGTGTTAATTTAAAAATAACAAAATAATAGTATCTTTCATTTATAGTTATCTCTCATCTACACCATATCCAAGTCGGTTTAATTTATGAAAAAATAATTTCTGAATCTTCCGTTGAAATTAAACAAACAGACAGTTAAATTCAAATTTTATATGGGAAACAACAAATCTGTCAGTTAAAAACTCGAAATCAGACTAATTTTAAAAATTAATAATAAAAAATAATCCAATTACCTTACTCCACATTTTTATTATAACTTTTTTTTATAAGTAGTAGGGATTTTTGAAATAAGTCTTTAGCTTTGAAGTGATTTCCCATGGGGCGGACTCTTAGATCGCAATAAAACTGGGAAAAATAATAGGGGATTCAATTAAATTACTCGTGTAATTTTTTTAAGCCGGCGAATTTCATATATATATTTATTTTAAAAACTGGGTTCATATGTGCAATCTAATAAAAAGTTTTAAACAAACATTTTTCGAACAATTTCGTTTTTACCCCATAAAAATTAGCTGTTTCTTAACGAATATCTACAAAGGCTTTCGTCGTTCCGCCCAGTAGACTTTCCTTATGTAGATGAAGCTGAAAATAAATCATTAAAGAAACAATTTTACTTTTTTCTTGTTTTTATCTGTTGTGATAAATTGCTTTTTTTAATCAGTTTGCTCAATTATTTTGTAGTTTTAAAAAAATATAAATGCCTGCCTAACAAGAGTTTTTTTTTTTCAAGTAAACAATTTTAAAAAACTAAGCTCCTGCTAAGAAAATTTTGGAACACAAATATAATAATTTCGAATAGCATCTGTAAGTGGTTTAGTTTTCAAAAGTTTAATACAATTTGAAATAATATTATTATTTCTTTTAACGGAAATTATACTGTTTTATCTTAAATATGCAACTTAATTGTTTAACAATAGTTCATTAGCAATGTTCCTTTGGTAGGTTCAGTTTATATGACACTTGTTAGTCTCAGTATTAGTAATCCAAATTAGAAGATAGGTCAAACCACCTTGACGAGTTCAACAATATAGAAAAAATAGACATCTATCAAATTAAAGTCGGTAAGGCAGTGTCCGTCATATGATTTGTATTGATGGCTTTAGCGGTTTTGGCCTCTCAAGAATTAAAATTAAAATAATATATTTTAGATCGATTTTAGAATTTTTGTTTATTTATAACTTCCTTTCAGCCTCCGTATATTTTGTTTAACCTTATTTATTTTTAAATAAATAATAACCTTATTAATAATTTAATTCAAACATGTTTGTACCGAAACCTATGTAAATATTTCAAATAAGTCTAGATTTTTTACTTAAAAGTTTCATAGAAAACAAAAGTGAAAAAAGTCGTCGAATATTATTTTTTTTTCACCAGTCATTAACATAAAGATTCTTTTTTGAACACCGTTCTGCTAACTGATATTTTCTTTAGTATCAGCACGAGAATAGTGAGACTCTAGTGATAACAGAGAATAAAGAATTCGTCAACCAATATTTAAAATATTTAAGAAAAAGTTTTTGCACACGCGATTATTTGAATTTTCTTCTCTGAAACAGTACCGTTAGCTTTAACTTCTTTAGACTGTGTATTTTTCTATTTCGTTGTCTTATCTTTGGTACAATTTGAATTAAAGTATTTACATAAAGCTTTTTTCATTCCAAGTTGATGGCCAAAATTCCGTTTTGCCATGGCCATTAGTAATCTGTCTGCAAACCAAGTCATCGTACCTTCTGTATATAAAATTAAAATAACTAAATCATTATTGAGCTAAATTTTATTAAAGCATTGAATAAAAAAATAAAAATCGCGTTTAATTCTATTGAAAAAAAATAACAGCTAGACTTGGCGCGTGGTTTTGGTTATTTTTTTACTTTTGCATAAGAACAAGCAAGAACTACATTACTTTTGATTTTTCTAGTAAATCAATCTTACTGCATTAAAATCACAATTTTTTTAATATGTGAATTTGGCTCATTTGCACACTAAGCCAAGGATATGAAAACATTTTTTAATAATCTCTTAGTGTTTCTATAGGAAAAAAAAACCCACTAAATGTAAATATAAAATGCAATATTAAAAATTTTTGAAAACTACTTTCCTCTAAGGAAAATGTCTCAAAATTTTGTAATTTTTTACATAAAAAATCGGATGATTTTTAAAATTATACTCAAGAAGAAAAATATTTATATTCTAAAAAATAATTGCCCTTATCTGCAAACAATATTTTGCGAGCCATCTCATATATTGTTGATGTTATTTTTAATAGTTTTTTTTTTAACTTTATTATCTAAACTTGTTTTTAAAGCTTTTCATAACTGAGTAAAGGTTGTTCTATAATACATTCAACAAATAAACATGGAAAGAATAAACTGAAAATCATCCAACAAATTGTTTGTGACTGACTCATCATGCATCATTTAACAACTAATACAATGGAATAAAATATACTTTTCTATACACTCTGTACTCTGTAGTTTAATTGTTTGAAATACAAATAAATAAATAAATATATCCCCATACATATTTCAATCAGATACAAAGCTTTAATCAAATTAAACACAATAAAGCCAATAGTCAAGTTAAGCATGAGTAATTTATCAATAATAAATACGAGACAAAGCACAATCATGCAAATACGCTCCCAATTTAGTGTGGTTTAAGTTTGATGCATTGAGGGTATTTCCTCCCTTCGATGTGGGTTATAAAACGGCAAAAATAATTAAAATGCATAATGCATATTTCCATACACTTTGATGCATGTGTTTGTAACTAACCTCTGTAACAGTGACCCAATGAAAGTTTTTGAAAATCCATTAAAGAATACGGAAATATATCCGTTTAAACAGTTTTAAAAAGCAACTTTATATTTTTTCAAACTTGTTTTTTTTTTGTTATTGTAAAACTCACAAAGTCAAACAAAACGAAAACAAGTTTTTTTTTTCTTTTACAAATTTTGTTTTTTTTTTTTCAAACTAATTTCAACAGATTTGATTATTTTGCTTTAAATAATGGCCAGTCAAGTTGGTGTTATGGATTCCATAGAATTGGAACCATTTAAACAACCAAATGATATAACCACCACAAATAATAATGATGATGATAATGATGATGCAGATAATCTACTTTCAACAACAACAACAACGAATACAACAACCACTGCCACATTAACAATAATCAAACCCAACTCTACATCCATATCTCTAGCATCGGATAATGAAGAAACACATTTAAATCCCTCGCCTACCAGTTTAACACCCGCAATGCCATCGACCTCTCGGCAATTATTCAAAGAGGCGGCAGCCGCCCATGGTGGTCTGGAAACAACATCGTTTTTGCAACAAGAAATAAATCAGCAACAACAACAACACCAAAAACTAAAAAGTGCCTCCTCCACCCTGGACAAGAGTGTTTCGAGAAATCCTTCGTCGGCGGGTAAACATGAAAAGAAAATTGGACATCGTCGTGTTGATGATGAGGGCGAAGTGACTTATAAGAAAATACAGAGTAAACAAATTATGGGTTCCATACAACTGGGCATCCAACATACTGTTGGCAGTTTAGCCTCAAAGCCAAAGAGAGATTTACTTATGAATGATTTCTTTGAAATGGAAACTATATCATTTCCACCGGATGGCTCTTCCATAACTCCAGCTCATCATTACAGTGAATTTCGTTTCAAAGTCTACGCCCCAATAGCTTTTCGATATTTTAGAGATCTTTTTGGTATTGCACCCGATGATTTTCTTATGTCAATGTGTGCTGCCCCCCTCAGGCAGCTGTCGAATCCGGGCGCTTCGGGTTCTATATTTTACTTAACCGATGACGATGAGTTTATTATCAAGACTGTGCAAAAGAAAGAATGTGAATTTTTACAAAAACTTTTACCCGGTTACTATATGAACCTGTCTCAAAATCCTCGAACGCTGCTGCCCAAGTTCTTTGGCCTGTACTGCTTTCATTACAATGCCAAAAATGTGCGTCTAGTGGCCATGAATAACTTATTGCCGTCGGACATCAAAATGCACGCCAAATACGATTTGAAGGGTTCAACATTCCGCAGAAAGGCCTCGAGGGCAGAGAGACAAAAGGCCAGTCCGACCTATAAGGATTTGGATTTTATGGAACATCATCCGAATGGAATATTCTTAGAGACAGACAAATACAATGCCCTTATCAAGACCATAGAAAGGGATTGTATGGTCTTGGAAAGCTTTCAGATTATGGACTACTCCTTGCTGATGGGCATACACAATCTCGACTTGGCTGCCAAAGAGAAGAGAGAAGAGCGTATAAGGAATGCTAGAGCTAAGCTGCAAAGAGCCGATGAGATACGAGAAGCTGATGAAGCACCCGAAGCAGATCAAATATTTAATGGTGCTTCTAGCTCAGCGGCGGCCGGCTCCGCTTTAAATCGCTCACGCAGCATGAACCGCCAACGTCTGGTGGCCCATTCCACGGCCATGGAATCGATAACGGCAGAATATGATACACCATTTGAAGAGGACGAAGATATCCCAGCCGGCGGTATACCAGCCCGATCAGAAAACGATGAACGTTTAATCCTATTCATAGGCATCATAGACATTCTGCAGTCGTATCGTTTGGAGAAGAAGCTCGAACACACTTTTAAATCTATAATTTACAATGGTGACACAGTGTCCGTGTGTCGACCTTCGTTCTATGCTCAACGTTTTAAAAATTTCATGGGTAAGACAGTGTTCAAGAAAACGCCCACATTTCCGCTGAAACATTCCCCATCTAAACGAAAGACATCTACAACGACTTTACGTACGCCCCAGAGAACGCCGTCGCAGAGTATCTCTACATCCATAAGACCTCCCCTAATGTCGGGTTCGTCCACGCCACCGCCAGCCTTTGATGATATATCCGAAGAAGATTTAACCGCTAATTCTTCATCAGGTTTAAGAATGTCTTCCAATTTAAGGAATTTAATACCTCAAAGATCATACATGTCTTCGCACCGCAGTACAATGGGCAGCACTACCGATGACTACAGTGACGATGATTTAGCCTCGGCCACCGGTAGTACGAGGTCGCCTTTGCAAAGGAAAAAACCCCAGTTACATTTATCAAAAACCAACGTACAAGTAACCTCTGTGGGTTGCATTGAAGATCATCAGCAGCAGCATCATCACCAACAACCAGATTATAAGCACTCAGATGAGGGCATCGAACAGGATGTGGATGGCAAACAAATAACCACTACAAAATCTACAATAATACAAGCAACACAAGAACAAACTTCTTATACATCTACATTAGTAGTTAACGATGTAGTGAGATGATGGAATTTGTAGGACTTATTCTCTAAATAGGTTACCGCCGTTGTTTTGGATGCAAATAAGAATTTTTATTTCATTTTTTGTTAAGACATTTTTAACTTTAATATTAAATGTTGTTAATTTTAACTATTTTTTTTTCATACTCTCTACTTAATAATTTCAAGATCATAAATCAAGTAAATATTAGCAAGAATTATTAATAATTGTTTTCTTATTTCTGTTCTTTGAATGGATTTGCACTTGGTGGAATAAAAACTATGCTTTAATGAAAGTGCTCCTAAATGGAAAACAAAAGCAATACATAGTTAACAACATAACTCTTGTAAAAAAACTACTAATATTTATGTAAACACATACTATACCACAACTAACTTTACAAGGACGTGTACATTAAATGTTGTGTTGTTTTCAATTTGTTTCTCTCGTATTTTTTGTTTTTTTGTATTATATATAGTATTTTTGTATTATTTCAGTTTAGTTTCAATTAAAAAAAAAAAACAAATATGATGCTGATTTGCTGGAAATTAATATTTTTCTGTTTCTATAATAAAACAAAAAAAAAAAACAGTATTTCTTGCTTAAATTAAAAGTTGTTATGTATTGTAAAACAAACAAATCTTTAACTACTTTAATAATGAGGGACTTTTTCAATGTTTTGTTTAGAAAAATTTACAAAATTTAGCAAAATATTAAATTTATTAAACAAAAAGGTGATTGTGATGATAATAGTGAGTTTATTTTTTTTTTTTTTCTTTTTACATTTCGAAAAACATTATTCTGTGCTTTAACATAAATGTATAAAATATATTATAATATTGTATAAAATTCTAATAAATGTTTACTATAATTTTAGTATTAAATAAATAAGTAAATGTGTTTAAATTATGGTTGGCAGGCCATACGCCCAAGATACCGTTACTGCTTCAAAATCCTATTTATCGACTACCGTTACTTTTACAAAATACAGTTGCCGAAATAAATGCAATACCGTTATTCTGAAAATATCAAAATATCGTTGCCTTTAAAATACCGTTACACAATAACCCAAAGGAACGTTATCAGTATCGTTTCGCTTACCAATCCTGGTGTTTTATAATTTACAGTTTAACTCATGAAGCTACATTTACACACGCAAGATAAAACTGCTAGATGGAGAGCAAAATAAAAAAACTAAATAGTTTTATTGTAAATAATTTATGCTATTTGAAGGTGTTTTTTACACCAGCTTTAGCGTTTTGCTTTTTATAACCTCCACCATATATGGTGAGGGTATATATCAGTGTGTCATTCCGTTTGTAACATGTCGAAATATAGGTCTAAGACCCCATAAAGTATATATATATTCGTGAGCCTTTTGCAATTTTATGTCGATTTAGCGATGTCCGTATGTCTGTTGAAATGGCGATCACGGGGTACTAATTTTTACCCAGATTATTGGACATCCTCCCGAGCAGTTTGCTATTGAAAATGAGCAAAATCGGCCCAGCGCTTAAAAAGTTATGAGTGAAAATGTGAAGGTACCTCTAATTTTTCTATACAAATTGGTGTATTTTAGTGCAATTTCATAGTAGCGACAGGTACAAAATATATTTTCTCACATTTTTTCACCAGTCGCTTAGAAGTGAATAATATTATGGATTCATCTCAAATATTTTTCACAACTAAAATTTTATTTCACCCCAAAAAAATATTTATCACCTCAAAACATTTTTTCGCCACCATAATTTTACTTCAAAAGTTTTTTACATTATTTGTATCAAAAACAGTAGAGAACATTTTTTAAGATATTGGTGGAGGGTATTCAAAGATTCGGCACAGTCGAATTTAAGCCTTTTTTACTTGCTTTTACTCATTTGCTTTTCTGATTTTTTTCCAGTTTTTAGCTTTAAATTGTTTTTTTTTAACATTTTTTTTTTTTTTGTCTCAAATTGCTTTTTTCTATTAAAAAATAATATTTGTTCTCCTAGTTTTGTTCTTTTTTTTAAATGTGTTTTTCCCAATTTTTTACTTTTGCATTTTTTTGCCATTGAATTTTGCTTTTTTTCTTTTGTCTTCTCTGTCAGGCATCTTTTGGAATTTTGAATTTAAATTTTAATTAGGACAAACCAATTAAACACAAAAATCGGAAATCATTAAAAACCGGTCAAAGCTATTTAAATTTGAAATAAATAAAAGAATGAATATTATCATACAATTTAAATTTTTTCCACAAAACACTAATAACATATTAGTTGTGTTCCTTTATTTTTTTTTTTTTTTTTGGTAGAGTTCGGCAAAATGAGATTGAACACTAAATCATTTCACAATTTGACAAGTTTTTCAAAAAGTACGAAAACGCAAAAAACTACTTTGCGTTGAAAATATGTATGTGCATTTAAAAGTATTCTTTTTGATTTTGTTCCATTCATTATTATAAATAAGACGTTTCTTTAATTCAAATTTTTACAATTGTTTTTTGTGTAACATTACACTGTTATGAGCGATCTCATTTACTAATTTTTTTATACCGAAACGATTCAGAAAACCGATTTTTGGTTTATTGGAAAAGTTAGTATTTTTTCGGTTTTTGTGAAAAAACCGGATTTTCGGCATGCATGGAAAAAATGTTAGAACGGCTGTAAAAAATTCAAATAACGATTTCACTTAAAACAAAAAATCTACTGATTCTTTATCAGACGTAATTTAATGTTTGGAAACCAATTCTCAACCGATTCTCTGGCATCGATGTATGTCACCCATTTTTGGGTAAATGGCCCTTTCTCTTCTCGACCTAACTTAACTAGAAATTTTATAATACTCTTTGTAAAATATATATAATATTTTTTGCGAGATGGCGCCAATTTGATGTCTAAATTGTATAGAGCGTAATGGCTTATTTTTCTAAATTTTTCAAATAAATAATTATATTTAAAAGTTGAAAAAGTTCCATGTTTAACAACTTTACCAGATTTTAGTTATTCCTGCTGACTTAAATGTCAATTTTTTTTGTTACTTTAAGCGAATATGTTGTCGCGTTTAACAGTGCTAGTTAAAATAGTTGAAAATTTGTGCAAAAATTAAAAAATATATAACCGTTTGATTTTTAAAAAATAAGATAACTGGCTTTTGATTTCGAAAACCAAAAGGGTTCCTTGCGGTAATGATAGGGATGCGCCTTTCATGTTTACATTCTAAGGCATCTGATTACTGAAAATAAAGTATGTTGAAATTTAACATTATTTTCAAAAAAAAAAAGAAAAAAGTAAAGATTCTCTTAACAACTGTTAAGTTTACTTATTTACACTAAAATGGAACTTTTAACCACTAATGGGATACTTAACATTAAACTAAATATCGTATATATACTAAACATGCCACTGCTACTTGTAAAAGTCAAACCATAATCTGCTTCCCTTTGGAGTATTTTTCTTTTTTTTTTTTTTTTGTTAAAAATATCTATGGGTTGGATTAGTGAAAAAAAAAAAAAACTTTAGCAAGCAACTACTTAGTTGTATACAATTTAACTCATGCATTTTATTTCTTTAAAAATTTCTTATGTACTCGAGGATATTTAGTAACATTTCGTATTTTATTTTTCTCCTTTATATTGCTTACAGTGATTTACCAACATCAGTGGAAGAGATGGCTTTTCAACGTAGTTACAGTAAAGTATGGTGGGGCTCAGATAATCAGTTACCTGGAATGAATGTCATGAACCCAGCCAACCAGCACTTGCTAAACACCAATCCAGTTAGTTTAACAAGTGGTGGCTTGTATTCATATTTTAGTCACCACCAACAACAACAACAACAGCAGCAGCAGCATCAACCACAACAACATCAGCATCAGCAATATCAACAATTTGGCGGCAACACTTATCATTCATTGGATTTAAATCAGTACAAATCATATGGTGGGAATTTATCACGTATACAAGAAGTGGAAGACGAACATAATGTATCGAAATTATCGTGGGGGAAACATGATAGTCCTGGCAGTTTGAGATCACAAGTAAGTTAATACTAAAATATGAATTTGTAATTAACGGTTATTCATATGCAGAAAAAAACCTCTACTCACTGCTCAACTCTATCGTTCGTTCCTTTAATACATACTACACTAATTTGACAATGATTCATCCCTAAATTATGCAATGGATTTGAAAATATTACAGATGGACCCCTGCAAATGTATAAAGCGTAAAATGTGTAAACTGCATAATCGGTTATATGAAATAAGCGAATGTTGGCGAGTTTTTGATATTGAACTTTGTCAGCTTGTATACTTCAGTTTCGACTATGGATGTTGTAGTCCTTCTGAATTGAGAGCCATGATAACGAAAATTAGAAAACCACTAAGTAGAAGTTAACCGCTATATTTTCTGAAATTTAATGAGAATCAAAAAATTGAGCCACTTTTGATCGCACTATTTAACCTCTAAACGTGTGATGGCGCACATAATAAATACGTAGCTACTAATTTTGTGTCCTCTACAACATTTTCAAAATTTTTATGTCGTAAACTTCACAGTTTACTTATTAAGATTTTCTTTCTTTTTATTTTTAGGATTCCGGTTTTTCAGACAATGAAGAGTCACATAGTACACGTAGCCAAAGTGGTCGCTCTTCAAAAACAGCATCTCCCAGTAACAAATCGATACGGAGCTCTAAAAGTGACATTGGATCACCTTCATCGACACACACCATAGAAACACCACCAACAGTTATAAGACGGACTGGA
Source organism: Eustalomyia histrio (assembly GCA_949748255.1). Lineage (NCBI taxonomy): Eukaryota > Metazoa > Arthropoda > Insecta > Diptera > Anthomyiidae > Eustalomyia > Eustalomyia histrio. The sequence continues at coordinate 553,073 of OX456527.1, read as the reverse complement.
AATTCAGAATTCTACACATCATTAGTAAATGTTTCCAGACGAATTTCATTTTCGAGTTCACCAGCAGCAGCAGCAAGCAATAAAATGACGAATGAAGCCGACGAAGAAGGTGATGGTGCAAATTTAATGACAAAATTGGATAGCATGCAATTGGTGCCGGACTCCCCTCCGCCAAGGCAATTGGATTTCAATGATTCTCACGCAACACAAAGTAGTGATGCTTTGTCACCTGTAAAGGGTAACAATCCAAGAATAAAGAGACGTAGAAAAGTACAACGCAAGGCAACATCACCACTATCGCCAGCACACAAACGCCTGCAAAAGCTCGCTAATAACACGGAGGAAGACGAAGACGAGGAGTTGCTGGAAGCTGAGCTAGAAGAATTGCCGAATATTAAAGCAACCACCATACCCGAATATAACAACGAAACAGTATACCTGGGAGGAGCACTACCTTGTTCCACCCCACCACCACCCTACAACAATGAAACTGTTGTATTAGGCGGTCCTATGGAGGAGGACAGTCTAAACAACAATACTTTACAATATAATAATCAAGCAATTTCACCATTACGACTTCATGCTGGCTTTAATGGCAATACCAGTACACCAAAAGCTGTGAAAGTTCTTAAACCGGCCTGTACTCTACCACCGTTATTTAGCTGTCAAGACAACACTTTACTGACTGGTCATTCAGAAGATGTACAAGTGTGGATAGATGATTTAAGAATGTCATATGATCATGAAGTTATGTCAACTTTACAAACCAAATCTATCGCACAAGAAGCTTTTAGAAATCTACAAATTACAACAAATACAGTGGCGAAATTCATTAGACAACTACAACAAAAAGCTTTGCACATCCAAGGCTCTTTTGAAAAAGTTGAACGCCTGCTCAGCGGAACACAACACATCTCTCTACATGACACCCTTGTGGGATCATCGCAATTGTTAGATCATGTTTCCGAATTCACGCTAATATTAGAACGAAGATCGGTGTTTTTTGCCAACTCACGTGTAGAACGCAAACGTTATGACGACTATTTGGATCAGATACGTATGGTCAATAAGGATACCCGTTACTCTTTGGAGAACCACCATTACATCAATCTTGAATCTTTACTAGAGGATTTACAAGTTTTGAAACGTATTCTTCTGATAAGCGTAAGACAAGTCTATGAGAAACTTGTTCGCATTTTAGTTCAGAGCATAGAGAACGGACGTTGTGATTTAATGTTGAAAGCGAACATTAATATGATAGCTACTCTCATGAATATCGACTATGATGGTTTTGCTTCACTCACCGATGCTTTTGTGCAAACAGAGGCGGTTAGAACGTTGTTGATTGTTTGTTTGGATCACAAGTTAAGCTCTGTCAGAGCACAGGCCTTACGGGCCTTGGCTACCATATGCTGTGCCCCCGAACCCATAGCTCAGCTGGGTTCTTGCGGAGGCATAGAAATCATTAGAGATATTTTGCAAGTTGGTCAACCGAAGCAACTGCAAAGTGATATTAAAAGAGGCGATATGGAAAGAAGGGAAGCGGTTTCGTTGTTGACTCAAATTACGGCTGCCTGGCATGGTCCCGATCATAAAGTTAATGGTTTAAAAGATTGCGTGGAATCTGTGGTGGAGGGTTTAACGCAACTGTTGGTATTTACAGAATGCCCGCAAACATTGCTGTTGTGTGCTGCCGCCTTAAGCAATTTGTCACGTATGGAAATCACTTCCCATTATTCGATAATGTCACATGAAACTATTTTTAAATTGATTGCTACCATGGAAAGGCGAGATGAAGGCATTACAATATTTCTTTATGTAAGTATTAAGAGACGTGTTTTTCTTTCGACAGTAGTAATATTTTTCATAAGTTTAAATTTCAAAGGACAGACAGACTCCTAGTAAATACTATTTACTAGTTATGAGCTCTTGAATTTCATTTCATAAGATCAAATTAAAATATAAAATGTTGCCCCAAAAAGAAAAAACATTGCTCTAAAATTCGAAAACATTTATTTCTACATTTGTACAATTGTTAGCTTAGTGTGCAAATGGGCTAAGTCCAATTTTAAAAAGTTTACAGGAGGGAATAAAAAAGCTATTATTTGTTTTTAATAAATTTATTAGCTCCTCTCGTCTCCGGTACAACAAAAGGAAGGTATGCAAATGAAAAAATTCTCCTTTGTAATTTACTTGTATTATGACTTAGCAGCGGGTTTTTTCCCAATCTAAAATTTAGTAGGGAAAAAAAGTGGTTACAAAATTGAGATTTTTTTGTTTTTGTTAATTTTTTTGTTAAGCTAGTGATCGCTCCAAAGCAAAACAACAAAAAACAGCTAGGGCTTTTGCGGATCAAAAAGGTTTTATTGGGCTTAGTAAGGCATATGCTCCTTGTAGAAACAACAGGAATTAATAATGTCTCAAACCAATTTGTCATACTTTTCCTTGGCTCTACCCCACTGTGAATAGACCATTTATGATTTTTAAGTAAACTTAGCACGTATTCTTCAATGTCTAAATTGGACTTAGGACCTTTATATATCACTGCATAACAACAAGCAGGAGTAAATATAAAGATTTTTTTGTAAATGATGTACTTTTACTAAAATCTACGTTTTCATACAATTTGGACTTGGCAGCTTTTCACCCTAAGCTAACGAAATATATCTGTGGACTCTTTACAAAACAATTTAAGTCGACTTAAAGAGTTTTTGCCAGATCAACCTCTTTGGACAAATTTTTTTCAAACTTTTATTATTTTCCGTTTGAAAAGAGAACTTAATGAATTTGTAATATTACGGGAGGCTAATTTATTAGTAGCGTACCCAGGGGAGGAAGCACGGGATTTCGGAAAATACAATTTTTGTCACTACAAAATTCGCTAAATGGAACAAAAGTTGTTTCCTAGAAAAAAAAAAAACTGAATTATTGAACATTTTTCCAAATAAATAAATAAATAATCAGTATTTAAAATTTTTTAATGCTGAACAATATCGCAGAATTAAAAAATAAAAGTCATTGCGATTTGTGGGAAATAATTTGGCATCTTGGTATATCTTCTCAATGTATTACAATAATATGATGCAAAGGTTGACAACCGATACCTTTGTTATAACGTTATCTGTTCTAAAGCCCCCTCCTTTCAAAATGATTACCGATTCCAATACCGAAACTTTTGATTTCAAAGATACAGGTATTATAAACACCTTTACTGGTTTGATATTACCAATAAAAATTTTTAAATATAAAATATCCAAAGCTGTTAATTAATTTAACTTTATCGATTTTCTTTTCTTTCTGAGTTCTTTTCTCAACAACACATAGATTTATTGTGTATCGGTTATACCGATACCAATGCGAAAAAATACCGTTACCGATAACAATACAGAAACAAACAAAAAATCGATACCGATAACGTTATACGTTGTGGTTGCCAACCTTGATATTTATTTGAAATATTTTCATTAATTTTAAATTCTTTGCCTTCTAATTTTTTAAAAATTTTCTTTCTACTAAATTTTTTTAAAATGTAAAATTCTCTGTTGCCAAAACCTGCCCATTTTGTTACTACATTTTGCTACTTTTACTACAACTGGAAAATTTCACTATCTAAAGTGAATAAATCTTTCCAATTGTAATAAAAATAGTAAGAATTTCAAGTAAACGAATTTGAAATTTATTTCGACACTAACTTCCGGCTTTTAAAAGGCAAAGGCAATAATTCGCCCAGAGGAATTTCATGTGTTTTATTTTTGTTACAATAATTAGGCACAATTATTCTTTTCGGTTTATAAAAACAGGGAATTAATGTCATAAATAAATTTGAAACCCCCATATAATTTTTTATGAATTTTTAACAAAATTTCTTTTGACAAAACAACTTATTTCGTTGGGAGGTAAATTTTCAAAGACTATTATGATTAAAATAAATGTTTCGAATAGAAAGAAATTCCCAATACAGGCTTTTGAAAGTTGTTAAAAAAAACTTCTAACTTCGCTCTCCTGTAAAATGTGTTTTTTTTTTATTGGAAATAAGTTCTTTTGTCAAAAGTCCACACACACATGACATGACATAACATATAAATATTTTTGTTTGCAATCTTTGACACGTTTTTTATATCTACTTCATTTCAAGAGCTTTAGAGGCAACTTTTAGAATAGTTTAAATTGAATTTTTCCTTGTACAAACTTAAGATAGAAAGGCCCTCCTGCTTTATCATTTACCTACTTATTGATATACTATCACGAACAATTACTAACATTTTATTTTATTTAATTTTTTTCCTTTTTGTGTCTGTCTATGCTTGCAGGAACAAATCGTGGCCATGCTCCACAATATGTCACTGAATAAGAAGTGCCACAGCCATTTGGCCAATGGTAATATAATAAATTTCATCACGTACGCATACCAAACGGAATTTTATAAAAACTACAATTCACGTGGTGAAAGCGAATCCCAGAAACGTTGTATCAAAACGATTTTGCATACATTGACACGTCTGGTGCAGGACTCTGTGTTGGGTATGGAACTTTTGGAACAACAAAAGCACATGCCATCCGCTCTATTCTTTAAATTAAGTTCAACACAGGATGTTAAACAACAATTGCCTGTGGATGTAAATTCTAGTCGTGATATTTCTTTCCTGACCCGCCAGCTATTACATCAAGCAAAAACTTACCAAGATGTACAATTACAACACCAACCAGAAAACGAGCAAAAGGGAAATAAATTGAAAATGCAACTACAACGTCAGGAAAGTTATGTTTAAAAAAAAATACAACCTGCTTATAAAAATAAAAAAGTGTGCTGTTTACTCTCTCAAGTACTCAAGATGAACAAAGGATGTACAAGAAATAAAAATAAAAAAAAAACAAAAACAAAAAACATTAAACATTAAACAAAAAACTTAAACTGCCTAGGATCTTATTTTGAATACACATTTAAACAAAATACTACTAGTCAGGCATCCAGGCAGGAGAGCTCCATCACGTTTAAGTCAGCCACGTTTAAACGTTTACTTAAACGTGCATAAAAGACATACAAGTTGAATTTTTTTTTTTTTTTTACTGAACATTAAAAAAGTTCAATTACACCAAAAAGAATAAACTTTCTTACTAACATTTGCATAGAAAAAAATGTTAAATTCGAATAAGGAAAAAGAGTTGTAGAAGTTGTAAAAGAAGAACATAACACACACACACACACACACACACACACAATACATAAACATTCCTTTAGGACTTGGCAATTTATTGTTTTTAATAAATTCTTGTTACAAAGACCTATTTAGAAAAAAAACCAACAACAACAACTACAACACTCACAACTTTTAAAATTAAAAAAAAAAGTAATAAAAATACAATTGTAAATTTTTGTTTAATAAATATTTTTAAAAACCTATGTAGTCAATTTTGTGCCAAATATTTTAGTATTTACTTTTAAAAAAAGAAAATAAAATAAAATGAAAAAAAGAAAGAAAAACACATATTTGTAAATAACCAAAAATTGTATAGAATTAATTTTTATTTAAAATAAATTTTTAATAGAATTCACAGCTTAAATGCCAGTATGCCATCATTTTAAAATATTATAATTTTTGACATTTTTGTATGATTTCAACTTCAAAAATCGTGTAATTTTATAACGATAGCAACTTGAACTGTGAATTCCATGATTAATATGTAAATGTAAATAATATATAAATAGTACATATGTACTACATGTTGAAAAATAAATAAATATTTAATAACAACAACATTATTGCACTTTATTTCCCACTGTGAATGGTTTAACTGGAGTTAACTATTGAACAAAAGAAAATGCCTTCTAATAGTTAACACAGTGTGAAGCTGAGCGAGCGTTGGGGAGAATTGTTTATTTAAATACAAAATAAAAACAACAATAAACTCCCGCCCATATTAACGCATTGTTAACATTTATGCGAGTCGCACTTTTTGTACTTACAAGGAATCTACCCAGTGGGTGTAACTAACTGCCTGGCACAGTAAAAAAACAAAACATATTCAATTAATGTTAGACTTGCTGCTGTTTCTTATTTTGTCATTAAAAAGCAATTGTAGAAACTTTGTAGAAATTGAAAATTGATGGCAATATTAACAGTTTTTGATGGGTTATTGACGACTGGTAAACAATTTTTAGAAGAGTTCTGATCTTTTGTTTGTTTTTTCAAAAGGATTTTAAACAATTGTTTAGATAAATTTTTATTTCGGAGCAGAAAGTTTCATTTACGTTAAATCTGAGTTCCAAAATATGTTTTACGTTTTATAATTTGTCACATTTTATAATTTGTGTGTGAGCTCTTAACCTTTGCTTATATCAATCACATACAAATTTCAAATTATCAAAGTTAAGAGTTAACACTAAACGTTTGCTTTTGTCAAATTTATATGAGAATGAGAGAAGCCAATAAAAATGTTTCCTTTAGGAAAGTTGTACGTAGTTCGGTGCTAAGTTGGAAAAAAAGTTAAAGTTTCGAACGATTTCATTCGATCACTTTTACCGTAATTCTGGCCCAGTCATGTGTTTCTTGGTAATTCTACTTTTTACAAGACAGAACGACCCAGCAAAAACATGGATGGTCATTACCCTCTCGCTAACGAGAGTAATAACCACCCATTACTTTTTTGAACATTGCAAGCAAAAGTAATTCAGCGAGTAAATATGCTGGTAAGTAGTTAATGCCATATTTGGGACTAGTTAATTGAATAGGCCAATTAATTGTAGCTTGAATGAATTTAATGCCGATAAAATTTTTTGGCATTACCATTGTTTTTGTCAATGCTTTTCAGAGAATATGTTTCATTACCAATGGTAATTATTTAAAATTTCATTACATTAATGGAAACAAATCATTAGCATTATTTAACATCATTTATGTTATTTTTCGTCTCATTAATTCAATAAGATAACTCACACAAATACACATATTCCATTTTTGAAATATTCAAAATCTGCAATCGCTCCTAGGAGCGCACGCGAAAAAAAAAATCAATTTGCATACATAAATGCCTGTTTGCAAAAATATATATATATGTTATTCAATTGTAACTACTTTGGCATTAAATGGTAATGATTGTTTTTACAATTGGCATTGATTTTAAGTAATGCCAATTAAAATTCAATGCCAATTAAAAATTTCCAAGTTCGGTTTACACCCCAATGTTTTTGCTGGGGTATTTTTATTTTTTTTTTTCTTACTTTTCCCTTAGGAAAAATTCAGACCTTTCCATCACATTCTTTAATTATTTATTTCACTTAAAAATTAACTTCATATTTGTTACCTTTTGTCATATTTGTTAAATAATTATAAAAAACGAAACAAAACAAAACTACTGTTGTATGTCACTTAAATTCAATGTAATTTTTATTTTCTCATTAATCATGAGTACTAGAAGAGTATTTAATTTAAATTTTTGTACCAAAGAGACCAACAAACGACATATAAAACCAACAACAAAAGGTTAGAAGGCTCAATGAAAGAAGCACAATGTTGTAATTTTTGACAACATTTTGCCATGACCACCACACCTGTGGTCCGTACACACAAACATGTAAAACTTTTCCCATCAGCATACACAGAGTCAAAACTTTTTTCGTTTCTTTTTTTTTTTCATTCAACTTATGGTCTGGAAGTTTTTTTTTACAAAACTTTGTTTTTACATTTCCTAAAAAAGCCTAAAGGTATGCTTTATTATAAAGCATATTATTTATGTTTTTTCTTGTCTCGTTTACTACAACTACAGACACACTTACTACATACACCTTCCATATTTGGGAAGCTTTCATTACCAGTCAAATTTCAATACCACTAGATGTTGTTCCAATGTTACAAAAAAAGAAAAAGTTATTTTCAGCAAATACCGGAAAGATAGGTTTATATAAAGACGAGGCCAAATATGATCCGATTTTCAATTTGAAGGTATGATTTATGGTCCCACAAAACAATCACAGCCTAAATTTCAATTAGATATCTGCGGTTTAGTGCGTCTAATTACAAACATAAGGACAAACGCATTAAATCCTGACCACTCAGAGTAAACAGATTCAATGCGACAACCAAATTTTTTGCCAACCAAATGGTTCGGTGGGACATTTGTTTGTGGTAGCAGAAATTCGATTAATACAGAATTTCGGTTAAAGCAAAATATTTCAATTATGTCGGAATATATTTAACCAAATAATTCAGTTGCTGCAACCAAATTCTTTAGTTGGCAAGAAATTTGGTTGTCACAATGATTGTATGTGCACGTAGTGATGTGAAATATTAAATTGATAATGAAAATAATTTTATTACAATTGACCGATCGCAATGAAATTGACATTTAATTAGTCCACTCAATTCATTAGTCCCATGTATGACACATTCGTACGTGTGCTGTAAAATACAATTTGTTGCTACATGTTGAAGAATTAATTCATCCCTTCAAAAAATAAAATACAAACTCTGGCATAATTTAATTTGTTATGTCCGTCTAAATTGTTCTACCATTCCACTATGGCCTCAGAGACCACTTCTTGTGGCCTAAATTTAATTTTTGTGACATTCTGTTAATAGAATTTTATTACTGCAATCAATAGACGACAATAATTAAAACTATCAAAAAATACATTTTGTTTTTTTTCAAATAATAATTAACCATTTCTCAGCCAGTCAATCATAAAAGTTGATATATCTGTCAAACGCTATAGGACATAGTACGCGGTCTGCTTTTTTCAAGATTAAATTTTGAAGCATTACAAAAAAATACTTAAAATTTTTTTCTACAAAAATACTTTTAAGAGGTAAAAAATCGGTGATTTTTGTTATATAAATTTTACGAATAAACAAATTATTAAATTACATTATTACAGCACCCTGAGGTCTAATATATGCATTCGAAAGTCAGCTAAAAAGGAAACTGCATACGCACTTTTGCTTTAAAACAATTATATAAAGTCATTTATTTTTAATTGTTAATAAATTAACTGACAAAATGGGCAAAGTTAATAAATTAATAAAGAAAATTTAATTGAATATTTTAACTAGAACAGAAAGTCTGTAATTTTGTATTTTGTTTATGGAATGACTGGTAGAAAAAGTTTAAAAATATATTTCTATGTAATTTATTTATTTTTTCTATTGAAACAACTAAACGGATTTTCTGTTAAAATAACCATTGAACCTTAACTGTAAATATATATTGATATTATCTCTATATAAAAAGGAATAACTTCACTAACTGAATCACTCACTCATTCAACATCGCCCAGCCCAAACCGCAAGAGGTGAAATTTGGTATGCGATTCCCCCTCTGGCGTAGACATCCGCTAAGATGGGGTTCTTGAAAATCCCTACGGGGAGAGGCAAAAAGGGGGAAAAGCTCCCCTTTCACGGCCTGCCCAAACCCCCTTAGCTAGAAACCTGAAATTTAAAATATGCTATTCTTGGAGTATGTGCTAACTCATCGCCTTAACAGCCTGCACAAACCGCTGGACCTAGGAAGTTGAAATTTAGTATGCAGGCTCCATCACCAGTGTAGATAACAGTTAAGACGTAATTTTTGGAAAAGTCAACCGGAAGGGGCAAAAGAAAAGTAATAAATTCTCACCCTTGACGTCTTTCCAAAACCGCTGAAGCTGGTAAGTTAAAATTTTGTGTAAAGGTTCCTCCTGCAGTGTAGACATTCACCTAGGTTGGATTTTTGGAAATGTGTACGGGGAGGGAAAAAAGGTGAACAGTCTCCCACACTGATTTAGACAAAAACATGAAATTTTAAATATGTGAACTGGGGTATGTGCTAACTCACTGATCAGCTAGATTTTAGAATTTGACATGGTAAAAATTATGGTTCAAAAGGAAAAACTTGAAATTTTAAATATTTGCTACCTGGAGTATGTCCTAACTTATTTTGAGGTACATCTTAGAATTTCGGTCTAGGGCATGGTACAAATTAGAGGCTTCGTATATTCCCCGGGCTTTAGCCCGGGCAACGCTAACAATGTAGCGGGCTTTGTCCGCTAGTATCATATAAAAAAAAAATACTTAAATTCAACAGCTTGAAGTTTTGCAACTAAAAAAAGTATATTGTCGATTTTTGTCAATTTTGACCAGAAACAATTATCAGCAAGCCCCATAGTGTGCATCCCTGTTTAATGTAGACCTAAAATGGAAAAATTGGAATTTGCGAATGGTTTTGAAACTTAACCAATATACATAGTTGGAAAAAAAATGCTGTTCTCACACTTTTATAAAAAAAAAAGTTCACCTTTAATACACAACAATTAAAAGCAAACGACCACGTACTACTTTGAACAAATCTTAAAAAAAAAATGAAATTTTATAAAAAAAAAGAAAAAAAAAATATAATGTGAAAGGTCATGCTAATCGGTTAGGGCCGAGCTGATTACTGTTAACATTGTCCATGAAATCACCCAAAAAATATTCAAATCACATTTGTCGAAATTGTATGGTCGTCGGTCAAAGAGTTAAAATCACTCAAAGTAATAAATTGCCTGTTATTATGTAATATTTTATTATAAAATTTAATTTTAAACAAATTGAGACATCTTATCCCTCATTAACCTTAACACTCATTATCAGATAATGTAAATAAAAACCACAAAATCTACAATACAATCTTGTATTTATTAGGTTAAAATATCATTAATAATAGTAAACTATAACATGGGCTTTCAGGATGCTGCCGTTAAGAAAGAAGTAACATGTGAAATTTCCAAGCCCACTGCAATAATATTATTTTGTTTGCAACACCCATCATGAATACCCATAATGTGTATGTATGCATTTGTGTGTGATGGGCATTTTGATTCCATAATTATGGTTTTTTGTACTTTATAAAAACATAGTTATGTTTTCACTTACATGTGTATGCATGTGTGTGTGAGAGAATATGCGGTTTTGTATGAGAACATTACATAACAATTGAAATATAAGGGTGTCCCAAGAAGAACGCAATTTTTAAATTTTAAATAAAACACAGATATTTAAAAAAAAATCGTGAAACTTTATTATATCGTAAAGTAGACAGAATGAGGTTATGTATGGAACAATATATCGTGCAGATGGCCGCCGCGGCTTTGCTGGCATGCACGCGATCTTTTAATGAAATTTTCAATGACCGTTTTGCATGAATGCTGCGGTATTTCATTAATGCAGCGTCCAATTTCCTCTTTTAAGGCTTGAGTCTTATTCGCGTAAAGCATCGACTTCAAAAAACCCCAAAGAAAAAAATCTAATGGTGTTAAATCGCACGATCTAGGCGGCCAATTCTGATCTCCAAAACGCAAAATAACACGACCGGGAAATGACTGATGCAGCAATTGAATTGTTTCTCTGGCTGTATGACATGTGGCGCCGTCTTGTTGGGTCCACATGCCCTCCACATTCATTTTTTCAATTCTAGGCAAGAAAAAACTGGTTATCATTTTACGATACCGAACACCATTGACTGTTTACGCTTGACCTGCCTCATTTTCATAAAAAAAGGTCCAATGATTCCTCCAGCCCAAAAACCACACCACACAGTGACACGTTGAGGATGCATTTGCTTCTCGTGAATCACTCGAGGATTTTCCTCACCCCAAATGCGACAATTCTGCCTATTGACGAAGCCATCAAGATGAAAATGGGCCTCGTCACTGAAGATGATTTTATCGGCAAAATCAGCATTTTCATGTTGTCTCTCCAATACCCAATTACGAACTCCCTTCGCTGTCCATGGTCAGCTGGCTTCAGTTCCTGAGTCAATTGAACTTTGTATGCATGAAGATGCAAATCTTTCGTCAAAATTCGCTGCAAAGTGGATTTGGAGACACCAATTTGCTGAGCTCGGTGTCGAATTGAGGTGGATGGAGTTTGAGCGACATCATCACGTACAGCTGCGACATTTTCGGTCGATCGACCTGGTCGATGACGCGTTGTTGTCTTTACATCACTAACAGACCCAGTTTCGGCAAATTTATCCATTAATCTCTTTACAGTTGACTCTTTTGGAGCATTATTGTGACCCCAAATTGATCGCAATTTGCGAACTGTAGCCGCAAAACTTTCATCATTTTGGTAAAACAATTTCACAATGAGAATGCGTTTTTCATTCGTGTAGCGCTTCATTTTTACTAACCTCGTTCCTTCTACTAGCAAACAATAACAATTGTTCAAATGTCAAACAATGACACTTCGAATGTTGCCAGATTTAAAAATTGCGTTCTCCTTGGGACACCCTTTATAAAATTATTATTACCCAGCAAAAACTTTCAATTAGATTTTGTAATTATTTATAAAAAAAAATTACACGAGTGTTGGCCAAAAATAACAACGTGACGTACAGGGATTATCGCTGTACGCTCCAAAATAACCTCGGTGACTGCAAAAACTTCATATTTATCTTAGTGCAAAGAGTACAATAGAGATTCTTTCCTCTCCAGTATCAATATTTTTTTGTTTTTGCATTTAAGTTTTATAAGAAAACAACAAAAATTTTATTTTAATAAAAATCTGAAAGTCAACCTTTTTAAGTTGATTTATATTTCGCTGTACTACATTCGCTAGTACACCAAGAGAATATGATAGTCGCAGAATATCTATGATATCTTTATTCACCATATGTTTTTGGTGTAGAAAAAATTGTTAAAATCCAGCAACTCTGTTGTGAGAATGAGAAACAAAAAATTACCGAATAAAAAAAAATTGATTTTATCTTACAACAATAAGTTTTGATTATAAAATAAATCAAATATTTTGTTGCAAATATTCAAACAATTTTTATATTGTAATTAAAGTTCAAAGCAAAAACTGTAAAAATTCGAGTATGTTAGTCTACTAATAATATTAGGTTTGTTTTTCCCCCAATTTTATATCTACAACTACTTGTAAAGAAAACGACTATCTCTACTTTTACCTGACTTTTCTTAATTTTTTGTAAAAAAATAAAATTTTAACTTTTGGGGCAGCCTTTGTATGAAAGCCGTTTTCGTAATATAGACTTCGCCGGAACACGAAATAGAGTAATTATATTTTTTGCCCAGCTCTACCTTTAATTACAAACACATAAATCATTTGATAGCTTTTGTTATTTTTATTATTTTATCAAATGAAAAATATAAAAATTTCAAATATTTTTATAACAAATATTTTTGTTTACATTTACATGTACAAGAGAAAAACCAATCATTTCTAAGACAAGTAGCAAGTCTGAATCTAGGTAACTTTGTATGGAATGTTTATATAAAATTTGAAAAAAAAAAAAAACATATCGGTATATAATAATTTAAATAATTTACTAACAAAATTTATCATGATTCTTTACATATGAACAATTTAGAAATAATATGATTATATGTATAATTTCAAACACCCACTTCACACGACGATTTTTTTCTATGTTTTTTAAATCGTGATTTTTTGTGTTTGTTGGCGAACGGTGTAGAGAATCGAAAGGGATAGTGAAAAAATTACATATTCTGTTCACGATGTCTTTTTTCATATTTTGCTTTACACACATTCGTATTTTTGTCATGTTGCTTCATTTTCTTTTCTATTTAAATGTGGCAACAGCTCGTTACAATACATAATTTGATTGTTTTATAAAAGAAAAAATTTGAATAAAAAAATAAAAATAAATATAAATATAAAAACAAGAAATATTATTATTATTATTAATATTATTATAATATTGTTAGTGTTACGTACACACGTCAGATTGTAAAGAAGCAAGTAAAGAAGAATAACCGATTACGGCAAAAAAAATCAATCCTAAAAACATGTAAAGTTTTTAAAAGTAACTTTAAAAGAATTAAAAATAAGACGTGGTTTTTAAACCGTCGTGTGAATTGGATGAAATCGAACTAAAATCATTCATTTACCAATTAAAAGATCAAGAATACATAAACTTCTTCAATATTAAATATTTTGTGAATAAAAACAAATGGAATGTTCACAACAAACCGATTTTCAGGTATATATGGTACTATATGGCCTATTTTTGGACATGAGTCGACTGTGCAGATGTATCTTCACTTCCGATTCCTCTTCTTCAACCCAACCTAACAAAAAAGAACAAAAAAATTAAATTCCGGTTAATACGAACCTCTCTTATAGTGAATAAAGTTCAAATCCCAACAAGAGAAGAATGGGAACTTGATCTAACATGGTTCAAGGAAGATGCACAGTAGTGGTATACTGACGGATCCAAAACTTCTAGCGGAGTTGGAGCCGGTGTATACGGACCTAGGTGCAGAATTCACATACCTCTGGGCAAAGATTCAACTAATTTACTGCAGAATTTATGCTATCTATACAGCAACGACCGAACATTTGAAAAGAAATCTTGTGAGAACAAGGATAAACTTAATGTCGGACAGCCAGGCTGTATTAAAGGCCCTAAAAAACCTCATCTATCACCATAGACCAGTGCTAGAGTGCCATAAAGCCCTCAACCAACTGGCGACCAATAATAAGGTAACACTTATTTGGGTACCCGGTCACAGTGGGTATGAAGGCAATGAACAAGCGAGACTAGGTGTGAAACTGCCATTTATAGGTCCGAGTCCTCAATTTGGTTTCACGAAAAAGGACATCATAAATATGATATTGGATCTGATCAAGATGAAATACATTGAACAGAAGCCACTGAAACATTCAAAGAAATTCTTATCATACAAAGAAAAGAGGAGCAGAGAAGCCCTTCAGATGAATGGACCAAATCTAAGATTCCTATGCGGAGCACTCACAGGACACTATCCATGTAATTACATCCTAAAAAAATGGGACATGATCGAGATACGACATACAGATATTGTATGGAAGATAAGGAGACAATGGAGCATGTAATGGCTAAATGTCCTGCCTTTGCACACCTACGATTTATTACATAATACAAGAAGATGGAAGTTAAGAACATTGTACGGCTACTCAAGGCTGCACTGGAGAAAAACTGAGGAAAATACTACAGGGGGGTGCACAATAGATCTACTTGGTCGCGATGCTGTAGATACAGACTACTCAACCCAACTACATCGTAATAGAGAACTAATTTGGACTTGGAACTTGTCTTAACCGGGTTTTACTGTATAAATTTTATGTTTTTTTTTGGGTTTGCAGTGAAAAATAGAAATAAATTCGTATTTACTTCTACTAAAGTAACAGTAAACAATTCTTTCTTACAAATGCCAAAAATCTTGCAACATTTGTGGTCGTAAATTTAATCTTAAAATTACATACTGTTATATAAAATTTATGTTTGGCTGTACTTTAGCATTTTTAAAGGTTATGGGAATTGTGCATGAATATGGTTTCTTGTATTATTGATCTACTAAACACTAATATACACCTTTTTCCGGTACATGCCAATTGTGTTTCCAAGAACTCACATTTATTTTAGAAATTACATTTGTATTAATATTTGATGAACTACACTCAGATATATAACCAGGGGCATCTATTTTAACAACTTTTGCAATTCTTCTAAAAAGTGGACAAAGAAGGCGTGGTTATATATGGATCAATTCAGTGCTAATTTTTAATACATATATTATTTATAAAATTACATTGAAAAATACTAGAAATTATTATCAAAAGAATTTTTTTATGAGCATTTTAAAGAAAAAAAAAAATACTAGAACTAGTTTTAAATTTTAAGGGTAATTGATAATATAATTTATCTAAATATTGGGCAAAATATTTTTTATTTAGGAAAAAGATCAAATGTTTTTCTATCGATTCAGCAAGTCTTGGGTTTCGTAATATTTTCTAGCTCAATGTCATCACTAAATAAATTTTTTTCAAATTAAATTAAAAATAACAAAAGTGGGATAATAAACAAATATATTTGCTTCATTAATCCATTAAAGGAATTCCAAATGAAAACACTTTACACAAAATTAGAATATAATTCCAATTAACATTTGCCCTGTTGTGTGGTTCCGACAGTAGTTCGACACTCAAAATATTATGTCTGTTGGATCAACAGAAAAATTTGTTAATTTAAAAAAATGTATTTCTATTTTTTTAACTTAAAATCAAATTTATTGATTAAAACTACAGTTTTATTTGTAACAACTTCTCAACAATCATTTGGGGTGTAAACCCTCCTTGGACTTGATTCATATCCATTAAGTCCCTATCTAGCTAAGTTTTCAAGATATGAGTCATTTAATAAAATGGAAATTAAAAAAAAAAAAATCCAGGGTTGGAGGCTCCCCCACAAGTTACATTTTTATACCCTCCACCATATATGGTGAGGGTATATATAAGCCATATATGGTGAGGGTATATCGAAATATAGGTCTAAGACCCCATAAAGTATATATATTCGTGATCCTTATGCAATTTTAAGTCGATTTAGCGATGTCCGTCTGTTGAAATGGCGATCACGACGCGAAGACGCTAGCGGGGGTGCCTATTTTTACCCAGATTATTGTACATCCCCCCGAGCAGTTTGGTATTGAAAATAAGCAAAATCGGTATGGGTGAAATTGTGAAGATACCTCTAAATTTTCCATACAAATTGGTGTATTTAGTAGCGACTGGTATATAATATATATTTTCTCATATTTTTTCACCAATCGCTTAGAAATTAATTATATTTTGTTTTCACCTCAAAAAATTTTTTTCACCTCCATAATTTTACTTCAAAAGCTTTTTACATTATTTGTATCAAAAACAATAGAGAACATTGGTGGAGGGTATTCAAAGATTCGGTACAGCCAAATTTAAGCCTTTTTTACTTGTTTTTTTAAGATTTAGGTCATTTTAAAAAATTGGGAGGGTACAAAATAACGCAGAAACATGAAAATATTAAATTATTTACAACTAATTTAAGACTGAAAATTAGTAAACGTCTTGAAAGTTTTTTTGTACTGTGTTAAATAAAAATAACAAAAATCTTTGTTTATATCAGTGTTTCAACAAAAAAAATTTAAAATTGGTTAGAATCGATTCGAAATACATTGACATATATTTTACTGATGTACGATATTATTTAAAGAGTTAAGCAAAGCAAATTTAAAAAATGACACAAGAAAAGTAATAAAAATTGTTCTACAAAAGCAAAACTATTTCGGAAAACAGAGTAAATAAAAATGCATTAAATAACATTTAAAATGCCTAATGCCTTTAAACAGCAGCAAGGCAAAATGTTGAATATTTATTTTTTTTTCTCTTGATCCTAAATAGGCACTATTTTATATAGTTTATAACAAAAAAAAAACAAAAAAAAAAAAAAACAAAATCTCAAAAGTAGTACCATGTTCTACAATCGTAACCTAAAAGTTTGCAATTTATATTTTCGTTTTGTTCTTTTTAAAATTCCATTGCAATGCTTTTATTATTGCAGATTTAGTATTTTTTTATAACCTATACACTACCAGTAGGAATCGGTATAATGGGTTTGTGGTGATGTTTGTAACTACACTCAAAGAAAAAGCTTTATCATTTCTATGAAACATTTAAAGGATTTTAAATTATTTGTGAAACATTTCATAAAACACAAAAATATTTAACAGCCCAGCCCAACCCGTAAAAGCTAGTAGGCTGAAATTTGGTATGCAGGTTCCCCCTCCGGCGTAGACGTCCGCTAAGACGGGGTTTTTGGAAATTCCTTCAGAGGGGGGCAAAAAGTGGGTAAAACTCCCCTTTCACGGCCTGCCCAAACCCCTTTAGCTAGAAATATGCCTTCTTGTGAGTATGTAACTCCCTAAAAAGGTACATTTTAGAATTTTGGCCAGTGACGTTGTAAAAATGGGGGTTTAAAAGGCGAAAAGTCTCCCCATTTACGGCCTGCCCAAACCATTGGACATGGGAAGTTGAAATTTGGTATGAAGACTCTTTCTCCAGTGTAGATACCAGCTAGACGTGAGTTTTGAAAAAGCCAACGGGGAGGGGCAGAAAAGGGTGAAATTCTCCCCTTCGACGGCCTGCCAAAATCGTTAGAGCTGAAAGGTCAAAATTGTGAATATTGGTTCCACCTGAGGTGTAGACATCCACCCATTTTAATTTAGAGGAGAATGACCGACAAAAATAATGAGCTTAGTATACCGATCGACTCAGAATCACTTTCTCAGGCGATTTAACGATGTTCGGTCCATCCGTCTGTCTTTTCATGTAAATCTAGTGATCAAAGGTGGGACAAGCACTGACACAAGTCCAAATTACATATTAGTCGCAAAGATTAGGTGAAATTTGGCACATGAACTTGTTTCGCTTGGCCCACGGCGAAACCTATTGAAATTGGTTAGAATGAGTTTATATTTAGGCCTAACTTCCATACGAAGATTCAATCTGAATTGAGCTTAAATGGAATTTAGACACACACACAACTTTAAATTGTAGATGGTTGTTATTAGGATTTGAAATATTACATGAAACCATAATTCACAAATTAACTATTTCGACAATTTCCTATTTTACATTGCATCATTAATTTTTCCGCCAATATAATAAGGATCAGGTTTATTACCGGAATTAGTTTTGTTTCTTCCCTGTCCATTCATATTGTGGTTTAGGGTATCTCATGTTCGGGCTTGACCAACTATAATTTTTTGGCTTGTTTTATTTTGTAAAACCATTCGTTTTACAACCGAATTATGATAATCAAAAGGAAATGCAGTGTTCTGCTAGATTTCCGTTTGGTGCTACAAGTATTATATATTTGTTTTTTTTTTTCGTTGGCTTTTTTAGTGTTCTCCTAAATTTATCAAATAAAAAAGAAAAAAGGGAATGATAAATATAAATTCTTTCAATTCATAATGTTTGGATATTATTCTTGTTTCTTTATTTTTCAAGTTTAAGGGAAAAAGTCTTCAAAGCTCTCCAAGGATAATATGAATTACTTTTAAATTTATAATTTTGTTTTGTTAATGTACATCTTGAAAAATATTGACATTATTGTTCACATTTTTTTTATTATTTTTATTTTTTCTTATAAACAACAACGCCATTAAATTTTTAAAATTTCAATAATACTTCAACGTTTGTACTTAACATTATTGTTTTTATGGCATATTTTTGGGCAATTTGGTATTAATGTTAATGCGTTTATTTGTATTGTGTTGTTCTTGGGTGTGTGCAAGTGTGTATGTGTGTGTGTTTGTGTTTGTTTGCGCAAGTTTAAGTATATAATGCTTTTTATGGTCAGAACACCTTTTTAGCGCTTAAAAATAAATCCATTAAATAGCTTTTTAATGATATTTTTCATCACCTTTCATTCTTAAGAAGGTAAATCTATGGCATTTACATACGAATAAATGTACAGTAACTAAATATGTACGTAGCATATTTTTGAGTCATTAAGTAAGTATTTATTATAATGAGTCTTTGTACAAAAACGCATTCAAGGGAAATCTATTAAATAAAGCTCGTTTGAAAATATTTGTGTAAAAGATATTAACAAAACCATATACATTTTAATACTTGTAATAAAAATGCTTCAAGAAAAAATTCAAGAGAGAGAGAGAGAGAGAGAGAAGAGAGTATATGGTGCAAATTACTTTCTGTCATATTTAAAAGGCCGTCATTTCTGCAAATCTGATTCGATTTTTTAATTTTGTTCATCCCGCCTAAGCTATTAATTTAAATATCTTTGAAAATTTAGTTTAAACAACAAAGTTTTACATAAATTAAACTGGAAAATTTAAAAGAAATCTTAAGTGTTACTCGCTATGTCAAGGAGGGTAAATAGGCAGCCAGTAATATGAATTTTTTTAATATGTTTACAGGCATTATATGGCTAGAAACTAACATATATATGTTTGAAATTCGCTTTCAATTATTTTATATGTATGGCAAACATTGTAATGTTTGTATTTTCCCACCTAATCAGAGTTATATTTTTGCAATTTCAGTTTTATCATTATTATACTTGTGGGATGCAAATATAATTATGATAAACATGTATATTATTAGCAGGGCAATTTTTTTTTCAGCGTGTATACAGAGCATACTTGGGAATTTTTCATTGCCATTGAAATTTCAATACCATTAGGTGACACTAATGCAAATGGAAAAAATTTCATTACCATTTAAAGGTAATGAAATTTTTTCCATTAAAAATGTTATTACTAATGGTAATGAAATAGCACAAATGCATAAAAGAACTAATTATAATTGATTGAAAAACAAAATATCAAATATACAAATGTTAACCCGCATAAAGAAATACTAACATAAATATTAACACAAAAAATGACGGTTAATAATGCTAATGTTTTATTTTAATTGGTGCATTAGTAATGATAATGAAATTCAACAGCATTATCATTGATCAATAAAATCAGATCCTTAAATCATTACCATTAATTCAAACAATGGTAATGAAAGAAATTTCATTACCATTCCTATCAATGTAATGGTAATAAAATTATCAATTAATTAGTCAAATCAATGCATTAGTCCCATGTATGATATGGAGTTGCCTATCAAACTCAGAAAAAGGTGTGGACCCTGTAGTTTTAAATATTCGATAATTATTAATAACGTTTTTGGAAAATAAACAAATGTAAATTTTTTCCAATTGATTTTAAATTATGAATATTCGTATGGATAAAATTAATCCATGTCAACACGGTAACCAAAATTGAAAAATGTCCAGAAAAAAAAACAATATATTTATCTGCGTTTTTAAAGACATAAATCTCTTCAATATTCTAAAGACAAAACACTAATACGAATATTTGACATATGCATAATAAAGATGTTGGACAAAGTGGAATTTAACAAAATTAATAATATCCAAATGTATTTATCGTCTTGACAATATTGTTCAACATTATTTAAGCAAACGTAAAATCACAAATTTCAGACTTTAACTGTAATAACAAACAAGACATTTCGAACGGTATTTGTTGAATTGACGACCTATTAAAAACGATAAAGAAGCAAAAAAAAAAAGCAATAATTTATATTTTCATCCTTTAAGCATGCCTTTAATAATTTATCAATTTACATATTAGTGCATTGCAAAAAAAAAAAAAAAACTCTTTCACGTCCACTCTTTAATCGAGCAGGAAACTTTCTTTGCACACGTCACTTGCAAAAGACTGGGTTAATAGTATTGTATTTACCCAGCAAAAAGTTGACAATGACTTACAAAGGAGTCGCATATTTAACTTAAAACGAACATATTTAAAATTATATTGTAAATAAAAAATTAAATATAGGGGGACATGGTATGTTCTGGAATGTAGGATATTGTAGGAAATCGCAGTTTTTGGACATTTTTGTAAATAGTTATTCTTTAAAAAAAGGGAAGTTACAAAAAGAAAATAACAAAAAGTTTGTATTTACAAATTCCTACAAAGCCAATTTAAAAAGTTATTATAATTGTAACGCACGTATTATTACTTATTTATATATACTGTTATTTTGTCTTTTTGATATTTTATTTTATATTGACTTGCCTTATTTTTTGTCATGTTTATTGATTATTTTGTCATTAATTATTTTAATTTTAATTTCAATATTTACATAATTTATTAATTGTTTCCTTTTTGATTATTTTATATGAGTTGCATTATTTCAATTAATAAGTTCAATGATTCAACAATTTAAAGAATACTTCTTAAAAATGCAGCTATGTTTGTAATAATTACTGTTCTAAACATTGTTCTAAAAAGAGAGAAGAGATTAAAGTAATTTCATTTTTGTCATTGCGTAGGCTTTATGTTTGATAACCATAGCTTAAAAATTCATTCGATGTTCAACTGTTAAAGAATAAAGTCATATATATATTTAAGCGGACATCTGTCTTTATTTTAAATATAAAATAATAAACAGTACTTTATGTGATACGCAAGTAGACTTTAGGCTCTTGTGGATTTTTAAAGTACAATAAAACATTAACAGGTGTGGACATAATTGGACATTTTTGTCTGTTGTCGTCCCTCCTCTATAAAAATTAATAAAAAAAATCATAACATTTATAAAATCTTTGAAAGGGATCTCCCAGCCGGGTCTCATCTCCCTTCATAATTATTATTAAACATACTATTTGTAAAAATATATCGTTTTCTATAGAAAAATTTCAAAAAGGATTATTTTTTGTTCGAATACTTTAACAAACATTTCTTCGAATATCAAAACACATTCTTTAAGCAAATTCTGCTAAAAGGCCATATTGTTTTGTATAAAACATCGAAAATTTAGAGTGTGATGCCTATGGAATCAAAAAATATTCTTATTTAAATACGAGGTTCTAATATCATTTTTTTAGAAAAGTTAATTTTTAATTTAGTTCAATATACAGGGTGTCAAAATTTTATAAAACGCAAAACAACTTACAAGGAAGGCATCCCAATTGGTTTTTTAAACATATAATAATGCATATTTAATTTTATCGAGAGGGGTATCTGGGCATTATTCGACATTCGCTACTGTCCGTATTTTGGGCAACTTTACCCAAAGGGCTTTTATCACGTTTATTTAAAAAATTTCAAATATGTGGCAATCCTGTGGCGAAAGCATAGACAAAAAAAATATATGTTTTCTTCAGTTTTAAAACGGTGTGTCCAAAAATCAAAATTTCCATATAAAATTCAAGTAATTTTTGACCTCACTTCTTAAACCCTAAGCGTAAAGTTGGGACGCTAACAAAAAGTGTCTCTTATTTTTCTCTCTGAACTTTATTAAGATCGGAGACAACAACCCTTCTCGTCAGGTAAAATTTCTGACTTTCTGAAACCGAATCCGAAGTCAAAACTTTTCCAGATGATCATGATATTGTGCTGAAAACAGGAAAAAACTAGTTTTTCGTCATATTCAACTATTTTTTTCTATAAATCTCATTCGATTTTTTTGTTTTGAACCCATAATCGGGGCCGGCCCGGTCTATTTATGATAAGGGCATGTGTTAATACTAATTTCACTTATTATTTTTTAAGTGTAAATAAGATTTTTTGCTGGGTATGGTAAATGTTAGATGCCCCTCCTGCTCTTTGGATAAATGTTTATAACATTTATTTATACATAAAGTGTTGCATACTTTGAGGCACATTATGCATATTAACAACTGTTTGCATTATATTTTGTATATTCATGTAGTTGCTACATGTAAATATTAAAAGTAAAACTTTATAAAATCATTTAATTGAATAAAATGGTTGAATGGGAAAATGTAAAATTATCCTGATAATATCGAATTTTTGAAAAATGCTGAAAATCAATTAATTACACTTGATTACAAAACATACATGGGAGTAATGCATTGATTAGA
The DNA here is from genome assembly GCA_949748255.1 of Eustalomyia histrio. Taxonomy (NCBI): domain Eukaryota; kingdom Metazoa; phylum Arthropoda; class Insecta; order Diptera; family Anthomyiidae; genus Eustalomyia; species Eustalomyia histrio. The sequence continues at coordinate 529,850 of OX456527.1, read as the reverse complement.
AGTAATTAATTGATGATTTCATTACCATTACATTGATAGCAATGGTAATGAAAAAAATTTCAATACCATTGTTTGAATTAATGATAATGATTTAAGAATCTGATTTCATTGATCAATGACAATGATTTTGATTTTCATTACCATTACTAATGCATCAATGAAAAAAATAACCATTAGCATTATTAACCGTAATTTTATGTGTTAATATTTATTTATGCGGGTTAACATTTGTTTACTTTATATATTTTGTTTTATTATATTCTGTATAAAACTACTTTGATCAAACTTTTTTGTAAACAAATGATTTTTCAATCAATTATAATTAGTTTTTTATGCATTTGTGCTATTTCATTACCATTAGTAATGAAATATTTAATGGAAAAAATTTCATTTGCTTTAGTGTCAACTAATGGTAATGAAATTTCAATGGTAATGAAAAATTCACAAGTATGTTACAAAACCGAGTTTTATTTTTGCCAATACCAATTATTCGGTTAAGAAAGCTTTATTTGGCAGAACTGGCTGACTTTTAGAGAAACCCTCCAACATTTTGTTATAATTGTCTATAAATATTAATTCTAACAAATTTTTACTTTGAAATTTTCAATATTTTAACCATACTTGAAAATTTTGCATTAACATTGAAATTTCTTTCGCATTAGTTGACACTTATGCAAATGAAAAAAAAATTCATTACCATTTAATGAAATTTTGTCGAAATTGATTTGATCATTGATTAAATGAAGGATGCTTTAGTGTTTACAGTTGTAAAATAAAAATTACAAAGTTGTATCATTATCTTCTCTATGTAGCTTCATATATTGTATCTTAAATTAAAATTTAAAGCACATTAAAGAAGTTTTGAATTCACTAACAGCGAGATTAGTTTTAGACAAAATATTATATAGTTCTACCTTATTGAAAACGCTATTTGTATTTATGATATAAATTTAATCTTAATCAGTTAAGTAGTTTTTCCGCGAAAACATTTTCAATTTAAGGGACTTTCCCAAACGAAAGTAAATGTGGCGGGAAAAAATGTTTAGACTACCGAATCTGGTAAATATTTTGTGTATTTATTTATGATAAAAATTTTGGAGAAATCAGAGTTATCCTAATTATAAGGTTTGTTTTGTCGAATTTTATATCTATATCTACAACTACTTGTAAAGAAAACGACTATCTCCTCTACTTTTACCTGACTTTTCATTATTTTTTGCAAACAAATACAATTTGAACATTTAGGTCCGCCTTTGTAGGAAAGCTGATTTCGTATATGGAGTTCGCGGGAAAGCGAAATAGAGCAATTACATTGTTTGTCCTGCTCTACCTTTACTTAGGAACACATAATTAATTCGTTAGCTTTTGTTGGTTTTAATATGTTATTTAATTAAAAAATACTAAAACTTGAAATATTTTTATGAAAAATATTTTTGTTTACATTTAAAAGAGAAAAGCCAATAATTTCCAAGACTTGGCAGCTTTTTTATAAGTTCTTAATTTTTAAGCAGCTACTTAGCAAGTCCATGTCTACTTAAATTTGTATGGAATATTTATATAAAATTCGAAAAAAAACAAATTTAACCGAACGAAAAAGAAACTTGTTAAAAAGTTTGGAATGTTTTTTATCTTTGATATTAAGAAAATTCAAATTTGTTCAAATTTTTATTTAATTCATACTAAAATTTACAAAATTTTAAGGGATAATAAATAACTAGAGTACTGTTTGGAATTTCGAATTTAAACTTTAAGTACAAAACCTTTCCATAATCTTAAAAATTTATGAAAAAAAAATTAAAACATCGTCTAAAAATCACCAAAAAAAAAAATTTCTAATCCCAAAAAAAAAAAAAATCATTGTAAATATTATAGTAAATATTAAATTTTATCTTTGTAGCCAATTTCCCAAGAGTAATTTTAAAGTGTGGTAAAAGCAAAACTTAAGTGAAATAGGTCATTATATACCCAGCAAAAAAGAATGGTAGTCATTCTGTGAATATAACTTCTTTCATTGCTTCCTAAACTTCAGTTGACATTCTTTTATGATTTTTCGGTGTTATTCTAAGGCACTTCCAAAAGAATTCATGTGTTCATATTTCAAATGCAGTGATCTGGATATAAACCCAATGCATATCTTAAAAAATCACTCTTCATTACTTCTAAACCATAAGTTATAGTATATCGTATATTTTTTGAATCTAAAGCATTTATTCAAATTGAAAAAATAGTTCTGATGAAATTTTTTAATTTTTTTATTAAATCATTTTTTATATTTTAGTTTAAAATTTCATAAGGGTTAGAATTTATGCAGTTTTGCAATTTTATAAAAGTTTTGAAATATCAAGAAAAACTGATTTTTTTAACCTTTGATTGAAACTAGCTGGCCTGTCATTTGGATTTTTTCAGCCTTAAATATTTATGACGACGCAATCTGTACATTTTTGCATTATGTTTATTATTTAACAATACACCATTGCCAGTTTTAATTCAGAATTTATCAAAATAATTTCAAAATTGTGTAAAAATTATTTCAAATTGCCCAAAAATGTTTTAAAATTGTGCAAAAATTTTTTAAAATTGTTCAAAAATATTTTAAAATTGTCTAAAAATGTTTCCAATTTGTACAACCAGTTTTTAAATTATCCAAAAATATTTTAAAATTTGTCTAAAAATTCATTAAAATTTTTGAAAAATGTTTCAAAAATTCTTTTTCACTAATGCAGAATTATTTATTTGTTTTAATAAAGAGTATTTGTATATCAATGCATAAATTTCGCTTCTTTAAACTTATTTTTTCTTATGAATTAAATTTTCATGAAAACTTAAATACTACAAAGACTATGAAAATTTTCCACTCATGCATCAGAATACCTAATCATTGTATTATCATTGCTTCCTTAGAGTAAAGTATGAGTAATGCCAATAGCTACATTTGAATACTTCTATCCTATGACACGCTAATGTTAAATTCATCGATGAAACCATCAGAAAAGAAGTGATGCCTTTGCCATAGTAGTGATGCTTTTATTGCTTCTTTGGCAGCTTCATTTTTCCTGGGTATGATACATTTTTCATCAAAATACGACAACAATATTTTCAATTTTAAAGTCTCGGCTAAAGGATTTTTGTGAATCTTCGTTCACAACATCATCACAAACATTCACCTTGTGATCAAATATGTCAAAACTTTCATAAATTTGGTTTTAATGCCCTTATTCAAGCGAGACATTTAACTGTTGTTCTCATGCCCCCATCTCTATTTGCTACCCATCTATCTACTCATCTTTGCTTTTCCTAAAGTCTCATAAATAATATTAAGAAATTGAAAACATTTGTTTTAAAAGTGTAAAATGTTTTCAAGAAAAACTTTAACAAAAGATAAATAAAAATATGTTCTTAAAAATTGTTTCCTTCTTCCTTCACTGCAAAGTTAAGGCAAGGGGTTATAACTACGTACTTACATATGTAAGTATTTTCTGTTTTTGTTGTTGCTCTTGCTGTTGCTGTTGAACATTAAAATGTGTACATTAGGGCTGCAGCAGGAATTTGATCATAGCTTCACCACATCAAGGGGAAAAATATTACTTAAGGGGTTTTAGAAAATGGTTTTTCAACAGGTGGATGTTAAAAGGGTTTTATAAAAAAAAAAAAAATTTAAGTAGAAATGTCACATACATACATATAGTTTTAGTGGTCTATTGTATTAGTTATTTACAAAAAAAAAAAAAAAGAGAGAATTTAAAGTTGTACCCCTAATGGAAATGTATTTCCCAGCAAAATCTTTTATTAAAATCTCTACATTCCTGTTTAGTGTTTACGTTCAGTGCATCATTTAAGGAAAGGAAGTAATTATTTAGTTCTTTCTTATACAAAAAAGAAAATTAATAATAGATTTCACATAATTTCATTTCATCCATTCGGGTATACATTTATCTTAATAAACTCTTGCTTAGATGTTTATGATTGCTTTTAGCTAGAAACTATGAAAAATTATACATAGGAAAAGTTGCTTTACTCTAGATTTTCATTAATTTATTTTTTTTCCCAAAGTAAATACACATACATACGTATGTACAACAACAGATGTGAGCAATATAATAGCAGTCAACATAAAAAAACATAATTGTTTATCTCCCTCCCTTGTGTAAGATCCCCTTGATGGAAGGTGATCAAGTTTCACCATTTTGGTTTACTTTAAAGGTCACAAAGATAATTGATAAAACTCAAGATATGTTGCATTGCATCCTCTATGACTGCTATTCTATTAAAAACAGTTGTATATTGATGTTTGGGTGCATACATCCATATTATGTTTTTTTTTTTAAGTTAAGACTGCAAATAAAATGAGAGCAACAAACAGCCACAAAAGTGAAAATCATCATCGTTTCTATCATTATCTAAAAGTGTTTTGGTATTTGCTGTCATAAGCAAAACAAAAATATATTTATATTGTGTACATTAATGGTCTGCAACCTGTTTGGCTCACGTGCCACTTCACCTTATGCCATTCATCAACCAACCATTCCGTGGATGATCCGAGTATTTTTAGTTAATTAAAACATACAAAATTTCATCAAGTTTTTGAAAAAAATCTTAAAATTTTGCAATGCTTCTCTTTGTGAATTAATTGTTATTTTCCATTAAAATCGCTTTTCGTTAAATTTTAGATTTTTTGCATAATTTCCAAATAGTGTGACGTACCAATGGTTGGAGGTCATTGGTGTTGCTTATGCGTTCCTGCCTGTTGCCTGCATACAAATTAGGATATCCTGCTGAACAAATATTTGCCCTGCTAAAAAATATTTCACTCAGAACTACTTTGGGTCTAAAATATCACCTTTCAAAATTTGCTACTCTTTCCACCATCAGCTGTTCACAATACAGATCGTTCAAGGAATTGCAAAGCACACCAGTCGTCGGGACACTCTAATACATACATACTTATTTATATTCATGAGTTTTTTGGATGTGTGTGTGTGTGAGTAAAGTGTATTCATGGAAACACACAAGTATTTTACAGTACTATGTGTAATCTTTAGTAACAAAATGCCAAAAGCAACAATATACAATTTTGGTTTATTTGTGGTGTTTTTTTTCCATGCATTTCATTTTTTGCTGTGATGTGTGTGTAACAATGTGTTTTATTATTTTTTTTTTTTTTGTATTTTGTGGAGCATTGAGTTTATACCACATTGTGTCACTATCGCAATCATAAAAATTCATAGATACATAAACAGTTTCTAATCATACAATTATGATCAACAAAAATCATTTTTTTTCTTTAGGGAGAGAGAGAGAGGAACTGTTCAGTATTACGAGTATTGTCACAGATTTATAAATCCCTTTATTGTTCTATACAGGGACTGAAACCGAACCCGAACCCAAGCGGGTTCAAGTTCGCTGTTTATAAAAACTTTGAACCCGAACCCGCTGAACCCAAAAATTTAACCAGGTTCGGATTCAAAAATATAAAAAAATATTCTTGCTGTTCATGGCGTGAGAAATGTTTGACAGACAAATAAAAAAAAAAAAACATTACATTACATTTCTTGCATTCCAGTTTGCAGTGCTTGGCACTATATCTAGTCCTTCTTTTAAGCAAATTCTTGATCAATGCAGAGCTATTTGCAAAAAATTGCGAACACCATTAATTTATTTTTTTTTAGCTAAAAAGCTAAGCTTGAAAAAAGCTAGCCAAAGTAAATGGAATTTCAGTTTGTGGTTCAGTGACATGGTTCAAGCCTTATTGGAATACAGAAGTTTTTGTTCGAAATTACTGGATGCTGCATTAACTATAAATGATAATATTTGGAATATTTGTAAAGAATTCGTAGAAGCTTTTTCACCTGTTAAAAAATTAAATAAATATTGAGCGCCCCGGTAGGCTAGTTGGTAGCGTGCTAGCTTATCAGTGCGGGGGTCGTGGGTTCAATTCCCACCAAAGGCTCTGGTCTGTTTTTGCTACAACGAGCCGATGGTCTTTGTTGCTAGTGCTCGGGTATTAGTGTTAGGGTATTAAGATATAATTTGTAATTATATAATTAATATAAATAAAAAAAAAACTTTAAATATTATAAAAAGACAAAACCACTTTACTAATAATCCACTTTTGATTACAGCACTTTATATCGAGATAGAAGATTTAAGTTAATGCTAAGTCCCGAAGATGTTAAAAATACTAAAAAACATATTTTACAAACAATTGAAATTTTCAAAAATTTGCAAATGGAAAAAGAAGAGAAATTTATAAGAGATTCAAAATATTGTTCTTCAGAAGAAGGAACGATTTTCTAAATCAAAGAACAAATTTAAAAGAAGAAAACATGTTATTATAAAATTAAATGAAAATTTCTTTGAAAAATAAATAAATTTCCTATTAATAAAACACTTATACTTTTTTAAAATGTTGAACCCGAACCCTGAACCGTACCGAACCTAAAATTTTTATTTCGATTAACCCGAACCTGAACCCATTTTTTCAGGGTTTCAGTCCCTGGTTCTACACTTTGTCCTGAAAACACAGTGGTCCCGTTAAAATTTAACCAAGAATAAAATTTAAAAAAAACCAAATGTGTCAGTTAAAGTCCCAGTTATCAGCTAGCAGAATTCTGTTGGCTCTACAATAAATGCCCTATTCGCGACATTCCACGAACCAGAGGAATAAACGCTGTTATTGAAAAATTTATCAGACACAAGTGATTCACCAGAGTTTTGTCCCATCCACTGAATGAATGCTCTCTGTATTTATAGTTTTCAGCTCCCTTTTTATCTTCAGAATTAGGCAATCGACCTTTTTGGATCTATATCCATTATCGTATACCTTTCTCTTCAAATTAACCCAAAAAGTTTCAATTGGTCTCAATTGTGGAACATTTGGTGGATTCATTTGTTTTGGGACAAATTCAGTTTTTTTGATTATTTAAATTCTGAATTGTAGCATTTGCGTAATGTTTTATCATGTGGATGCTATGTTTTGACTGCTAACCCTCCTTTAAAAACATCGGGTCGCTGATTCCACGTTCACTTAAGGCTAACCACAACAAAACTTTTCCCGGGAACTTTGTCTTGCGAATAAATTTATATTTTTCGGCTGCTTGAACACTAGAAGATTCAAAATAATGTTTTGACTGCCATTTGTTGCCTTCTACAGTAAAATATGACTCATCAGCCAGTAAGCATTTATAGTCTGATGAGGAAGAGAAGTAATTTTTGGAAAGTTCTTTTAATCTCGATTTAATCTTTTGTTGATGTTTTGTTGTGAATAGTGCTGTTTTATTTTATTTGTCGGATTTCCATTGATTCTAAATATTTTTAACAGTATTTTTCTCACATTTATATTTTTTACCCAACTGACGGTAAGATTTTGCACTGCGTTCTACCGAACCGATCCATGTTTTCGCTCAACAGTTTTATTATTTTCAAATAAGCGTATTGTGTTATAAATAAAAGTATTTTTGAATCCCATATCACTAAAATGCTTAAAAATTTCACTTTACGTTTTATTGGAATTTTCTTCAAAAAATTTGCAATTAACTTGCGACGGTTCAACTCGTTTAGTGACATTTTTAAAACTGATTAATTGTTCTGATCCACTTGTTCTTATTTTTTATTGAAAAACTAGATAGTACAGTTACATTTACCGTAAACATTTTTGTTGTAAATATCATGTGTTTTTTTAAATACACTCAACAACAAAAAGTCTGTAATGGCAACTGAAAATTTTGCTGTTATTACAGGAATTTTTTTTAATTTGAGCCCAGTGGTATTTTTTTGATAATCTTAGCAACACATGTCTGCTGACGTGTAGTACAATGAAGAGTCTTACAGTTTTTCGGATTACATTCACCAAACGTTATTTTTTGGCGGTTACAAACACTGTACTCAAAACAACATAAAATTTTCCTAGGGACAACGACATCTCTGAGCTGCACTTGGTATGCAACTATTGAATGCGAATAAAGCGCAACAGAATGTGATATTTTCTAGCGAAAGGAAGATAACAATATGATTAAAAGATAGAAACATTCTAATTGGAAAAAAATAGTTAATGTATTAGGTTATTCTGGCTCTTCTGGTTGACAAAATTTCAATAAGCCACAATGAACGCTGTGCCGACTGTAGTGTACCTCGGCAATACATTACTACGAGCCATAGCGTTAGAGGGTTGCCCTTTCGTCCTTCCGTCGCGGAATACATTATGAGTCCTTGGATTAGACACACATAAATTACACTTTAGCAAGTTGATTCAACGTTCTACTTTTGGGCACCTACTTGTGAAATATAACGATAAAACTGCAGCAGTCTTGTGATTCCCTTGTGTCGGTTAAATTTTCCAATAAAATTATTTCCCATAAATCAGCATTTTAAAACATTTTCCAATGTGATATTATTTTGGGTGTAAAATTTTAATTTATGGAACTTAATACATTTGCTTTATAGAAAAATCAAATTTTTTGTTAAAATATGAAGTACTTTATATATTTTTTTTTTTTTTAATTGAGACAATTTCTTCAATTTGCAAAAAAAAAAAAAATGGACGCTCATCTAGACTACATCCAGGTGCATATTACATTGAATTACAGTGAAATTGGCAGCAATGGCCACAAATAATTTTTCCGCTACTGAAATGTTACTTTTCTCCAAAATTACCAATTTGGGCCATAAAAGTTGCCTGTGCCCGGTGTTTCTATATTTAATGCGAGAAGTCTGCGGATTGAAAAATGCAACGCTTCCTTGTTTAAAACAGAAAGAGTCACATATTGTCAAAATTTATCTTCATATTAGGAAAAAAATGACTATAACCTAAATTTAATATTAACTGTTTTAACCTGTCTTTGATATTACAGAGCTGTATTTTTCGATGCGAATACTTCTCACATTATATACAGAAAACAGACACTGTTTCGAGTGTTCGTAAAATTATCGTTAAATAATTTATCAAAAATTTATTGAAATACTAAAAGAAAAAAAACGACTTATTTTTCATATTTCCACTACTGCGTGCTATATTTACAAATATGTTTAAAAAGCATATTGACATATAAAATTCACTAGAGAAAAGATTTACAGTGTCTGTCAAAAAAATATTAGTTATCAATAGATAGCGTGGCTTTGGGCATAATGCGCTACATCCAACTCACTTCGAGTAGATTCTAATATTCAAAGTTTTTTTTATATAGAATAAAGTGATGTTTAAATTATTCATAATGTCAAAAAAATATTTTTTTTTTACAAATAAACAAAAATTGCAGATTCGTTAGTAGACTCATCAAAACTTCCGCTATGAAAAGCGAATAATTTCGCAAATACCTAATAAAAATAATTTCATAAAAAATTACAAAGTAGTATGTTGCGGAAATAATGTTGCAAAAAAATATAAAGTAGGCAAAAAAAAAGTGTGTTATTTTAAATTTTTTTTAATTATACGACTAGAAGTAAATACTACAAATAACCGGTTACTTTTTGAGTGTTTGCAAGTTTGGAAATATTTTGAAATTTTATTTCACCGAATATCTAAATAATTTTATATTCTTTCAAAGCTTTTGCACAATATTTGAGGTTTGACCAAATGCTTAAACGAAGAGTTTAAAAAAGTTTTTTTTAGGATTCATTTGTCTAATCAGAAGTTTTAAAAACCCATCTGCAGTCATTTCATTGTGTTGAAATATTATGGAAAATTGTTTTGTCTTTTTTTCTGTACATTGACACTGTTATCAAGTAAAATCGTAAAAAAATACTGTTAAAAACAGAAAATTTCAATTTTATTACTTGGCATTTAACTCTTTGGGCAAGAAATAGATAAAAAAACACAAACAAATTTATTGTTTTTTTTTATACACTTTTTTTCTCAATCCTGTAGTTTTTTTTACGATACTTTTAAACTAATTTGGGCTTTAGGCAATCATTCGTAAACAAATGTGTTTACACATATTTTTCGATTTTATATGCAAATGTAAAATCTAAAAAAAACGTTTACTTTAAGGGTTTGAAAAAGAGTTTTTTTTTTAATGACACATCAGTGCTGCTTTGTTTTAATATTAATACAAATACTTTAGAAGTATAAATACATTCGCGTGATTTATTTTAAGGAGTTTGAAAGTTAAAATTTTTATTTCAAGGATTATGCCAAAAATGAAACAATGTATGTCAACCAAGGTGATCAAAAACAAAGTTCGAATTCACGAGCTCCACAACCCGACAAATATAGTCTGCCAAAGAAATTTAAGAAAAGAAGTTTCAATTAGAGGTAGCACATGGCCATTGAAGTTTCATAGTTGTATAGGGTCCGCCAAATAACTTTTTTTTGTTTGAAAATGTTATAAAAAGAAAACTACTGAATATTTTCTCAAATTTCTTTTTTTATTTGAAAGTACAATCCTTCCAGTTAATAATGGAAAATAATTTCATTCAAATGGCTGCCTCGGCTGGCCATGCAGTAGTCTACACGATCGGTCCAATTTTTAAGCACATTATCGATTGTGTGCAGCTGTATTTCACCAATGGCTTCACGAATATTGTCCTTTAAAGCGTCAATTGTCTCTGGCCTGTCGGCGTAACACTTATCTTTGACGGCACCCCACAAATAATAGTCCAACGGTGTCAAATCGCAGCTCCGAGGTGGCCAAACGACATCAGCTCTGCGGCTGATAATCCGATCTTTAAAAACAGGGCGCAAAACATCGAGTGTAGCTTCGGCTGTGTGGCACGTAGCGCCGTCCTGTTGAAACCAAATGTTGCCAATATCCTCCTCTTCAATTTTGGTGAACAAAAATTCGTTCAACATGGCCCGATAACGATCGCCATTGACTGTAACGGCCACTCCTTGCTCATTTTCGAAGAAAAATGGCCCAATTATGCCTCTGGACCAAAATCCGCGCCAAACAGTGACTCGTTTTGGATGCCCCAAATGCGACAATTTTGCTTGTTTACATACCCGCCAAGATCAAAATGAGCTTCATCTGAAAAGATAACATTCTGCAACATTACCATGATTTTCAAAGTAATGTCGCAATATTTCCTAGCGTTGTTCAAGCGTATACACAACCATATTCGTTCAGCGGAAGGATAAAACTAATTATCTGTCAAATCAGACATGAGCTAAGTGTTACCATTCATGAAATTAGCACTAGTTGAAAAAAAAAAAACGTTAGATGGCGGACCCTATTCTTGTTCTATTATTTTAAATATTTTAAAAATTGAGAAAAATTAAATATAATTATTAGGATCTCGACTCAACAAATCTAATATATGTATTTGTGGGCATACATTGCGAATATAAAATTAAAATTAAATTCAAAGTCAAGACATTTTTTTATATTTAGCTCTGCGCAAAATTATTTTTTATTATGATTATATGTTCACGGAATGTCTTCTTATGTGAGACAGGATTTCTTGCTAACAACTTAAATTTAATACGTAAAATTATACCGAAAAACTAAAAAAGTAAAATTTTAGATTCAGTTGTAAGGATAACTATTCCAAACCTTTCAAAAATTAAAAACAATCTTTGACATGAATGAAAAACCTTGGTAAGAAAATTGCAAAAGTGCAACAGGTAAAATTTTTTGATGACAACCTCTTTAGTATCACAAAGAAAAATCGAATTTTGTTAAATTTTCCAAAACCGCGCATAATTTAAAAACCACAAATTTGTTTTCAATTTTGATTGCAGATTCGTAATATTCATTAAAATTTATAAATTTGTTCAAAAAAGGTGTTAGCAAGTTGAATTTTTACTTACAAATTTTCAGAAAATTTCAATATTTTGACTAAAATGTGTAAATTTATGTATAAATTTTGTTAAATTATAGCGTATAGTTTAAGAGCTAAATTTAATTTAAAGTCAACCCTACTTTTTGTACAAATTACTCTAACGACAGATTACTAATTCTTAAAAGTTAACTTTTTGTGCTACCTCTAAATATAAACGAATTTTGTTGAAACTTGGCACAGAGAGTTTTTAGACATTAAGGAATAGGGGCAACATTGTGAAGATTGCGAATTCAAACTTTAATGTCTTTTTTGGACCACTCTTATGTCAACCTTTTCATAAAATTCTGAAAAAACAAAGTACCCATGTAAAAATCGAAATATATATGAGCATACAAACATACATGGGCTTGTATATGATCATACATGGGCATAAATGGTCATATACGTCCATAAATGGTTCAATATATGACCATACATGATTCCATATATGATCATATATCTTCGGATCTGAAATTTGAGGGTATATGGACGTATATGATCATACATGAGCATACATGAATAATATATGAGCATGTATGATAATATATGCACATATACCACCATATACCCTCAAATTTCGGATCCGAAGATATATGGTCATATATGAGATCATGTTTGGACGTATATGACCATGTATGCTAATGTATGATCATATACAAGCCCATATATAATCATGTATGTTCATATATATTTCGATTTTTACATGGGTATATATTCTTTTATTTTTGAATTTTTATTAAATTCTCTATATAATTGTATGATACTTAGGAAAACAAATTTGCAAATAATACCTTTCACGAAAAAGAAATGGCAAAGTTTTATGTTTCATTAATCTTATTAATATCACAAATAATATTATGTTAATTTTTAAGCAGATGTACATAAATATCGTATTGAAAACAAAAGGTGTTGAATATTAAAAATATTTTTAAAACAATAAATTACAAAGCTTTCTGAAGATAAAATTATTTTTTTTATGTATCAAAATTTATTTACACAGTAGAAGTTGAAAGAACAATATCAGTTTAAGTAATAATAAAACAAACAGAAAGTTCAAATAAAAACAATTTATAAAATATAGAAAGGAAAATACAGTAAAAGTAGTACCCTACACTTTCTAACAAGCAAACGCGGCTAAGCACATGTCTAAACAACATATGCAAACTTTTGGGCCTGGTAGGTATCATTTTCAAGTGAAAGAAACCAGATATACCTATATATTACCTATAGCTTTCCCTGTAGTGAGTGAAACTACATACTTTAAAATCCACAAATCCAAAATATTATAGAAATTAAAAACTTTAATATGGTATTTATGGTATGGTATGACATACATTTAACTTTTTTTAGGCACGAAAGTACATTCGAGGCACAAAATGTACTGAAGCATCAACTATATCATCCCCAAAACAAACAAAAAAAAACACAAAAGTTGTCATAAATATAAATAAAATTTAAAAGGGAACATTTCTAAATAGTACCCAAAGAGTCAAAGGAGCACCATAGTACTTTAAGGCTTTAATAGTACCACAAAAAAAACTTAAGTACAAACTTTGTGAAACAAAAAAATAACTCAGCTAGAGGTTAAAAAAATGATCCTAAACCATACAAATTTTATACGAGTATTATGTCAAAGTAGTGATTATTTTTAAAAAAAGAATTCTTCTAGGATGGCCCGATAAAAAAATTTATGTAATATCACTCAAACGATTCGAATTAATGCGCTGAATACACTTGAGTGACAAAATAGTCTGTAGTCGCAACTGAAAATTTTGCTGTTATTACGGGAAATTTTGCTAATTTGAGCCCAGCGGAATTTTTTGATAATCTTAGCAACACATGTCTGCTGTACAATGAAATTAGTAGAAAAATAAGTAGCCGCTATTAAATTTAAGTAAACTTTTTATAAAGCGGAATTTAAAACCGGTTTGCTAAAATCAGCAAAAAAAAAAATATATTATTAATATTTGTACAAAATTTTTAATTTATTTTTTTTTATCGGGCACCAATTTTTTTTATTTTATTTATTTTTTTTTTTTTAAATATTTATTAAAAATCTTAAAAAATGTTAAAACATAAACGAATTAATTATTTTGTTTTTATTTGGTAAATTCTGTTTTAAAATATATTTTAGTATTTTTTTTTTACTTTTAAGGTCAAATTTTAATTGTTCTTAGGGTTGTCTTTTAGAACTAAATTAAAATTTAAGTGCTATTTTAAGTGGATGTCCTATTTTTAGACATGAGTCGGTATATTCACTTCCGATCCCTTTTTTTTAATCTGTGCATTATTTTAAGGCAATTTAAGTTTGTAGGTGTAAGTTTTAATTAGAAATAACATTTCCTTCAATATCCACTTTTTCAAATTAGTGATTTTTTTTTTTGATAATTTTAGCGAATCGGTTTTCAAAAATTTGTAAAATGTTTACAAAATTTGTACTTTATAAACCAAAGTATATTTCTGAATATATTTCTATATTTTGAAAATTCAAATTTTGAAAATTTAAATTTTGAAAATATATGTAGCCTTATTTCCCTTGACTTCTCGTGTTTGTACGAAGGAAAGATAAATAAATTTAAGTTAGGATTTTTGGCGGAGTTGTGAACAAAAGGTGCAATTTTTTGATCAAATTTTCATCACCTCCGTTCAAGCACTTTACGTGGACTTTACGAAAGTATAAGTTAAAAGCGAATTTACTCGAAAACTGCAAAGAAATATCGTTATTTAAAAATTATCCAAGGATTGTGGAAGCAGTCCCCGTTTCTTGATAATTATCCAGAAAGTGGCAGCACTGAATCCCTGTCCTCTACAGTGTTTTTAATAAAAATAATGTAAAAACATTAAGAAATAAATAATTGGAACACTGTTTGAGGTGAAACTCTTTTTTGGATGTGAAAACAATTTTTGTGGGGGAAGGACATTTTTGAGATGAAAAAAGCGACTTGTTAAAAGATACAAATTTGTATGTAAAATTTAGAGGTACCTTTACATTTTCACACAGGGTTAACCCTTGACCGATATTGCTAATTTTCAATACCAAACTTTTCGTCATACAACACACAGACAGACAGACGGATCACGCCAGATCGGTTGAAATTTCATAGGGGTTACGAATATACATATGTTCTTTGTGGGGTTTTAGCCCTATATTTCGACACGTTACACAGGAAATGACAAACTGTTGTATACCCTTACCATACACTCAGAAAAAACTTAGTAGAGAAATTTGTAAACAGTTTTCAATCCCACTTAATTATTTTTGTACAGATTGTAAGTAAATAAAAATATTATTTAGCAAATCTTTGTGTTATTTACATTATACAAATTACAGAATTTTTACAGAATATTTACGAATTTTTGTTACTAATTTCAGAAATCATTTTACAATTTTTTAAAAAACCGATTTGCTAAAATAAGCAAAAAAATTTACTAATTTTAAAAAAATGGATATTGAAGAAAATTTTATTTCTAAAAAAAACTTACACCTACAAACTTAAATTGCCTTAAAATAATGCACAGATTAAAAAAAGGGATCGGACTCAAGTCCGACTCCACTTAAAATAACACTTAAATTTTTTTAGTTCTAAAACACAGCCCTAAAACCAATTAAATTTTGACCTTAAAAGAAAACAAAATTGACTAAAAATGTTTTTCAAAACAGAAATTACCAAATTAAAACAAAATAATAAGTTCGTTTATTTTTAAAATTTTTAAGCTTTTGATTTTTTTTTTTATTTTGTCTAAATATTTTTTTTTTTTAATATTTAGTAATTTAGTATTTTTTTGCTGATTTTAGCAATCAGATTTTAAATTCCACTTTATAAAAAGCTTACTAATATTTAGTAGCAGCTACTAATTTGTCTACTAATTTTATTGTACTACACGACAACAGACATGTGTTGCTAAGATTCGCAAAAAACACCGCTGGGCTCAAATTAGCAAAATTTCCCGTAAAATTTTCCCAGGAAAAATTTTCAGTTTCCACTACAGACTTTTTTGGTGAGTGTATATGGTGGAGGATATAATTATACAACAACGTTTTTATTTAACAGATGAGAACATTTATCGCAGCTTAAAACATACACTCAAAGAAAAAAATGAACTAGAAAAACTAGCTTATTTGGAGGAAAAATTTAAATTAAAACGGCGCTAATTTAATTAAATTTTCCTTGAAATTAAGAAACAAATTTTACTTAAAATTCGGTCAAAATTTTTAAATTATAGAAAAATTTTACTACTGAGAAGTAAATTTTTATTAGAAAACAGTAAAATTTTTTCCTATTTACTTCATAATCATCTATAATTTTACTGTTAGTTAGGAAATGTTTCCTTGCTTTTAAGAAAAATTTTATTTTATTTAAGTTCATTTTTTTTACTAAAATCTAGGAAAAAAAAACCTAAAAATAAGAAAATATTTTCTAACATCAAGTTAAATAGCAGTTCTGTAAGTGAAAATTATCCTTAAATTTGATAAAAATTTTCTAATAAATATGAAACTGTTTCTATGATAAAGGGAATATATTTTACCATATATTTTAAAGTACTTTACACTCATTGTGTAAGTATTTTCCCACTTTCGGAGGACTTCTGCTTTTAACAAACTTTTTGCAATACATTTTTGTCTTTAAATTAAATGGAATTATACTTAATTCATGTATTTAAAATATAAATTAAATTTCATTAGCAAAAACGAAAACAAATTAAAAAAATGTACTGCAGGATATCCTGAAACGTAATAAATTGTGACAAAGTCAGATCCTTTTCGTAGTTAATTAACGGTTCTGCTTGAGAGAACTACAAAAAGGGACGCCCTAAGTGACACACGGCATCTATGGCTAAGGAACACTGGGGGTCCTTTGTCTTCTTAAATTAACTAATTTAAGGAAATTGTTGCAGAAATATAAAATGGAAAAGGTTATAAGTTTTATTATGGCATTTTTAGCTTAAACTTTAATTGATATATACAAATTTTAGCTTGTTTTAATATTAAGTGAAAAAAATAGTTTTAGTGCCTTCGATAAATATAAAGTTTAATAGGCGCAACGTCAATTATAGAAAATCCATTATGCCGTAATGTGTAAAATGTGTTTACGATATTTTGTATTGTAGTCAGCAAACAAAATTATTACATATAAGCGCAAATTCAAAATTGTTTACATTTTGCTAATACAATTTTAAAATATATTTTAAATATTTTATTAAAATTTATCTGAACTAAGTTGAATGAAAATTTCACCTAGAAATAGTTCATCAGTTTCTAAAATTACATAGGAAAAAATTTATTACTTTTTGTTTTTAATTGTCTGAACTAATTTTTAGAAAACAATTCTTCAAAATTAGAAAATGGTATACTTAAAAACTGAATTTGGAAATGGCTTTCTAAAATTTAGTTAATTTTTCTACTCGCAAACAAAAAATGAACACACATTAAGTTCAAGTACTTCCTCGATTTAAGTTACACATTTTTTTAACTAAATGGGAGTAAATTATGTCCTAATTTTTTTTTTGAACTAAACTTAATTTGAGTATGCAATTTTCTTAAAACTAAGATTTTGTTCTTAAAATGAATAAATTTTTATTTAATTGACTTGTTTTTATCCTAAAATCAAGAAATATTACTAAAGAAAGAATGAACTATTTCTATTTCGTTTTTACCCAAACATAGGAATTTTTACTCATTTTACGAAAATTTTTCCAAGTTTTAATAAAATTTTACTTAAATTGAGAAAAATTTTAAACAATTTTAAAGGAAATTTTTTACTACATTTTAGTTCATGTCTTTTTTTTTGAGTGTACTCTTAACGTAGATTGCCAGATAATGTGACATATGGTGCTCAGAATACCAAAGCGTTTTATTCTTACGGGACTGCCTGCTCGTTTCTTTTAACCCGAAAATTATTTTATTTATCAGTTATTTTAAACAATCTATTATTAAACACAATTCCCTTAATTTTTAATTTTTTTTAGGATAATTTAACACCCACTAACAGTAAGTTGAATTACTTATTGCCGATTTTTTACAGGCGTAATAAATATTACGAAAATATACATATCCTAGATAAAATACGATAATAAATGCATGACCTTCCTCCCAGCCCTAATTGTGAGCAACAATTTTATTTAGTTTGAATAAATTCTTGACTGCAAAACAAACAAAAAAAACACAAAAATTTTTTGTGAAATTTAAAAATAATCAAAATATTATTATGAATATATTTATTGCCGTTCTTTACTTTTAAAGAAGCATCTCATTAGCTGTTGTCATTATCACAACAACAAAAAGAAAATAATTGAAACTACGATAAACACTTGTTGTCATATTTATTGTCTGTTTAATGTTTTTTTCTTTTTTGTTTTTCTAGTCATTCAGCCACTTCTATGATAACAAACTATCAAAAATTCAGAACAACTCAATGACACCACCAACAACAATATAAAATAATATTGAAATGCAACATAGTACTGGTGTTTTATGAAAATCATAATAACAAGTTTTCGAGTTGTTCTGTTCTGTTTTGTTTATTTTTTTCATTTCCTTTGTTTGTCCTTTTCAATAATACCTACTCAACGAAACTGGCCTTAAAATAGAAAAACATTCAAAGAATGAAAACACCATTTCACACTCACTTGATTTTGTTGTCATGCTTGTTGTCATTGTCATTGTCTTGTGATTTTTGTTTTTGATATTAATACTGGTATTGATGTTGTTTGTAACAATGCAGAGGCTTGTCAAGTTGAATTTTTCAACATCCCCAAAGAAATCTAAGATTATTCCCAAATATATTTTGCCGAATAAGAAAAATAATAAAAAGTTTAATTTGTCATTTTCTTCAATTTAGCCCTGTAATGTCATCATATTTAATAGAGAAACAATAAAAGTCTTCCTTGAAACCATTGAATTGTTTTTGTAAAAAAAAAAAAAAAAAAACCCAAAGAAACAGACAAAAGATCATCATTTTGAAACCAGAGATTCTGCTGCTTCACAAACTTACTCAATGCAATATTTTGCATTGCGTAAAAATGGGTTTGTTTTGCTCAAGAGTGGACCCTGTAGGAACGTTGTCAAAGCTGGTGCCATGGTATTCTCACAAATAAGATTTCAAAACATCTGTAGATCTACTCACGCCATGGAAATAATCATGTTAAGAGAGAAGTTTAGCAATTGACCGATGACCTTGATCTACGACAATGATGACATCAGAGAGCATCTTAATTTGTCAGACGGTGATTTTGATGTTTCTTTGAGCTCGGCAAAGATCTTTTGTGTACAGTTATGAAGTCTTGTGGCGAAGATCGCGTTATTACTACTAAACCAAATACACCGCTTGTTTCTTAGGATGAGTTCTTTTTTATATAAATTTTTTTTGTTGTGTTTTGCATTCTACAACAATAACAACAACTATAGTAATAAGTACAACATTATGCAAATTAAAAGATTGACGAAAACCAAAATAGGAAAAAAGGCTCTTAAATAATAATGCAATAATACTAAACAATTTACACATAGAGAAAAATTTTGTCAGTTTCCAACTGAAATACGGTTACCGCGCCCCGTTAGGCTAGTTGGTAGCGTGCTAGCTTATCAGTGCGGATGTTGTGGGTTCCATTCCCACCAGAGGATCTGGTTTGTTTTCGCTACAACGAGCCGATTTGTTTCATTTTCCAATTACTGTTATGTTCCATACAAAAAATTTAATTTAACTATTTGTTAAATTTTAACTGAACAATAAATAATCGAACTTTAAATTTTTCAAATATATATTTAATCTTTTAAATATCCCCACAAAATGAAATTCCCGAAAAAATCATCGTACCAAGAAAACCAAAATAAAAATCGACAAATGTTGATATAAATTCCCAAGTGTGGCAAGCCAGGTTTTATGTCTTGTTTTGTTGTTTATTGGCATGTTCCAACTAACATGAGTGTGTTTATCTCTTTCAGTGTTGGTATAATTTGTACGATTTTATAGTTTGGTACTTTTTACACCTCAAAAGTACATTGATACTACAACTAGTAAAAAGTTTTACCATTAAAGCATAGTAAATTATTTTACTCGTGACAAAATTTAACTCGAACTTTATAGGCCTCCAATCATAATTTAAATTGTTAAAATTAATAAATAATTTTGTTTATCTATATTTATCTTCCTTTATTCGATCTTCAATATTATACTATATTATTCCTTAAAATCGAGTTCAAGATCCTTTTACTTCTTCAGGGAAATTTCCCATGTCACCCAATGTGGTGACGAAATATTGGAAAGAAAGAAATAATAAATAATCATTTTTATTATTTTTTATAAAAGGATCTTGAACTCGATTTTAAGGAATAATATAGTATAATTTTGTTTATTTTATAAAATAGACACAATCACTATTAGTCCAAAATATAGCTGTTTCACTAGAAAAAAATAGTCTGAGAAATAATAATCAAATAATATTCATTATCGTAAAATCTAATTTTTTTATATGTTATGGAGTAAAACAGTTTTTTTTTCACGAAAAACCCGAACAATTTACTATGCTTAAGAGATTACTGGAGATGAAAGCAAACACTTAGTTGACATTTGCTATTTAAAACCGCTGTACATCCATCGTTAAGGTCATAATATATCCGTTGTCTATCAAACAATATATCCAGCGTATGGTAGTTAAGAGTGGACCAAAGTTAAAAATTTGTCTATTCTGATTATTGTATAAGCGCCGAAAAGTTGTGCAAGTCGGCGCACAGTGGGTTGAGTGAATTTTAAAACACCTTTTCAAAATATATTGAGTTGTTCCACACAGTTACCAATAGCTCAAAAAGTCTTATATATACGGAGTTGAAAATGTTTTATTTTGAATGTAGTTACGCGCTAAATCGCCAAAAATGGAAATTTTGAAAAAATGGTGACCTTTTATGAAAATTGTTCAAATTTTGACTTTTAAAATTGTTATTATGTTTATTATGTTATGAAAAATTTAAGTTTTTTTTTTAAACGCAAGACATTTTATTACTGAATATGAAAACTTACATGCTGTGTAGTTAAGTACAAAATTTACATTTTTACCCAATATTACCCTATTCCTATTTAAAACTCCACATATATTTGGAAAAAAAGCCAAAATTTTGGCATTTAAAAAAAAAAATAATTAAAAATATTTTTACATAACTTTTGTTAATATATCACTTTTGCCTTACAAAAATAAAAATACTAGGCTTCAAAATATGAAAAGTTTTAATTTTTACAACTGATTTCAAAAAATATAAAAATTTATTTATTGCATAGTCTTATGCAGCTGGAAAATTAAACAACATATGACATAGAAATTTTCAGCAGTGATGTAGAATTCTGTACTTTTCAATCGAATAATGAGTACTTTTTAAAAAAACTTATTTTCATTTTTCAATTTATCTCCATATTTGGCGATTTGAACCCATCGTGCCAAAATTCACTGAAAACAATGTATCACACGATATAAATTAACCGATTGAAATTTAGGCGATTTTTTGAAACTCTTAAACTTTCAAAGATTTATTTTTCACAACTTTTCCGCAATTGGGCAACACCAGAATAAAAAAAAAATGTTCAGCGGCTTTCTACTCTAATATACAATCACTTTTCTGCAACTACTTAAAAATATATTTGTTGGGACAAGAATATTTTTAAATTTCTTTGTGTAGTTAATATCATATCTCCCGGCGATATGCCTAAGAACATCCGTTTCTTAAGATACCGAAACATAACTATGCTGAACGTGACAAAATTACATATGTATGCAATTGTAATCACTATTATCTCCATTAAATAGTGTTTGAAAGTAATTTTTGTTTTCACTATTATAACATAATCGGGACCAGCTAATTTTAGAAAAACACTAAAAAAAAGTCAAAACTTTTAAAATGTATTGCATGCAATTCGATGACATCTCTAATTTATAGTCATTTACGTGGCGTATGAGTGATATTATCTTCAAGGTTCGAATTGATTACACTCATACGATACAATTTATTTTGTAACAACTAATGCTGCGTTTAGATTAGTGGTCGCCCAATATACCATATAGCAATCAAACTGCAATAAAATTTGAGAATAAGCTTATATAAATAGTGTGTTTTGAACTTTTCTTAATTTCGTTTATTATAATGTTTTTAAAATGTGAATTCACAAGCAGTATTTAACAATGATTGAGAAAAGATTATTATACATAACTTTTTCTAAAGTATAATTATAAACAACATACATTGGACATTGAACAAGCAATATGACGATTGAAATAGAAATATTTTTCAATACATTCTAGTCTTGTTGTCTTTGTTCTAAGCTTATAATGCATACAACAAGTGCCATAACTATTTTCTTTTTAATTTGTCAAACGTGTTTTGCGTGTACATTTATTTGGTTGCAAATTTTATAAAGTGAACTTGTAATTGCATATTAAATTTAATTATTTTTATAATAATTTTTATTTATGGTTAAAATGAATTATTATTATATAAAATTAAAATAAAAAATAAATGAAATTAAAGAAAATAACTATGATTTCTCTTATTCAACACTTAATAATATATTATATGTGAAGCTTATTCTACAATTTTGTAAACAAACTTATAAATATATTGAGTTAAATAAGCTTTTCTATACGCATGTTAATACAATATTATTTTTGTAAGCCTATTCTACAATTGCAATAATAAGCTTATAGTAATCGTACACACATAATATTTTCACGAGGGTTCCGTTTTTATTTTTCTACAATTGTTACGATATCCTTTTTAAATATATTCTCAAGTCTTTTTCAAGCTTAATGCTTGTTTTTGTAAGCTTATAATAATATTTTTCTTAAGTCATTTGGTATGTTGGGCGGCAGAAAGAGAGAATATGTTTGTATTGGTGTTTTACATCGTAAGAAATTATTTTATCTTTCTAGATAAATAAATGAATGAATAAATTAATAAATGAATTAATCTATAAGAGAATATCGGTATTCATTAAATTCAAATAGTTCATGTTTTTGTTTTCTCTATTATAAAAAATTAAAATAATTCATAATAATGATAATAATAATTTTTTGATTGCATACAAAGCACTCTGCCTCATTTAATATATTTCAAAAATAATCTTCCCACTCAACGTTCCACATTTTTAATTAAAAATGTAAACGAAAAACAAAAAAATACCTACAATAAAAAAAATAACTATAATAAAAACAAAAAAAAAAATCAAATGTTTAGAGTGTACTTTATTTCTTCAACAAAGCGGCATATACTTGCTCTGTTGAAAGTTAGCTTACTACTTAATGAAATAATTGTATTTTTTGTGCTCTTAGCTGTGAGATTTATAGACATTCGTGTTGTGTACGTGTAAATTGCCGATTGTGTTTGGCCCCTGAGTGCTATGAGTGTCGATCACTGGTTTAGACTGAAAAGTTTATCTGATAAGATAAACAACTCTGCAACTCTGCGGCGTAAATTGCCTATCAGGGCAAGCGGGAATTATTGCGAGCATTAAACAATATTCACAGATATTTTCATATAAATTTGTCATTTCATATACTCAGCATGTCATGTAGTTTAATAAAAGAAAGTTAAGTTAAAATAAAAAAAAAACGAAACAATTTAAAATAAATGATAATCTTAAAATATGTTTGCCAAGACCTATCCAATACTTTAATGTAAGACTTGTTTCTTGTTGTATTGCAATTCTCTAAGAATAAATAAATATAAATAAATATAATCATTTATTAATAACTTATTTATTCTTTAAGCTTAAGGTTGGTTTCTTTTTTTAACAAAAAAAAAAATATTTATTTTTCAATATTTCGCTACTCCATTGTGTAGCATCTTCAGGAAATAATAATTATAATGACAAATTAACATATAAAGAAAATCAGTTTTTAAAAAAAAAAAAAAAACAAAACAAAAGGTTGAATTAAGGATGAAAATTATAATAATTTATTTTCACCTAATCGGTAAATAAAATTCAAACATTATTTTCAACTGAATTATCATTTGTTTTAACTGATTTGTCAGTTGTTTAAACAATATTTCAAAACACATTTGATTTAAATGAAAAAGTAAATAGATCGGTTATAACTTTGTGGTTTTAACTTGTAAGCTAGTTGAAGTGTAACTACTTGTTATCACTTCTAAATTTAAAACTAACAAATTTATTGTTTCCTGCATGTTTAAGAGATTAATCACAACTGGGTCGACTGGCGACAACGAGATGTCGTCGCATTTAATTTAAATTGAGCGGCAGACATCTAAGCCGACTCTGTTCTAATTGATGCAACAATATGGCAACAAATTGACAGATAATTTGAGTGTGTGTTAGTGTGCGATCATAAAAATAAAATAGGTTCTATTGTGAGGACAAATCGCTGGGCGTTTTTATTTTTCATGCAAATGCGTGAAAAGCATTTGTCGTTGTCGACCCACTGGTGATTAATCTCCAAGCGACAATGGGGAGGGTGATTTACAAACATGAATTATCGTTTGGTATTTACTTCATGTACTTTGGCTTATTAAACAAAATACACGCACAAGACAGAGATTTATGTTGGTTCCAGAAAAAATTAAAGTATGTATTTTTTTTTAATTAGGTATAAACAAATAAGTTAATTGAAAACAAAAAAATGTATGTATGTATATAGAACCTATTGTGTTTTTTGTTTTGTTTTTTTTTTTTTTTTTATTGCTGTGAAAGTACATCTTTTTATTTATCATCCCTAGTATGTATGTTTCGTTGAATTGAAGATGTCATCATCATTTTTGTTTTTTCTTTTTATTATTGTTTTGTTGTTTGATACCGAAAAAAGTATTGAATGTTGCCAGTATTTTGCTGCCAAAATGTCTGTTAAAGAAACTTGTGGTTATTTGTTTGCAAAATCAGTCTTATACATACATTTGTTTATGTGTATGTGTGTATGTGTGTGAGGTTTGTTGTGAAAAGGTAGTAGTTGTTAGTCTCAGGGACGTGCGGTAAGATTTTAAACTGGGTGTTTAAAATATTTGACATTCGATATTTGTACCAGGACCAATACGTAAATTTGATAGACGGGGTACCGGGTGCCGTTTTAAAATCTTTGTCGTTTTTATTTCCTGGTTTATTACTGCACCATCTCACCATAAATAAAAAATGTGAACTAGCTATTTTTTATTTATATTTTTGTTGTAGGTCTCTTGGAGTGTTTTTTTTTTTGTTACTGTCGTTCGAGCTCATACTAACATTTATTTTTGTTAGGTGCTGTTTGCAGTCTTGAACATCATGTACGTATATTAAAATGCAGAGCATTAGATATAGAACACGATCAACCTGACTGACGTATGGAAATATTATAGAATCCTAAACAATATTACAAAAATATGAAATATTTTAGGGTGTTCAGACAACACCTCCGCACATTAGATGGAACGTCACTGTGTGTTCCAGTAGTGTTGGTGGTTGTGTTGTTAGTAGTGTTGTGGTGGTTGGTTATTGCTGACACTGAGGCGTATACATACTGTTACATATGTTTGAGAGTTGTCAATGTTAGTGAAAGCTACTTTTCCCAAAGTGTCGTTTCATTGAATGTTGTTGAAAATGATACAAACAACAATGAAATTATTTTTAAAGACGCTTGCTTTTTTAATAAGCCAACTTTCAAGTTCTATAATTGAAAAATTATTGTTTAGAATTTTTACTTTTTTGTGTACAGTAGACCATTTATTACTTTTTTTTTTGTATTGATTGCCGGGCCGAAAAAGTTTCCATTTGGACTACAAGCCTCCAATAAAATATTTGGGGCCTTTCTCCTTTCTCGCTCTCTCTTTAATTTACTATAGGTTAAGATTTATTTGACTTGTTAGCTATTAAGAGATCATATTTTGAAATAGGGAGCACATGGGAAATTTTTTTGAGTAGCGGCGTCGGAATTTTTTTAGTAGCGGCGTTGGAGATTTTTAGGTGGCGGCGTTCAAAATTTTTGGTGGCAGGGAGCACCTAATGATCACACGGGCAGCACCCTGGGAGCACACGGAGAACCCCAAGGGAGCACCCGGGAAGCACACGGGGAGCACCTGGGGAGCACTCCAGGGGCACTAAGGGAGCACCAAGGAGGCACCCCAGCGAACGCTCCCTTTTGATAATTTGCGGCTTGTTAGAATAGAAACTGTATTTAAAAACGATGTCAAGTCTAGTTATCAAAAAAAAATATTTATAGTTGCTTAAACATACGTATTTTTATTAAAAACTCCATATTTCGCAATATAAAGTGTGTCTTAACTTTTTAATGAACTTTGGGCAGACCATAGCATTATCCGATCGGTCCCAAATTTTTGTTGGAGGCTTGTAGGCCAAATGGAAACTTTATCGGCCCGGCAATCAAGGATCGCAGCAACTTTTTGTTTCTGCCTTATATGCTATAAATGGTCTAGTGTACAATATACATAAGTTTTATTGGACAGTAAACCATTGACACAAATACAAGTTCAAATTAAGTTTAAAGATGAAAATTGATTTTTTTTTGTATAAAATTAAATTCTGCAAAAATGTACAATTGTATGTCGTTCCTCTTGACCATGGAACTAAATTCTTATTATAGAAGAGAATACAACAACATATAAATATTTCATTATCACTGTTCAGGTAGTTTAATGAGTATTCCTCATTCCCATTCATTAATTGTGCTAAATTATTTTTTATATAAATATATTTTTCTTACACGCAGCCATATTAAAAATTCATAGTATGCATTTTTTAATGTTGGTGGGGTGTTGTTGCTGTTAAAAAGTTTTTGGTGCTGAGTGCATAGTGGCTGCAAATGGTAAAGTTAGTGGTTCTGTTTGCGTCTCGTTTAACGTCATTTCTCACAATTTTATTAACATTGTTAACACAAAAAAGTTTTCTTAGTCTACTTGTTCGTACTTTTAGTTTTAATCAGAATTAAAAGATTTGACAAAATGAAGGCGTATAAAAGTCAAATATACATAAAGTCTTTTTAAAACTCACAATATAACATGCAAATTAAGTTTAAATAATGTGTTTTTTTTTCTTCTGCTTCTTTTGTTATTTCTTATTTTATAGGGATAATTAATGCTATAAACATACGTACATAAAGAAATATGTAGTGGGGAGATAAAAATAAAATTTATATGTATTTACTTTGGTTCTGAATAATTTTCTAAGGGCATATTTATTATAATTTAAAAGTGAAAAAAAGTATTAAATAATTAGAAGGGTAATTATAAACTGCATTCTTAGATTTTTCAAGAGAAAGAAACAATTAGAAGGGGGCATTTACACATAGAGGTTTACCCAATTTCGATGAAATTGCGATTTGTGTAAGAGGGAACAAAATTAAAAAAAACTAAAAACTTTTTCGTTCAAAACTTTTACGTTTGACAACTTTTTATATTTCTCGTATTCTATTGGATAGATCTTTAAAATACCTTTCATTGGACACCAAATTTGTGTATATATTTCTCTAAAACAAACACAGAAAAAAAGTAAGAACGATGGGTTACTTTTTGACTCCACTTATATTGTTTCAATAATTTCAATACAAAAATGTTCCAACAATAAACTTTACTGTGAAACCACACACATGGTACGGTGCAAATTTATTTAAAATACACCTATAAGAACAATCAATATTACAAAAAAAAAATGTTGCAATTGATCGAAAAGGGGTTAGAAGGGAAACATATGTAAATGACATTTGCATTTACAGGAACATAAAAACAGAGAAACAAAAACACACATCTTTCAATGGAGACTATTAAACACAGCTAGTATTAGAGTAACTAAATTTTATCTTAACTCTTTGTTTTTTTTTTTTTTTTTCAATTATTCGACCCTGCCAGCTAATCAGTTAGGTCATTATTCGAAAAATTAAGATAATTGATAAATCTGTTATTCGGGTCGATTAATCGGAAAAATTTGCGATAAATGTATTTCTTTTATCAATAAGAACATAAAGAGCTGATTTTTATTGAAATACCAAGTTAAGTCTATTGCGTTGCTTTCTAAAGTGTTTCTTTAGGACAATTCAAAACATTCTGAGATTTTTTAAAAAATCATGCCTTATAATCTTGGTCCATTGTGAATCCCTTCAGAAGAAAGAGAGAGAGAGAGAGAAAGAGAAGTAAAGAAGAAAAAAGTTGACAGGTCCGAAGGAATAAAGAAACTACGTAGGACAAGACTTCCCTACAGTCCCTCCAGTTCAGAGGAATCTGACGACTCTTTAGTGTTTAGTGGAAGTAATGGACTCCTTAAAAACGCAGTGTAGTTAGTGTTTTACCGAAGTGAGACTTTTTTGACACTTTAAAATAAAAAATAATGAAAATGTCTAATAAACAAGAGTTGCCTTTAAAAAAATTCTTAAAAATATGGTATGAATAGTTTTATGTCGAAATTCACAAACAAAGTTTGATAGAACTGCTACAGTTCCCTGACTCGTTCACTACCTGGTTTAAGCTTTATAGTTTAAGAAAATATATAAAAATGACGCATATTCTGACAAGTCCTCACCAATTTTTCTGTGTTTGTGCAATAAAGAATTCAAATTCTTTAAATATTCTTGACTAAACAACTTAATTCTACTGAAGTTCCTACTTGATCAAAATTTGTCGATAAATCAAATAAGAAACAAAATTCCATGACATTTTCTTTAGTTTTTATAAATTTTTCCATAGAATTTTTATGAGAGAATTCAGTTTTCCAATTTAAAGCAATTTTATATTATTATTTTATAACATAAGTAACGTCATATGGCTTGTTAGGAATATACCTAGTCACGTGTTTAGCAATGGCCAAGGAGAAAAATATATATTTTAATAGGTTTTTTGTTAAAGCTCTGCTAGAGGATCTAGGTTTTTTAAAACTTCGCATTCTGATGAGATATTTTGTCAGCTCAAAATACATGTATACGAAGGTTGAAAGCTTTATTTCAATTTATTTGGACATTAAAATATTTTATTTTATTTAAAATTTATTTTTTAAAGGAATTTAAACAAAAATAAAAATTATCTATCATATTTCCTAAAGCCTATATAACATTTGCTATAATTCAGTCGATTTGAAAGCAATTTGATTGTATTTAAGTTGGTGTTTTTCTACGATTTTCTTATCAAAGTTAATACAATTAGAAATTTTAAGAAAAAGAAAAACAGAAAATTAAAAATTTAACTGGTTAATCCACCTATTTTAATCGATTATTCGGGTCGAATAATTATTGGAGTTTTAAATTATTTGTTTCGACATTAACCGAAATAGAGGAGATTAATCGAGGAAACACTACTTAACACGATTAATCGAGATTGCCCAAAGGTGTATACACAATAATGTCAAATTGCCCAAATGCAATGTTATAATAATTAAAAAGTTTCTTTTGGACTTTGTAACAATTTATTAAATAAGGCAATTCTTAAAAGCACACACACACACGACAGTGAAACTGTTCATATTATTAATCTTTTTACTATCTTTATATAATTGTTTAAATAATGAAATTTTACCAGGAAAAGATTTAATTTTAAATTAATGAAGCTCATATTGTAAATTTACCTAAAACCAAACTTCTCTGCGTGTGTTTTGTGTAAAATGTTAAAAATGTAATCATAGCAATCATCCAAAACATAAAATATTTAAGTATTTAATGAACTGAAAGCAATTCAAATTATGAATAAAACAATCTAAAAGCTTCATAGTACTTAGTACTACATTTAAATATTGTGTCGTATAATTTTGGGTTTAAACTAATAAATTAAATTTCATCGTTCACTAAAATAATCTTACAGATGCATACATTGTTTGTTCACACTAAACTACGAAAATAATGTGATATTGTTTGTTAACACCTTATTTTTTAATTACTAATACTAAATACTTTTAAATTGACCAAACACTTAAAATAGTTTGTAAGTTAAAATAATAGAAAATGCCATTTACAAGAAATAATATTTCATTTGAAAGCCGGTCAACTTACTTTTCATTCAAATCAAATGGCTTTTTTATTTATATTTAAATGTTGTTTAAACAACTGACACATCCATAAGAAACAAATGATTAATCAGTTAAAATAATATCTGATTTGTAATTGTTTCCGTTTCCGTTTTTGCATTTGTTTTTTATTCTACAAAATGTCTACCCGGTCATACCGGTTTTAAAGCCGGTCTTGACTCTCTAGACGATCGCGTTAACCGGGTAGACCCGGTTAACCGGGTAGACCGGTTAACTACAATTTATATAAATTTTAGATAAATTTGATTTCAAAATTATGCAGATTATTTTTGCAAAAAGCCATTGGCATTTTCATGTTAATGTATGATAACTACAGGGTTTTCTAAATTTAAGAGCCAGTATCGGAATATTTTTGTTCCACAAGTTAGAAAAAGTTTACAGTTTCAAGCCAGAATTACGTTTTAGTCGTTTAGTTTTAGTCCATTGCAGTTTAGTCCGTTGTAGTTTAGTCCATTGTAAGCCGAGTCATAAAAACGACAAGTATGAGATCGAAAAAGACCGTGAAATTTTCATATTAATGTATGAAAAGCGCAGAACTTTCTAAATTTAACAGTCAGTTTCGGTACATTTTTGCTACACAACTTAAATAAATTTGTTTAATCTGAAGTCCAAACTATGTCTATATTGTTTCTACAAAATTTAAACCCCATGCGAGAGCAACGGCATAAAAAGGTCATATATGGGACCGTAAAAACCGTTGCATTTATAAACTAAAGATACGATATTATCAATTTTGAAAAATAGCTATAAATTTTTTTAAATTCTATAGCTCGATTAACAGGGTAGGCCGGACTAGACCGTAAAAACCGGTAGCCTCTAGTGTACTTATAAAAATAAATTGGAAATGAGTAAATGAACATGCATTACTGAAATTTTGCTGGGTAGTTGTTTTTTTACACATTATATTATATATGACTTGCAAACTTTCTTTATTTTTATAATAGAAAAAAGGTGAAAATTAAAAAAAAAACTTTAAATATAAATAAAATATGTAACAACCAGGATATTAAATAAGTTTATGGCAAAATTATTGTTTTTTTTTTTTTTTGTTGTTTGCATAATAATCGAAGATAAATCTATATACACAAATGCAAATTAGTTTCAAAAAGTATTTTGAAAAATATAAAATATGTATCTTTGAATGGAAATTAACATTTAAATTACTTAATAATACAAAAATAACTGTGATTGAACGTAAAAAGGAAAAAACATATAAAATCTTCTTTATAAATAATAAATAAATAAATTTATTTTTTCTTTTTGAGATGAAAAAACAAAATTTATGTATGTAAAAATAAAGTTTTGTGTGTCTTTTTTTATTTTTATTTATTTATTTATCACACTCGTGTTGTTTCTCTTCCTTTTGTGATTTACAATAACAAAAAACAACAGAATTAAACATGAACAGTCATTATGATTCCTACACATGAAACATCATCATCATTATTATTATTATTATCATCATCATTAGTTTAATATATAGAACATTTGTTTCTATAGTATTTTATTAACTACTTTTTCCCAAATTTCGAATGTTAATGATGACTATCAAATTTTTTTGTTGTTGTCTTTTTTTTTAAGTAAAGATAGGAAAACTTTTTCAATTAGCATTTCATTAGTAGCAAATAATTTTCAAATTTGTTTACTTAACTACATATATCTTCAGAAAAAAAATAAAACAAAAATCGAAATCTATCTTCAAGATTAAATAAAGTATTTTCTCTTAAAGTCAGCAAAGAAAATTGTAAGAACCTTCACAGATTGTTAAATTAAAAAAAAGTTTTTTAATATAATTTTTTCCAAGAATCACGTTCCCCAAAGTATTTTTCATTCTGGGATACACTTTCCTATTCTAAGATTTTTAAATATTTTTTAAAGACAATTTTTCTCAGATTATAAAACGTTGTTTTTATAAAAACTTTTAAAATAGAGATTATCTCACAGATTTTTACTAATTTTTCTAATATTCTTAGATTATTTAATTAGAAAAATTCTTAAATTCTGAGTTATTTGTTAAGCCTTTTTTAAATTTTGAAAAGTTATACATATATTCTAAATTTTTCTACAAAAAAAAAACTTAAAATTTCTAACAGCAAATATTTTGCATTGAAAGACATTTTCTTTTGGACATTTTCTGACGAATGTGTGTGAAAGCTCTTGTAGAACGAATTCATTTGGAATTTTAAATTTGGTTTAATTTAAACTTTAATTCAGATACGTTTTAAATTTAAGGTGTTAAATTTTTTTAAACATTCTAAAACGCTGAACTATACAAAAACTTAATTATCTTAACACACAGTAAAAAAAAAAAATATTAATCAACATGGATTTATTTTAAAGATTTAAAAATAATATTAGAGCCAGCATTTGAAATTAACGGTTGAACGGTACATAACAAACAGCACATTAAGAATTAAAGTTCAAAGCAAAAACAGTAATAATAGAGTATAAATATAAAATTGTTAAATTTCGTTGATGTTAATTTTATGTTGATTCGGGGTTTCTAATTTGGTTCAGCACACAATATCATTAAATAATCATTAACCCCAAAAGGGCAATGGATACTGAAGATGGATGACGTAGCGCAACCCAAAATTTAATTTTCTATAATAAACTAATAAATTTATTATAATTATTTCTTTTCAGTTGAAAATGTGATAATATTATTTAAAATCGAATGAAATTAATTGATTTATCAATTAAAAGATCACTTACATATAAACTACATTAATATTGTAAAACTTTAAAGAAGTTAAGAACTCTGTAAACTGAGTAAATATATCGGCTGATACAATTTAATATTATTATAAATATAATATTAAGATTGCTTATATGCCTTGTATGTGTCAACATAAAAAATATATAAATATTTATATTATATTACATTTATTTTTAAAAAATTATACTAATTGGATATGATTTAGATCAGGGTATTACTATTTCGATCTGATGTTTGTAACTACAAAAAATATGGGACTGAGACGCACCTTACAATATACCAATCAACTTGGAATCACTTTCTGAGTCGATTTAATAAACTATAGGTCGCAAATATCAATTTTATTTCATATTTGAAATTTGGTGCAAAAGCTTATGTGGACATTGAATTGAATTTGAAAAAGTCTTTTCTCAATTGTGCTTAAATGCTACACAAACATCTGGTTGTAAATGTTATATTCGACGATAAATCACGCTCCCTAATTAAGAGAAAATCGGTGAGTATTTGAACTTAGTCCCTATAAAACCCTCATTCCCTGTGTTTTCTTAAATGAATTTTTTTCGCAAAATTTGTTAAGATTTATATCTATACCTAAATCTATATCTTCTGCTGCTGGAATATGAAGGCTTCCCGAACTTGTTGTCAATATTCCTGACTAAAATTGGTTACTGTTTTTTTTATCTAATTTCATATAATTGTTTTTGATTTGATCCAATTATTAAGAAGCAATTTCAGCATTTAATTAAAATTATTCTTAACATTTTCTTACTAAATTTATAAATAATTTTGTATTTTTAACAAGTTCCTGTATATTTTTTTATAAAAATGCAAAAATTTCCATTCATATAACCGAACTTATAAAAATTTTAATTTTTCCCTACACGCGAAAGCACATTTTACCTACAAACGGCATCACTGCATTATCGTACCAAACTGCACCCAGAAAACAGATTCGTGCTGGCAACCGAATTAGTGTCCAATCAAATAGTTCGGTTAAGACAACCGAAATTTTCAGTTATCACCGCTGAATTTTCAAAGTCAAATAAACTGTAGTCTCAACAAATTTTAAATTTTCTGTTCTCGGTTAACACAGCCGGATCATTCGATTGACTACACTTACAATAGTTTTTCAGTTGAAATAACAGAAAATACAATTTAAAAGAAATGATGTTTCATTTAAAATCCGGTCTACTTACTTTTCATTAAAATTAAATGGTTTTTGTTATTTATTTTTAAATTTTGTTGAAACAACTGACAAATAAGTAAAAACAAATGATTATTCAGTTGAAAATTATGTTTGAATTTTATTTACCGATTAGGTGAAAATAAATTATTATAATTTTCATCCTTTATTCAACCTTTTGTTTTTATTAATAACTTATTTATTCTTTGAGCTTAGGGCTTGTTTTTTTATAAAAAAAAACTGATTTTCTTCATATGTTCAATTTATTTTCAAATTTCAAATAATTTTACCTACCAATTCCGAAAAATTAAAGATTTATTCAGTTATGTGAAATTGTTTTCCTTTTTTTGTATATTTGTTTGGAATTTTTTGAATATTTTTTTTTTTTTTAAACACAGAAAACAAAATTTAAATTTGTAATAACTGTAACGGAAACAAATAAACAACAAACTTCCGTTTGTGAGTAAATTTTTGTTAAATTTCAAAAAAATGAAAAAAATTAAACTGAAAAAATCGGTAAATGATAATAAATGATTTAGAAGAAATGTATAAAAAAGCTAAAATAAATATTTCATTGGAAAACGAATGTATTTTCCTTTATTTTTAAATGAAACGGAAAACTTTTTTTTAACTACAAACAGTATGTTGAGTGTATAAACGCGGTTGTCATAACAAAATCTGTTTTCTCTGTTTTTCTAAATTGTATTAAGTTTTCATGAAATCCAAAAATGCCCAAAAATAATTGACCTGCTAAAGTTTTTGAAAAAGTGCTTTTTAATTCGCGAATATTTTAGAGAAAGATTCACACTCACCATACTAGGGACTAAATAAATCAGTCGTCAAATGGCGAGCAATTCAAAAACAAATTCTCATTTTTTCTTTGCTGTGTAATTAAATGACGTCCCACCACCCAAATATATTGTTGTCCACCACTGCGTATGATAAATATGTTACTAGAAGAATCATTGAAAACGATTTTATTGATTAATTTTCAGCAATTTATAGAACAATTCCACATTCAATATAACAGCCAATACTGGTACATATGTTGTTATGCCCTTGATATATTCACTTTGGAAGATTGTTTTTGAAAACAAAGTTTAGTGTTCGCCCTCCCTCATGCGAATATAAATGTCTTTAATCATTGACTCTTTTCATTCTAATTCACTCGCCACACATCATACAATCAAAATGGGATGTAGACTCTTTAATAATACCAACGCAGACATTGAGTGAGTGTAAGACTGACTAACTGACTGATTGGCTGACTGACTGGATGGCTGAATGAATGAATGATTGAGTGAGTGAGTGAGTGCATGGTGATTTATAATTCACCATTGAAATTCAATCTATGAACGCGAACAAAAGATGTTTGAATGTTGATTTGTAACCAGTTTGTACGTTTGTTGCATCAATGAATTGTTACATGTAACAACTAACTGTTTCAAACTTTATTTAGCTTAAGGTAAAAATATGGCAAAGAATACATAAAATAACTTGCATCAAACATTGATGTGATGAAAATATCTATGGTATGGCTTAAATTGTGATGGGTTGAGTTGGTTGGTTGGTTAGTTTTGCCTTCAATATGAATGTGTGTGTGTGTGTGGGTGTGTGGGTGGGTGTTAACTATAAACATCCATACTATTATTGTACATAAATAAAAAAAGAACTAAAAGTTAAATAAATGTATACTAGTTAGTTAGATTGATTGATAGTTTTTTTTTTTAACTTAAATGAACATTTTAAATACAAGTTTTTAAAATTTAACATTTACAATTTACCTACGAGTACCAATAATGTTTTGAAAATCTTTGAAAATCTCAACTTATGTCACATTTGTATGTAAATTTTAGATTCCTTTCGGAATTGCAACACATACAATTTATTATACCAATGCATAACTATATAAATGTCAGAAAAGACAATCATACCAACATATAAATACATTATATACATACATACACACATACATAAATAGATACATACATAATATACATACGTAGTTAGTGTGCACTGTACATTTAATGGATGTATGTTGTAAATATGTTTATAAACAACATTAGGGTTTATTTTATAATTTTTTTCGGGAATTCGCCAAAAATTAGGATTTGATGCAGCATCGAATAATGTTTGTATATTAAAAATCCATTGCATGAACGATCGGCAGAAACTCTATGGACACACTCAACAAAACCTTCTATTACCCGGTAATAAGGTTTGTAAAAAAAACAAATATTTTTATAAGGGCATTTCCATCAAGGTAACTCACTACCTAGTAGCATGTCGAACGACTCTCAAATGAAAAAAGAAGAGCTCGAAGAGAGTGGCAACTGCACATATCTCTACAACTCAAGCAAGGCATTCTACAGCTTATTTACAGCGGCTACATGAGCACCAGAAAACTGCTTGACTTAACAGATTTCTTGAAAACTTGAATCCAACATCAAGAAGTCATTTCTCTTTGTGGCGTGCTACAAAAAATCATAAAAGACCTGTGGCCTCCTTTGCGTAAACCAAACGGCGGTTGGGCTCAAAATGATACTGAAAAAAGGAGATCTGTCCGTAGAATAATTGAAGAAAGTGTTCGCGCTAAATAATCCACATTCTATATAAGAGTTGCCACATGTTGTACCCCAGCACAAGGCAGATAACCCCGCTTTATCGTTTGAGATTCGAGAGGTTGAAAAGCGGTTGTTGAACTTAACTTAAAAAAACGCAACTTGTTCTAAAACAGATATGGTGAAAATTTAAGCGAAATCGGATAACTCTAAGCTGTGTACATTTAGGGTTAATGTTTCGGAATTTTGGAACAAATAAAAAATTGTTTGGACACATCGTTTGTAGTAAATTGAGTATGCTAAACACAAAAATATGAAAACATTTTTAAAATCGCTCAAAAAATTTTTGAAATATCGTAATTTTTCTGTTAAATTTTGCTTCATTAAGGAAAAATCATAAAAACTGTTTACGGAACTGGATAAATATTTGTATATTCGCAAACAGCATATTAACGAGTACATGGTTGGTAACCGAAACGATGCGGTTATCGGTTATGGGTAATGCTATTTTAGTTTATTTCGGTATTTTAAGAGTAACGGTAGTCAGTTGAAAGGGTTTTGAATCAATAACGGCACTTTAGCTGTATTGCCTGTCAACTCTGTTTATAATCAATAGTACGAGGTAATTTTGGGTAAAGTCTGGTAAAATGAGAGTAAGCAAAAAATTCTCTCACAAAACCATAAAAATACTGCAAACGCACAAAACCACATTTCATACTCAAAAATAAACGTCAAATTTATTCATATTAAAAACCAGCTTAATTAATAAATATATTTCAAATGGCAAATATATATTTACATTTTCAAATGTATTTTTCATTATTAAGGAGAAAAAGTTGTTTATAGTAAACTTTTATTTAACTTTAATTTTTTTTTTCAAAAATGCAAAACGGTTAATTTATTAGCAGCAGCTGATGATTTGACAATTTTACCCAAACAAAAAGTACGGGTAAGTTCTGGTAAAAAGAGAAACACAATTACTCTCTCATGAACGCTCTCATTTACCCAATTTTTGTTACAAGAAACGCTTTCTGGTAAGATTGGGTTCCCGCGGTAACGTACGTCGAACACACCTAATGTGTCGCAAGACATAATTCAAATAATTTAAATTTATTTTATTTTTTTTTTTTTTCTAAATTCACATTTGTACCAAATTAATACTATGTAAGTTTTAGACTGAGTGGCATAATAGTTCGCTCTGGTGTTGTTAAAATTCAGAGAAATATTTCCCCATTTATTTCATTGACCCCCTACTAATATATGTATTTATATAAAATATACATACTTATTTGCATGTCTCTCTGTAATTTAAAATTGTAATTTAATTAAAACCGTTACCAAATTTGCATGCGGATTTACTATTATACGCTTAACATGATGTACAGTAAAACAATTCAATAAGGGACACTTACAACAGCGGATAACTAACCTCCTAACGGATAATTTTGCTGTGGCGATAAACCAAAACGAGGTTTTATACTAAAATTAACTTTCGATTGAGGAGCGTCTCTTGAACGAACGGTGATACTAAAATTAGATATTTTATGCTATTAATTTTGAGTATTTTTTTCTTATTTAAGTATTTTCTGCAAAATTTAATAAAAAAAATATATTTTTTTTAAGTAGTCAAACCCAAAGTTACGTGTTAAGATTGTTTTCTGATTATTTCTCGATACAGCATTTTCAAATAAAATATCATTTCAGAGAAAAATTAAAGATGACTTTAACGTGTCAAACCTTATTGATCAGTTTGATTTAAAAGTTTAAGGATTTCGGGGCAAAAGAGCTTTTGCAGTTTTGATTCAATTTCCCCTTATAGCGGAGAAAAAATCCGTGGCTGTTCGTTCTTGAAAGGTTTGACTGTACATAAATATTATATACCAGCGGTGGGCAAATGCCGCTCTTTGGCGATTTTAGTATGGCCAACGAAGAAATTTGAAATTCCTATAAATTTATTTTTTTGTCTATGCTTAAATTCATTTGCTAAAAATTTTATATTCAAATTTATTCTTTACGAAATAAGGTCAACGGAAAGTTACAATAATTATTATAGTGTTCATAAATGTATGTGAACAATTCACTGTTTTAGTTCATTAACAGCATTTTTCAAAAAAATGCAAATATTTTCAAAACTAGTTGTCAATTTTTGTCAGATTTTTAACAAAATTATCTTGCACAGATACATATGAACTACTCTTTCCGAGACTTAATTAGCTTTCGAGATATTTTTAGTGTCAAAACATTATGATTTTTTTAAGTGCCTCTGTCTCGCAGTTATGTAACCCGCCAAAATCTTAAAGTGCATTAACACTTTTCCAAACGAATACTAACTTATAGCGAAACATGAGGTAATTTATTTTGACTATTTAAATAATTTTTATTATTCCCAGATCAAATTTAATGTTTGTTTGATCATGATAATATACATCCACTCACTCACTTACTCACCCACTCACTCACCTACTCACTCACTCACTCACTCACCTACTCACTCAGTACTCCCTTTAAATGGCCTGGCAAAACCTCTGGAGCTAAGAAGCTGAAATTTGGTATAAAGGTCAATGGTAAGACGGAATTTTTGGAGTGGTTTATATGAGGAGTGGCAAA
This sequence comes from Eustalomyia histrio, assembly GCA_949748255.1. Taxonomy (NCBI): domain Eukaryota; kingdom Metazoa; phylum Arthropoda; class Insecta; order Diptera; family Anthomyiidae; genus Eustalomyia; species Eustalomyia histrio. Next base: position 491,045 of record OX456527.1, on the reverse strand, counting down.
ATGGAGGACGACCCAATTAAAAGTAATTCATTTTATCATTGATCAACAAATATTTTGTTCAGTCTATTAAATTGCGCAGCGTGGTCTTTTGCAAAAGCAGTACGTCAATTATATTCAGCCACACGAAGCAGCTTTTAGAATACGTGTGCCAACGTCGCACAAGCATCATTTTGTAGCCTTTGCACGCATGTATAGGAATTGGAAATATGTCCAACGAAATGTAAGCTAAACCCACTCCACCAACCACTTATGCAATTGATATGGAATTATGAAAACTGGCTAATTGTATTTTGTTTTGCATATGGAGCGGCCCTTTAAAAAGATTAGATATAGTCAGATCTGCTTAAATCGAATTAAATATGATGGAATACAATTACATCTGGTGCCAGAACTGATCATATATGAAAAGATATGATATATGTGATACAAGATATAGTGCCAGGTATAGGACAAGATATAGTGCCAGAGCTGTTCATATCTAAAGGGATCTGTAAAATTTGTTAATTTTTGTGGCCGGATATAAGCAGATTTGGTCATATGGAATCATGTCTTGTGACAGATATATTCATATATAATAACAGATTTAGTACCAGATCGTATCCAAAATAAAAATGTATATAAAATGAAAGGCATTTTTTAATTTGTCCCCAATTTTGAGATATAATTGGATCCAATGAGATCTGTTCAGACATGATCATTTCTTACACGGGAAACAACAATATGGCCCTCTGCAAAACAAATGCATGCCCATCCCTGTTTCATACTACCAGCATGCATATCAATTCTGGCCTACTACGATTCATTCACCCACTTTCGTTCGTTATCTCCATATACATACAACCCATACAACGATAATGGAAGGACATGCCATAACTTGAGATGCAATAGAATCTTGTGCTCAGTTAATAAGATTTTGGCGGTAATTTGCAGATGCTCATACCCATAACTGCATGGATTTTAACCAAACAGGCAGGTGTATCCTTGTGATTTGTTGTTTTCGCTATGCCGGAGAAGAATATTTAAGACAACAAACACCTTCATTTATAAATACACACAAATACATTTGTACATATGTACGAGGATGTATCTGTTTTAGACAATTTGTTACTTATACTATAGAATATAAGGGATTCGTTTGTGGTCAAAAAGGATTTTAGGGGACTAAAAACGAATTTGGAAATTATGTATGACTTCATTTCAAAAACGTAATTTTACAAATCAAATGTAAATGTTGTTATTAAATCATTTGACTGTAAAGCATGAATATGAATTATGTTTATGGCAAAATAGTTCGAAAGTACATACAGTGAAACCTTTTAATAATCCCATATTAAAAGAGGTAGTCAGTCAACATGCACAACTGCATAAAATTTTGCATATTGAATAAAAGTTGTGGAAATTTAAAATGTTTATATTTTTAACCTATTCATGCTCGCTGTTACATAACATATCCCAGCAAAACCATGTTATCAACTACTTACCAGCCTATTTACTCGTCTAATTACTTTTGTTCGCGATACCCAAAAAGTAATTGTACTCATTATTTTTTGGATGTTCGTAAACGAGAGGGTAACGACGACCCATTACTTTGTGTTTTTTGTATGTGAGAAGGTAATGACCACTCATTACTTTTTGGCTCATTGCGAACAAAAGTAATTAAGCGAGTAAATACTGTAGTTGATACCATGGTTTTGCTGGGATACGTAATGGGTAAAATTCAAGGGTGGTTACCGAGCTCAAAATCATGAAAGTTAAATTTTGTTTGACTGCATTATGTAATTTAAGTTATATTTTTATTAACATTCCTTGAGTTAGTTTTACACTTCGTGTTTCCAAAATGTACCTACTAAAATTTTAGAAATTGTTTTTTTTTTTATTTTATTTAAAATTAAATAAATATCATACAGGAAAATATAAATATTTGTGATATTTGCATGTATTTATAAATAGAGATTTATTACACCGCTAATTCGATGCACAACATTCATTACACAGAGAGAAAAATATAGTTGAACATGATCCTAATAGCTTTCTTCCACTGAGCTACATCTTACATCTTTGCAAAGATGTTAACATCTTCCCATAAGAATTATACAGGCTAAAAATTGTAAATCTTTCTACATCTACAAAAGATGATCCTTTCTCATTTTGTTCCATCTTACATATTTCGTTATTTTAAGTGTCATCACTAAAAAAATTACAAAAAACATCGATTTTCTTTGTGCCATCACTGGCAAACTGACATTGCAGAAAATAAACAGAAAAAAAATTATTCAAGAAAGGAAAATAAGCGGCAGATGTAAGAATTTCATACTTACATATGTCTACCAAAAATTCTTCTTTAAGAATGGCCTTTAATATTTCAATGTACTGCATTCAAATTCGGGTTTGTTCTTGCAAAGCAACAACTACTCCAATGATTAATGCTTCCTCTAAATCCTTTTTTTATTTTTAACAAAAATTATGCGTCTTTTTCTTTAATTTCTTTGACAGCTGAATAAATAACAGATGAAAGATGTTGCCAATGTAAACACATGTTTCACCTTTTCAACATCTTCCATACGTTTCACAAAGATGCTGTTCAGTCTAAAAAGCCTATAATAATCATAAATAGGATTCATCATGTGTTGATAAAATGATAATCCATATTACTAAGTCAAATGAATCTCCTGGGCATAATCGGATACCGGACACCCCTATGTAAAAATCATTGGTTCCCATTCAAATTTTCAAAATAACTGCTGCTTTTATTTTTGCTGGGAATGTATAGCATTTTTTAATTCATTTATTAGCATATTTTTCTTTAAATTATATACAATATGAATATATGTATCTGCTGCTTAATAATGCTTGTCAAAGTTGACTGAATATATTTTTAAAATTCTTTATTTATTTGTTTCTGTAATTATATTTTTATGTATTTTATATGGCTGAATTATATTGAAAATAAAGAAGAAATCCTACTACTACCCCATATTACCACATGATATTATGATAAAATAATGGTAATTTTATTATCATAATAAAATTATCAAAATGATTTATCCGCCCATATTTTCATTTGTTCGTTTAAAATAGGATTTTGGATTTCCCTTCAAGGTCTTTAAAATTTCCTTGATCATATATACATTTTAGACAAATTACCCAGCAAAACCACACATTACCAAATAATGGGTAATGTGTGGTAATGTATAGCCATAGGCGCCGATGGATTACTTTACACCTTACTTCATTGATGAATTTTACTGGCGATGAGCCTCAAAGTAATGTATATACCCATTACTTTAGATGTGATAATTTAAGGGGTTACTTATATGGTTACGAGAATGCAAAAAGTAATGTATGTAAAAATAGATTTTCAAAAATATTTCAATTATTACTTTACATTTATAAATCATATATTACGTAATCAATAATGAGTAACTTATTACTTTATGCTTGCAAATAATGAAAAATGTAACGAGCTATCATTACAAGGTAACACATGAGAATATCGCACCCATTACCAAAGTTTTGCTGGGTAGCCAAAACTTTAAAACACAGAAAAATAATAAATTTTTAAAACTTTTATAAACTAAAAAATATTAAAGAAATACACAGTTAAAATGTTTTTTTTCCTCTTAATTGAAAGAAGTTTAATAACTAATTATTCCAATAAGAAAAAAATCATTTGATGGCGCCGGCGTGATCCCTTACAGAATATTGAATATTTTTGCTTCTAACTAATCATCGCTACACCCAGAAAAAAGTTTTTTCAATTTTCCTTCAATGTAATAATTTCATAAATATTTATTAAAACATTTCATAAATAACACATATATTAATGACCATAAACCTGACGCTAAGGCCGTCATTCCTGGTTAATGGCTGGTTTTTAAGTTAAGAAAGATAACCGTAAAACATGTCCTGTGAGTCCTGAAATAAAAATAATAACTCATTTTACAAGTAGACTTTGAACTACCTTTCTTAAAAAAGTTTTCATAATAATTATAAAATATTTTTTTTATGTTTATGATATATTTCATAAATACTATGAAACGTTACATTGAAGGAACATCTATAAAACATTTCAGAGATATGACGAAGCTTTTTCTTTGTGTGTATATTTAATAATTTTTCTTAACAAAAATAACATTTTATCTTTCATAATGTAAATGAATTTTGTGCTCCGCCATTTAAATAAAATGTTATTTTAGAACAATTTTTAACCTTTCTTATTTTTAAGGTTATTTTCTTAATAAAGACATTGTTGTTGTGCATTCGAAATTCAGTTTTACTGTCAAGTTTTCTAATGCAGATGATAAAGGTTTCCAATTCGACTTCAAATTGAAATCCAGTGAATATTTGAACAAAGCCCTGCGGGAAAAAAGGGGTCAGTTGGGAATTGGGACCTGTCCCGTGATAGGTGAAAATAGGACCGATTCCGAAAATACATATCACGAAATGGGTGAAAAGAGGACCGGTTCTAAAAGTACCTACCACGTGAACGGTTTAAAATTCTGTATCACGTGACGGGTCTGAAAGTACCAGTCCTGTGGAAGGTAAAAACAGAATCGGTTTCTAAAGTACATACCCATCACCAGATCGGCATAAAAAGTCTCTACCACGTATTGGGTCTGATAGTACAAGTCACGTGATTGGTAAAAAAACAGTACCGGTTCTCAAAAAACTTACCAATCACGAGATAAGTTTGAAAATAAGAGTCCTGTTTTATGTTTTTTTAGACCAGTCCTGTGACATGTCACAGAGGGCAATTGACCCCCTCGTAGGACAAGCCCATGTTAAAGTGACCGGTCCTTTTCATATAAAAAAACTGGTGCCATGACCGGTCCCTATCACAATGAACCCTGTCACATGACGTACCCTGGGATAGGTCCTTTTCCCGCAGGGCTGTAAATTTGATATTATTTTAAAGACGCCATCATTTATTGAATGTTAAAATCAACGATGACACAGAAAACAAAACGTTTTTATTGTCTTCTATTCATTTTCATGTAGTGCGCATTCAATGAAATTTTAATTAACATAAAACAATGAATATATGTATGTATGTGTACATGTTATACATACATATGTATGTAATACTAAGGTGTCCCTTATATTGCGAATTGCCGAATTTAAATTCGTTTCAAATGAACGAATAAAAATTTCAAGGTGGAGACTCATTTGGTTCCTGAGTTATGAAGGAAAACGTGGTCGTAAACAAATTTTCGTCGACGAGTTCATATGCAAAAGCTTACACACAACAACAATATGTATACTAAATATTGTACACACATACACACTCATACAGAGGCCTTAAATTTTAACATATATTTTTTCAGAATTTTAAAAAATTGGATTTTGAGATATGGGTCTTTGAAGGTTAAACTTAAAAAAATTACCTTTAACCTTTTAATACAAAAAAACTTTTGGGATGCCATTTTGAAGGTTATCTTTTCACCTTTAAAATGGTACGACGTTTTTGCCAATTTTCATGACGTCATAGTTCGAAAACCGAAAGGGTTTTGGGTCGAAAAGTTGGGGGATAAAGGTTAAACACTACTCATTTACAATATTTGTGGCGAATTTCATTAAAATCGGAGATGACAAATCCGAATGCTGTGCGGTTTGACATGGAATAACAATCCATTTAAGAATTTATCAGGTTCGAGTTCATAATAAATTTTTTTTTTTTAGAGAGGGGAGCTTTCTTTGGAAATGGGACATGGTGGTGAAAGATGAAGTGGCAAACATGGCAACACCGTAATTGCGCGAGATGATAATTCTTAGAACAATTGTTGTCCGCCATCTGATGAAGAGTTGGCGGAATTGTTGTAGCTAAGGAATAGTAAAAACTAACACCCCCTCTGCACAGTGTGCACTGCAAACTGAGCGACCAAATCAGCGTCTGCCTCCTTATGAATCACTCAATCCACAAACAATTCATGGTTTGAACAAAATTACCCTTGAAAACAATCTTTGATTCTCAAAGCACAAATCTCGAACCTGATAAATTCTAAAATATATGACTAAAATATAGAGATCGAAGTAATATATCAAAATTTACGAATTTTAACAACTCGTATATCCCAAAAAACGTAATTATAGCACGGTCGCATCTTACGGATTCCTCTAAGGCAGACCTTGAAAGCAATATACCTAATTCACAGTTTTACTTCCTATTGGTTTTCTTTACTCAGAAGTAATTTACGCAGAGACACAAACAGTTTTTTTTTAATTTGCTGAATGTAGACAAAAATTCGATTTTTAGGAAAAACCAAGATATTCAAATTTTAAAAAATTATGTGATCTAACAAACCAAAATTTAGTAGAACAAATATATATCAATATAGGGTACATGTTCTAATTCCCCCCCTTCAAATTCATACATTTGAAAGCATAGGTAAGAAAACTGAGGGCTGCAGTTTTAAGGACACCTTAATGTGGTTGAGGTTGTCTATACATTTACTTTTATGTACGATACATAAGATTTGAATGCATGTGTAGCAACGAACAATTGAACTTTTGTGGTACAAATAAAACCACAAAAGTACCATGGAACCCAATCACTCATATCACACAATTTCAACATTTCCCAATTTGTATGTTAAAAACTAATTTAACTTGTTGATATTTTAGGTCTGAGGTATTAGCCTTTAATAAAACAAATTTTAAAGAACAAAGATGCACTCAACAAAAATATTAAACTAGAATTTAGAAAAATTAACTTATTTAGAGGAAAAATTGAAATGAAAACGGCGCCAGACACTTTTTACCAATATTTAATAAAAGTTTCCTTGAAATTAAGAAACAAATTTTACTTAAAATTTTATAGAAAAATTTTACTACTGAGAAGTAAATTTTTATTAGAAAACAGTAAAATTCCCACCTAATTAGTTCATACATCATCTAAAATTGTACTGTTAGTTAGGAAATGTTTCCTTGGTTTTAAGAAAAATTTTATTTTATTTAAGTTCATTAGATAATTTTTTTTTTTACTAAAAACTAGGACTTAACTGCCTAAAAATAAGAAAATATTTTCTAACAACAAGTTAAATAGCACTTCTTTCAAGTGAAAATTATCCTTGTCCTGCTTCTATGGTAAAGGTAATTTATTTTTGCATATATTTTAAAGTACTTTACACTCATTGAGTAAGTATTTTCCCACTTTCGGAGGACTCGCGCTTTGTGAGAACACTGCTCTTAACAAGCTGTTTGCTATACAATTTTGTCTTAAAACTAAATTTAATTATACTAAGTTCATCTATTTAAAATATAAATTAAATTTCATTAGCAAAAAGGTAAAGAAAAAATGTACTGCAGGATATCCTGAAACGTAATAAATTGTGACAAAGTCAGATTCTCTTCGTAGTTAATTAACGGTTCTGCTTGAGAGAACTACAAAAAGAGACACCCTACGTGACACACGGCATCTATGGCTAAAGAACACTGGGGGTCCTTTGTCTCTTTAAATAAACTAATTTAAGAAAATTGTTGCAAAAATACAAAATATCACAGTTACATTTCTTGTCATTATTGGAAAATGGAAAAGTCAAAAGTTTATTATATGGGATTTTTAGCTTGAACTTTTTTTGATATATATAAAGTTTAATAAGCGCTACTTCAATTATAAGAAAGCCATTATGCCGTAATGCATAAAATGTGCCTGCGATATTTTGTATTGCAGTCAACAAACAAATTTATTAAATAAAAGCGCAAATTCGAAATTTTTAACCCTTTGCTAAAAAACTTTAAAATATATTTTAAGCTACTTAAAGTTCAATATTTAAGACTGTCAGAATTAGAGATGGGCACGTGAGAGATTTTTGACTCACGCTCACGCACGATCACGAACCAAAAATTACAATCATGCACGATAGTTTTTTTAAATGGTTACTTTAATTTCTTTTATTTAATAATATTTTTTCTTGAAAACTAACTGGTTAGTTTTTAATTGATTGTTTTCTTGGAATAGGATATTAAAAATAATTTAAACGTTTTCAAACAAAAAAAATCCTATACCAAATTTTATTATTTTTTAAAAATTAGAAAACTTTTACTTGAAAAAAAGAATACTTTATTAGAACTTTTAAAATTTATCTATTATTACATGAAAATTTTCCTTAGAAATAGTTCACCAATTTCTAAAATTATGTAAATTTTTATTATTACATAGGAACAAATTTATTACTTTTTGTTTTTAAGTGTCTGAACTAATTTTTAGAAAACAATTCTTCAAAATTAGAAAGTGGTATACTTAAAAACTGAATTTGGAAATGGCTTTCTAAAATTTAGCTAATTTTACTACTCGCGAACAAAAAATGAACACACATTAAGTTCAAGTACTTTCTCATTTTAAGTTAGACACATTTTTTGAACTAAATGGGAGTAAATTATATACTAATTTTTTTTTTTGAACTAAACTTAATTTTATTACATTTGATTATGCAATTTTCTTAAAACTAAGATGTTTTTTCTTAAAATTAATAAATTTTTATTTAATTGACTTGTTTCTTTCCTAAAATCAAGAAATATTACTTAGGAAAAATATAAACTATTTCGTTTTTCCTCAAACTTAGGAATTTTCAATCTTTTTAAGAAAATTTTACTTAAATTAAGGATAATTTATAAACTATTTTGAAGGAAATTTTTGATTACATTTTAGTTCATCTTTTTTTTTTTTTTTTAATGTGACTTAATGTAGAAAAGCCCTAACTCGATTTTTGATTTCTTTAGCGAAAGGAAAGCAAAATTTAAGAAAAGTATTCGGTTCAACGAAGAAGGCCTTTAACATATTACCAAAAATTTTCCTTAGAATTTAAGTCCCATTTTCAAACATTTAATTAGTGAGTTTAACTTGTTTGAATTTAACTTTTAGTTAAATTAAAACTGGTCTTTCATTATAACTGGCCCAAGTCACATAGATAAGTAGGAATTTTAAGATTCCAAACAACACAATTGAAATTCCCATTTGTCATCTCTGATTTGTACTCAATAGATTTCTCGTAGTAACATTTTCCATTGTTGAAAGTGTCAAGTACAATTTGATACTTAACAAAATTAATCTTGTTGTTTTGGAAATTGATGCTGCAAATATATATATTTTTTTAAATAATATATAGCACTCAGTATTGTTCTTTGGTTGCTCATATTGTTGTAAAAAATTAAAAAAACAAAAAAAAAAGTCGACAAAAATATTTGCTGTTGCATTTTGTTGCTATTTGTGTTTATTTAAGTTTGTTTTTTTTTTTTTTGTTTGTTCTCGTTTCTTTTTGTTCAAGTTACAGTTGCATGACTGTGATGGCTCAATAGCTTTTTATTTATGTCTGTGATTCTGTGATTGTTATCTCTGGTTTTAGCATTTAATACTCAAACTAAGAAATAAAAATCACTTGGAAAACCATGATGCTCCGACAAAGTCAATTGTGTGCATTGTGTGCAAACATGCTAACAATTAATCATGGAATAATGCAACAAACCTTTAAGAATGAGTGAATTGGAGGAAAAACACGAGTAGGAGGATGAATGAATGGATGGATGGATGGATCCTTGGGTGATTGTGTCTATTTTTATTTGCATTAGTAAAATTGCTTGTTTACTTAATGCATACTATTAACTTTGTATACCCCCCCCCCCCCCACAGCACTACGTGCGGACAGTATAATGGGTTTGTGATATTGTTTGTAAAGATCAAAAATAATGGTCCAACTTTATATTGCGCGGATTTAGCGATGTCTGTATATCTGTCCATCCGACCGCCTGTCTGTTATTGTTAAGCCTGTAAGAGCAAGCTGCAGACTGTAAATTTAAAGATATCTTTGAACTTATCGTGGTCCAAGGCCGAATTCTATTGAAATTAGAATCGATCCATATTCAGGCCTGCATAGAGTGAACAAATTCATGGTGACATGGCACACGAAATATTTGGTTGTCCCAATCAATATATATTGTTGGGTTAATTGAAATAAATACTATGCTTCTACCAACATTCTATTGTAATGACACCATTTCTGTAGCCACAAATAAATATATCGGTGGCTATAATTGAACCGTGCAATTGGCAAACAATTTGGTTGTCATAATTAATCTGCTTTCTTTGCGTACCTCCCATGGCAAAAACAACCCCCATTTTTCCGGTATTTGTTAAAACTAAATTTTCCGGCAATTTCAATTAGATTTTTCACAATATGTTTTTATTGAACCGTTAAAATTTCCGCCGATATAAAAGGAAAAATCGTACTGTGGAATAGAGTATCTTATTGTTGGCCTGAACCGATTGTATTTTTTTTTCGTGTCACTCGTTCAAATACAAATATTTGCAGAATTTTTCCATGTAAAAATATTTGTGATAAATTTAAATGGCAAACAAACAAACACAAGAGGAATAGTTTTGGACAATTTCATTTAAGAAATTTCAAAAAAATGCATTCGAAAATCATCATATTTTCATTAAAATTATCATGTGGCATGATAATGGGTCATCATCAAACATTTTCTTTTCTGTCGCTATAAAATATAATTTCAAAACTCATTTCCATCATCATAATTGCCATCTGAAGTATAAAAGATGAGCGTGTTTTTATTGTTGTTGTCATTTGCTAAAGAAATCGCTGTATCAAAAATATCGCGTAGTTTAAGAGCAGACAACTCTGAAAAACAAACTAAACAATATTGTTTGTCTTGTAAGTACTTGTAAATTGAGAAACTTTGAGTAGATTTTCCTGTCTGTTTTATGAAAGATTGTTGTATTTGTTCTGCTGTATGTTTTGACACACATACACACACACACACACTTTGTCCAACTAATTATGGTTTTGTTATAATCTGAACGTTGTAGAGTCCTGCCACAGATTGGTGGAAAGATATTTAAACTAAAAGACAGCCAGTCTTGTGTCTTTAACTACAGCTATCCCTTGAATAACGCAGCTTCATTCTGAAGCACGACAATAAAGGTTGAAAATCTACAGTCTTTCAAAACTCGTATGACGAAATCAACAATTCCGTGTTCTTGTGAAGCTTATTAACTGCGTTATATGAGGAAAGGGTGTAGCTGTATATGTATAACAAATTGGTTAGCGATGGTGCCCTTAAAATAGTTAGTAAATTAATACAACAGAAAATAACATTTAAAAGAAATTATATTTCATTCAAAACCCAGTCTGCCTGCTTTTTATTTAATTCAAATGGTTTTTGTTGTTTAAAAATAAATGTTTAAATTTTACCTACCGATTCGGTAAAAATAAATTATTTATTTATTTATTTATTTGAAATTATTTCGGTTTATTATTGCATTTTGTTTTAGTATTTTAATCTGCAAAATATAAACTCACATACTCCACAAACACATGTTGAGTTATTTGTAATAACTGTAATGGAAACAAATATACCATAAATTTCCGTTTTATTAAATTTCAACAAAATAAACGAAACTGAAGAAAAAAACGGTAAATGACAGTAAATCATTTTGAACAAATGCATAAAAAAGTAAAAATAAATATTTCTTTGAAAAATAAATACATGTTCATTTATTTTTAACTGAACTGAAAACTTTTTTGTTCAACTACAAACAGTAAACTACATAACATTCTGAGTGTACATAACTATAATGACAGAAAAAAAAACAAAGTGGACCAATGAGAAGGTCGAAACTTCAGTTTCTGATCTCATATAAAGCAAATGATTTTTCATATTTGTTCTCAATGTATAGTCAGCATTAGGTAAAAGATCACACAACATAAAAATTGATCTGTTAAAAAACGACAATGAATTTCAAACCAGCCATGACTCTCTATGAGTGTTGAAAGGATCTGCTTCTCGCAATTGAATTAGAAAGCTAATTCTTGTATACCCAACACCACACTGCACTAAGTGAAACAGCTTAATCAGATTTAGGGAGTTCTTCATGGATTTTCCCCCAATGTGAGATAACACTTTATAAATATAATGAAGCTGCTACATTAAAATGCACATTAATGACATGAATATATGAAATCTTTCTTAAATGTGTTGAATTTTTTTTTAACATTAAGTAAGATTTTTGAAATATTATAAAGAAGTTTCATCACATTTATGATGAAATTATTGTTTTTTTTTTTAATTATTTAAAATAAATAAAAATGTTTCAAAACTGCAATCAATTATTTGTAAGAGTTTTATAATTATTTTTTTTTTTGTCATAAATTTTTATAAAAACTTTATGCTAAACAGTTTATGAAACAATTTCGTCAATATTATGAAAAATGTTTCCCCGAAATTTAAACATTTATTTTATAATCAGTTTGGACATCGTACGTATGATCAATATCGTATTTATCATACGTACTGTGGTACTAATTGATAAAAGAAAAAATATTTGAATTTTAATTATACAAATATTTTCCTCAAAAGGAACTTTGCTAATCGATAGAAAAACATTTAATATATTCAAACTACATTAAACCAAGCCTACTTGCCCACTTTTTGGAAACATTTAAAATGTTGTTCTAAAAAATTCTGCAAATTTGACGTTGCTACGATGTATGTTTTCTTGTAACGGGAAACAAAATGTGCTTTTTATTAAACATGTTAGCTGCCAAGGGAGTTGCTTCAGTAGAATATTATATTTAAAACAAACCGCAGTGTAGAATCCTTCCCTTCTATGACGCAATTCTATGGTAAATTCAAAAAGGCCAAATAAAAAGACCCCACAACGTTTCCTGGACAAAACAAATGTAGAAGTTTGATACACCTTTTTTTCTTTATTAATGTATCCTTCGTTGTCACCAATTGATATTTCATTTCATAACCATCAAATTAACAAATCTATTCCACTAATAGCTTAACAAATTTACTAATAAATTTAACATTCTTTTCAACACACAAGAATTTGTTCAACCCCCAACAACCCCACTTTGGTACGAGAGTGAGTATCAAGGCATCTTCAAACCAATATCTACAACAGCAATCCATTTATGTTTTATGTATTGGCTGCTGCTGATGCTGCTGTTGTTTGCTTAACCACATTCAAAAAGTTCTCAATGGTTCAACTATAAATTTTAACCAAAGTATTGACACTTAAGGTTACTTTTACAGCAACTAACTGAACGAACGAACAACTTTACAACCATAACCATCCGACCAACCAACCAACCAACCGACTAACCTATAATACATAATTCAAGTTGCCACTCTATATATGTACCTATACATGTATATACATACATATAAATATGTCTGTATGTATGTATGAATGTTTGTATATTTGTTTGGATGTACTCGAAATCTATTCAAACCAAAGAAGCATGGGAACAACAAAGTGTTCTTTTTACATCAATACATCCAAACAAACATGGATATTAACTACCACTGCTGCCATTTCGCACACACACATACATACACACCCACACACACAAACAAACATTCACACATTCAAAATGACAAGCATGTATTTGTATAAAAGATTGAAGGTATTTTCAATGTAAAAACAACCTTCAAACAACTGCACAAAAGTAATAATGATTGTTCATCTAAACTTTTCCTATTTTTATTTCATTCTTGAAATATCCAAAAGAAAATATTCTGCAAAAAAAAAAAAAAATAAAAAAAAAAAAAAATTTTACTAAAGGCATAAAACAACAAAGTACGTATTTTCCTCTAGAACTTACATATGTTTGTTGTTATTGTTATTGCTGACGGGTATTATAAATAAAATAACAATATTACGAGTACCTTTACACACACATACACACACACACATGCAACACACAGACACTGCATATAATATAGTGTTAGGATATAAAAAAACTTACCTTTACCAACTCTGTTGATAAAATGAGAAATTTTATTGATTATTAACAAATCAAATTGTACAACAAACAGGATTTCAAATAAAAAGTTATCTTTCAAAAATTAAAAAACATTTAAATTCAGAAAAGTCAACAACGTAATTCCTTTTAACAAGCTGTTCTTTTATTGACAAGAACATGTTTATTAAAATGATTTTTGTTAGAAAACATACCACAGCGCGATAAGAGAATGCGCCAAATAAGTGCGCATGTTTAAAATTCTCTTAGGCAGGAAAATTAACTCTTTTAATTACGGGATTTTGCTTAATTTTTTTGGTTTTTGACTCTCTTAAACAAAGAGAGTCGATGAGCAAAAGTTGACTCTCCTAAATGTTAGTTTTTCACCACACTAAAGTAATTAGGCATCCTTTTCTCAAGTTGCAAAAATATAAGAGTTTTAAAATTACCAACACTTTTTCTATTTTTAGAAGTTTCCCAGCAAAACTTATTATTACCAGGTAATGGAAAATGGAATAAGAAAAAAAATCCAAGTTCTTATATTTTGGTCAAATAACTCATTATTAATTTTAGTCATAACCTTTATGATTATGACCTGGCGGTGGATACTGTAGCACAAAATTTTTGTTAAAATAAAAAACAAGAAGAAGAACTCAACTTTATGTAGTTTACTGTTTGTAGGTTAATAGAAGAGTTATCAGTTCAGTTAAAAATAAAGAAACATACCTTTTTTAAAAAGAAATATTTATTTTAACTTTTTTAAAATGATTTACTGACATTTACGGATTTTTTCAGTTTCTTTTATTTTTTTTTTTTCATTTCTTTAAAATTTAATAAAAATGTACCCACAAAATGGAAATTTGTGGTTTACAGTTATTTACAAATTTAAATTTTGTTTGCTGTCTGTTTCAAAATTCGGTAAATAGATTAACAGATTTCTCGTTTAATCGCCTCTATTTTGGTTAACGTCGAAACAAATAAATTAAAACTCAAATAATTATTCGGCCCGATTAATTTAATATAGATTTTTTCCGTAAATTTTTCTTAAAACATCCTAATTTTGTAAATTTTGGCAACAAATTAAAATGAAAATCTGGGGAAAAAACACCATCTAAAATACAATGAAATTCTTTTAAAATCGAGTGAAAGAGATTCTTAAGGAGTACATAACTTTTTGAAGCAACATAAAACAAGTGCTGTATATGCTTTAGGATAGACAATTTTTTATTTTTGTTTAAATTACTTTAAAAATTATAATTCATATAAATTAAATTTGTATGTCTTTCTCCA
Organism: Eustalomyia histrio; assembly: GCA_949748255.1. Classification (NCBI taxonomy): domain Eukaryota; kingdom Metazoa; phylum Arthropoda; class Insecta; order Diptera; family Anthomyiidae; genus Eustalomyia; species Eustalomyia histrio. Next base: position 475,992 of record OX456527.1, on the reverse strand, counting down.
AAAGGTTGCATGTATTTCAAAACAATGTTATACGAGTATAATTGAATGTCATATAATTGATTTCAATATTTAAAACTATCCATCATGCAGTTTGTGACTTTTAATAAGGTACTCGTACAACACAGAATCATATCTTTATTGGATGTAGGCTATACTACAAATTAATTCGAAAAATAAAGGATCCTGCTGTATTTATTTAGATTCATCCTGGATTTACTATGATGAAGTAGAACAGGTTACCTTTGAATTTATTTTAGAACAGGATGACAATTTATTATGGAGCATTTAACGCACCAACAACGTGTTGAAGTTATTAAAGCATAACAAAATATAAAAACCCTTAGTTTTGGCGAAAAATCATTATAAGCGACGAGGAACATTTTGACTTGACTGGCTTTTTTAATAAACAGTATAACAGCTATCGGGGATTTTTCATTGGCATTTCACAAACTATTTACAATTAATCAAAAAAGGTATTTGTTTACAAAAAAAAGGGGATGTTTAAATTGCTTTACATACGCTGCTTTTTTAAGTGGATCCCTGGGGATCTTCCCGGACCTGGCCTATTTTTGTTATCGCAGTATATTAACACTAGGAGAGCAAAAATTTCGCCTGTTTTGAGCTATCTCGATTATTTTTCAAAGTATTCGCCATTTTGTAAAATAACAGGTATCCTGAAAACTAAGCGAGTCGTGGCAAAACGTACAAAATTTTGCTCCAAAAAATTATATTATTTTAAGTATTTGTTTTTAATTGATTAATTATTAATTGCAATGGAATTTAAAAGAAGACATTAACATTAGTCAATAAAATTAAACAATTAAAATCATTAAAAAATACACTGTACTACCGCGATTTTTTAAGAGAAGCAACACTCAGCAAATTCTTCCTACTTATTACTCGTAATGTGTTGCTTTCTTTGGAATGGCGATAGGGGATATATGAAAATTGGTGAAAGATGAAAGACTTCAAATATGGCAACACTGTAATTGCGCAAGATGATCAATCATAGAACAGTTGTTGCTCGCCTTCTAATAGGGAGTTGGCAAAAATTGTTGAAGCTTTTTAGTTAATACACTCACCAAAAAAAATCTGTAATGGCAACTGATAATTTAGCTGTTATTACGGGAAATTTTGCTAATTTGAGCCCAGCGGTATTTTTTGCTAATCTTAGCAACACATGTCTGCTGTCGTGTAGTACAATGAAATTAGTAGAAAAATTAGTAGCCGCTACTAAATTTTAGTAGACTTTTTGTAAAGTGGAATTTTTTTTTACTTTTAAGGTTAAATTTTAATTGTTTTTAGGGCGGATTTTTAGAACCAGAAAACCTTTTTAGTGCCATTTTAAGTGGATGTCCTCTTTTTAGACATGTGTCTATATCTTCACTTCCGATTTCTTTTCTTTAATCTACATATGTAACATTTTAAGGCAATTTAAGTTTGTAGGTGTAAGTTTAATTTAGAAATAACATTTCCTTCAATATCCACTTTTTTAAAATTAGTAATATTTTTTGCTAACTTTAGCAAATCGGTTTTCAAAAATTTGTAAAATGATTTCTGAAATTAGCAACAAAAATTTGTAAATATTCTGTAAAAATTCTGTAATTTGTAAAATGTAAATAGTAAAAAGATTTTTTACTAAAAATCAGTACAAAAATAGTAGAGTGCGATTGAAAACCGTTTACAAAATGGTTATACTAACTTTTCTGAGTGTAGAACTGATTTGTTATTTTACTTCGGTGGAGTTAATGGCTATTAAAACACTGTAGAAGGACGTTGCGATATGTATGAGGAATAGAAAAATCACACATATTATATTTTTCTAAATTGATGTTGCCGTCGCAAGGAATCGAACCCGCAACCCTCTGTGTAACAGTCCAATGCGCTAACCATTACACCACAACGCTTCCATGTAAGAGGTTCTAAAACTGATTTTCGGTAGTCGAAATATAAGGTTTCACTGTCCAAGAACTAGTTTGGAAGAAACTCCATACACTCAGAAAAAAAGTTAGTAGAACAATTTGTAAACGGTTTTCAATCCCACTTTAATATTTTTGTACTGATTTTTAGTACAAAAATTATTATTTAGCAAATCTTTTTGCTATTTACATTTTACAAATTACAGAGTATTTACAGAATATTTATAAATTGTTGTTGCTAATTTCAGAAATCATTTTACAAATTTTTGAAAACCGATTTGCTGAAATTAGAAAAAAATACTAATTTTAAAAAAGTGGAAGTGTTATTTCTTAATTAAAACTTACACCTACAAACTTAAATTGCCTTAAAATGTTACATAGATTAAAAAAAGGGATCGGAAGTGAATATACCGACTCATGTCTGAAAATAGGACATCCACTTAAAATAGCACTTACATATTTTTTTTAATTCTAAAAATCAGCCCTAAAAACAATTAAAATTTTTTTTTTTTTCCATATTTTATATTATTTATTGAATCTTCACTTTTAAAAACTGTGAACTAACAATAATTATCCAAATCTTAAAACTAAATACTAATTGTTAAGTCCAGCCAGTGCCAGACTGATGTTGTGTGGTTCAACTGGGACCATTATTTCCCCTTATTATTAGCGGACCAGATCCGCAGTGTCCCTCCTCCTAAGACGCTGGTGGCCGTGATTATCAGTTAAGTTACGGGCTAGTATGTTGGGGTGTGTTTCCAGTTTTGTTAAATAGCGTTGACAGTGTCTAATAATTTCATCTTTGACCAGGGGTACATTCAGGTCTTTATGTATGTTGTAATTCCTAACATACCAGGGTGCGTTCGTGATCGTCCTCAAGAATTTATTTTGCATTCTCTGAATTTTCCCTATATTGGACGCAGAGGCAGTACCCCAGAGCTGAATTCCGTAGCACCATATGGGTTTCATGATCGAATTGTAAATGAGTAATTTGCAGTCCAGGCCTAGTTTAGAGTTTTTGCCAGTAAGCCAAGCGAGTTGAGCAGTTTTTAGTCTCATCTGAGTTATTTTCCCATCTATATGATTTTTCCACGTGAGTCGACGGTCAAGGTGAATACCTAGATATTTCACACATGTGTGTTGGGGTATATTCAGATTATTAATTTTAATGGGTGGACACGTCTCTTTTCTCAGTGTGAAAGTAATGTGGATACATTTCTGTTCATTCACCTTAATTCTCCACTTATCCAACCAAGCTTCCAATTGTGAAATGTGAGTCTGTAACATTCTAGACGCTATTTATGAGTCATCGTGGACGCTTAAGATTGCAGTATCGTCAGCGAAAGTCGATGTGTGGGTATTAATATCTAATGGCATGTCTGAAGTATAAATGATATATAACAGAGGACCCAAAATGCTACCTTGTGGAACTCCGGCTTGTATATCTTGAGGAGAGCTGACAAAACTTTTTTCAGCAAGAGTGAATTTTCGATTTGTTATATAGCTTTTGAGTAGCTTGTGAGTATTTGTTGGTAACAAAAGTTTTATTTTAAACAGTAGACCTTCATGCCAAACCTTATCGAAAGCCTGTGAAACGTCGATAAAAAGGGCAGAGCAGTATTTTTTCTCCTCGAACGTTTTTCTGACAACAGTAACCAGCCTGTGGGCTTGCTCAATGGTGCTGTGTTTTCTCCTGAAGCCAAATTGGTGTGATGGAATACAGTTGTTTTGTTCCACATAAACAGTTATCTTTTCCATTAGGATTTTCTCGAACAGCTTTGACAAATTGGATAATAGGCTTATAGGCCTATACGATTCCACTTTTGTGTAATCTTTGCCTGGCTTGGGTATCATTTTAACGAGTGAAACTTTCCATTCTGGGGGATAGTATTCAAGGCGTATAATAGCATTAAAAATAAAGAGAATTATCTTTAATGCTATACGGGGTAACTCCAAGAGCATCCTGTTACCGATTCCATCGATACCAGGAGCTTTTTTGGGGTTTAGTTCAAAAATAGCCTTTTCGACCTCTCTCATCTCAAACGTTAATCGGGTAGCTGCTCGGTGCTGGGGTAAAATCGGTGGCAACTCTGTTACAGAACTTGTTATATTTGGCGTGAATACTTTTCTTAAATGTTCTACAAACAGATCTCCTTTTTCAGTATCATTTCTAGCCCAACCTCCGTCTAATTTTCTCCAAGGAGGCTTACATAAGACAGGTCTTTTTAAATTTTTCGTTGCACGCCATAATGAGTAATCAGTTCTTGATGTTGGATCTAAATTTTCAAGATATCTGTTTAATGAAGCAGTTCTCTTATGTTCAAGTAGCTTTCTTAATTTTTTAGTGCATTCTTTCAACCGTTCCTTAAGTTGAGGAGATCTGTGCTGTTGCCACTCTCTTCGAGCTCTTCTTTTTTCATTTAAGAGTCGTTCGACATCGGCAGACAAAATAATATTTTGTCTGTTGTGTCGGGGGGGTTTGGTAGCAAGTTGAGCAGCAAGTTTGAGATTTAGTTCAAAATTTTGAATCGAGAGGTCGATATCTTCCGGTGTTCTTAGCGGTATGTTTTCCGAGCAATGTGTACTGATAAATTTTTTATACTTCAACCAATCTGTTGTTTTGACTGTCAGTGCTAAGTCACCAGAGGGGGGTACAATTCCTCGGGGGTTTAAAATAGTAACAACTGTAGGTGTGTGATCAGATGAGAGATCCAATAATGGTTCTACATGGACCAATTCTCTCGCAATAGACATTGTTATTCCAAAGTCTATCAGATCGGGTAGTTTTCGACGATCCGTTGGCCAGTACGTGGGTTCTCCACTAGAGATCACATCCATACCCAGCTTAGAAATTGTATTAAACAAAACACGGCCCTTAGGGGTAACAAGCCGTGACCCCCAGAATGTATGCTTGGCATTATAGTCTCCAGCTGCCAGAAAACGCGGTCCTAATGATTCGAAAAAGACTGTGTACTGATCCTCCGTTATGGAGAATCTGGGGGGAGAATAAATTGACGAAATCACCAAGTCCCTATCGAATTCTTCAAAACATATAGTAGTGGCCTGAAGATAATTTTCGCAAAGATCACACATAAGAAAATGTTTTAATCTAGATTTAATGAGAATAGCTGATCCTCCACATGACCTGCCTCTTGGGTCCTTAGTATCATACATTGTGTACCCGCGAATTGAAAATGAACTTCTCAGGGTTAAATGGGTCTCAGAAATAAGCATTACGTCAATTTGCTGATTTCTGAGAAAATACTCGAGCTCTTCTTTATGTTGGCATATGCCGTTAGCATTCCAGTAACATATTTTCAAACTGTTCATGGTTTAGTTAACAAAGCTTGCATCAAAATAGACTGATTTCTCATCATCTCTTGCATCATATTACTCATTGAGTTTGTAAAGTTAGTAACAGTTTGAACCAGGGATTCAATGGATGCTTCAAGTCTGCTGAAATTTTGTATCTGGGGTTCAGATTGAGAAAGTGGAGCATTTGGATTGACTTGTGCGGCTTGTGGAGTTTTTGGGGGCTGTGGTTGTCCCCTTAGAACTTCAGAGTATGAAGCACTGTTGGTGATAATTTGTGGGTATTGTGGAATATAAAATTCGGGTTCCAACTGTGATTTCATTCGGGGGTTTCGGGTTCTGTTTAAATTTGAGTTTTTTAATTTTAAATATACCTCACAACCTCTGTAATTAGCAGTATGGGGGTTAGCGCAATTGCTACATTTCTTTTCAGTATTTACTGTCTTTGGTTTGGTGCAGTCAGCTGTGCTATGCAGCTCACCGCAAACTACGCAAACTGCATGTAGTCTACAATAAGACCTAGTGTGACCATACTCCTGGCAGTTCGTACACTGAGCAGGTCCTCGTCGCTTATGTGGTGCTTCAACTGTAACTCTATAGTGTAGCAAGTACCTAAGTTGATAAATAGGGTGTGTTTCAGTTTTCTTCAACTTGATATCGCCAGGCTCTAATTCAACTCGGAAAAGGGGTTGGGGGAGCTTATCCCGGTTTCTAATATTAACAACGGACTTAACTTTAAAGCCGTTGATTTCGAGTGCCTTCTTTACTTCAAGTGGGTCATTGTATGATTCAATACCCTTAATGACTATCTGAAGACATTTGCTGCTCTAAAAATCAGCCCTAAAAACAATTAAAATTTGACCTTAAAAGTAAAAAAAATACTAAAATATTTTTCAAAACAGAAATTACCAAATAAAAACAAAATGATTAATTCGTTTATGTTTTAACAATTTTTAAGTTTTTTAAGCCTTAAATTTTGTTTTTAATTTTGTGTAAAATATTTTTTCGATAAAAAAAATAAATTAAAAATTTTGTACTAATACAATATTTAGTAAACTTTTTTGCTGATTTTAGCAAACCGGTTTTAAATTCCGCTTTACAAAAAGTTTACTGAAATTTAGTAGCGGCTACTAATTTCATTGTACTACACGTTAGCAGACATGTTTTGCTAAGATTAGCAAAAAATACCACTGGGCTCAAATTAGCAAAATTTCCCGTAATAACAGCAAAATTTTCAGTTGCCATTACAGACTTTTTTTGGTGAGTGTACAAAAAGAATCGGTTGTAGAACCTAAATAAGAACCTATGCTAATGCGATATGGGTTGTTCTGTAACCTCTTCTTTGGATTTTTGCTTTTTGTTATAAGAAAAAACATATTTCAATAAAATGGACAATTTGGTTCACTTTGAACAAGCTTTGAATCACTTTAGACCAAACATATCAAATATTACGAGTATTATATTAAATAGACAAACCCATTTTTCGGATCATATTTGATCCAAGGTGGATCTTAATAAACACAGCAGGATCCACCATTTTGTGTTATGCTTGTTTGCCAAAAGTAATTTCATCTAAATGTATACAATTTTTTTGTTCACACGACCTATTATCAGATAGATAATATTATCTAGGACAGACATCGTGTACCCACATCAACATGAGATATTTTGTGCAAAATGCCTGATATGTAAATAATAAATTAAGCACGCCGCATTTACGCAGTCACCTGCACAATAGCTGCAATTGTAACTGCGACACTTGTTGTTTCCCATATAAAATTTGGTTAAATTTTAACTGGGCATTCAGTAATCGGGTAATTGCAATTCTTCAATAATTAACAAATAAAATGATGTGCCTACATTTCAAATAAATTTTATGTTAAATGCGTTTTTGTTTTCTTTGGGAATTTTATGATTTAGCCTTCAGTTTTGTATGTCGTCCAGTATTCTCTCCTGTAACGTTCGCACTTCAGCAAAAAAGTTTATTTTCAAAATCAGTGTAATAAATTGATAATAATATTTCATTCCACGATATGTATAATTCCACAAAGGTTTGGGGGCTTATTGTTTCTGTTGTTGCTGGTATTTTTGTTATTGCAATTTTCAACCGTTTAAAAAAACGGAAATTGAATTTATTACAATCAATTCACTTAAATGAAGGTGTGAAAATTGTTACCTGTCATGAATAATAATAATAATAAATAATAATAATAAAAATAGCAGTGTTATGTATAATAAAGAAACAAACAATCAAACAAACACAAAAATTGTTTTAAAAGCTCTTTTATTGTCTGACACTTGATATTGAACAGAAAGCCTCACAAGGAATGTATTCCAGATTAAATTATTTGATTTTGATAAAGTACGTATGAATGCGTGATAAAAGAACAAAACTTGAGTTTGAACATGAGAACACTTATGTCCTTCTAATAGTTTTACATTTATATTTTTAGTGTACAACAACATCTATTGCCATCGATAAATAATCCCTGCGGGAAAAAAGGGGTCAGTTGGGAATTGGGACATGTCCTGTAGTAGGTGAAAACTGGACCGGTTCCGAAAATACATATCACGAGATAGCTGAAAAGAGGACCGGTTCTTAAAATACCTGCCACGTGACCGGTTTAAAAGTCATGACATGTTCTTTTAGACCAATCCTGTGACATGTCACAGAGGGAAATTGATCCACTCCTAGGACAAGCCCATGTTAAAGTGACCGGTCCTGCGACCTATCTCTATCACAGTGAACCGGTCACGTGAAGTGTCCCGGGATAGGTCCTTTTCCCGCAGCGAATTGTATAAACTCAAAAATTATTACATATATTAAAAATATATTTCTGGCGTAATGAAAAATTCACTAAACTTAACATATCTTGATCCTTAATATAATTTCAGACTATAAGGCAACCCTTAGTAGCTAACTTTGAGTGTAATGCCAAAAATAAAAATCAAGACGAAATATGTGTATATCGGTCAACATTTGGACGCTATTCTCACTCCATATACTGCCCAAAACTGTGGGCATTGTGGTGCAATAGTTAACATTTTGAAAGGTTATGAGTTCGATCCCTAGCGAAGGCAATAATAATTAAGAAAAATAATCTGAAGAGTTTTCTATACCTAATAATGTAAAATAACAGCGCTCTAAACTAAAAAGTTCGCCAATTCACTATCAGATGATAGCGAGCAACAATTGTTTTAACATTAAAACATCTCGTGCAATTACAGTGCTGCCATATTTGAAGTCCTTCGGCATTCACCATCTTTCATCACTCCTCTATTACCTTTTCAAGGAAAACAGAAAGAATTTCCTGAGTGTTACTTCTCTTTTTGAAAACAACAAAAAGAAAAGCCGTAGCAGGTTGATCAAATATTTCTTTTCCCTTCACATTTCTAAATTGTATCAAAATCATTTAGTTTAGCTGGGAATACTTTCCTTGTCACAATATTTTTGTACTCCACTACTCGCTTAAAAACTGAATTTCAATTCATTGTTCGCCATGAAAAAGGTTCTATGAAAGTGATGTACAAATGTATGTGGCATGATTCAAAATAACATACATTTGATTTATGATTTCTATGAAATAATTTTGATTTGCTTGTTCAAGCATCATTTGTTTTGAAAGAATAGGAAGGAGGGGGCGGGCATGTTATTATAAAACGCCAGCACACACACTTTCTTCTAAAAATGACTTTTGTGTGGAGAGAAACAAAATCATATTTTTTTCCGATTATTATTATTATTTGGGGTTTGATTAAATGAAATTTCATGTTTTTTTTTTTTGTAAGAATGGACAAAAAATTAAAGCAGAATTTACTTTTCCAAAGAATTTTCAACTTAATTTTTTAAAATGATTGCTACATAAATATACAAGTTTAAATGCTTCCATAAGTATGCTTTAATATTGTTATTAAGGGGGATAGCACACCTCTGTCAAGGCTGATATATTTTGGTATTTATTTATTTTGAATATTATTATTTAAAACTGTTAATATTTGTAAAAACGTGATTTAAAAAATTAATACGACTCTTTATAAGGTATAATTTAATACGATCCTTTATACAATTATATTCGGGAAATGGGCCCATATAATTATAAAAAAATTTCATCGGTTGGTTCTAATTTAATACAATTTAATCAGATTTTATCAGAAAGTACGGATTCATTTTCTGAACGTACGGATTTTTTTACTCTTTTAAAATGCAAAATTTTTACAATTTTGTAATGCATGAATAAGGACTTTTAACAAAGGAATAATTTTTTAACAACACACATTTTATAGGAGATCAAAAACACCTTTACCGTTGTATAAATCTGTTTGTATCACTTTTCTAACAAAGTCTAAAAGAAATTTTCATCCATAGTTGTGAAAACAGAAAAAAATAATTAAGAGCTTAATTAGAAATAAGTTATTTTGTCAAAAAATTTTATTAATTTTCTTATCTATATTTATCCTCCTTTATTCGATCTTCAATATTATAATATACTAGCTGACCCGGCAAACGTTGTTCTGCCTAGGAATAGGATTACATTATTATCTAGATAGCTCGCACAAAGTTTGAATATTCTCACAATAATAGTACCCCAGATATGCAATAATAAATTTGTACTTCGTATGGGAGGTGCCACGCCCATTGCTTGGATCCCCCATATTTTTTGGAAGATTATGAATATTATTATCAAAGAAGCTCACACAAAGTTTGAAGACTCCCACTTTAATAGTACCCCAGATATGCAATAATGAATGTTTTCTTCGTATGGGAGGTGCCACGCCCATTGCTTGGATGGCACTCATTTTTTTGGGAGATTATGAGTATTATTATAAAAAAAGCTCACACAAAGTTTGAAGACTCCCACTGTAACAGTACTCCAGATATACAAAAATACATTTTTACTTCGTATGGGAGGTGCCACGCCCATTGTACCCATATAGGTCAATTGTGAATCTAAACCATTCAGGGATCAAATAAAACAGACACAACAAATTTCATCGAAATCGGCCCAGCCGTTAAGGAGGAGTGCAGTCACTAACACACGTACAGGAGAATTATATATATAAAGATTATTACTTAAAATCGAGTTCAAGATCCTTTTATAAAAAATAATAATAATGATTATTTATTATTTCTTTTCCTCCAATATTTCGTCACCACATTGGGTGACTTCTTCAGGGAAATTATATAATTTTTTATTGTTGAAAAAAATTATATAATTTCCCTGAAGAAGTCACCCAATGTGGTGACGAAATATTGGAGGAAAAGAAATAATAAATAATCATTATTATTATTTTTTATAAAAGGATCTTGAACTCGATTTTAAGTAATAATATATTTTAATTTTCTTATCCTTACAATGTTAATAGCACAAGCAAAAAAAAAACTTATTTCTTCCTTCTTAATTGAAAAAAATCCCTTAAGTGAAAGCCCCTAAAATTTTCCAAATTCGACTTAACTTGTTTTGCCTAAAGTCTACAGATATGATTACAGTCGAAGCCCGTTATAACGTTATAACTCAGTATACCGAAAATGCGAAATTTATGGTAAAAAATATGAAGAAAAAATTAAAAAATAAAATAAGAAAATAATTCGAGAATTTTTTCCGTGTCTGTATATATTTTCAAATTTAGAAAAATATATTGGTTTCTTGGTCCAAAGTCAACAATGGCAATGGAGAATAAACTTTTCCTCTATCAGCAAATCCTTAAACCAGTCTGGACGTACGGGATTCAACTCTGGGTTTGTGCAACGAAAACTACACTAAACTAATACACTTTTCAAAACAAGGCTTTAAGATGTACAACAAATTGTCCCTGGTACATTCGAAATGATGACCTTCACAGAGAACGGCGTATGTCAACTATAATTGAAGGAATTACAAAACAAGCGACTAAACGTACTGCAAAACCACATCAACATTGCAATTAAGATTTATCGTACAAAATTCCATTGTACACAGAAGACTTAGAAGAACTCTGCCTTCCGATTTACTACTGTTGAACAATTGGAACGATAATCATTCCTAGGAATAACCAATGGCTTATGTCCTAACTAAAAGTGAAAAGAATGAAAATTTTATCTGAAATTTAAGTTACTAGATGAGTATTTTCGGACTCTGTTGTAATTAATAAAGTATATTGAGAAAAAAATAAATATTTTTAGTAACCACAGAAAGTTTAGAAATGCTAAGGGTCAGATAAAATTCATACAAATATGTGTTGCGATATAACGAATATATCATTCGTTAAACTGGGATTTGACTGTATATACAAAATGAGATAGGAAAATTTCCTAAAAAAAAATTACTAATAAATTTCCTACTGTGACAAGGCCCATATAACATATGTTATATAAAAACTTTTGTCAAAATCGGTGCAGTAACACTTCACTCACCAAAAAAAGTCTGTAATGGCAACTGAAAATTTTGCTGTTATTACGGAAAATTTTGCTAATTTGAGCCCAGCGGTATTTTTTCCTAATCTTAGCAACACATGTCTGCTGACGTGTAGTACAATGAAATTAGTAGAAAAATTAGTAGCCGCTACTAAATTTTAGTAAACTTTTTGCAAAGTGGAATTTAAAATCTGTTTGTTAAAATCAGTAAAAATGTTAACTAAATATTGTGAGTATTAGTACAAAATTTTAAATTTATTTTTTATTATTTTATTTATTTTTTTAAAAAAATATTTTATACAAAATTAAAAACAAAATCAAAGGCTTAAAAATCTTAAAAATTGTTAAAACATATACGAATTAATCATTTTGTTTTTATTTGGTCATTTATGTTTTGAAAAATATTTTAGTATTTTTTTTTTTTTTTACTTTTAAGGTCAAATTTTAATTGTTTTTAGGGCTGATTTTTAGAATTAAAAAAACATTTTAGTGCTATTTAAAGTGGATGTCCTATTTTCAGACATGAGTCGGTATATTCACTTCCGATCCCTTTTTTAATCTATGTAACATTTTAAGTTTGTAGGTGTAAGTTTTAATTAGAAATAACACTTGTTTCAATATACACTTTTTTTAAATTATTAATTTTTTTTGCTAATTAAACAAATCGGTTTTCAAAAATTTGTAAAATGATTTCTGAAATTAGCAACAAAAATTTGTAAATATTCTGTAAAAACTCTGTAATTTGAAAAAGGTAAATAGCAAAAAGATTTGCTAAATAATATTTTTTTACTAAAAATCAGTACAAAAATAGTAGTGGGATTGAAAACCGTTTACAAATTTTTCTACTAACTTTTTTTTCCGAGTGTTGAGATTATCGCATACAAACACGTATCTTTTATATATGTAACACGTATATAGAAAAAACAAATAGAGTTAACGAAGCCGGAGTTGGGTACCGAAGATGCAAGCCGCCAGTTAGTAACCGCTAAGACCCCGCCGACATCTTTTCTTGTTAGCTACAACTGCCGCCAAAGCTATCGGCTTGCGGATGAGTCGGTCGACATATAAAAACAAAGAAAAAATGGGATTTTTTAAGATATTATTTCCCGAATTTATTTGTTAATATTAATAAGTATAAGAGCGGTCGTTCGGCTCAATCCGAGGGTGTCGCAAGTTTTTAACTTTTTCCGCTACCATCAATATTTTGTGTCAGCTTGCATCTCTGTTGGATACACCCAGAGGAGGAAAATCCTTAAGCCCAGCCAACGGCCAGCTTCGCAAGATACAGAAAATGAGGTAATGTCCGTCAGGGTTATGCCATGTTACCATATTTGGCAAACGAAAGCTATGGAGTAAATATGTTTAAAAATTATCTAGTACGCTAACGCAGCTAATTTTAGGCTCGTTTTTTAAGTTTAGAATTTAGAAAATTTCTATAAATTAATAGCGTTGTAAAAATAAAAGGAAATACAATAATAAACACGTACCTGACCACAAACAAAAATCGTTTCATCAATTCCACATTTAGCTAAAGTTTTATCTTGTTCTGCAAATAAATTGAGAAATAAAAAAAAATAAATACTTTTAAATAAAAATTATAATTGAAATAGTATGTAAATATTAATTAATTTGAAAATATTTGGGAAATTATTTGTTTGTTTATATAAAATTGCATTTGTAAACCAGAATGTGATTAACAATAATATATTTTGTGAAGAATTTACTCACTGTAACAATAAACTTAAAATCTGATAATTTCTAATAAAAAAATGTTAAAATTGAAAAACTTTTCGAAAAATCACTTAATCATCTTCTTTTAAACAATTCTACTACTCAATAGAAAATTTTGCTGGCATTCAGATATAAATAAAGTGTAATTTCAGTCGTATTTTCCAATTTCAAGTCTTAATTACGCTGTAATTCAATGGCATACTCCAACAAAATGGATACTTAAATTCCAGTTGAACATAACAGCGTAAATATGATTTAATTCAAGCCTTGAATTGCAGTTAAATTTAAGTTCAAACAACACACTAAACACTGTTGTGTTCAAGGCCTTTTTTCAAACTTACATTTTTAAAAAATTGTTTGATTTAACCAAAAATTTTAGTTATGAGCAAAATTAAGAAAAAAATCTATATTATAAAATGGGCCATACCTCCAAAAACTACGTTAATAGAACAAGGGCCGGGAAGGTCCCGAGACCCTATGATTAAAATAAAAATGTAGGTTTACTATTTCTTTGTGCTAAGATTAGAGTTATTAAATTTAACAAAAATTACTTCAAAATTAACAAATCTGATTCAAAGCATAAAAACAGGAATGAATATTGTTATAATAACAAATTTTCCTGACATACTATTATGTGTGTGGAATTATCCTCAGCCGTGTGTTTTCTCCTCTGACTCATTTTTGATAACAGACAAAAAATATATAATTAATTTACAAAAAACTAGTTTTGTTTTACAGACTACAGCTGTTTAGTTTTTACAATTTTTACTTTTATTGAAATTGAGAATTGAAGTAGTGTTTAGAGAAAAGAATCAACTATCGAAACTTCAAATAAAAATAAATGAATATTTAGAGGTACTATCCCCCTTAACAATTTAGCAGTTCACAAGGTGTACTAAGTGTTGTAGTATTAAATAAAAAACTTGTTAAAATTTTTATTTTTCTATAAAATCCATTTTCCGTTGGATTTTAATTTTTTTAGCTCATTTAAACACATCACACTCAACATAGGTAAAAATGTTGTATCGTCGTATTATCGATTATTGTTTTTTTTTTTTTAAATTAAGTTTAACTACTCTATTTCCAATACAACACATACAACAAATAGTACACCCATTGTGAACAATCCAAATATTGAAATTTCTCTGAAGTTAATAACATTTTTTTTTTTGTTTTAAGTTTGTATGCTGGCAAAAATAGAACACAAATAATAAACAAAATAATTTGTAAATCATTAAATTGTTTTCGATTTCTTTTTTCCCTTATTCTTTTCATATTTTTGTGCTTCTTGTAGGATATTTACAATTTCTAATAAATTATTTAAGCTCATCTATTAAATCTGTAGCACGCATAAATTTTTCTTTTTTAATACAATGCATACTTGGGATTTTATCATTGGCATTGAAATTAAAATTTGATTAGCATTAAACAAATATTGGTAATACCAAAGACAATTCATTACCATTTAAAGCTAAAAACATTTGTTTAGCATTAGCATTTGTTCATTTAATTTAATGCCAATGAAATAATCAGATCTTATTGAAAGTTGAACATGAGATTGTGGGGACAAAAGTAATAAACACTCGGTAACAAACATAATTGCCCAACCCATATTAAAATCTAAGTATATATATATATATATGAACATATATGATCACACATGGACATGCTAAACCATTTACGTTCATATGTTATAAGGTTCAATAAATGACCATATATCTTCGGATCCGAAATTTGAATGTATATGGTGTTGTATGGTCATTTATGATCATATATGCTAATATATGGTTGATAGTTAATTTTTAAACAGAGATCCACAAAACACCACACATATGCTAATGCTCTCTCACAAATGAAGAGAGCATGAGAAGATAATTTGTATTTTTATTAAATAAAAACATTTAGTCTCATTTGAGCATTCATGTGCGCAGGTCGTGTAGTCGCTTGCTGCTTTTATTCAGGGTTGCCATTTTTCTCTTAAATAATTTTTATGACCAGGTTGTGTAGTCGCTTGTTACTAGACAAGACTAATCAAAGTTTTTAATATAGAATGGGGAAAATCTTTTTTATTTGCCGAAAATTACTTCGCTAAAGCTGAGTGATTAGTATGCCAAAGCACTGTGATGTGTGATCAGACCTCGAAAAAGATAAATCTTTTTTGAATTAATTCGTGAAAAAAAATATTTCTTTTTGTAAATAAGCGAGTTGATTCAATATTTTATAAATCAATTTATTAAATCAGATTTAAAATCATAGTTGATTTACCAATTTCATTTGAATTTTTATTTTTTGATTTAATTGAATAAAATCATTTCAAACATAATTCTTTTTTTAATTCGCAAATTAAAAAATATTAATTTGATTTGCGAATCAAAACAAAATAAAAAACCATTAAAATTGACTTGCAAATCGCGCTTAGTTTTCTAGATATTCGCTATTTTGTAAAATGGAAATTTTTTAAAATGACCGGTATTTTAAAAACTAAGCGAGATAGGGCAAAACGGACAAAATTTTTGCTCTGGTAGAATATTAAAATACTCCGATAATAAAAATAGCCCAGGTCCGGAAGACATCCCGAGGAAGCTGTCTTATAAAAATTCAATGAAACCCTTCGGTTTTAAAATTAAATTAATCGTGATTTAAAAAAAAAATATTTTAATTCGCGAATCAAATCATATTAGAAAATCAAAATAATTCTTTTTTGATACGGGAATCAAATCAAAATCGATTTGATTTTTTGATTTAAAATTTAATTATTCAAATTTATTTATGTCCTTTGATGTATAATTATTAAAATCAGCTTGATTCTTATAATAAGATAAAGATTGAAAGAAAGGCATTGTTGCTTACGAGTATGAAAAATTATCAAATAATTAAAACTCGTTATTTGAGTTTTATATCTTAAAAAACTTTTTAAGAAAAAATAATTAATGTTTGACAAAAATCTTACAGAACAGGTTTATTTTTGTTTATTTTTAAAATAATGAAAACAATATTTAGAACTTTTCAAGCTTTTATGTTATGTTTATTTTACATTAAGTGTTTATTTGAATCTAAAATATTGTTATTTTTAATATATAGGGTCCGCCAAGTAACTTTTTTTTTTTTTGAAAATGCTATAAAAAAAACTACTGAATATTTTCTTAAATTTCTTTTTTTATTTGAAAGTACAATCCTTCCAGTTAATAATGGAAAATAATTTCATTCAAATGGCTGCCTCCGCTGGCCGTTACAGTCCATGGCGATCGTTATCGGGCCATGTTGAACGAATTTTTGTTCACAAAAATTGAAGAGGAGGATATTGGCAACAATTTGGTTTCAACAGGACGGCGCTACGTGCCACACAGCCGAAGCTACACTCGATGTTTTGCGCCCTGTTTTTGAAGAAAGCATTATCAGCCGCAGAGCTGATCGACATCATTGGCCACCTCGGAGCTGCGATTTGACACCGTTGGACTATTATTTGTGGGGTGCCGTCAAAGATAAGTGTTACGCCGACAAGCGAGAGACAATTGACGCTTTATAGGACAATATTCGTGAAGCCATTGGTAAAATACAGCTGCACACAATCAAAAATGTGCTTAAGAATTGCAAAGATCGTGTAGGCTACTGCATGGCCAGCCGAGGCAGCCATTCGAATGAAATTATTTTCCATTATTAACTGGAAGGATTGTACTTTCAAATAAAAAAAGAAATTTGAGAAAATATTCAGTAGTTTTTTTATAGCATTAAAAAAAAATGGGTTTTAATCGAATTTGTTCGGGGACAGCGACAAATATAAGAAAAAATAAATTACGCTCAAAAACAAACAACCAACACAAACATAAATGTGAATGTATGTGTGTGGGGATCACTGTGTTTAATTTACAAAATGGGAGGATAATGTGGAATTCCCATTTTACCTTAATTTATCTACTTCTTATTAATTTCACGCCTTTAAGGGCAAAAGTACTTCTTAAATATGTATATGTGAAAAATAAAAAATTGTATTTGTTTGAAAATATATTGGATACACTCAGAATATTATGTAGTTAACTGTTTGTAGTTTAATAAAAAAGTTTTCCGTTCCATTTAAAAATAAAAGAAGATACATTTATTTTTCAAAGAAATATCTATATTAACTTTTTTATACATTTATTCGAAATAATTTACTATCATTTACTGATTTTTTTCAGTTTCATTTATTTTTTTCATTTGTTTGAAATTTAATAAAAATTTACCCACAAAACGGAAACTTGTGGTTTATTTGTGTCCGTAAAAGTTATTACAAATTTAAATTTTGTTTGCCGTCTGTTTCAAAAAAAAAATATTCAAAAAATTTCAATTTGTTTTTTTATTTAAATTGGTTGTATATATACAAAATTTTTCAATACAATTTACAAGAACTTCATAAACACACATACATATACAAATACATTCATACAAAAAGTGTTTATAGCTTCATATGCATACATACATTTTGTACTGTACGAGTATATTAGAAAAAAAAATACAAAAACGGAAATAATTTCAAATAAATGAAAAAAACATTTATTTTTTAAGGATTGGAAGGTAAAATTTTGACATTTAATTTAACTGATAATATCATTAGTTTCTTACGGATGTCAGTTGATTAATCAACATTTAAAATAAATCACAAATGGCATTTAATTTAAATGAAAATTAACTAGACCAGTTTTTAAATGAAATATCATTTCTTTTAAATGATATTTTCAGTTATTTTAACTTACAAACTTTTTTAAGTGTATATATTGGATACCGCCCATTAATTTGGTGATGCTTTTCTACACTGGATGGTTTTAATATTCAAAAACGTTTTTTATAATTAGAAATAAAATCTATTAATTAAGGAATTGGTAGGTGAAATTTTAACATTTATTTGAACTGATTAATCATTTGTTTCTTACGGATGTGTCAGTTGTTTCAACAATATTTTAAAATAAATAACAAAAGCCATTTGATTTAAATGAAAATAAAGTAGACCCTTTTTTATATGAAATATCATTTCTTGTAAATAGTATTTTATGTTATTTTAACTTACAAGCTATTTCAAGTGTACTAATGTAAGGAACACCCAGTTGGTCCAAATAATAAAATAGTCCCATGTGTGATAATATGTTTGTTATACCAGCCAAAAATTTCAACAAACTAAAAATGACTTTATGATTTTTAAAATAGAAAATATATCGTCGCTGCGCCTACGAAAATAGCTATTTTGAGAAAATAAATTAAGAGTGAACTACATTTTTTAAGAAAATATTTTTTTTTTTAATTAAAACTTAACTTTTTAATAAAATTACTTTCAAAATTCATAGCAATGGCACACAATAGTTATACAGAGATGGTATTTAAGTATCTCACAAATAATTTTTAAGAGCACATAGCTATTTTCCTATCATAGGAGCAACACCTAATGTTAGTGTAGTACAATGTATGTACATAATATACGTAATATATATGTAGTACATGCAGTGATACCAACTATTTAAAAGCAAAAAGCGCCGGTCGAGCATTAAAAAAGAGCTAAAAAACGGCTGGTGTCTAATAACTTTTTCTGTGTATTCTCCATGTTTACTAAAAATTAAAAAATAAGGAAAAAATTTTTCATTGGAAAAAAAAAAAACTTTTCCTATGATCTCGAGTCAAACTAAAAATACATTTTCATACATATATGTAAAAAATATATATTTGCAATTTTAAAAATATATTGAACTTATTTGAGATCAATTTCTTTACTTGTGTTGTATTTTTACAAAAGTTTTACAAAGTAAATAAAAAAAGTAAAAGAATAAACCAAAATATATACATAGAACTTTTTAAAATAGTCTATTAAATTGGTAATTTTCGAATAAAAATGTATTTTCCCCTTCTTCTTCGGGCCATAAAGTAGTTTTTATAAAATTTTTCGACTTTTTATAAGTTTGATTTGAATTAATTTTTGAACAAACGTGTGGTGGTATTATATAATTTGGCATTTACAATAGAAACAGAATGCTTTTGTTTCGTCTTTTGCTGGCCTTATCCATTTTTTATATGCTGGATCTTTTTCCCAAACTTTGCAGTATTTTTGCAAATAGCGATCCATCTAAAATTATAAATAACTTAAGTAATTTACAAACAATTACTCAAAATTTTCTAACCTTGAAAAATTTAAAGCTTCTGAAAAAAAGCTGTTATTCTTTACCAATTCTAGAGAAAAAACAATTTTAAATGCAGAGTAGTAAAGAAGGTATTCATTACGATATAAACTTAAAGTGATTGACAAAAAAAAATTTTATTTACGAAGCTGCCAGAATATTAGAAAATTTACTAATTTGAAAAAAATCGGTAAGTTGGCATCGCTGAGTACATGGCGCATTATGGTCATCTTTTCTCTCTCTCCCGCTCTCTTTTTTCTCTCTCTGCCGCTCTAACTTTTCTCTCTCCTGCTCTCTCTTTTCTCTCTCTCCTGCTCTCTCTTTTCTCTCTCTCCTGCTCTCTCTCTTTTCTCTCTCCCCTGCTCTCTCTTTCCGCTTTCTCTTTTCAATCTCCCGCTCTCTGTTTTCTTTCTCTCCCGCTCTCTCTTTTCTATCTCTCCGGCTCTCTTTTCTCACTCTCCCGCTCTCTTTTCACTCTCTCTTGTTGGTTCCTATTTATTTATTTTTTTATCTCTGGGAAAAAATGGGTCAGTTGAAGTTCGTGCACCTGTTCCGGGACTGATAAAAGCAGGACCGACCTAAAAGTGCATACTTTCTTAACTTTCCCATTGGAGAAAACGTCAGTTTTTCTAATCTGTCTGCAATAAATTAATTTATTAAAAACAAATTTAATTATCTGTTTTTAAATTATTGTTTATCTCTTTAGTTCTTTTTAGTTGAACTTAAAATCTTCTTTAATATTACACTATTCAACAAAATGAGAAAAAATCTGATACATCGTGGTTGCGACCAATTACACTAGGCAACAGCCATTTTGTTATTTGGTTCTAGCATACTTTTTCTCATGGATTTGGACCTACTGAACACGAAAATGAATTTTAAAAATTTTTCTGTCGATTGGTTTGCGAGATACAAATTTTTTAATTTTTTTTTTTAATTTTTGGAGGTACACTTACTATTTTGAGCATATCTTTAGTCTTCTTTGACCTATTTTATCCTACTACTACTCAAATTAAAGACAATTGAGCCGTCTACAACTTATTCTCAGAAAATTTTCAAATCGGGTTAGTAGTTTTGATGTTGGCGGCTTAAAAAGGTTAAAAAACTGCGTTTTTTTAGTAAAAATGTGGCTGAAAAATTCATATAAAAATTCATATAAAATGTAAAACGCGATGTTAACAGCGATTTTAATTTTTTTACGTATAGCTGACACTTTTCCAAAGAAAATAAGCCCTTACTTAACAAAATCTGATGACAAATGGCCGACTTATTATTTTTTTGGTAAACGACCGAAATTCCGCTATTTCACGATTTTTTGATTTTCATTATTTGCACAGCTTACCTACCCAACGCAAACGAATAAATACATTTGAACTTAATTTAAAATAAACAAATTAGTCTTCGTATATTATTTTTTAATTTATTTACAGCACTACATGCTCAATGTATCGCACAATTAGCTAAACTAACGAAATTAAACTAACTAATTAAATTAAGCAAATCAACGCACAAAAAAATGAGTAAAAACAAAGATATAAGTGTACATTTTATGCCATGTGGAAAAACTGCTGACTTCTTCTTTGTTTTTTGTATTCGCTGCAATCGGTCTCACGTATTAGGGTCCAAATATAGTCACCCATCATAGCCGTGTCATAGTTGCCCTGATAGCGTCGTTCCATAGCCTTCAATTCCTGATGAAAGCGCTCGCCGTGTTCGTCGCTCACGTCTCCTAAATTCTCAGGGAAAAAATCCAAATGAGAATCCAGAAAGTGTATTTTAAGTGACATGTGCACTCCCATGGCTTCATAGTTCTTTACCAGATCCTCAACTATGTCCTTATAATTCGGGCTTTTGTTGTTTCCTAAAAAGTTTTCCACAACAAGCCTGAAGGAATTCCATGCTGCGGCTTCGATGGGTGATAACAGCTTTGGGAATTTTTCATCTTTCAACATTTTTTTTATCTCGGGTCCTGCGAAGACTCCTTCTTTAATTTTTGCCAGCGAAAGGTAAGGGAAAATTGACCGTAAATAGGCAAAAGCTTCACCTTCTTTGTCTAATTTTTTGGCAAAATTTTTAATCAAACCCAATTTTATGTGCAGCGGCGGAAGTATTATATTTTCACGGTTCTCTATTAGTGGTTTGCGCTGAACATTCGCTTCTCCAACTACAGGTTTCGTTCGTACCGGCCATTTTTTTTTTATATAATGCTGATCATCAGCGCGGCTATTCCAAAGGCACAGAAAACAGCAATGTCGCGTATAGCCTCCTTGGAGTCCACACAGAATGGCCACAACTTTAAGGTCGGCGCATATTTTCCAATTGTATTTCCTATACTCTATGCATTTCAGCAAAATGTCCATAGTTTCATAGTTCTCCTTTGAATGAACCGCATGAGCAATAGGAACAGATGGCTTTTCATTCCCATTATGTAAGAGAACTGCCTTCAAGCTCTCTTTGTTGCTGTCAATAAACAACCTCCATTCGTTGGGGTTGTGAATTTGGTGAAGCTCTTGGAACAAGCCTGAAATGTCGCTGCAAAACATATTTGGTCTTTCTTTGTATAAAATTTTGCATACTCCTTGTGACGGTTTCTGTACGCTGATACTTTCACTTCTGAAGCCGCAAATCCACACTGTATCATCCGAGACGCAAAAAGTTCGGATTTCTCCTTAGTGAGACCAAAATCGCGCACCCAATCGTTTAGTTCGGCCTGTGACAGTAATTTTCGCTTTGCACCCGGCTCAAATTCGCTTGCATTTGACTCAGACTCTTCTTCTGACGATTCTGCTTTTTGAAGAGATGCACCAGGGCACACTGGATATGGCACATCATGCGAATGTGGTACTGGAAGCGCAAACGATCCCACTTGAGCGTAGTTCCATTTAAAAAATCTTCCTACCCCACTGTTTGTGGTGAGGCAAAAATAACAGTCTGTGGAATGGCATAGCGGCTTTTTCCACATCATTGGTGTATCGAATTTCATATGGCGGCTAAAATTAAAATAAATTACTATATTCGCTATGTATAATGTGTTTAAATAAAAATTCTTACCTTCCGCCAGCTGCCCAGTTGGTTAAGATTATATAGCAAAGATCACACAGCGACTTAGGTGTCCATGGTTCTGTGATATTTGGTGAAATACCAAAATAATTCAAATAGTGCAATTGTACTGCTGGAGTAAACTTGTGTGCGTGATTTTTTTTTATAAACTGGCCACAAACATTGCAGAAATTGTCTGGATCGTTCAAACACTCGAACACACGTAGTATTTTACTCATTGTCTTCCTTGCGTTTTCTAAATATTAACTTCTTTACACTTTCACAGACAGTTTTGAAATGCAATTGATAACCGTGTCTCCTTATGTTTAAATATGTATGAGCATGTAGTGCTGTAAATAAATTAAAAAAAATATACGAAGACTACTTTGTTTATTTTAAATTAAGTTCAAATGTATTTATTCGTTTGCGTTGGGTAGGTAAGCTGTGCAAATAATGAAAATCAAAAAATCGTGAAATAGCGGAATTTCGGTCGTTTACCAAAAAAATAATAAGTCGGCCATTTGTCATCAGATTTTGTTAAGTAAGGGCTTATTTTCTTTGGAAAAGTGTCAGCTATACGTAAAAAAATTAAAATCGCTGTTAACATCGCGTTTTACATTTTATATGAATTTTTATATGAATTTTTCAGCCACATTTTTACTAAAAAAACGCAGTTTTTTAACCTTTTTAAGCCGCCAACATCAAAACTACTAACCCGATTTGAAAATTTTCTGAGAATAAGTTGTAGACGGCTCAATTGTCTTTAATTTGAGTAGTAGTAGGATAAAATAGGTCAAAGAAGACTAAAGATATGCTCAAAATAGTAAGTGTACCTCCAAAAATTAAAAAAAAAAAATTAAAAAATTTGTATCTCGCAAACCAATCGACAGAAAAATTTTTAAAATTCATTTTCGTGTTCAGTAGGTCCAAATCCATGAGAAAAAGTATGCTAGAAACAAATAACAGACAAAAGTTTGTTATTTGTGACCTAGTGTTATCTGTAGAAGTCTTTGGGACTCATATTACTAATGTGTGTAAAAGCACTTTAAATTTCTTTGCTTTTAAATTGTTTTGCATTTTATTTTCATTGTATAAGCGTTTACATTTATAATAATTAAAATTTAATTTAATTTTTGGAAGTTTTTTTTTTTTCATTTCTATTTTTTCTCATTTTGATTTTTCTTTCTTTTGTATTTATTTGACAGGTCGGGTTCCTGTGCATATCCTACTTGATAAATCCGGTCACCTGAGTGCAATTGGTTACAATAACAAAATACACACAATTCCAGGAACAACTTTTGACAAATATTGTGATAATTATCGAATTTTGACAATGTAAGTACTGAATTTTGTCATTAAAAAGATACGAGTTTGCATTATAGCCTTTCTTGAATTATTGTTTTTCTATTATTCCGAATTTTCAGAAATTTATTTACTTTTTGAGTTTAGTGTAAGGTTTTGTTGTTTTACATTACTTTACATACATTATTGTATCTACGCCGCTACATATAATCGGTTAGTTTCATATTAAAAACACAGTCGGAAACTAGAATAAGAGCAAGGAAATTTTAAATAATATATTATACAATGAGTATTTTAAGGAACTGTTTTTATTTTTAATTTGATTTGAAAGTATTTTGTTATTTATTCTTCATTTTGAATTGTCACACTGTGACAAGCTGCTTAGCACTTTTGTACTAATAGTTCTAGATAGCTTTGGCCCAGCCATATTGCACCATTATAACTGTGTATATATCGAGCCATACCCACCAAATAAAAAGTGAAAGCGACAAAAATAAAATTGTTCAGGAAAAGGCACAAACCCAAATGTTTGTATTTAGTTATATGGAAACACGGATTGCGATGGTATTTAAAGAATATGTTGCTTAGTATCGATATATATAAAATGTAATTTTAAATTCCATTCTTTCTGCTTTATTAATATATTTAGATTATAAATATATGTATACATTTAATAATGTTTTTACATTTAATTTTTTTAAGCATTTTAATAAATGTTGTCTTAGTTTTTTAAGTACTTTATGATATTTTTATATTTCATTATTTTTATACTGTGTTATTTTTACTAATTTTCTTTTTACCAGCAAAAGCACACATTACAAAGTAATGTTGAAAGTACTGTATACTAGTAATATATTACGAATATTTTTTGAATTGAATAAAATGTTGTTTCGCTGGGACTCAAACATGGAATCTATAATTGTTAGACGGGAACTCTAATCCCCCAGCTGATATCGACGCATATAATATTTGATTGCTTAAAATGTCATTGTTCAACGTGTTTTCATTCCTGATGTCAAAAAATATACATATATAACTTACAATTACAAATATCACAAAATAATTTATTTAAAAATAGTTTTTCAAAAATACTTCGTTTATTATTTTATGTTTACAAATCATGCAGAATGTAATCAATAATCATCAAGTCATTACTTTATATCTTAAAATAATGCAAACGAGTTTTCGTTACGAGATAACACGCAGAGAAAAACATCGTTGCAACATGATCACTGCTACTATATTGTGCTTGCTGCAATCGGGTATGGTTGTGACAACCATATTATTGGTTGTCTAACCATCAACATGGTCGCTACCGTCATTATAATAGTAAATATTTCACTATTTTATGATTGCCACCTTCTATTTTATAACATGATTGGCTGTAACCATACTGTGGTAACAAAAATTCTGACTATGAAAAAAATATGATAATTATGCAACATAAAATGCTGGCAACAATCAATGAATAATTATACATCAAATAAAACATGACTTTGACATTTACAGTTCTAATACGAGTATTGTCTTGTTGTCATAAAAACCAAAATGTCTTAAAAAAAATTATATATTGTTTACTAAAACTGGACAAATATCAAATGAGTAGAAAATACCTTTCATGTGGCATTAAAACATTTCATCAATTGACCTATTAAGATCCAGTTTATTTTTTTTTTAAACTTTACAAGATTTTTTTTGAGGGTTTTTTTTCGAATATTATTTACAATAATCAATTCATTGTCAAAAAGATTCTATATAAAGATTTTATCTGGATCATATAATGATAATCGAGAAATCATAATATAGTTATGGGGACCATAATATAATAACATTTTGAGCATACTATGATTATATGCAATCATATTATGATAAATTCAACATCATGATATGTTTATTTAGAATCATAATATGGTTATTTTTGGATTATAATATAACTGTAGGGTCAATATTATGGTAAAATTATGGATATTTTATTATCATCGTAAACCCAAAAATATATGATGCTCTTCGAAAATGATTGTCCCAACTATGTTTTTTCTTTGCGTGAATGCTTGAATATAGTGTACCCTAAAGCTTTGCTGGGTACTAAAGAAGAAGGAATTCCAACTACTTTAAAGATTTTGAATCGATTTTGAGGTTTAGAATGCGGCTGACGATGACCACCTGTTCTGGCTCTGTCACTCCCTCTAGCGCTGATCTTTACAATTTTGTTCCATTCTTTTCTAACATTTAGTATGTGTTTTCTATTTCACAATAACATTTAATTATAATCTTAAACCTGTCAAATTCTAAATGAAAATTTTGAAGAGAATTTTCGTTTATTTTAATAAAATTTGTGTAGTTAAACTACTAGAAATAAACAAAACAAATGTTTATATAACTTATTACTACACACTGTCCCCCAATCAAGCTCTCTAGTGTAATTCATAAAACCTATTATGATTCTTATACAAATTATATACATAGTATTATCTGTATAAATAATAATTCCAATGTAAAGAAAATCTTTGAAAAACCTTACTTTACTATTTGCGATAAGATAAAAGAAAATTCCAGATAATAAAAATAGGAAAGATATTCTGGTGCTTAATTCAACCACCAGAACTTACTGATATTCTTTACGAATGTTCTTATCCTCACGAAAGATTCTAGTATCGAATCTTTTATTTTCAATTGTAATTTGATTGCTATTGATATCTTTTATATTAGCCCATCTATATATATGATAAAATATAGGTACGCCCGTTTCGTTCTGGATAAAGCCTTTTTTATTGAGGTATACGAAGGCTTCCGGTGGAACAAAGCCATTATGTAACGTTACATTCTATTACTGACGTAATAGGATGCCATTATTAAATGGAATTTTTCTTATTATTTCCTATGAAAAATTCTACCATTATGATAACAAGAAAAAAAGAAATTTTTAAATTTAAGTTCATTTGCCGCAAAAGTAATAACCTGTTAGCTGAGTTACAGCTGCGGTACATTTACAATTAAATTAATATTGAAAAAAGTATTAAAGTACTTAAATTTCCATCCCCAGCGTGTGCCGGTTTTCGTGAGTCAGTTGCTGTTGACCCAAGTAAAAAAAGTTTTAATACAGTTATGTACTCTTTAATATACTTCATATACTTAGTGCAACATGTGACAATATCCAATTATATATGACACATACCACATACGATTATATATTATGGATATAACTGTTAAACACTAAAATTAATTTGATACTTTTGGTTGACCACAAAATTCGGACAAAATTATATCAAACTATTGTATTAAATAATATCAAATTGTATTAAATAATATCAAATTGTTACAAATAATATTTATTTGATTTTTTAAGGATTTTTATATGAACAATAAGAAAATAACAAACATATCATATACAAAGTTGTTAGAAATCGTATTTGAAATATAAATAAATATTTTTAATTGCATATACAATTTTGGAATACTTTTTTTTAAAAATATTTTTTAAATTTAAATTCTATTTTTAACAATTTGTTTGTTTTTATGTTGTTGCCTTTCAAACAATAAAAAAAAAAGTTACCAGAAAGTTGTTTGTATATACAACTTTCATTGTTGGTGTCTATTTAAAAAATTTGTTGTTTGTATTTACAAAACAGGTCATGGAAAAGTGTTTAATAATGCAAACAGAGTTTTGAACATTTTTTCTGTGTACATTATTTATGTGTAATACAAAATGACACAAAACATTTTTTTGTATGGGGATGTATTTTTGTTTTTGTTGTTGTCGTTTTATATAGGACAAAGTTACTTAAGAGTACTTTACTTTGTTGGCGATGCCTGGTTGGATGGATGTTTGTTTGGTGGGTCGTTCGACCGTTTAAGACTATTTGTTTGGTCATATTTAAGTTAAGCCGTGAATCACTTTCACGCTTCGAAAAAATGCCAAGTAAATAAATAGAGCATTTTCTATAAAAGGATAACAATGTATTTAAGTATTTTTCTTTTTTTTTTTTTGCTGTTTAATTTTTTATATTACTCGTATATATGTATGTGTGTATATATGTACTCGTATGTACGATTTTCTTTTTTGGCAGTAGAGATAATTATGCCGCTTGAATTATTTGTTAGACGCGTCGCTAAACTTGGGTATAGACTTTATGGCATCTTTAAGCTGTATATAGTACAATTATTAATATCGATGAGCTACAATAGTAATGGTAGGCATTATTAGTTGTTTTATTGCTCAAATTATATTCACTAAATTCAATTGAATATTGTTGCACATTTAAATACACTCACAATATTATTTCGTTAAAAATAATTTAAAATACTTATTAAATTAATCGAAAATACAATCATTATATTCAGTCCATTTTGTTGTTTATTTTCAATCATTGTTCAATAATCGACAAAAGTAGTAAAAGCAATCGAAAGTCGTTTAAAATAACCATGAGTTTTAAACTGACAAAAAGTAGAAAAAAAATGATTTTTACGGTTTAGTTTTTTTATTTGTAAGTTATTTTACAAAATACAACACACACAGATGTATATATTTTTATTTTCTATGTGTGTACCCATGTATATTTGAATAATTTCTTGTTATTTTTTTTTTAAATAATTTTGTATAAAAACAAACTATTTTGGTAAAATAAAAAAAAACAAAAAGGAATTCTATGAATTTCTCTTTTTAGAAACAGAAAACATAAAATGTTACATTTAACAGAAAATATCATCTCCTACTGAATGTCTGTAAATATTTATAGTTTGTTTTTTGAATGACTGATTGAAATAGTTTAAAAATATATTTCTATGAATTTCAATTGATTCTTCATTTAAAAACAAGCTATACGTATTACTTTTTAAATAAACTACAGTCGGTAACGGAAAATACTTGTTTATTGTGAGTGTATTTATTCTCTTGGTGTATAACTATTTGTACTAATAAAACTGTGATAAGGTGAATTGTTTAAAGAAGTATGTGTTTCAATTCAAAACACTGAATTCAAGACTGAATTTTGTCTACGAGTACTTAGGATAAGAAAAAAAATACGGAGTTATCCATTGAATTTCCTTTTAATTTCGAAAATTAAAATAAATACACTTTCAGCAAGTAAAATATAAAATTTAAAAGTAATGTTAAATAATTATAAATTAAAATAAAATAAATGAACAGTCAACAACAACAAAGGAAAAGTTTGTCAAAAGTCAAACTAATTCCGAATACTCGAATAACAATAAAAAAAACACTTTATGCCTAGTGGCAACGGTTTGACGTGTTTTTCCCCCCAAAATAAACATTTTGGTTTCGTCATAATGGAAAATTAATTCATAAGTAAAAGTTAGAAAAATAAAACATTTATTATTATTAATATAAAGTTTAAAATGAGTTTGTGGTATTTAAAGATAAAATGTGCTGTTTTCAAATGATACTACGAACTTTAAAGATTGTAAATTGTTCGTGGTGTTGTAAAACTCCAAATATGACAACAACAAAAAAGGTTTTTTTTTTGCATTTATTGATTAGAACATGAGAAATACTTGATGAGATTGAGGAAGTCAAATTACAAATCTGACTCAAAACGTGGAAGGGCTTTTAAAAACTATGTTTTGAATTTGATGCCTAGTCATGGCATACACTTTTTCTATAGAGTCAAACTTAAAATTAGTTGAAAAAGTTTATAATTACATTAAATTTTTACATTTACGGCCTTCTATCGCTTTTCAAGTGGTCTGACATCTCTTTTTAATTCTAAAATGTTCCACATCACTGCCGATGAATGACAATGCACACACGCAGAGAAAACACATGGTTGCAACATGATCACTGCTACTATAATATTCTTGCTGCGTTCGGGTATGATTGTCACAATCAAGTTATTGGTTTTAAATATCAATATGGTAGCTACCACCATTGTCATAGTAAATATTTTATGAGTGCCACTTTCATTTTTATAACATGATTGGCAGTAACCATACTGTGGTAACACAAATTCTCACTATGAACAAAATATGATAATTATGGAACTATAAAATGCTGACAACAATCAATGAATAATTATAAATCAAAAATAATATGACTGACAATCACAGTCATTACAGTATTGTGTTCATACAAAAAACAATTGCATCAGTTCAGTCACCCATGTTAAAATGATAATATATGATTATTTTCACCTGGGGTGTTTCATTTTCGAAAATGCTTTATGCATAATCAACTCATAGTCGAAAAAATTCATTATCAAAACGATTCTATATGAAGATTTTATGTTTTTTAATTCGTTACAATAAAAACAATCTTTTTTTAAAAAATTTGTTTTATTTATTAATGTTTATTTCTTGTAAAATAATGACTTAATTGTGGAAAAAGTACTCTGAATATTAATAAAATATTTTTTTTATGGAGAATGTCTGTAGAACCCAAGAGTTGTTTTGTGCGAAAAGGTTTCTTATACGAAATACTAGATTTTTATTAATTTTTCTGATAAAAACATTTTTAGATTCTTGGACTTTTCCTTAAAGTAAAATTCTCGGATTCTGCAAATTCATATGTTCTTACAAAAACTTGGATTCTAAAAAAATTTAAAATTCAGAGGATTTTTCATCAGGAAAAATACTTATACTCCAAATAGTTTTTTTAGTAGAAATATTCTTAAAAAATCTTAAAATCTAAGAATTTTTCTTTAAGAAAAACATTTCTTAAAAAATTTAAAGAACTTTTCCACAGTTTCGAATCATAATATAACTGTAGGGAACATATTATGGTTATTTTATTATCATAATATGATAAGGGTGTCCCAAGAAGAACGCAATTTTTAAATCTGGCAACATTCGAAGTGTCATTGTTTGACATTTGAACAATTGTTATTGTTTGCTTTTAGAAGGTACGAGGTTAGTAAAAATGGAGCGCTACACGAATGAACAACGCATTCTTATTGTGAAATTGTTTTACCAAAATGGTGAAAGTTTTGCGGCTACAGTTCGCAAATTGCGATCAATTTGGGGTCTGTTAGTGATGTAAAGACAACAACGCGTCATCGACCAGGTCGATCGACCGAAAATGTCGCAGCTGTACGTGATGATGTCGCTCAAACTCCATCCACCTCAATTCGACACCGAGCTCAGCAAATTGGTGTCTCCAAATCCATTTTGCAGCGAATTTTGACGAAAGATTTGCATCTTCATGCTTCGTCAATAGGCAGAATTGTCGCATTTGGGGTGAGGAAAATCCTCGAGTGATTCACGAGAAGCAAATGCGTCCTCAACGTGTCACTGTGTGGTGTGGTTTTTGGGCTGGAGGAATCATTGGACCTTTTTTTTATGAAAATGAGGCAGGTCAAGCGCAAACAGTCAATGGTGTTCGGTATCGTGAAATGAAAACCAGTTTTTTCTTGCCTAGAATTGAAGAAATGAATGTGGAGGGCATGTGGTTCCAACAAGACGGCGCCACATGTCATACAGCCAGAGAAACAATTTAATTGCTGCATCAGTCATTTCCCGGTCGTGTTATTTCGCGTTTTGGAGATCAGAATTGGCCGCATAGATCGTGCGATTTAACACCATTAGATTTTTTTCGTTGGGGTTTTTTGAAGTCGATGGTTTACGCGAATAAGCCGACGACGACTCAAGCCTTAAAAGAGGAAATTGGACGCTGCATTAATGAAATACCGCAGCATTCATGCAAAACGGTCATTGAAAATTTCATTAAAAGATCGCGTGCATGCCAGCAAAGCCGCGGCGGCCATCTGCACGATATATTGTTCCATACATAACCTCATTCTGTCTACTTTACGATATAATAAAGTTTCACGATTTTTTTTAAATATCTGTGTTTTATTTAAAATTTAAAAATTGCGTTCTTCTTGGGACACCCTTTATATTATAGTACGACACACTATAAACCAAAAAATATATGATGATCTTCAAATATGATTGCCCCAACCATGTTTTTTCTCTGCGTGCAAGCAAATGGTTTTTATTTGCTCCTGCCCGAAGAATTGCCTATGATAAAATCAAATATATTTAGGTTGATCACAAGCGGCGTGCTAAGTGTTTATGTGTTGTATTGTGCTATTGAAAATAGAAACATTTCAATTGATGTTTAGGTTAGGTCGAAAAGAGGGCATACGCCCTCAGGGTCACTCAAAAATAGGTGCCATAGAATCGGCATATTGTGCCCATAACTAAGGCAAGAAAGTTGATGCATTTGTGAACAAAAAATATGTAATAAAAAATATGCATTTAAAATTAAAAAAATATGTTTTTATTATTGAATTTTTCTACGTTCTCAATATTATCATTAAATTTTTTAATTTTTTAATTTGGAAAGTGATTTTATTTGGAAGTTATTAATTGTATTTTTCTGCTATTTTTGTCTACGTGATGAATGACATAAATTTTTACCAAAATATGCATTTACAGCAAAATATAATAATACAATACCAAGTAGACTTTGTGAATTTCTTCACTCAAAAAAAAAAAGACATGAACTAAAATGTAGTAAAAAATTTCCTTCAAAATTGTTTATAAATTGTCCTCAATTTAAGTAAAATTTTATTAAAACTTATAAAAATTTTCTTAAAAAGAATAAAAATTCCTAAGTTTGAGGAAAAACGAAATAGTTCATATTTTTCCTAAGTAATATTTCTTGATTTTAGAAAAATAAACAAGTCAATTTAATAAAAATTTATTAATTTTAAGAAAAAACATCTTAGTTTTTAGAAAATTGCATACTCAAATGTTATAAAATCAAGTTTAGTTCAAACAAAAAAATTTAGGACATAATTTACTTCCATTTAGTTCAAAAAATGTGTCTAACTAAAATCGAGGAAGTACTTGAACTTAATGTGTTTAAATTTTTTTTTGGCGAGTAGTCAAATTAACTAAATTTTAGAAAGCCATTTCCAAATTCAGTTTTTAATTATACCACTTTCTAATTTTGAAGAATTGTTTTCTAAAAATAAGTTCAGACAATTAAAAACAAAAAGTAATAAATTTTTTCCTATGTATTAATAAAAATTTACTTGATTTTAGAAACTGATGAACTATTTATAAGACAAATTTTCATGCAACTTAGTTCAGACAAATTTTAAAAATTTTAATAAAATATTTCTTTAAGTAAAAGTTTTCTTATTTTTAAAAAAAAATAAAATTTGGTGTAGGATTTTTTTGTTGGAAAACGTTTAAATTATTTTTAATATTCTATTCCAAAAAAACAATCAATTAAAAACAAACCAGTTAGTTTTCCTAATTTTGTCCGTTTGTCTATCTGTTGAAATGGCGATCACGACGCAAGCGGGGATGCCTATTTTTACTCAGCAGTTTGGTATTAAAAATGAGAAAAATCGGTCCAGCGGTTAAAAAGTTATGGGTGAAAATGTGAAGATACCTCTAAATTTTCCATACAAATCGGTGTATTTTAGTACAATTTCATAGCAGCGACTGGTATATTATATATTTTCTCATATTTTTTCACCAATGGCTTAGAAATTAATAATATTTGGTACACCTCAATTATTTCCCCCTCAAAAAAAATTTTTTTCCTCAAAAAATTTTTTTCACCAAAAAAATTTTTTTTACCTCAAAAAATTTTTCACGTAAAAAATTCGTTTCTGCATCCAAAAAAGTTTTTCACCTCAAACAATTTTTTCACCTCCATAATTTTACTTCAAAAGTTTTTTACATTGTTTCGGCACAGCCGAATTGAAATTTAATTTATATTTTAAATACATTAATTTAGTATAATTCAATTTAGTTTTAAGACAATATTGTATAGCAAAAAGCTTGAGCAGTGTCCTCACAACGCGGAAGTCCTCCGAAAGTGGGAAAATTCCTACTCAATGAGTGTAAAGTACTTTAAAATATATGGTAAATTATATAACCTTTACCATAGAAGCAGAATAAGAATAATTTTCACATAAAAGAAGTGCTATTTAACTTGTTGTTAGAAAATATTTTCTTATTTTTAGGCAGTTAAGTCCTAGTTTTTAGTAAAAAAAATTATCCAATGAACTTAAATGAAATAAAATTTTTCCTAAAAAAAAGAAACATTGATGTATAAACTAATTAGGAGGAAATTTTACTGTTTTCTAATAAAAATTTACTTCTCAGTAGTAAAATTTTTCTATAATTTAGAAAATTTTGTAAGTAAGTAAAATTTGTTTCTTAATTTCAAGGAAAATTTTATTAAATATTGGTAAAAAGTGTCTTTGGCGCCGTTTTCTTTTCAATTTTTCCTCTAAACAAGTTAATTTTTCTAAATTCTAGTTCATTTTGTTTTTGAGTGCTTATTTTAGTTGTGTCCTTCACCTGGGGAGGACACAATGCCGGCCATAACATCAACCTCCTCCACCAAAATTCGCTTAATCAGATTTGAAGATAGAGATTTTTTTTAGGTAAATTTTATTTTTTCTGACCAAATATAAAAATTATGAGGTTCTAGCTATGGCTCAGCTTAGGTGGCAATTTGTCCATCGACCGTAGATTTCAATACTTAAAAACAATTTTCAAGACGAATATGCAAATACAAAATAAAAAAAATAAATAGCATCGTAAATCTAGATATCGCGGTTTTTTCTTTAGAAATGTTATTATAAATTTTGTATTAACATACAAGTAAAAACATTTGACATTGTTTTTTAGGCATTTAAATGTAACTCTACTAATTTATTAATATTTTTTAAGCAATATATATAAATTTCAAAAGTAAACAAACATGTAGTAAGTATCTATTAAAAACAACATTTTTCAAAAATTTTAAATTTACACCCTCTTAGTAACTTTATGGACCTAAAGGTAGGAAATAATCCCCTTTTTTAATACACATACAATTCCTCCGGAGGGAATTGTTCCCATATTTTTTTATACAAAAAAACAAAAACAGAGTGTAAGTTATCTACACCATTATGGTAGTAAATTTCAATAAAAATTTATAGATTTAAAATTTATAGATAAAAATTTGATTTTTTTTTAGTGCAAAACAAAATCGACCCTTCTAGCATCAGCAGTGTACTATTTTTTAACAAATATTTCCATTGCATTCAACTACATTGAACTTGTAATACAACTTAAACTTTGTAGATGTAAAAGTTTTTTTGTTGTATACATACTAATATTTAATCATAAATTTTGGTTGATTTTAGCAAAGAAAATTGTCATTTTGAATTAACTGAAAAATAATTAAAATCTTTCTAATAATTAGCAAAAAAAAATCTGCTTCTGTCAGCAGGTTTTAACAAGTTTTTAGTAGATTTTCTGTTATTTTCACCGGTTAATTGCTATCACTGTAGGTGTCCGCTATTTCGTAGTGTTACTGTATATGAATTTTACATTAATGTAGCTCATTTCTATACTCTACAACACCAACAAAGTTGTAACTTTTATATGACCATTTTTGATATTTTCATATTCGTAGCAACATTAACCTAATAGCCTTCAAAAAAAAGTCTCCGACAAAAACACACACATAGACCGAAAAAACCTTACGAGTGAGAGATTGCAAAAAAAAAAAGGATAAAACTCGTACACAAACATTTTGTCTAAGTGAATATTAGACTCATACTTTGTCAGTAATATGTGAGTGGTTTCACTAATATTTTATACAATTTTAATGCTGTTGTTTCCTTACTACTATCAGTTGAAGAAAATAAATTTAGCGCGTAATCGGGATTTAATGTATATTTCACAGGCTTTTTGTTTTGCTTTGCTTTGAAATGCTTTGGTTTGCTTTGGTTTTTTGTTTCTCTCTCTTTTGTGGGTTTCACAAAACAAAAAAAAAAAAAAAGGACACAAGTGCTAACAACCTTGTTGTTGTAAGAGGCATGTCTCAGGCTTTTTGACTTATTTTATTTTGCATGTAGCAGCAAAAAGAAGATGTAGTAAGTAGGTACGCATCCAAGTATGAAATCTTTCTAAGCTGGCATATCTGAAATCTAAATCACCATAAATACTGTCAATTAAAAAGGATAATTTTCATGATATTCATCAAATAGATTACCCCTCACGTACTACATTCATAATAATTCATAACAACACAAAAAGGACAAAGGATCAACAACAACAACCAGCCCACTCACTGACACTGCAAGACATATTAAGAAATTGGTAGCGGTAGCAATAAAACATTCAGTTAAATTTAACAAACAGACATTTTAATGGGGATTATTACTGTGGTGGTTATAAAATTGATAAACAGCTTAAACAAGAAATCGTGTTAAAAAAATATTAAGGTTTTTAGTATTAAATATTTTATTATAATATTTTTCATAGTAATTTCGCCTCAAAACAATGAATTTTTATAAAAAAATAAAAAACAAAACAAAAATGAGAAAAAAAACAACAGTAAAATGTTAAGCTACTTGTCAATATATGCCAACAAATATTTTTTTTACTAAAGTTTTTAAGTCAATGTCACATTTTATCATTGGGTTTTCACTTGACATGTTTGTGTCTGTGTTGGTATGTATGTATTAATGTATGTGTGTGTGTATTTACTATACTATCTTCGTGTTAGTCCTTTCGACTGTTTCAATATAAAATGACATCAGCATCATTATTATCAACAGTAAAAACAACAACAACAACAACGACAGCGGCAATGTCGTCATGGTTTTTAATGTTCCGAAATGGTTTATTATGTCCATTGAAAAAATAACTATTATAATTTTTTTGTTGCTAGTTATTAATATAATGGAAAAAAAACCCGGGTTAAGCATAAGTACCTTTATACTGCATCTGTACATACACACCCGCAGTGTCGTAAGTCCGATGGTGTGGGGGGGGGGGGGGGGGGGGGGGGTTATGCCCCTGCTACGACTGACAGCATATTAAGATTTTTAATTTTTTTTAAATTCTATTGTAGAATGTAACTTTTTTCTTAAAATTCGGAATTTTTTGTGTTATAAATAAATCAATTTTTTTTCTACAAATAGGCCAATTCTTTTTTTTTATTTCTAAAAAAGACATTTTTTCCATCATTTTAGAGAAAATATTTGTTAAATATTGTGTGTCGCCAATATTTGATAATAAAAATTCAAATATATTTAAGTTTTATAATCAGTCAGTACCTCTGTATGTATATTAATTATATAAGTTATACGTTTAGGTATCTATAATACATACACTGAAAGCTTTACTAACGAACAGCTCCCGCAGCCGGACAGCTTACATAGGCGGACAAATTTCTTGGTCCGTTCTGTAGGCGGACATCTCCCGTAACCGGACAAAATCAGCGCGACGGTCGGTATCCGCCTGCGGGAGCTTTCACTGTATATAGAACAAAAATAATAATTTTTAATAAATATTTGCAGTGTACAATTTTTAAAGATTTGTTCGTCGAAAACCAAGCCAATTAAGGGATCCGGTTTTTTTATATGAAAGGGACCGGTCGCTTTATCATGGGCTTGTTCTAGGAGGGGATAAATTGCCCTCTGTGACATGTTACTGGACTGGTCTAAAAGAACATGGCACACAAATAACCCCAAAGAACATATCACAGCACTCGTACTTCCAAACTCATCAGGTGATAAAGGCTTTTCACGAGTATGTGGTAAGTTTTTTGAGAACCGGCGCTGGTTTCACCTACTTTTTATACCGATCACGTGATAGGTACTTTAGAAACCGATTCTGTTTTCACTTGCCACAGGACTAATGCTTTCAGACCCATCACGTTGTATAGGCACTTTAGGAACCGGTCCTCTTTTTTTTGAAACATAGTAATTTTATACGGTAGTATCTGAATTTTTTAAATTTGAAAGTTTAACAGTTTACTTTTAAAAACTGCATCTAAACAAATTTAAACCTTTATCTTAGAATGTGAAAAAACTGTAGAGATATATTGTGCATTTTGTTTACTAATAATCTAACAATTTTCTATCGATAAAATGTCTCTTCATCTCTTGCCACAGCTTTTACTTCTTCAATTGTATCCAATGTAGTCAGATAGTTTTGAACAATCAAAAATTTTATAAAAATTTATGTTGGGTCTCGCCGAACTAAAATCCTGGGCGCCACTGCATGCACGTAACCACATATAAAAATCTATATGAACAAATTCAGTTCAAAACGGCCATTACCTTGACAGTAAGACATCTATAATTAAAATAATCTCTATATTAATCCGCCGTTGGAAATTTTGAATACTTTTCCTCCTATTATATTGTTGGAACCACCGTTGGCCCGATCTAAAATTTGCTGTTTATTCAACATCAAATTTAATTTTGCGTACAATTTGGAGGTGTTGAGAAAAATCAGTTGAAATGAACTTAATCAAATATATTTACATACACTACCCCACCCTATTTTTGTATGTATATGTATGTTAACTATTCATTGATCTGTAAGCTATTTTTAATCATCTGTTTTCGATACAAAATGATGGACTATAGAAGAATAAATAAGCCTGTTCAACATTGTCTATTCATCTATCCATCCATCCATCCGTCCATCCATTCGTCCATTAGCTGTGTAACACATATTAAAACTGCCTACATACTTAAAAGTATACACAGTATTGTGCAAAACAAAAGCAACAAAAAATTTGATTTAAAATATTTCTTCTTCCATGTCGTTTAGACAAATGATTTTAATTGCATCTTATTTACTATTGAATAAAGTTTATAGGAATTAGAGCTGGAGAGATGTTATTCTTTTTAGCATTAATTTCTTCAATATTGAATTCAATTTAAGCAATGAATTCAGAATTTAGTCATTAAGCATTACAATTAAATAACTCATTCACTTATAAATTCATTTAAATACAGTTTATTACTGAATTCATTCAATATTGAATCTAATTGCCTGAAGCGATTAAGATTTTCGTTGAATGCAAAGAAGGAGTTAACTTTTTCTTTTGATTCCTAAAATTTTCACTTAATGTTTAGAAAAATTGAACTTTTCACGTGAGATTATAAAATAAAATACATAAATCATTGTAAATAAATTTTGGTTTAGCCGTGGCGAATTTTAGACCGTATGGTGAAGTTTGTTTAGCGCAAGTTTATTGATTTTTTGATTTTTTTTTTAAAGAAACTAAAAGTTTTTGAATTGAAATATCGATCAAAAGTTTCTTGATCATCTTCTGGGAGTTGATAGAATAACAAAAATACATTTATAATTAATGCACACATTGGATTACAAAATAATTAAACAATTGTTTTTTAAAAAAAAAAATTGTTCATTTAAACGGAGTTGCAACTTCTTATCTGTGTTTTTGTCAACTAATTTTTTAGAGAAAAGCTTCTTAAATTTTCATCCAATGCAACAATTTCATAAATATCTATGAAACTTTTCATAAACAACACAAATAATAATGATCACCTAATGATCCACATGGACTGCATTCTTTATGAAAATTATAAAATCCTCACTTATCAAATATTAACTTTATACATATGATAAAATCCATTTGGCCGATATTTTGTTACACACATAATTGAACCATACCATATTATCATAATAAAAAGAAATGACAATAATTTCCTAAATAATTTGTGTTTTATTTAAAATCAACATCGGCCCTTAAAATTTAACCACCCTTTAGTTGAAATGGCAATCACGGTGCAACCGTGGTTGCTCTTTTCACCCAAACATTCCGAGAAGTTTGGTATTGAAAATGAGCGAAATCGGTCCAGCGTTAAAAAGTTATGACTGAAAATATGACATTTTGCACATAATCATAGAAGCGTGAATAAAATATTTGTTGAAATTTTTTCATAAGACACCTAAATGTGAATAATATTCACCTTAAAACTGGTTTTCACCTCAAATTTTTTACACCTCAAAGACTTGTTTTCACTTCAAAAAAAAAAAATTATTATATCCAAAAACGTTTTCACCCCAATTTTTTTTTTAATTTTGACAATATTTGATTGCTGTTATTTTGCACAATATTGTACATAACTTTACAACGATGGTCATAAGTTGATATATCATAAAGGATAAGTTTTATAACAACTTGTTTTGATTATTCCAAAGCTACAAAAAGTTAAAAGTTACAAAGTGTCAACTCCGACCATCGATATACCACACTTTTTATTGTTTCCATATCTTTTTTTTTTTTTTTTTTTTTTTGTTGCCGTAGCTGTCAAACGCTTCACAGGTCTTATATGTGTCGATTATAATTTATAAAATAGTTTGTTTAAGTAAGCATGTGTATTAAATCAGGGTTAACTAGGGTTATGCAAACACAACATAGACAATCATGTTGTCAGTGGCTATCAATAATTTTGGTATAACTTTAACACACACTTATTACAGAAAGTACTTTTTTGCAACACAATTTGTTAAATTAGTTCCTTAACATAACCAAAAGCAAACGAAAGAAATTGTTATCATATCAAAATCCCAGACGGCTTTTGCTCGACTATTTCATAAATTATTATCATAGTTTCTCATACTTCCCAGCTCTGGGTTGACACTAATGCATCATTTCTATATCCACTATTTTTGAGCGCCTCAAAATTATGTTTTAATAAATATAACTTTTTGTATTTTTCATAATTTTTTATAGTTTTTTAATGTCGATTCACATGCTTACCTCCCCTGTCCAAAAATATCTACTATTTCCCAGTATTCTTGATACGAGTTGTCAAATTTTGTATTAATTTTCTTATGAAAATAACAGATATGAGTGGAGGGGGATATTTAGCGTGTAGCTCGACATTTATATCCTTTCAAAAAAATTTGTTTAAGGTCCCAATTTAGCCGCTCTCGTTACGAGCCTTTTAAGTTGTTTTAAAAATTGACATATAATAACTTTTTTATTTTAGTTACCAAAAGCTACTTTTAAGATTTTATCTAAAGCTGCTCTTTTTGGATTTATTTTCATAGTCCAACAACCAGATAATGGCAAACTTTACCCATCATCCCCTCAACTACCTAAAAATCTTTTTTTAATTGGGAATATTACTTTTAATATGAAAAAGAAGAAATGGGCCCATCCATCCCATCTCTAAAAAGGTTTTTTTTGTTATAAAAGTGTCCATATAATCTAGAACACCCCTGTATTTACATTGCACAAATGCACATTATAATTATTATACGCATTTAATCTTTTTTAATTGTTTTTTTTTTATAATTAACTAACTGTATACACTCGTTTTTATTATTATCAGTTATTTATCACTTTCTTACACTCACAGCAACAAACTTTAATAAATATTATAGTTATTGACTATTAAAATTGTCAAGGCATCTCTATGCCTTAAAACGTACACTTAAAAAAAAAACATGCATAACATTTATAATAATTCATAATAATAAAGGAGAATAATAAGAAAAACACAGAGTTAGTAATTAAATTTCATCTTAGCTTGGTAAATCAACGTGGATTATTGCAAAGGCAGCTTTTTCTATTCAAGTTGTGATTTAAATAAGAGATATTTATGGCTGAATAATGTTAATTAACGTCGTAGCTGACCAGAAAATGCATTCCATTCGGCTGATATCGAATAACCTTTTTTGTATATTCTCCCTGATTACAAAATATAATAATTTCAAATGATCTTGAACCAAACGAATAAACATCTTACATAACATATGTTACATAATATAATAATATTCTTGAAAAAATGCGATAGGAAAACTTTCAGAAAATTGCTAATGAAAATTTGAATTTAAGATAAACTAAACTAACTCTTGGCTCCACATAAGAATCTGAAGTAAGGTGGATAAAATTGCCTGTTTAACTATTTTTTTCTGATTGATTGACTTACCATATATTTTGCAAAAATATGCAAAATATGTAAAAAAAATATAAAAATATTAATACACGCAGAGAAAAAACATGGTTGCAACATGTTCACTGCTAATATATTGAGCTTGCTGCAATCGGGTATGGTTGTCACAATCAAGTTATTGGTTTTTTAACCATCGACCATGTTGCTACCATCATTATTTAGTAAATATTTTACTATTTTATGATTGTCACCTTCTACTATATAAAATGATTGGATTTAAAAATATATGATAATTATGCAACCATAAAATGCTGTCAACAATCATTAAATAATTATACATCAAATAAAACATGACTTCATCAATTGGCCCATTAAGATCCAGTTAATTTTCTTTAACTATAGGAGTTTTTTAAGGTTTTTTTGAAAAAAAATTCTATTTAAAGATTTTATATATTTTTTTTAAATTTTTTGCAATAAAAAAATTTTTTTTTTTAATAAAATATGTTTGTTAATTCATTTCTCGTAAAAAGTTTTTAGAATATTAATAAAATATTTATTTTCAAGAAAAAGTCTGTAGAAACCAAAATTTTTTTTGTACGAAAAGGTTTCTTATACAAAATACAAGATATTTTGAAATTAATCTAATAAAAACATTTTTATATTCTATGGAATTTTCCTTAATCTAGAATTCTCAGATTCTGAAAACCGTGTCTTAGATATAAATTTATATATTCCTAAAAAACTTAGATTCTAAGACCTTTCTTTGAAAGAAAAAATCATAAATTCTGAGGACCTTTCATCATGAAAAATAATTAGTCTCTAAGGACTTTTTCTAAAAGAAAACTTTCTAAGAACTTTTTAAAAAAAATCTTAAAAATGTCGTTAGAAACTAAGATTTTTTTTATTGAAAAAGTCCTTAGAATTTAAGAAAATATTAAGTATTTTTTTAAAAAAGTCCACAGAATCAAAATTTTCTTGAAAGAAAAGTTCTTAGAATCTATGATTTTTGCTTAACAATTTTTCTTCAAAAAGTCCTTAATATCAAATTTTTTTAGGAAAAACTTTTCTTGGAAATATAAGATAGTCATATTATGTATATTAATAATAATTATAATCTAATAAGAAGGATCATATATATATATATTATTGTAGGGATTATATAATGATAATCCAGGAATCATAATATATATAGTTATGGGAGACCATATAATATGATATTATCATAAATTGAGATAATAACATGTTTATTGAGAACCACAATATGGTAATTTTGAATCATAATATAACTGTAGGGACTATATTATGGTAAAAATATGGTTATTTTATTATTATAATATGATAACCATATTATAGTACGACTATGGTTGGCACAACCATAAATCCAAAAATATATGATGCTCTTCGAATATGATTGTCCCAACCATGTTTTTTCCCTGCGTGTAGTTTTATATTGTAATTGGTGTTATTTAAAATTGCTTATATGCCTTTAAGGATCAACATCAAATTGTATCATATTATATATTTAAAAATAAAATAAGATCAAGTGATTATAATTAGATAAGACCGAAACTATAATATAATCGCATCAAAGTATTATATATTTTTATATCAAATTTCAGATATTAGTATTTGATTTGATCTAATTATGTACAACTAATTTCAGTATCTTTTCAGATCTAATTCAAAAATTATTTTAACTGGGTAGTTTATGTTATAAAACAGAATAAGATTAAGAAATTCACTGCTCAATTAATTTCACTTAAAGATGGAAGTAATATAGGAAAAATCATTGACATGTGTTGTAGTGTTAAAAGTATCTAAAAAAATCCATCCGGAGTTGTATTTTTTTCTAAATATTTATAAAAAAAAAAAACATTGGCCCGTAATCATAGTCCCGCACTAAAGTCGGCTTTTTTTAAAAACAATTTTAAATTAAAAACTTGTTATTATCTATTTTGCTATTATAGTCAGAATTAAATCCAGTTTTAAGTTGAACCGGCTTTAAATGGGTATCACATCAAATGTAATAAATGCCCGCATACATTTTGTACTAAAAATGAAGCAGGTGGCAACATTGATCAGCTGATTTTATATTTTTCGAAAAAAATTAAAAGTGTGTAAATAAAAGATTTGCAATTGCAAAATGTAAAAAGGAAAAATTTATTAACTTAATAAATCTTATGCAAAATATAGTATTTATTGATATAATTTTCCTTTTAATAATTTGCAATTCAAACATTTTTTTTCACAAAAATTTTCTTGGCGGAAAATAGCTGTTGTGTGTTGTTAAATTGGTTAGAGTCAACTTCAGCTAGTTTTAATTTTAAAGCAGACTTTAGCGATTAAAGTATACTTTTACTTGTCTATAGTATGCCTAAAGTATACTTTTAAGAAAAGTCGGCTTCAGGACAATTAAGGTATACTTTATTTTAACTATAATTATGCGCCATTGTTTTTGTATGATATTGGGTGATATTGAGTTTTCAAAAGTGTCGATATTTTACAATTTTCATGTGTTGTTGCTCTTGAAGCTATAACTCGATAAAGAACATACTTATCACGAATCAAGACCCATGCAGAAATTACTAAGTGTACAAAAAAAAAAATAGTACTGGCAAACCACTTTTCCCCTATAAATCACACCCAGTAGTAAATAACTAAAGGTACAACAAATATTGTACTACCAAAATACTGTTTTGTTTGTAAAAGTTGGAATTTTCCAGTAATATCCGCTATGTGTTCTTTGCTATTACTATTTAATCTGTTTAATAGAAATAAAATGCAACAAGATTTTTTTTAGTGTAAAAAAAATCACTACATTCAAGTCGTAATTAATAAAACTTAACAAACTAAACTTTACGATAAAACATAAACATATACAAAAAACAATATACATTAACAACATTTCATATAGTAAAAGTTATGATTTCTCTTTTTTTTTTTTGTTTTTTTCAAAAAAGGTAAATTTCCGTAACAAAAAAAAAGGAACATTTTAAAGCTAAAAAATACGACTAACAAGGAAACTACTTACGGGCAAACTGTCAGAGTGAAATAAAGTTTGAATAACATTTTAGACTTTAAACACACCGAATATGACCAGATGTTGTATAACTAAGATATATCCCCAGCATTTGTCTATGTTTGCTTTTTAGACGACATTAACCTTTGTGTAACATACCCAGGTATGTTTTTCATTTTCAATTGGATAAGGAATAAAATTGCGACAACCAAATAATTCGGTTGCAGCAACCAAACTATTCAGTTAGCAAGAAACTCGGTTGTCACAACAGAGGTTTATATATTGTGTGGAAAAAGAAG
This sequence comes from Eustalomyia histrio, assembly GCA_949748255.1. Taxonomy (NCBI): domain Eukaryota; kingdom Metazoa; phylum Arthropoda; class Insecta; order Diptera; family Anthomyiidae; genus Eustalomyia; species Eustalomyia histrio. The sequence goes on along the minus strand of OX456527.1, from coordinate 431,198 downwards.
ATAAGCTTTAAATTTTTTGAAAAAAGTACTTTAGGATGCGCATCTATCACACTGAGTACAATCTACTACTGAAGGTTGAGCACAAACGGGCTTTGACATTCTTTGCAGGCTTTCCGTGTTGATCTTTTTCTGGGACATAGGTAACAATTTCCCTTATGCTATATTCTTCCATAATTATCACATTCTTGTCGAGCGCGTGCTGGAAGGTTTTCACAAAACATGCTTTTAATTTCAATACGCATAATTTGTTAACTGTCAATAAGTGAATGCATTGTCGTCGTGTGTCGATATAAATTCCGTTACCTTTAGTCCTTTCGTTACTACATAATAAAAAATATTGAGTAGTTACTTTAATTATCCATAAATACTTAAAATATTCCCATTGAGCCATCACACACGAGAACAATTGTGCTGGCATAACGTGACAGCTTGTAGGCAAGCGGGGCGAAGAGAATGTTATTTTGTTGGCATAAAATTTCAACAAGCTTCTACCACGCATTAGCAGCACAAAACCAATACATGCACATTTTTAAAAAACGCTAAACGTAAAATGAATACAAAAAACACTAACACACACAGAGCTTTGTAAACGTATACATGTTATGCCAGATGAATTTTCATATCGTGTGTTACGAAAAGAACAAAAACTGTGCACCTTAAATATTAGTCTCGTGTGAAAAAACCGGTAACAAAGTTAATAAGTAAAAACAATTGTACAAAATGTATGGAGTATACCCCCGGGTATGCTGAGTGTGTCTTTATGTATAATTTTTTGGCTGCAGACACAAAGGTTTAACCAAAGGTTAATTAACAATTTAGCCGGGCTTGTGGGGATTTAAAAACCATTTTGGGGATATTTGTAATTTTTGATAAAAATAACAGTAAAAAATAATCCGTTTAGTTAATTTCATCGGATTCCTTAAAAAAATTTATATTTGTAAAATTTGATATATTTTAAGATGAATTATTGAAAATTCAAAATTAGTTTATAATTTACTTAAATAAATATTTCTAAAAATTTAAAAATCGTTCGCTAACGATCTTAAGCAAGCATGTACTCCGAATAGGGACCAGCTTACAACAAATAATTTTTTAATATTCCTTTAATATATTTTGGGATGTAACCAAATTTAATTCCTTCCAAAAATAATAAATTTGATATATTCGAAATTTCTTTTAGCTAAAAAGAAACTTATTTACTGCTGGTCTTTTATAGGATTGCGAAATATTATTTAGAGTAAATAACTAATGTCAGATATTGGTCTTCAGAGTTTTGCTATTTCAATACAAACAAGTGTAAAATACGGATCACAGCAATATAAAATGTGATAATTTGAAGCTTTCGTAAAAGTAGTTCTGTATAATTATACAATAATACATAAACATTTGGCCATGAGAAAGCCGTTTTCGAAATGGGTGCCGCGTTTGCTCTTCACCAAGCAAATGCGCCGTGTCACAGGCCGTTAGCTACCAAGGCCAATGATTCAAGATCAAAAAAATCTCGCTGGAAAGAGATTTGGTTCGAATGAAGGACATAGATAAATTATTCTATAAAAAGGTATCGAAGTGTTAGAGAGGCGTTGGAGTGATTATATCGCTCTTGAATGAGAATATGTTGATGAATAATGTCAAATTTTGCCAAAAAAAAATAAATGTTATCCTACTGACTTTTTAGCCGATGTTTTAGTTTTGTGTATGAAGTTAATTTGACCAACAAAAATTCAAGTATCGTAATCTACTTAGCTGAAATTGTTTGTTTGCAAGTGGGGATTTTTTGGGGATATTATCTTATTTGTTTGGGAACAACGAAAAAAATACCTGGCATGCCTGAATTTAACAAATTTCAACAGAAGGCTTAAGGATGCACCGTAAAGTAGTTTCCTCGTAAGTGAAAACTTTTTTGTTACATTTGAAAACACAAATATAGAAAATATACATTTACGTACTTGTATTTCTATACTGCTGCATGCTACAGTAAACAACTTAACTTTATGCAACATTTGCAGGTAAAAAAAAGAAAGAAATAATAAAACAAAAATAAATAAAGAAGTGTGTTTAAGGTTTTATGCCGTTTGGAAAAATAAACCGTATACGCATGATACACATTAAAAATAGCAATAAAATTCTACCTAATTAAAATTTTAAAAACAAAAAGTTTCGAGTTGTTTTCCATTTGCACGTGTGTTTGTATGTGTATGTATGAATATGCAACTTTTTAATGTAAATTAAGAGTCATTAGTATTTATAAATGCAAAAAAAAACTACTGAAACCTTAAACATCATTATCAGAAAACATTTTCGGTGTAAAGTCTACAATAATATTTATATAATGTTATAAAAACTTTTGGCAAAAAGAAGGTCTTAATGGAGAAATAATAATGATTTAAAATTACCTACCAATTAAATTTATATTTTCAATTTGACAATGACATCAAAGAAAAAACACTGTTAATTTTCCATTTATTGAACAGAATAAATTTGGACAGTTTGCTGGATAGTAATTGTACCAGAGACCCAAAATAATTGTTATAATTTAATATAAAAAAAGTTACAAAATAAACTTCATTACCTCCAACATTTAATGAATGCACTAAATATTTTTATTTTTTCGATTTTTATTTAAGCTCTTTAAATTTTCTATTTTTTTTGATTTATATTTAATATCAATTTTTTAAAACAACCAAGAAATAACTTTTATATGTCGGAATTATTTCCAAGAAGATTAGCTTGTGGTCATTTATTGTCCAACCAACAAAAATTTAAAAATGTTTAAACAAAAAATAACTTGGAAAAAAGTATTTTTTTTTTTTTTGTTTATTTTATACACAAAAATATCATACAAAAATTTCAGAAGAAAATTCCTAAGATTAAGGCGATGCTTGGCAGAAATTTTATTTTCAAAATCGTGAATTTCAAAAAATTTTTGATGTCATGTAAAAGTTCGTGAAGGAATTGCAAACTTCAAAAAAAATTTTGATGTAAAATGGCAAATTCCCCAGATATGCAAAACAATAGGACCTTGTACTTTTGTTAAAAAATCTATACTATTAAAAATGTTGCTTTGTAATTATTTTGCAAAATATAGTGTTAATAGCATAAAAATAAAACGTTTAATTATGCCTGCTAACTTATCTGAAATTAACCAAAGATTAGTGGTTAACAATTGTTATGAATGTCAAATTTGTAAGGAGTTAAGAATGGTTAGAAAATGAATTTAAAAGAGATTTTTATTAATGATTCGCTAACACATAAGAAAAAGCAAACCAAAAGAGAGGCAGCTTTAATGTAAACCTTAGTATAATGAAATCAACTAAAAACAAAAAATTAAGCTGGATGGTCTTAGGATCGTAAGTTATGCACAAAGTACTTAAGTAGTTTTAAATCTCTAAAAAATATACATATATATTTAAGTGTTAGATTTTACTTAAGCATCAGCTATAATGGTCACCCTAAATATTTACATTTTGAGAGAACTATTTAAAGATATTATTATCCAAGTCCAGTATAAGAATTCATTGTAAATACGATACGTGTTCTTTGAATGCAAACTTCTGGGATACGCATCTTAGTGTTGGGCATTAGTGTGTGTGTGTGTGTGTGTTTGTGCAAGCATTATAAGCTTTAAGTAAGAATATCCGGTATAAAAATTACAAAAACCTGACGAATACTCACACATACATACATACTTCTGCCAAAATTGTTAATAGCCTCCAAAAACCATCAAAGGATAGTACGTGAGTAAGAAAGAATACATACACATACACCCACACGTATGTATGGATGTGTGGTTTATTTTAAAATGATGATTTTAATCTGAGAGCTGATACAAATGCATACACAATAAGTAACATTTCCGTTATGTTTCTTCTCTCGTTATAACCCAATATCACATAATAACGCTATTCAGCTTTACTTTTATTATTTACACTTGCCACATTTTCACAATGTACAGTTAGCTACTAACTGAGACTTTAACTGACACATATGTTACTGTTTTCCAATACACAATTTTAATAATCGGGCCTAAGTGTTGTAAATAAAATTTGTTAAAATTGCTTGCTGGAATGCTATCGCTTTTTTTTTTTTTTTGATGTAAATGGTAATCGCAAAAATAACGAAAATATGCAGAAAAATGCAAAATATGCACCATATAAAAATATAAAATTCCACATTAGCAAGTCAATGTAACAATTGGGTGTATTGAATTTTCTACTTTTGGACACAAAAAATAAAACAAAAAATTAAAATGAAATATAAATATGCAATATTAATCCAAAAATATGCACTAAAAGTTAAAAAAAAAAATTGTATTGTAATTTAAATTTGGCAACTTTTACTCGCGAGCGCATTTTTAGAAATGAATAGCAGCAAAAAATCGATGTCATATCATTGATGCAAATTCTTTGATTCAGAAAAATATTTGGTGAAAATCGTTTTAACGCTTTTGATTTCAAAGATGCATTTGCATGAAAGTAGCTGCCCTGATAATCACTAGAGAAAATAGCGAATACTTTTTTTTTTTTTGATTCTCTGAACAAGTCCATAAGGACTCTTAGTTTTAAAGAACATGACGAATCAAAGCAAAAAAATAACAAAAACAAACAGTAAAAAATTGATTTTATACCCAAATTGAATCGTTGTTTTCAAATTTATAAAGAAAGCGGTAGAACCCAAAGATCTAAAAAAAAGAGTGGTTCATTTTAATCCCTTGAATCTCAAATTTTTGGCGACAAAGTAACTTGCATATCACAAATCCACAATGGAAATGGAAAAGACTAAAAGTTGGAGCACTTTGGTAGGAAACTCTTCAGCAAGAACTTCAGCGTTAATTAAAGTTTACATAATTTTTATTAACAATTTATAAAATTTATTCAAATATTTGGTATAAACACCTTTACGCTTCACGCTGAATCTGAAGTTATAGAGGATTTGTAGAGTAATCTCTTATGTGTTGCTGGCACAGTTCAGACAAAAATTTAACAAAATAAATTTTACATTTTTAATTTTTTTTTTAATAAAAACTAATCTTATCCAGCAATATCAATATCAACTTAATCCGTCACCCTTATCAAAAAAAAAATTTTTAAATTTTGGAAAATACCATACAATGAAACTTTTCAATGGGATCATTTAAATGAAAAAAATCATTGTATTAATGAACAAAATTCATTTAATACTAATCACGAAATTAGATCAGTGTAGGAAGTTTTGGAGGCTGCTAATCATGTTAAATTCAAAATAGCGGATCCAAAATTGCGGTCGACGATTTAAATACTGATTGCTCAGTTTAGTATTTGTAAAAATTAAAAAAAAAAAAAAAACAATTACAAACACAAAAATTTTGGAAAGTTCGTATAAAAATTATATGTAAGAACTGTCAAAATAAGTTCGTAGTAACAGATTTATTGTCAAATCATCGGGACTTTTAGTTTTTATTAAGCGAACTAAAAAATTAATTTTGTAGTCATATTTTCTAGAGTAGGAATAATTATTTTTAAAATTTAAGAAGCATTTCTAAACGTTTAATTGATGTAATAATGAATTCGATAACATGTATGCATTTAAATTTTTATTGAATATTTAAGATGGACAATAGTCAATGAATATTTTTTAAAAAAATGAAGCCGATTAAAACATCTGTATGATTTTAAGAAATAAAATTACATTATATTTAAAATTCAAAACTATAGTAGTTCTGAATTTTTAATTAAATTGCCATATAAAAACACTATTGGCGTAGTGTTGCCCAAAATCCATTAAACTATAACAAATAATATATCAGAAGTATCTACAATTTATCTGTATTAAACCACGACCGCTTTGACCACTTTTTACACAATTTTGTTAAACGTTGTTTCAAATTTTATTCGCATCGATACGGTATTTTTAGCTGGACAGTTGGTTGGTAGTCGATTTTTGGAGGACGTGATGTTACGGAAACAAAAAATATGTGGGGTCAGAAAGTTTATGTTTTTTTTTTACAAATCTTGTAGTGTATGTCAATTTCAATTCAATCTAAAAAATGGTTTGTGTGTGTGTGTGTCTGTGTGTAGAGTTGAAATAGATTCTGCCAATACTAAATTTTAAAAGCAAAGCCAGGTTAACAGTACCTACAGGCAGCCGCTTTGTCCATTAGAGAGTCAATTGTTTGGTTATGAATTCTTTTCCAGAGTACATACGTATGTGTGTATGTTTGTATGTATGTATGTATGTATGTATGTATGTATGTATGTATGTATGTATGTATGTACGATACTTTCATATATGTTATTCATACCTTGCAATTGAATAGTTCCTACATACAACACTTTATACATAAATATATTTATATGTCTTATTTCCGTTTAATTTTTCTTTCTTAACTTCTTTTTTAGGAATACAAGTCATTTCAACCATTGGCTTTATTTTGTTTTTGTTTTTCTTTTCTGACTGTTGTAGTCATTCTACTACTGGATGTGGATGTGGCTGTGGCAGTAACGCTGGTAATAACAAAGCAACTACGATTAATTTATAACATGAAAAATATTTTCCAATTAAACTCAATTGAAAATGGATTATTGTAACTGACATTGTAAATGTAATATTAATGTATAACGAAGCGTGTATGTATGTGTGTGTGTGTATGTAAGCATTACAAATGATTACTTATTATGTGTTATTAGTTCGTGTATATGTATTGTGATCGAGTATGTGTGTATGTGTGTATGCATGTGTTAATGTAAAACCCGAAATCAAGGTTGCCAACTCTTGTAGTAAATAAATTGCTAGATTGGTGGTGAGAGAATTGCTAGAAATTTATGCTAAAACTGAATTATTTTTTATGTAAATCAATAATAATAATTACATAATGAGTATTGATACAAATTTGATGCAAGTGCTTAATAATATTTATATTTTCCTAATACATATCTATAATCGAATGTAAAAATTCCATATACATCGTCTATACATGGGACTAACTAATTGAGTGGACTAATTAATTGATGATTTTAAAGCGTGTCTCAGTAAGAATACACTTTTTCATTTTAAAATAAAGATAGCTGTTGGCCCCCTGTTCCTGTAACGAATGCCGTTCACAGACACTGCACTTGCAGCCTCATCTTCAAAAAAGTAAAGCCTAATTACGCCCGCCTGACTAAAATCCGCACCAGACAGTTGCTCGTTGTGGGTGCATTTGTTTCTCATGGATTTCATGAGGATTTTCTGAGCCCCAAATTCGACAATTTTGTTTATTCTCGAAGACATTCAAATGGAAATGCGCTTCATCGGAGATGATTTTTTTTTTTTTTTTTGAAAAATTGGCATTGACTTTACTTTGTTCCATTACCCATTCTACGAATTGCCGGCGCTTTCCATGGTCTGCTGGTTTGCGCTTCATTTGTAATAGTCAGAGTAAACATATGTGACAGCCGCCAAATTTCAGAGTTGCCACTTGCGCAAAAAAAATGACACTAAATTTAAAAAGTGCACTGTTACTGAGACACCCTAACATATATTAGCATTGCATTGATATCAGTTGTAATGAAATTATTTTTATTGATATTTCTTTAAATAATGATAATAATGTTAAGTGATTGATTTCATTGATTATTAATAACACTGTGCTAGTCACTAATTTCAACAAGCTGGGCAGCCTACTGGTAAAGCTTATTCGCTAAATTAAATGGCGATAGCCGTTTTTTAAAGATAGCGCTGGTATTCGCGATTAAAAATTATATTTTTATACTTCTGGGATCATTTTTAATTATAAATTTATCAAATTTAATTAAATATGTTATATACAACATTAAGGATGCTGTAATTCCTTTTTTGCGAAATTTCTTTTTGATAAAGGAAAATATCAATAAAAAAATTTCGCAAAAACATTTATTTTTCCGAATGTTATGTTATTTTGTGTATATTAAATAGGATTTAGAAAAAAAATTCTTTTGAAAAATAAAATATAGAAAAAATTTATTTAACAGAATTGGATTGATTTAAATTCAAAAATGGTCCCAAAAGCATAAAAAATATTATTTAATGGTACTTTAGTATTTAAAGTTTAAATCGCGAATATCGTAAATACGAGTGCTAACTTCGAAAAACTAGCACCATTGAGTTCAGCGTACTCAAATTAGCTTTACCAGTATGGTGCCCAGCTTGTCAAAAAAAGGTGTCAAATTCGAGTACAGTGTAATTAATCAATTTAAAACGAATGCATGGTGGTGCAAATCTTTTGAGGTCATATGTTATTTTGACACTGATCATACTTCCGCGAACCAAAATGAGTTACTTTACCCCTGAACAACGTTGGGAAATATTGCAAACTTGTTTCTCAATTCTTTATCTTTGCCTGTCTTTTCTTTATTCATTTTCTTTTTCCAAAGGGTATCACAATGAATCCCATGGGTCTCCAAGTGGTAGTGTACTTCATTATGGTACACAACCCTTATGATCTAATCTGATCTACATATTTCCAAAGTGAGTGCTGTGTTGACTAAGCTAGCTGTGCGTTGGTTGAACAAAATTTTTGATTGAAATGTGACACACACCGCGCGTGCTGTACGCAAGTTATTGCAAAAAGTTCTTGCGACTGGCTTGCTGGTGGAATGAAATTTAATGAATTTTTTTCCTCAAATCGTTGCACAAAATACGGCTCCAAAATTTGAGTCTTGAATATATTATGGAAAAAATATTTATAAAAAACTACAAATATTGAAAAATTTGGCACACCTAAAGAAAAATTTGCTTGCAGACTAACATTTTTTGTGTAAGGATGTAATTTTATTTGGATTTTTCAAAAGGAACTTAAAAACAGCAATAATAGTTATTATAGACGCAAATAATGATTGATATTCGTAAACCAATTTCAGACTTTAGTTGCTTTTAAAACAAATTATTTAAATTTTAAAATAGTCCTCAAAGTTTATGGTGTAGTGGGTATAGAGGTGATCACTACTTCGAATGTATATACTCATATTTAAATGTTTAAATAGCAAATAAACCAACTAAAATTAGAATTAGCTGTGGTGCAGTAAGCAAGAGTGTGAACTATTAATCTGAATGCCCAGATTCGATACCAAATAAAAATTTAAAAATAAAATTTTTCATAAAAAAAAATTTTGTGGAACATAATAATATTTATGTGGAATATATTTATTTATTGAAACAACTTAATATTCGCTTTTACAACTAAAAATATAATTTAATATGAAGTTAGTTGTCGTAACCGCCAGAATTCGGTGGCCGCAACTGATGCTATTTTCTGGGTATAATAAAAAAAAAAAAAAAGATTAAAAATATAATTACGTGAGATGTTATCCATTCGGTTTAAAATCATGAAAATGTTTCTTTTTCCTAATAAATTGAAAAATTATAATTTTTCGGTACGCTTCGGAAAAAGCTGACGAAATCTAATCACGCGTTGATTTATTAAGTTAAGATGAAATTAACTTACAAACTCTGTCTATGATTATTAATTCCCAATATTAACTTGTGTCAGCTGCTGACATTGTTCTGGATTTTTTTGCTTTTAAAATATTGCACTGGCTAAAGGGTTTCCATTGTTTTACTGGGTAGGTTGAGAGAATTTTCCACACCCATTTCTTTTACGTACGAGTATGTATATGTAATTTAATTAATTTTTCCAAATACAACTTTGTTATTTAAAATATCACGTAACTGAACAGACCAAATGAGTTTTTTTTTTTTGCTTTCAACATTTTTTCCACACAATTTAAGTGTGTTTATACACACTCAATTAAATGTTCATTACCACATAATTGTTTCTATACAAAAACCAATAAATATGCAATTGTTTAGCACTTTGAATCAATAAACTAACATTTCACACAGCGATGTTGCGTTGGTGGTTTATATTTTTGTTTTCAAGAATGTTCACAAAAACTAAATAAAAGTGAAATAACTTTTTCATATTAAGCCTTAATTAATAATTGATATGAGTTGTACGAAAGTACAGTCGAACCTCGATTTGTATTCCCTTCTTTCGCACTACTAAAGATAAAAGAGACAGATACGCTATTTACTGCCTCCCAAATAAAAATAAATACAAATTATTATCAGCTAATGGATTTTTAGCTCTGGCAGATGATTGTTTATTCGCAATAATTATCTGCTTATCGAAAAAAATATTTTCGTGCGAAATAAATAAATAAATAAAAAAATTAGAATAAAAAAAATTGCAGGAAAACCGTAACATCTATATTAGTATTGCAACGCCCAGACTCCTCCCCCTCCCCCCCCCCCCCCTAACAAAAGAGGACGCAAATCGGGGTTCGACTGTATAACTGTGTGTTTGCATGTACATATATTTCAAATACATAATAAACAACTAAAAGTGTATTAGTGTCGATGAAAACAATTAAGAAGAATTAAGAAGATTAACAGGGTATTTTGATTTCATCTACTTAAGGTAAATTAAGATGGGCCCATAATTATGAGATTACGCTCATAGAATTGAATCTTTAATAAATCTTTCTTAAGATATAAATATCAATTAACACTAATACGCTCACCAAAAAAATGTATGTAATAGCAACTGAAAATTTTGCTGTATTACGAGAAATTTTTGGTAATTTGAGCCCAGCGGTATTTTTTTGCTAATCTAAGCAGCACATATCTGTTGACGTATAGTACAATGAAATTTGAATAAAAAAATAAGCTGCCGCTACAAAATTTTAGTAAACTTTTTGTAAAGTGGAATTTAAAATTCAAAATTTACTAAGTATTATTAATATTAGTACAATAAAATTAGTATAAAAAATTAGTAAGCGCTTTTAAATTGCTGTAAACTCAATGAATTGTAAAAATATAGCAAAATTTTATTAAAAAAAAAAATAATAAAATGCACAAATTAACTGAATTATTTTTAGATACACTTCCCAGCAAAACGACACATTACCAAATAATGGGTAAAGTAATGTATAGCCATAGGGGCCGATGGATTACTTTACACCTTACTTCATTGATGAATTTTACAGGCGATGAGCCTCAAATTAATGTATATACCCATTACTTTAGAGGTGATAATGTAAGGGGTTACTTATATGGTTACGAGAATGGAAAAAGTAATGTGTCTAAAAATAGATTTTTAAAAAAGAGGAATTTTTATTTAAAAAAAATTATTACAAATATTTTATTTAAAATACGAATTCGAATTCTAAGACACTGTTTTTGCAATTAAGTGAATTAAAAAAATTTTGCGTTTTGAATTAGTCACTAATTCCAGAACATGCATGATTATCTTCTACATTACCTTTAATACCCACAATCAAACCCTTAGAATTAAAAAAAACAATTTTTTTAATTTTTTTTATTGATTAAAATTAAAAGACACAATTTATTTTCTGTTGTGGCTGCTATGTTATTTTTAAACAAAAATATTTAAATTTCAATCCTAAAAAATATTTAAGTTTGAAATTTGTCTAAAAAAAATTAATAGCGTTTAACCTAGAAAAAAAAATGGCCTGACAACAAACAAAAGATTGCCCATTCCAGCCCAGTAGTTCCCGACATAAAAAAAAATTTTATTTTTAAAATAAATATTGTGAAACGCCTTTCCAGAATGTGTATTTATAGAATATTACAATCTATAAATAGAAAACCAATCGAATATTACAATCAATTCAGAATTTAAAAAAAAATTCGGTAATTACAACAGTATTAAAAATGTATTCGGTTTGCAAATCTCTTTTCTGTGTGCACTTCAGAACAGTCGGACACCGACCATTTCTCTCGAAGAAATTATTTACGACAAATTTCTGAATGCAAAAATGGTTTGCAACAGAAACGAACAGCGGTATTATTATCACTTTTTAATTTGTTCCGGCATTAAAAACAATATTTTTACAATCAATTATATTTTGTTAGGGAATGCAATGTTGCCAACACAAATTAAAATTTTATAATAGTTACTTACTTAACACTTGAATTTTTTGCTGAAAACGTCAAAAAAAAACCGGATATTGTTAAAAGAAGAATTTCATTATCGGTATACGGTTATTACTTCGAAAGTTTTTCGAAGCGGATAATGGTATTATAAAGGTATCGCTTGCCAACCTTGATTCATATTGAGCAAGAAACTTTGTGCAACAGTATTGTTATTCAATTAAAAAATTTCATATTTTATAATCCATTTAATGGCCTTGATCGAAAACTTTTTTAATTTTATAAAGTTTTTCATTGAAAACACTTCATTGAATATTTTTCAAATTATTTTTTTTTTCCAACTTTTGTTTATGTGTTTATCACACATACTTTAACAAATTCATAATTTTTACATCGTTCATTCATACATGAATGTAGAATTTGTTCAAATACAGAGCCCGTTCTGCTTGTCAATTCATATTAGAGTTTAATTTTTTTTTATTTTTTATTTGTAAGTTATAAAAAATAGTATGTAAATTTATTGAAAAGTGAGTGTTCAATTTATTCGATATCAAATTGATATTTGTTTTATACTTTCGCCACACTTACACCACCCCACACCCACACTTGCATACGCAATAAGTTATAATTTAAAAATTATACAGCACATGAACTATATGTATGTAAGTATGTGTATGTATATATAAACCAAAAATATTTCACTGATTTTCTAGATGCCAGCTTTGGTTTCTAGTTATACCCTGTAGGAAGCCTGGTGTCAAGTGTCTACAAGTCACCACTTTTGTCGACTATTTTGGGTGACTTTTCTGGTGACATGTCCACAAAGCGTCTATACTTTTTACATTCCTTTTTTGCAGCTGCAAAGCTGTGCTTGTTCTTGATTTTTTTATTGTTTTATTTTGGTGAAAATACATTTGCATAGCTGCATGCAAAATTAAAGTTTTTAATAATAATATAAAGAAACATGAATTTATAAGGTAAATATACATATTTGAACAAAATATATAATGAGCAAAAGAAATTACAAAAGACTTGTGAAAAAACAATCAATTTTGTATAAAAATAAAATAACAAGAGAAACAATTTTTAGTTAAAGTTGCAACTGTAGAGATTTTGTGGAGCCTGATGAAGATTTTACGGAGCCTGTGGATGATTTTGTGCAGTCTTTTGAAGATTTGACTACTCGAAAATTAAATTTGCACGATTTTTTTTTTATTTAATGAAATTTATAAAAAAAAATTTATTAATTAAATATCTAATTTAACAAAATTAATGCACCTGTTTAAACTTATTTCCTTCCTGGTGTGGAAATCTAGTAAAAAGTTCCAAAAGTGTAGACTAGAATTACTAAAATGTTTTAGTGAATCCCTAGTTCCATTGCCTACACCTAGTCAATAGTTGTGAAGATTCACAATGACAAGCACATGTTAAATGTATACAGAAAGCAGAAAGCGTTGGCTGGGGCATAATTAGTCAATAGTACTGGTTTACAAAGTCAATAGTGAATCAGTACAGTTTCACTATCGACATTTCCTACAGGGTACATATAGTTACATACATACATACATACATACATACATATGGTATGTATGTGTGTATGTGTGTATCCTATATATGATGATTGGAAACAAGACGCTTTAAAGGCGCCAATCTATTGAACCCATAACATATTTCATTTATTTACTTTTCCTACATATTTACACCTCTCACGTTTTGTGGGCATTTACATACATCCATATATTTACATATGAGGCATTACACAGCAAAAGATCTGCCAATAGAAACAAGTATGTTGCATTAACAACAACAACAACAACAATTAAGTTAGCAAAATAGTACTTTTTAGTTAGAAGAGTGCCTTCGAAAAAGTTGCTTATCGCGCACAGTTTCTGTATTTCGCTTTTAGGTTAAAGTGAAAATTTGATCAATTTTTTTTTTACTCAATTTCTTTTCAGTACTTTTAGTAAAAATTATCCTAAGATAGGAAATTTTGTTTCTCAACTAAAATTGAAGTAAAAAATGCTACTTAGTGCTGACTATAGCACTTATCCGAATCACAGTCAGTATTATAATCAGCAAGCAGTAGCATTTTTACTTAAGTAAGAAATTTTTCAAATAAATTTTCTTATTTAATTTTTATTTTTATTTTTTTTAGTTTCATTCAAAATCTAAGTGAATTTTAATTGCGCCATTAGTTATTTAATAAAAAAAAAGTTGAAATCGAATTAAATAAAACTTAAAAAGTGTAGTAGTGCCATAAATTTCCATTTCACGGGAATTTCAATTCGCTCTAATTGAAAAGTTCCTGCGCTCGAAATGAAAGAATACTGTTATACTGCTATACGAAATATATTTTTTTATTCAATATAATCTCCTAGAAGCTCAATACACTTGTTCCAATGATCTTCCAATAATTTTATCCCATCCTTATAATGGTTTTCCGGAAGCTCTGCAAAATAACCGTCTACGGCTGTTATGGCCTCTTCATTCGACGAAAAATGCTTTCCACGAAGGAATTTTTTGAGATTTCTGAAGAGATAGTAGTCACTGGGAGCCAAATCTGCTGAATACGGTGGATTTTCAAGCAATTCGTACTTTAATTCTTTGAATTTAGCCATCGTCAAAACACTTTTGTGAGCAGGTGAATTGTCTTGATGAAAAATTATTTTTTTCTTCTTTAAACCAGGTCTTTTCTCACGAATTTTTTCATCCAACTGATCCAAAAGGCTGATCAGAGTTGATTATTTTACCTTTCTGAAGATAATCAATCAACAAAATTCCTTTTGCATCCCAAAAAACTGATGCCATAACCTTCTTTGCTGATCGTTGTGACTTCACCTGCTTTGGAGCTGAACAACCAGCTTCAGTCCACTGTAAACGTTCTTGTTTCAATTTAGGATCAAAACGACGCAAGAAGTCGGTTTTATTCGGCTTAAAACGCTCCAAAATACGCTGAGAATTTGTTTTCGATCCAGTTTTTGTTGAATTGTTAGTGCGGCACTAACTTTCCAAACAGTTTTTTCATACGTAATTCTTCATGAAAATAATGGAGTACTTGTTCGTCTGAGATGCCTATGGCATTAGCAATTTCACGCTTAGTCAAACTTGGATCTTTACTAACCATATTATGTACCTGCTCAATGATTTCTGCTGTGGTGCAGTTTTTGGTCGTCCTTCGCGTGGATCGTCTTTAAGGCTGGTACGAACACCGTTAAATTCACCAGCCCAAAATTCAACCGTGCGTTTTGAAGGTGAGCACTCCTTATACACTTCTAACAATTGTTCATAAATTTCCTTTGCTTTTAAACCCTTCAAAACAAAGAATCTAATGACTGCACGATATTCAATTTTGTCCATATTAAAAAAAATCAATGACACGTCAACTTCAATTGGCTTGTAAACAAAGAAAGAATAGACAGAATGACTTGCAACTTTGCATGTGTTCTCAGGACAGTTATACCAACTTGAGAAAAAAAAAGTTTGGAGCTAGCAGTGCTATCTCTTGGTGAGCGCATGAACTTTTCAACCAACCTGTATATCAACAATATCAGTTTGCTGAAAAACGTCGAGCTGATTTTTATTAAAAAAAATTTAATTTTAAAAAAGTTTTCCTAACAAACAATTTCAATAAAACCAAATGCCAAAAACTAGTACGGGTTTCAATAAATTGGAGACAATCTGAAAAGTTTTTTTAAGCCAGCTAATAATGGAAAAATTTAAAAACCAGTTCTGATTATTTGTTTGCTTGGTTGGTTAGAAACTTAATTATCTTTTAATTACAA
Organism: Eustalomyia histrio; assembly: GCA_949748255.1. Lineage (NCBI taxonomy): Eukaryota > Metazoa > Arthropoda > Insecta > Diptera > Anthomyiidae > Eustalomyia > Eustalomyia histrio. The sequence continues at coordinate 415,530 of OX456527.1, read as the reverse complement.
AAAAAAAACTTAATTGTTCATATTGTATATTGGTTTCAATGGAATGTTCGGCTTAAATAAATATTTTTGATTTACAGTTAATCCAATAATTAAAACGGTAATTATTTTTAAACTACTCTGTATTCATACTACTAATTGCGTGCAACTCTATTTTTTGTTTATAACGACGCTTTCCAATACGTAAAATTACAGAAACTAAAAATTATAAATAGGTGAAGTCGTCAAATTTTTGTGTGAAGCCGACATTTTTCATGCTTATCTTATGCCGGATCGATATCGTTCGTGAACGAACAAGTTTAATTGAACGACTCTTTACTATGAACTAGTGATGTAGTTCGTAATCATCAGCTCTTTTAGCTATTCAGCTCTTTCAGGTATTCAGCTCTTTTAGGCCTTTCGCTCATCTTGTGATTTCGTTTCATTCTCATAATCAGCTGTTTTTTAATGTTGCCAGCTAAAGTTTTTATGTTCATTAAGCTATAGTCGTTCTTGATCATTCATTTCTATTCATTACATTCATTTCTTTCTTTTCAAAAATTTTAACCTAGTTTCTTGAGGAAATAAACATTTCTCAATATTTATAAAAAAAAAAATCAATCATAATTTTAAAAAATGTTTTCATTTTTACTGAATACAGTGACCAAAGGGCTAAATGCAAAAAGATAAAATGCTTTCTAGAAAGCTTTAAAAATGTTTAATTATTTCAAATTAAATTTTTAAGACAGCTGGACGTTTTTTTGTTTGCATAAAATTGTTTTTACATGATGCCGCTCTTGTTTAGCAATTATATATATGTTCCCGGCCTGTTTAGCTATGAGAGCTATTAAACTAAAAAAAGGTTTTGAACTAGAATATATATTGTACTAGAAGAGCGATTGAGGTGAAAGAACGATTGAACTAAAAGAGCAAACTAGGTCACAGATAGGAGATGAACTATAAATAGCGCTCTTTAAAAAGAACTGAAATGTCCAAGCCTACGGCACAACCTTGGTATTCTAAACTGACAAAGTTAAACTTTTAACTATCAAGTTAAACTTTCAACTATTAACTAATGCATATACAAACGTTGAAGATAAAAAAGCGGATTAACTTTAAACAAGTAGATAAATTTCTCTGTCTAAACGACCAATCGTTTGAGATAATTTATTTTAAATTTTATACTTGAAATATACAACCTTCACAAACTTTGGTGTGAAATACCTCATAGATGTAAGAAGGTTACAATATTTTAAAATCAATTTTTCAATCGATGATTATTTCCAAGTCATTAAATAAAAGGCGAAAAGTTTCTGTTCTATTTTTTAAACAAATGTGAATGCGAACAAGTTTTTGTGTTGTTTGGTGAACATGAAACATGAACATGAAACATCTTAAACCATAAATAAAAGTAAAATGCGTTGAAAAACTTTGTAGGCAGCTGTTTTCCTCAATAAAAGTTAATTTTCTTTTTCACTTGAAAATTCTTAAAAACTACTAAGTTTCTATAAAATTGTACTGTGTAATATTTTATTTATATTTTTTAAATTCGTAAATAAAACAATTGTTCTTTAAAACTATTTAACACTTAGCAGCTCATTGATTTTTGCATTACCAATAATGATCTACCCCTGCCCACTGCATTACTTCTACAGTGAAAATAATGAGTTACTTATAATGTGTTATACAGCTACTTATATTCCATGTTAGCTCCTTGCATACTGCATTACCTTCAAGGGGAAAATAATGAGTTACTAGTAATGTGTTTTAACTACTTATTTGGCACTTCAAACCTAAAATTTTTGGTTTTGTTATTAAATTTTTTTTTATTGAAATTGTTAAGGAAATTTTCTTTTTATTATATGAATTGCAACTTGTTCTTTTTGCCTTACCTGTAACTAGTTATTTTAATCTTAGCATTAACTAGTTATTTTACTGCCTACTCGTAAGCTTGGAGGCAACTAGCTACCTCTAATGACATCCCTAACAATGAGCTTATGAAACAATCTTAAACCAGTTACTGCTCGTTCTAAAACCCAATATTTGGCAAGGCCTTTTTTTCCCTGGGATTGTGCGAATTCTTCAACGAAAATCGGCAAGACCGACCGACCTTACCTTAATAGATTACTGTAGCGGTTCGCAATTAAGTTGCAAACCTGCTGGAATTCCTCAATGGTTTGAGATTTTTCAAAATTAAGTTTTGTAATATGCAATTTTGAGGATTTCTTTTTTGTGTTTAATCAACATTTGGCAACCAGGAAATGATAATTTTTAAATTTGTTTTTTTTTATTCATTTCGCTTATTTAATTCTTAATATAATATGTTTGATACTAATAAAATAGCATTTCATGGGAACTAAAATACAATTTCTTTTTAATTGCGAATGTACAACAAAGAATGTGTTAATCAACAACAAACAAACAAAAAAAAAAAAAAAGAAGTTTTAAACAGCTTAAGGGCTAACATCTGTGCAAAAAGCTTAAACTGATTTTAATTTTTATTATTTACTGAAATGTGCTAACACAAAAAATAAAAAAAATGTTTTTTACAATATAATTTTACGGGTGGGTGCAAACTGGATATCTATACTAAATTCTGACTTACATTTTCACAATATTTTATAATAATTAGCCAACATTTTGGGAATGAATAGTTGATTGTACTAATGTTAATAACCAATTTAATATTACCCGAAAATTTATTGGAAAAAATTATATTTTAATGAATTTTACAGGCGATGAGCCTCAAAGTAATGTATATACCCATTACTTTAGAGGTGATAATGTAAGGGGTTACTTATATGATTACGAGAATGGAAATAGTAATGTGTCTAAAAATAGATTTTTAAAAAAGAGGAATTTTTATTAATAAAATATTATTACAAATATTTTATTTAAAATATTTGTAATCCAAAATAATGTCGTCAAAATGGGAATCGAACTAGGGAAATCTGGTTGCCAGCCAAGAACTCTACCCACTGAGCTATCGACGCATATAGTATTTGATTGGTTTAAACTTAAATGAATTGTTGCGCTTCCTTGTTTCGCTAGTGTTATCAAAACAAACATACATTACCCTTTTGCTTACAAAAAAACACAAAGTAATGTCTGTAAAAATAGATTTTCAAAAATATTTCAATTATTACTTTACATTTATAAATCATATATTACGTAATCAATAATGAGTAACTTATTACTTTATGCTTGCAAATAATGAAAAAGGTAACGAGCTATCATTACAAGGTAACGCATGAGAATATCGCACCCATTACTTAAGTTTTGCTGGGTAATATAATATTTTTGCTAAAATGCTAAAATCCTTATTGAATTTTTGGCTGTTGGTGTTAAAGGTTATGTAGAAGATAATACATTTTCAATATTGATTAGAAAACCCAATATTTTGGATGATGAGGCATTGTTTCGGTTAATTTAATCATAAATTTTCTGTTTATGGACGTTGAGGAGTCTTGTTAGACAGAAGGGTTCGATCCTCAGCGAGGACAACATCAATTTATAAAAATACTATGTATGAGTTTTCTATCTCTCAGTGTTCCCCTATCACTTGACCCCACCGATCTTAAGTTATATCGCTAACACTCCATCAGATGGCGGGCAATCAATGTTCTAAGATTAATCATCTCGCGCAATTACAGTGTTACCATACAACCCTTCATCTAAGTATCTCCTTTCACGCAAAGAATGCTCCGTATTAATTAGTAGTAAGAATTTCCTTTCCTTAAACGAAATGCATTTATAGTAAAATATGTAAAAACATTAGCAAAACGAAGTCATTTCCTTGTTGTTTCGCGACGATATTTGGATAGCGTTGTTCTCCAAAGAGTTTTGTTCGAGCTGTGGTCGCTGCCTCATTAAGAATTCCGTAAGAATCTATTTTTTAACACTGTGCATTTTTTTTTAATTCCATAATAAACTCTAAAATAATTCTTTTATTCTCCACATACAAATTCACAGTTTTGTATACGAGTAATATATTGGGCTTCTTTTCTTTCCAAAATTGGAGTTCGAAGTTTCAGTTTTGGTATCAAAACACAATATGACGATCTTTTCACCGAACACTTTTTAATGACTCTGCCACAAAGGACTTTGACATTTTTAATAACTCTCTGTCATTTGAAATTATAATTTCTTTAAAGATTTTACACTATATTTAAACACTACCTACTTGTTGTTGGAAAATTGTAAATTATTTTTCATTCGCTTAACTTTATTTGGTTTGAAGTATTCAAATGCGTTCTCTAATTTTATGGAGTTTTAACCGTTTTATACGAAATAATAAGTATAAATGTAAATTTCCCGTTTTTTTATTTTTATTTTCAATAAGATATTAAAGAAGCATGAGGAGTTGTATCTGTTATTATGAGAAACAATTTTGTAGATTTTGAATAAATTCATGTTAAGATTTTATTATTCATGACACCACACTAATATTCACTTTAGCAAAAAAAAATATATATTTCCCACATTGAAATGTAATAATAAAATTGTACATATAAATTTTTAAGATGTATTAATGTAAATTAGTTTGGTCTGGTGTCTATTATTTTGATCAGATGTGCGTGCATGCGTGCGTGCGTAAATGAAATCTACAAAAATTTAAGTTTCAGGTAAAGAAAATATTTAAGAAAAAGTGGATGCTAAATAACATTTGTAAGTATTTATACGTGCATTTATGATATTAAACTAAATATTTGTATTAATTAAAATTAAACAATTAATATTTACATTATTATTTAACTTCACATACATTTTACCTTCAATTCATTTAAAAATAAAAACTTCCAAAGGTAATTACGTCATACTATTTTGCAATATTTACAGTTTGGAATTCAAACATACATACATACACTCATACATAGATGATTTTTACTTACTTTACTTAAACTTTTCTACCCAAGTACATCGATTTTCCATTTTCATTTTCCATTCAATAAGTTTTTTTTCTTTTCTGTTTTTATCTTTGAAATAAATGAAGTATGCTACAGACCTATAATTGGAAATTGCCTACTTTATAACTTATACTTGTACATCCGTAAGTAAGTATGTATTAGGGAATGTATTCCAGGATTTTACGACCCGGAATTCCGGGGAAAAAAAGCAAAAATCCGATACTCGATTAAATAATTTGTGTAAATTAAATTTTTATTTTATTTAAAATTAAAATATTACTTATATTCAATTTTAATTTATGAAAATTAGAATTGCTTGTTTTGACGTTTCAATATTGCAATTAACATTATTCATCTCATTCTTGAAAGTAACAGATCAATGTTTTGGCTAATAAAAACTCTATGAAGTATTTATTTGAAGAATATCCCGATAAAGAAAAATAGTTTTTTAATGACGCCATTTTGTCGTAGACCATTTTAAATTGGATTCTTTTTTTATAGCATTTGCAAATTAAAAGAATTTAGTTTGTTGTTGGAAATTTAACACTGTTTTAATGATTTAACGAACTGCATAATATGAAAAAAATCATTCAATATTTTTTAAGAAGGATTTTGGGAATTCCTAAAAATTTGATTTCACTTTCCCGGAAAATGAAAAAGTGCGTTAATATGCATTCCCTTTTAAGTGTGTTTGTATTCCATATACATATAAGTAAGTGCATACATAAATACGTTAGCAGATACAAATGTTTATAAGCTGTTTTAGTATTTGCCACCAATTTTCAACTTCATTGAATTAACACTCAATAGTCTGCCCAGTCAGAAATATACAAACGAAAAAGTGCTGGCAAGGCACTTTAGCCTCAACCTCGTAACAGGAGGTCTAAAAATATATTTTCTAAAATGTAAAAAAATGTTAATTCTAAATTTGTTGATCGTCCTGTAATACGACGAACCCAGGTCGCCCGATTAGTAGTTAGGAGATGTACCCACTAAGCCCGGAAAAATTATTGTTTTTATAAAATATTAAAGGTTTAATTCAAGATCAAATATTATTTATTTTTTACGATAAATATCAAAGATAAAAAACTATTTTCAAAATACAATTTTAAATAACTAAAAGTATATTTTTCAATCTTTTAAATTGGATAAGTGGGATAATAATTAGGATAACTTCGATCGTTCCAAATTTTTCTTATCATGAATACACAAATTTATTACAAGTTTGGTAGATTAAATTTTTTAAAACTAATCTCATTATTAGTGAATTAAAAATTTTTTATTAATGTATTTCAGAAAATGCTTATTATATTTAAAATATTATTTATCCAATATACTTATGTAGAAGTAAACCAACAGCTTTCCAAGTAAAAAATGTATTTCCGATGATATTCCAAATGAAAAGTATTTTCAAACCAAATGCTAAAAGCGTCGGAAAAGTATTGTGGAAATAACAACTGACAATGTTGCCATAACGTTGGGAAACCCACAAAAATAGGTGACCAAACTTGCCAACGCTGTTTTAACGTGTGAAAAAAATTATCAATCTGAAAATTTGGACAAAAAAATAACAATTTAAAAGAACAATAAAAAAGAAAAAAATTATACCCCTTAACGGATTTGAGCTCGGGACCCTCCAAATGTAAACCTTTTTTTAACAAAACAACTTTTTGTACCATTGGAAATTTCTGGCTGGGCAATAACAAATATATATGTACATCTGTACAATGTACATTAGGGGTATAACTTTTTTGTTTGGCTGCCAAATATTATAGCACAAACTTATGGACAAAATTGTTCTGATAATGAAAACAGTTTTGGGGGAGGGAAGAATCCTGATTTCTAAATTTCTCTAAACTGTTTAATTCTTTATTTTTAAAACATGTTTACATTGATTGCAATATACGAATTTGCAAAACAATGCAATTTTGTTGCAAATTTGTTGATTCGCAAAGATATTTGGTTAATCTTGTTCTGCAGTTAACGCCAACGATATAATATACAAAACATCAAGACTTTTTTTAATCAAAATCTTAAAATTTTTTTAAATTCCTCAGACGTGTCTGCAAAATTTGATTTAAAAAGTCCAACGGATCTATGACGTGTCCCAAATGGGTTAATACGTTTTCTTAGTCACCGTAAATGTCCCTACACTGCTATTCTATTTTTGGTATTGGCAAAAACTGCTAAAAGTTATATTCCTAGTGTACAATGTCCTTGTAGAGTTAGGTTTCATTCTTATTGTAGTGATTGTACCTACTTAGATCCTGTTGTCTCTACAAGAATTTACTTTCCAATATTTTATTACACACTCAAGTACTTATAATGCATGTCAGAGCAAGGTAAACGCAATAAGGAGATGTTGAGATAACACACTTTAATCTGAGACTCTATTAAGATATAAAATAAGGGAGTACAAATTACTAGGGAATTATTTTTTTTGGTTTGAAAAAAAAAAATATATATTTTTGTTAGACCTCTCTCATGGTTTCACTCGAATAAATGTAAATCTAACTCTAGAACAAAGTCATCAATTGTTATGAAAGGTTGTTCAATGTTATGTGCGTTGTTCAATGCAAAACACAGGAAAAAAAAACAAAATATTGCATATTTCTGGTTAACCCAGATCCGAATCCTGGCACCAATAAAATATTTTGACAAAATTCTCATTTACAATTTGTGGGTTAGAGATCACAACAAGTTTTTATAAAATAGAAAACAATAATTTTCAATAAATGTAAGAGAAGACGGAACAAATTGTGAGTATTGCTACACTTTCGACCTGAGCGACCAGTTCTCATCGTCAGCCCACAACAACCGCTCAGGGGAAAAGCGATATGCGATATTACTTTTTTCTACTGTTAGTTAATTGAATAAAAAAAAATTAATTTCACATATCGCTTTTTCTCTAAAGTGGGTTCTTTGATTTTAAAAATTAATTCTCAAAATTAGTTTAAGAATCAGTCTCGATTGACAAATTTTTTACCGACGTTATATTTTAAGTGTAAAAGATAAAAAATAAAAACTGAAATATATACCAGGGCGGGTCAATAAGTCCGTGATACAGGTTTTTGGATAAAAAAAAAACATTTTATTTTTCATCATAGTCTCCTTTGAGTTCTTTAGCCTTTGTCTAACGTTTCTTCAATTTTTGTATCCCTTCTAAAAAATTAGATTTGTTCATTTGTTTGTGAGATGATTTCAACTTTGCAGTCGAATCTCCGCGGAGCAATTTCTTCAGGTTTGGAAATGAGAAATAGTCACTCGGGGCTAAATCCGGAGAATAGGGCAGATGAGGGAGCAATTCTTAGCCAAATTCTTGGATTTTTTCCATGGAAACGAAGTGTCACACAATTGCATTTGTGGTCGATTGTGAGCAAACGCGACACCCATCTTGCGAAAAGCTTTCTCATACCCAAGTGATCATTCAAAATTAAATCCACTTAGCCATGTGAGATGACTGTAGCTTCCACAATCTCTCGCACGAAATTCACTTTTATCTATTTTCTGCCTAAATCACGCGGTAGTCTGCAGCTTCTTCAAGATTTGACAGGAGTCAAGTCACATTTGCCTGTTGCGCGTTGCCCTTTCATCTAAGAGGCGGGAAATTCACAAAGTCATGGACTTACAATAATATCGTCGTTTTTTGCCAGTTTAACCTCCTTTTTGATTATTTTTTTTTAATCTAAATTTTTTAGAATAATCAACACATCAAAAACTAAAATAAGAAACTTCCCACCCAGTGATGTAACTTAAGATATTTCTTAATTTTTCCCAAAAAAAATAGAAAACTAGAAATAACAGATATTTTATTCATGCTGCTTCTAGTTATAAAAAATTGTTTCTTTAAATAAAAACAAGTTTGGAAGTAACTGGAATCTAATTTCAGAATAATAGAATCATGATCCGTAAAATGACATACATAAGCTGATCCCATGATATCACACTAAATAATTTTTGCAGTGCATCTATCAGCATTGGATTGGATGTTAATATTCCCTGCGGGAAAAAAGGGGTCAGTTGGGAATTAGGACCTGTCCTGGGATAGGTGAAAGCTGAACCGGTTCCGAAAAAACATATCACGAGATAGGCGAAAAGACCACCGGTTCCTAAAGTACCTATCATGTGACCGGTTTAAAAGTCACGACATGTCCTTTTAGACCAGTCCTGTGGCATGTCACAGAGGGCAATTGACCCGCTCCTAGGACAAGCCCATGTCACAATGAACCGGTCATGTGACGTGTCCTGGGATAGGTCCTTTTCCCGCAGGGTTGTTATCAACATTTATTTGACATCAAATTTTATTGGATAATAAAAAAGGAAGCAGAATCTTAATTCAAAGTAAATTGTATAGTCCTTATCGTGCCCCGATTTTGATTTTTGAATTAGTTATAGTTTAAACAATAAAAACTATAACTTTCTGATCGTCATGATCCCCCACCCAGGATTAGCGCATGGCTTTCACATTTTCGTATGTCTCGTTGGCTCAGGATGCAGCTGTTGTCTAATAACTTCAGTGTCCTGGTTTAAGTTCTGGAACGAAAAGAGAAACACAAATGCACTCTCATCAGGGCTCTCATATGCCCAATTTTTAAGTAGGGGAACGCTTTTTTGTAATATTGGAAACTCGCGAGTACCAGCAGTAACGTAAAGAAACGGACCCATTATGTACAACTTTTTTCAAAAACATTTCATTAAACACAAATCTAATAAAAAGAAAAAAAATTAAATCTACATTTAGGCTAATGAAATTATAAAAACATTTAAACTACTTTTAGGATTTGACTAAAAGAAAAAAAAGACAAAAATAAAATTTTATTGCATATTTTAAGGCTTGAAGAAAGAAATTTCAAAGTTTTATGCAAATTACCGTTAGTTTTTTGTTGTTGTCGTCGTTTCCTCCAACCAATATTTAACAAAATGAACCAAAAAAAAACATTAACAGCATCTGTTTGTTATATGTACGTATATACGTATTCTGATACACTGACGGCATTGTGAAATAGAGAGGCTTAAGTTTCTAATATTATGTGCTAGGGACAAACCATTAAACATGAAAAAAAACAATTGTGATTGGTATTATTATAGTCATCAGTATCGCCATAGAACCACCATCAATATTTAACCATTTCTTTCCCAACAACAACGGCAGCAGAGAAGCAGCTGAAAGCAAAACACTGTTGCTTTTCTAAGAAATTTTAGAAAAATAAGAACTGAAAATTACCCAGCAACATCTTAGTAATGGATTCTCATTACTTATATTTAAATAATATACAATCTACTGCAAATAGTGCGGTATGAAAACTAATTAATTTTTTAAATAGTCAAAGTCAAATTTGTAAGTACCCAGGCAGAATAATACTATCGACACAGTACGTACTGGCCAAGCATCGGTGAGGGTCGTTTTGGCATAACGTGGGATTAACAATTTTGACAGTATTGTCTGTTACCCGATTGATCACAGCGGCCAACTATTGGTTGAAGCGAAATTTCCACCGTTGGCATGCCACGTCAGTAATTCCAAAAACACTAAAAGGTAGTATACTGTACGTACACTACATTGTAGTGTACTGTACGTACACTACCTTTATTGTACTGTATGTACAGTACACTTAAGGTAGTGTACGTACAGAACACTAAAGGTAGAGTACGTACAGTACACTAAAAGTAGAGTACGTACAGTACACTAAAGGCAGTGTACGTGCAGTACACTAAAGGCAGTGTACGTGCAGTACACTAAAGGTAGTGTACGTATAGAACACTGAAGGTAGTGTAAATAATGCTTACTGGTAGTGTAAATAATGCTTACTAATATATATTCTTACTGGTAGCATTACAAAAAAAACTAAAAATAAGTGGTTACAAGAATAATTGGCAATTAAAAAATACGTGGTTACAAGTATGTAAATAATAGACCTTCGGACTACACTTATTGGTAATTAACAAAAAAATAAGTAGTTACCACTATATCGCATTACTTTTGTAATAAAATAAGTAGTCGGGCATTATATAGCCACTTATTTAGTAACCCAGCAAAACTTTGGTAATGGGTGCGATATTATCATGCGTTACCTTGTAATGATCGCTCGTTACCTTTTTCATTATTCGCAAGCATAAAGTAATAAGTTACTCATTATTGATTACGTAATATATGATTTATAAATGTAAAGTAATAATTGAAATATTTTTGAAAATCTATTTTTAAATACATTACTTTGTGTTTTTTTTGTAAGCAAAAGTGAATCGCAACAATTCATTTAATTTTAAAGCAATCAAATACTATATGTGTCGATAGCTCAGTGGGTAGAGTTCTTGGCTGGCAACAAGATTTCCCAGGTTAGATTCCCATCATGACCACATTATTTTTAATTACAAATATTTAAAATAAAATATTTGTAATAATTTTTTTTAATAAAAATTCCTCTTTTTTAAAAAATCTATTTTTAGACACATTACTTTTTCCATTCTCGTAACCGTATAAGTAACCCCTTACATTATCACCTCTTAAGTAATGGGTATATACATTACTTTGAGGCTCATCGCCTGTAAAATTCATTAATGAAGTAAGGTGAAAAGTAATCTATCGGCCCCTATGGCTATACATTACTTTACCCATTATTTGGTAATGTGGGGTTTTGCTGGGAATGAAATTGTTTGCTGGGTATACTTCGAAAAACGAAACGAATGCTGTTCTGTATGTGGGCTATGTCAAACCAATTGTAATCGATATTTTTGTATTTTCTTGTTTTACTCTGACCGAATGACGATTTAATAAAGTAGTTGTTTTTTGTAATTTTTTCTTAGTATTTTTTTTATGTTAAATGACAATTTTATGTTCCATCTACAGTTTTATTCTTTGTTTTTTTTATTGTCATCTTTACCATGTAGAAGATTCACATTTTTAGTTTAATATGGCTAATATTCATTTTGGTAGCTACGGCTGCCGCTGCTGCTGCTGCTGCCGCTTCTGTTGGCCGATAACCATTTGGGCCTTGTGCATACATATTTTCTTTTAACGTGGGTTGGTTGGTTGGTTCATTCGTTTCTTATTATATACAGTAACACTCGTTTAAGACAGCCTCGGATAAGACGAATTCTCGGTTAATACAAACTAATTTGAAATATCCGATGTTTTGGTAACAATTTTCATGCAAAAAACAACTCTTAATACGGACTCGCGGTTCGGTTAAAACGATGAAAACGATATCAATGAAAATTTTATATATTTATCCATTTTTCCATACTTTTTTCGCATCATGAAAAATTTTAATCAGAACAATCTGAAATTTTTTCTATAACTATCGCAAACAGCTTATTTAAAAAAGAATACAATAAAAGAATTTCTACAATTTTAGGAAATTGTTTTTAGAAATTAAATTTTTCTGTGGATGATTCAAATTTGTTAAGCAAAGTTTATTCCGGTTAATACGAACAACTTTTTCTGGTCCCTCGGAGCTCGTATTAACCGGGTTTTACTGTGCATACATTTTTTTCTATTACTTTTCATGTTGGCCTTTCTATGGGTTTTTATGTGTTTGTTAGTCATTCTCAAAGTCATTTTTCCTTTTTGTTTGTAGTCCGTTTTGTGTGTTTGTGTCATAATTCCTATAATAGCAGATTTTCCTTTTTTAACGAGCAAGGTGGACATTTCCGGTTTTATTATTCCATCTTTTGAGGGTTTGCTGCTAAAAAAAAAGGATGGCTAAATGATTATGTTAAGGATTTATTAAGTAGTAAAATTTATTTTTGTTATTAAATGAAGTAATAACAATAAGAAAGAAACAAATATTTTATGTATACCATACATGGGACTAAATAAAGGGTTTACTTTGAAAATGGTACAAGTCTCTTTTTCTTTAATTTGAGGTATACATAATTGCTGATATAAGTGAGTTATGAGAGATATCGGTTTATGAACAATTTCCTTTCCTTCCATTGATTTTTGTTTGTAGTATAACAATCCGATAAAACCAGTACTGAAACTAGTTCTTGCATTAACGCTACGTCAGTTATACCTTACATTTTAGTTCTCTGGCACAGGTTCCGGAACTGGAACCTGTCCTTGCTGGGGAGCCCAGCAATAAATTTTTGGAATCTGTCCTCATGAATTTATTTCAGCAAAGGTTTTTTTACCGCCGCATTTACATGGAACAGTTTCTCGAAGTGATTCTTGTAAGTTAAAATGTAAGTTTTCACTGTCCCAAACCCAGTTCTATAACTGAACTGAAAAGCAAAGTTTGTATACTGCCTCTACTAAAAAGCTATCACCAGAACCTTCCACACAACTCTAAATAAGTCTGACAAAAACATTTAGAGGGCGCTTTCGCCCAATGATCATCCAAAGATATGCCCTCAATTGTATGCAACGAAAATTTTTAAAGATAAAATCATAACATTATTTTTTACAGGAAAATTATTTCTTCTAAAAATCAAATAAAATAAATCAGCAAAAATGAACTTGTACCACTTTCAAAATAAATTCGTTAAATATTGCAATTTTTAGCCGTATTATAAAGTATCGAAAACAATTTCAAGTTGAATTTGTTAGAGGTGGAACGCTTTACACTTTATGTTAGCAATTATTTTAATTATGCTGATTAAATAAGTGGCTCGCTCAATTAAGAGTATATAATTCAATTTCAATATGTACATACATTTTGTATCGTTTTGTCTACAATTCAATAATAAAAGCATTGAAGAAATTTAATTAATGGGGGAATGAAGAAATTTCAATTTTGTTGGCATGTTTTTGCATTTTTAGAAAATTTAACAACCGCAAACGGCACCAAATCGTCTTCGTTAACAGTTTCAATTGGTATTTAACTAAATGCAAGGTAAAAATCATGTCAAAGAAATAAATTTAATACACTAGTGTTTGTTTACTAAGACTGCAAATTTTGAACGTTTCATATTAGGTCAATATATTATATATGATCTTTTGATATGCGAAACGATTTAAAAAATACTTGAACATTTAACAAATGGCGCCAAGTCAGCTAAAAATAGCGAAATCGGGAGTAATATGAGAAAAGCAAAAATTTTGTACCATATAAATAACCAAACTAATTTGAATTTTGATAACTTTACATCATTACTTACAAAAATTGATAACTATAATATAGTAGATAATTAATTTAACTTTTAATTTCTTATTTAACCCTCAGACCGGCATTAACTTATTTGCAATGAAAATTATACCACGTGTTCGATACAAAAAATAAGCAATAAGTTTTTCTACAGAAATTTTTTTCGTTGTTTACTTAAGGCGATATGGACCAAAATAGATTTAGAATAAATATAGGGCATTAATTATTTCTCTTGCCAATATATAAATACAAAACCAAAATTTATTTTTGTCTGCCTTCACAAGAAGATATGGCGAATTTTGTTTTTCCGATAATGTGAAATTGAGCAAAAGCGCACCTATAATTAATATGTATATCGCTTATTTACTTCAAGACTGTCATAACTGAAAAAGTAATCAATTTTGCAGAAAATGCGTTTAAAGTTTTCAATTTACCTTAGCTAGTGGATAAAGTACCAAACACTTTTGGTCGCCATTCAATGTGAGAAGGAGATTTCAATACCATTTTTTGATATGTTTTAGATTATGGTATGGGTAATATCTGCATCATTATCTCAAAAATAACGGTTTTTGACTTATGATGTTCTTGTAGTAAATGAGCGATATATTCTTAACTGCAAAATTTACTGTTTCAAAAAACCACCAAAAAATGCAACCAAATAAAATAAATTATTTGCTAATAAGGCAGAATATTACGCCACGAACCACCACTCTATGGAATATAATCTCGTGATTATATTCTATAATATTGATCTTAGACCCTATAAAGTATATATATTCTGGTTCTTATGAAGAGCGAAGTTGATTTAACGATGTCCGTCTGTGTGTTGAAATGGGTTTTCCGAAGACCCCAGACATGATGAGACTTGATTGTTATATATTTCTGTTACATGTGGTCCATTTCTGTTTGCTATTGAAAATCAGACAGATCGGTTGATAAATGGCTGAGATATTAAATCCGTAAAATCCCTTTGTTTTTATATGTATGTTGAATGTTACGCATAACAAACACATCCATTTGTTGAAATTCTTTTCTTTCACCTCTTCACCTTTTATACACAAACAACAAACACATACAAAGATTTAAATAAAAACCAAACAAATCTCTAATGAACGAAAACTGTTTATTTAATTATATTAACGATGATTTCGCATGAGCTTCAATGGGTCAGTTGCCTAAGCGCTATGTCACAAATATTTTTTTCTCTTAGCCGCGGGTTCGAGACCACCCCTCGTAATTTCAACTTTTTTTTTGTACATTTTTTTATATTTTCTTAAGACTTTTTTTTTGTTTATTTTTTGTTTCTTTAACATTAAATAATTAATTAAAATAAAATTTTAAATTAATAATTAAATAATCTATAAATAGGCCAAAAACATCAAAATTTTTATAAAAACCCTCTGATACAAACAAAATACAAACGGTTTTATTTCTATTTTTTGCTCCGATTTAAAAGAATTTATAAACAGATTTTTAAACCATTTTATTTCTCATATATTAAGAAAATTTTATACATAATTTCCCTTTGAGTGCAACTATTTTAGGTCATAACTTATAATAATTTATAAAAAAAATTTATAAACTATTTTCCTTCAAATTTTTAAAATTAAGCTAAAAAAATAAAAAATTTTTTTATAAAAAAGCGAAATAGAATCCCAAATGCAAATTTGCCAGTTAAATCAAACGTTTTTGTAGAAATAAAACACGCAGTTCTAGTGATTTCTTTTAATGATTTGTAAAAAAATATTTTTTTGTTCGAAAATAGTTCATTTTACAACTAAAAAGATTTTTGAAAAAAATAATATGACAACACTGATTGGAATTATGGTTGTGGTTGTTGTTCTTTTTTATTTTTTATTTTATTTGTTGAACTTCTTTTTTTTTACCTCTTCACCTTTTATATACAAACAACAAACACATACATTTACTTCTATTAACGATGATTGCGTATATCTTTCAATGGCTCAGTGGTCTAAGCGCTTTGACATAAATAGTTTTTGTCTTTTAGTCGCGCGATCGATCCCCGTCTATTCGGTTTTTTTTGTACAATTTTTTTTACATTTTATTAAGACTTTTTTATTTGTTTTTTATTATTATTTAACATAACAAATACGTACATCACAGTTAACTTAACGATTTCGGTCAGTTTTTCTGTATATTTGGAGAACGGAAAGAGGAAAAGTTCCAAAATAAGGTACGAGCATCTTGGTTATCAATACACGACATCTAACCAAATGTGGGTGGGATCTGTGAATTAGCCGTGGCACAAAATAGATTACTTTATATCTTAAGAACCGTAAGACCGAAATCAAATAAACCATAAATGGGCTAAAAACATCAACATTTTTATAAAAACAAAAATTTTAGAGCTGTAATATGACCTATGGATACGTCTTATATAGCAAAAGATCGAAAATCTTTAGTATAACATATTTGCTAAGAAACTCGGATATATTCGGTTCAGATACATAAATTTTTTTTAAATACTTATTTTCTGGAACCATAAATCTTCCCGTGTCCAAGTTTTATCACCAAACTAAATGGTTAATTTCCTCTTAAAGGCGTCACTATTTTCCCAATCATGGTGAAGGGTATATAAGATTCGGCATAGCAGAATTTAGCCGCTCATACTTGTATTTTAATAATTTTTTTTTATAAATTTCATAACTATTTACAATTCCGTTAGCTTTTTTGCAGTCAAAGTCATTTTGATAAACTTTAGATTTCTAAGAAAAGCAATTAAACCCACTGGGAGATTTTTTATGGGAAATATCCACGACCGAAAAATGGTGTTGCTCAGTGTTATCTGTAAAAAGTTGTTTTTGAAAATATAAAACAGTGGCCAAAAATAGGTTTCATTTTTTTTTTTTTTTAAATTTCTCAAAAATATGATCTACTATTTTATGCCAGAAACATGTGACAAATTCTCACATTCAAGTTTTGGTTTTTTATTTGTTGAATTTAGGTCATTTATTGTAAAATTCAATCAATTCCTAATGCCAGTCAATGTAAAAAATTTGGCCATTAAACATGTCCATACATATATATATATAATCTAATAATATTCGAAAAAAGGAAAAATTCACTAACCCCAAAAAGTATGAAATACGTTTTTCGCTTTTAATACTAAACTATAGGCCATTCTGTGAAAAGAACACACACACACCTGCTCCAAAATTGAAAGCCATTAATCACGTTCATATAAATACATAAATATGAATGTGTATGTTATATACGGTGAATACTACCTTGATTTAACAAAATGGATGAAGAAATACATAATAATTGCATTAATTTGATGAATTATTGTGCCAATTTTATACTTTCTAAATTAATAGTTTACGCCAAAGGTTTTTTAGTGACTTCTCTTTGTATTTTTCCGTTAAATAATAACAAGACATATTTTACCACAAAATGTTTATGTCGTTCAGTACGTCGACGTAAGGCGTGCGTCAAATAACAACAATTATGTAAGATGACGTACATCATTCTTTAATTTTGGGAGGGTGATGGAAAAACAAAACTAGTCATACAATTTTTTTTAACATCTTCATGCAAAATTAGGAATATTTATAACACCAGAAAAAACAAAAACTTGTTGAAAGTTTAGTTTTAAATTGGTATGGAATGCATCATATACAAAATGTTCATTATTTTTATTTAAAGAAATCTACATTTATTCCCGATTTGTTTGTTGTTGTTTTGCACTTTTTCATTTATAACAAATGTGCCGTATCGTAAAAAATAAAACATAAAAAATAAAAACTGAAAAACTGACCAACCAATATGAGCAAAAATTCACAGACAAGTCAGTCATCGTCATCACACATACTATACAGTTATAAATTAACAATGACAGCTGAACATTATATACATACAGTGGGTCACAGTGAAAATGATCAAGTCTTAAAAATCATTTTAAGCATTAAAGGAAAAAGTCTAAATTTATCTTATTTAAAAAATATTTGCAGAGGAAAGTTTATCAATTCAATATTACTTTGTTCAAAAATTAACTAAACAAAATAAACCAAAAAAAAATCATGATACATTGAAAATGGTCAATAAAACATACAAAAATAATTTTTAATATTTTTTTGGATATTCTTTTTGACGAATAACTGCTTTTAGACGATTTGTAATACATTTCCCACTAGGTATTTTTTTTTTGTATTGAAATATCATATTTTCATATTTTAATTTCCATTTCTGCCACAAATAATACTCAAATCTGTTACTGATGCTTTGACTACTCTGTAACAATGATACAGCAGCCATTCTTTAGCGATTCCGTGTGTTTTTATTAATTTAAATTCAGCACTTTTGTTTCAGGTTGTTTTTGAAAATATTTAACTATTGCATTTTGTCCAAATTTCCTTCAACAAAGTTCAATTTACCAACAGCAGCAGTCGTCAAGCACCCTAAACCGATTCAAAAATATGTATCTAGTTTCGATTTATCTCCCAATTAATTTATTTCTTCAGTTTACTGACATTATCTTACAGATTAATACATATAAAATTTTTGATTAATATCTTATAAATTTTATAAACAAGCAATGGCCAAAGGGGAGAAAGGAGAGCGTGGATATTAATAGTTTGGGTAGCGTCAACCGAAAATACTAAGTATTCTATCCGGGTGGCTCTGTGGAATTTCTCAATTTTTATTCTCTATAATTTACTAATGAAAATTTTTATATTTCTTTAAAATAATAAATAATTTATAAAAAGAATATGGTTATATGATCTAAAATCATACTAATACTATTCATTATAAATATTGATTAAAAATTGTAAATAATTGTAATGGTGATTAGAGGTGATAATGTAAGGGGTTACTTATATGGTTACGAGAAAGAAAAAAGTAATGTGTCTAAAAATAGAGGAATTTTTATTAAAAAAATTATTACAAATAGTTTATTTAAATTATTTTTAATTAAAAATAATGTGGTCAAAATGGGAATCGAACCAGGGAAATCTGGTTGCCAGCCAAGAACTCTACCCACTGAGCTATCGACGCATATAGTATTTGATTGGTTTAAACTTAAATAAATTGTTGGGCTTCCTAGTTTCGCTAGTGTTATCAAAACAAACATACATTACCTTTTTGCTTACAAAAAAACACAAAAGTAATGTATCTAAAAATAGATTTTCAAAAATATTTCAATTATTACTTTACATTTATAAATCATATACTACGTAATCAATAATGAGTAACTTATTACTTTATGCTTGCAAATAATGAAAAAGGTAACGAGCTATCATTACAAGGTAACGTATAAGAATATCGCACCCATTACCAAAGTTTTGCTGGTTAGTTAGTTATTCTGCTATCTGAGCCCAGAATAAAAAATCCTTCCCAGCGTAGCTGTGAAGAAACTGTGTGCAATTTTGCCATTCAATCCCTTTTTTCGAATAGAACTCTTCGAGTTGTTTTGGCGTTAAAGATTCTCAACCATATCCCGTAGTTTATTTGCACTCAGCTTAGGATTAATCTTAATTCAATTCATCCTCCACCTTTCTTAACGTTCGCAGAATAGCTTTTTTTTTGGCTAATTTTCGGCCCTTTAGTATTAAATTGGTGAATCAATTTGTCAACTGTTGTACGAGCTTTACTAACAATTTTTGCAATGTCTCTCTGGTTTTTTTACGTTTCTATAAAGCTCAACTATTAAATTCAGCACCTCGATTGTAGTATGGCGACTCATCTTGAAATTTTAATTAAACAACCAAGGGAGTCGATCTAAACAGTGTTTTTTTTTTCAATGCATAAATATAAAAAAAAGAAAATGGAACCAAAAAAATTCAGAAGAATATGAAAAAGTTCCATTATTCATCGTTGCTATTTATTAAAGACCATTTTTACTGCAAAATAAATTTTTATCTTATTTTTATGTACATTTTTGTGCAAAACGTTACTGAGTTAATAAAATTTTTTATTTGCCTATAATTTACATAAAATAAACTAGCATAAAATAACTAAGCCTATTTCTTTTTTTTTCAGTTGGTTGGTCACAGCTGAACCAATTTCACTGTGACCCACTGTATGTACATATCGTACATAGATAAATTCACATTGAGAATGTAATTTAAATGTGGAAATTGTATTCCCGGTGAAAAAAAATGTTCATATATTTTGAAATATGATCATATATTTTATGGTTGCAAATATAGACCTTTATGTTTCATATATGTATGGAAATATGTGAGAGGCATATATGGAGAGGTTTTGATATATAAATATGATATATCACTCAGATATATATATATATATATATATATATATATATATATATATATAAAACTATCAACTAATAATTGCAATGTGTATTAAAAACCCAAAATAAACAAAATTAATTTTGCGATCCTCTTTAAAATTTGTAAATAATTTCCGATTTTGATAGTAAATCAGCTTTCTAAGGACTTAATATTGATCAGGTCTTCTTTTGTTTGGCTTACAATTGATAAACAATACCAACGAAGTAGTCTGGCACAAACAAAAATTTAAAATTCCATGCATATGACAATCGGTTCCGATTCTCTATATCCTATACCTTTTCCACCCTTGGCTCCATACTTGGTACTTTTATTTACATAAATATGATACAGAAATGTTTCTATCTATTAGATACAATGACCACTATTATATTTCCATTAAAAAAATATAAAATACTAATAATATTTCAAACAATTTTTCTACTGTCCCTATTTTTATTCACATTCGACTATAGGAAATTAAAATAATTTTTAATGTTGTTTTTTTCAATTGCAACAACAAAGTTTGAATTGTTGCTTAAAATGAAGAGTTGTTGTTGTATTATAATCTAAAAATAATATTGTTGGTTTCTTTCTAAAATGTATATGTGTTTTTTTACTTTTAATTTGTTGCATGCAAGTGTCGCTATTTTTTCGCACATAACTGTATATATATATATATTGAAAGGCATATCCAAATTGCATAGAAATTGAACTGCAACATCTCCTTGTCGATAAAGGTGCCCATTAGTAGATTTTCGGTTATTTTATTAAGACAGTTTAAACGAATTTAACTTCAATTTTTAAATTCCAGTTAGTTTAGCAGTTATATCAATTTGTTAAATAGGTCATTTTTAACAAATATCTTTATGTCTAAAAAACTTTGTTTTAATAAATTGTTAGTTATTCATAAACTTAGTAATCGATTGACTCTTTAATCGTTGAAGAACAATATTATTTTTCAGATTTGACGAATAAAAATATTTTATGATTATTCAAAACATTATAAAAACATACAATTTTTAACATAAATAAAATAAAATTTTAAAGACACTTTAATACTGCGAATAGTGAAATTATTCGAATGATGAATACGTTTTGATTAAATTATTTTGTTTGTATAATAGTAATTTAGTGTAAATTTTATGATTAAAGAAGATGTTTGATAGAAGATGCTGGATTCTACTTATTCTTGGGTAACCCCTGGATAACCCTTGAAAAAGTCATGTAATAATTGCATTTTCCAAACTTTATGAAATGCTTATTTTAGGCTTAACCCTACTTTATGCAATAGTGCTTTTGCGAAGTTAGCTTAAAAAGCTTTAATTGAACTGTTTCAAAACAATTATGCATGACACTGTTAATATTTTAAAAGCATTTTAAATATCTTGTTATAGGTTCATTTTTGTCGGAAGTACGAATATGAACCTTTTTTACCGGGTTGTTTTTTATTGTATTTGTACATACAATTGGGAAGGTATTCTTGGTGTAAGCCACCGACTGACTGCGATGAAATTTGGGTATGTGATAGAGAATAAAAAAAAACTGGAATATTCGTGTTATTGTAGGTTTTATTTGATCCTTTCCAAAAAATCAAAATCAAGTTGGTCGAAATCATCATTGTTTCCCAGTTTCAAGGCTTGAATTTTGTTTTTATTAAATAGTAAAATTCCAGCAGCATGTATATCAAATTTAAATTTACATAAATTTTTTTTAAATTTACAAATTCTACAATATCAAATTCACTTTACTTTAAGCAAAATTAAAAGCACTTTCGTTTTTAATACATCAGTGCTTACTGGGACTAAAATGTGCTGTGGAACCTCATATTTACGACAAGCGTAATTCAAAAACGTCTTGATGACAACTTAGGGGTATGTCTTGTTGATTCGATAACATATGCCTGCTGACAGTTTCATACAAATGAGATGGTGAGCTCGATCAGAGACCAATAAGAGTTTAGCCGTGCAAACCATCCTTAACCAGCATCACGCTCATGCTACGCGGCTACTTCTTCCGCAATAGGTGATGGCCGGACTCCAAGAACGATATGCATCCGATAAGAATTGATAGGGTCATTTACTGTGACCCGGTGAATATCGTTAAAAACCTGCTCTGTAAGACATTTCTTCTGGGAGGTTCCTCAGATATTATTGTATTTCGCCCTCAAAATTGAGAAAGTCCGTTTTGACATGTGTCGGGGGGATTAGCCCTGATAAATTGTGATTCCGGTGGCCCCTTCGAGGGCATTCCAGCTACCCCCTAGCATTTAACCTCTTATTCTAATCCGTTAATTAGCGATTAATCGTGTAATACAAAATAAATGTATTTTATCGTTTTCTTATCAATACAATCTCAGTTTACTGTTATATGTATTACGAAAATGGAAAATGGTCTAAACGAAAATTTGTTTTTGCCTCCCATGCATTTGTAAGAGAAGTAAGTGTTAATTTCTATCGTTTCAACTATTTTTGTAATACATAAACAGACCTTTAAAATTTAAATCCAAAAGATTATATTGTATTTCCTGAAGCCTATATCAGACTTAATATGAGTTGCTTAAAACAGCTATCTGAACGCTAAAAGGATGTTTTTCACTCGATTTGAAAAGAATTTGATGACATTCTATGCAATTAGCTTTTCTTACCATTTTTAGCCAAAGCTAAGAAAATTAGAGAGTTTTGGCAAAAGAGAATGGAAAAAATCCATACTTATATTTTAACCGGGTAATTGACCTAATTTAACCGACTATTCGGGTGGAATTGTTTGGTAGTTCATAACCATTTTTATACCCTCCAAGGGTATATATCAGTTTGTCATTCCGTTTGTAGTAACATGTCGAAATATAGGTTTAAGACCCCATAAAGTATATATATATTCGAGATCCTTATGCAATGTCCGTCTGTCTGCCTGTTGAAATGGCGATCACGACGCGAAGACGCAAGCGGGGATGCCAGATTATTGAACAACCTCCCCAGCAGTTTGGTATTGAAAATGAGCAAAATCGGTCCTGCAGTTCAAAAGTTATGAGTGAAAATGTGAAGGTACCTCTTAAATTTCGATACAAATTGTTACAATTTTTCTGTATCTATTTTTATACCCTCCACCATATATGGTGAGGGTATATGTATATCAGTTTGTCATTCCGTTTGTAACATGTCGAAATATAGGTTTAAGACCCCATAAAGTATATATATTCGTGATCCTTATGCAATTTTAAGTCGATTTAGCGATGTCCGTCTGTCTGTCTGTTGAAATAGCGATCACGACGCGAAGTGCCTATTTTTACCCAGATTATTGAACATTTTTCACCACAAAAAATTTTTTTTCCTCAAAAAATTTTTTTCACCTCTAAATTTTTTTCCACCAAAAAAGTTCTTTTCACATCTAAAAAAAGTTTTTTACCTCAAAAAATTTGTTCACCTACATAAAAAGTTTTTTTTTTATTATATGTATCAAAAACAGTAGAGAACATCTTTTTAGGATATTGTTGGAGGGTATTGAAAGATTCGGCACAGCCGAATTTAGCTTGTTTACTTGTTTCCCCTAAAATACACTAGTGGCATTTTCCTTATGATACCTTATAACATAATTACCACCACGAAACACTTCCCCCCCCCCCCCCCCACCCCCTATAAAAAGGACAAAAACCTAGAGAAGGATAACAAAAAATATTGTTGTAGAGACTCACAGTGTATGCGGGCGGACAATAACAACAACTTAACAAATCATGTGAATCTTTAAAAACACACAGAAAATACCAAAAAAAAAAAATAATTGAAAAATATGTTCAGAACTAGGTACGACGTGTGTTTGTGCTGTTATCGACGAAAACAATACGTTTGCAATCCATACTGCAAGCAAACAAACGTTGTCGACAAACGCCGTTGTTGCTGAAAAATATTTTAGTAAAAAATTACAAAAAAAATATATATATATATATTTTAAAAAATTTTGGATCAATGTAAAAAGAGTGATAAAAATTATGCAATTTGGCATCAATAACTCAAAAAACTCAAAGAACCGAATTTTGGTTAAGGCAACATAGTATTTAAATTGTGCTTGGAGTACATTTTACAATAAACCATTCAATCGGTAAGACATTCGGTTGTCACAATAAATATATGTTCTCATTGTCAGTGCAAACTTAATTTCTTATAAACAAACAAACAAAAAAATACTGTGCAACTTTTACTTAATTACAAAAAAAACCAAACAATACCCAGCAAAACATGGACAACCTATTACTTTTCCATTTCCTAGTGACATGTTATTCTTGGCTAACAGGTAAGATGTTTTCAAAAAAAAATTTTAAATTTGATATCTGGAATAAGTGGTAGTTAAGGTTCCAAAGTAATACTAGGGTAAACCGTTTAATGTATTGTCAGGTAATTAGCATACACACTACCAATGTTTTGCTTGGTAGCCAAATGTTCAATTCACAAAATCAATCAAGTAAAGCCAATTTGTTAAATCTATAATTAATTAATAATTCAAATTCTGTGTCCATTAAATGGTACCCATCTCACATTTCCCTTAAACATTTCGCTTACAAAAAAGTCTTTCAACTAATACAAAGTGTCAAACAATGGTCTGCTGCGACACTTTTTCTCCTCGCTTCAAGATTTTTCCTAATTGCCAAACCATAACGGCAAACACGAACAAAATGCTGAGTTATGAACAAACAGTTTTAACGCTTACTTTCAAAGATACTGTCTGTCTGCCTGTCTGTCTGTCTGTAGGAAAACACAAAAGCAAAGTTTCTTTTACTTTTTTCTTTTTATTTGAATGGACAGACTATCAATCAAGCATGAAGGAAAGCATGTCAAAAGGTTTGTTTTGAAAGAGACTGAGTGATGTTGACAACTTAAGGTGTCAAAATGTTACAACAAAATAGATTTTAAAATAAAAAAAAAAATGAAAATAAAGTTTAGGTAAAGCAGCAAACAAAAAAATAGGACGTGGGGATGAAACAAAAGAATGAAAATTTAAATAATTAAAATCTGAAATCAGGCTGTTTTTTTTTTTTAATTAATTAAGCCTTAAAGCAGGCAATAATATAATGATAACAAGGGCAACAAAAAAAAAAGTTTGAAAAACAATATTTTAAGCTCTGAAAAAATTCTACCAAAAACCAGTAAAATAATGTTAAATCTTATTAAATTTTAAGAAACGTCGACATTGAAAAATTTATAAAAAAATTCCGCTGTTATGAGAAAAAAGCGAAAATAAGCTGCACTGTCAACGAAAGAAGCTCAATTTTTAAAGAAAAAGCAAAAACAAGCCACTATTTGCAAAATAATCAGAAACTAGCTGCTCAACAAAAATCGAAGATATTTGTACAGCATTCTACTAAAATTTGTTTAAAATATTTCGGTCTCCTAAATGGATTAGGGGTTAAAACAGGAAAGGCCCACATCGCGAAAAGGTGATTTGATAGAATTTTTTTGACTTTAGATTCCAGTTTCAAAGATCGAAGTAGAAGTCTGAGCTAAAAAGGTTGTCAAGTAGGCAATTTTTTTTAAGGACATACCCTGCGGGAAAAAAGGGGTCAGTTGGGAATTGGGACCTGTTCCGGGATAGGTGAAAACTGAAGCGGTTCCTAAAGTACCTATCACGTGACCGGTTTAAAAGTCAAGACTTGTCCTTTTAGATCAGTCCTGTGACATGTCACAGAGGGCAATTGACCCCCTCCTAGGACAAGCCCATGTTAAAGTGATCGGTCCCGTGACCAGTCCCTATCACAATGAACCGGTCATGTGACGTGTCCTGGGATAGGTCTTTTTCCCGCAGGGTATTTACATATATTTATGTAGATAAAAAATAATATCTGTGAATATTCCTTAATTCCTTTGTTTCATCTCTTTTCCCTGTTTTTGAACTCCACTTCAACTTTATTTCCTAAAGTATGTGGAATAACAACAGTTTTGTTTTTAGAATCATATTTTTCACAAAATTTTATTTGTTTCAATTTAATACGTCAATTTAATCATTTAATATTTTTTAAGTTTGAATAGTGTTTTAAATAATTTTGTTGCTTATAAATATCAATTAAAATCATTGTATGATTTCCGGCGCCAAACACATGTACAACCAAATACTTATAATAATAATAATTAAAAATCTGTGTTAAAAAATATGTAGACTAAACCGCGGAAGTACTTAAAACAAATGTTTATATTATTAAAACGTTATGACATAATTGACTATGAGAGCAGAAGGGCCAATTGATCCAAGGTGATTAATCTGTGATAGATAAATGAGGGACATGCCACAAAGCTGGTGTAAAATATAATTCAGTGTCTGAAAAACGGGTAATTGCTGTAAAATTACCAGTGTCCCAAATATTCAAATGGAGGCAGAAATTAGGTATGTTATAGTAGAAATAATGACAGAACAAGGAACTATTTAAATCAAAAAAATTTGCTGTGTATAAAATAATATCAATCGGTGGCGAAAACCCCAATTCCGCGACTGTTGCAAAGCTGACATAGTAGTGAACTGATTTTAACAGAACCGACTTTGTGACTGCAGAAATGATGACATAACACTAATCTAGTTCAAAATGATGTGATTACGCAACTGACATATAACTGCATTAATTCAAAATGAATCTAATGTGCATGATGAAGTGTCAATGACAGGCAAATCCAGCTGCCCGCTACTGACTAATGGGTACCACAACACTTAACAACTTATTAAGAAACACTTAGGGGGCATCTTATCCCTAAAAATCCAAAATTTGTTATTGAAAATTTCGATCGACGACTCTTTTCTCTTAACATTGTTAAAATTTTAATACAAAATTCATGAAATTAAAAAATGTAAAAATTATTTTCCACTTAACTCCATTATGGACACTGCTTCATTTAAACGACTATATAATTAAAATGTTACTATAATACCGGCCCTTGGACTTTATTTAATTAAATTAATCCATTTTCCGAATTTATTTGAACAAACATTTTTCACAAGTCTGTGATTAATTTATAATAATTTTTAAGGAATAATTTGGTATCGGTTCTTACTACATATATCATGTAACTTGCCAATCTAATATCTCTCTCCTAGCGGAAGCACCCTACACAGGCAGCACTGTGGGAAGCACTCTACGGAGCACCATACGAAACACCCCACAGAGCAAACTACGGTGCACCATAGAGAGCACCTTTCGGAGAACCTACGGAGCACCCCACGGAGCACCATACGGAGCATACTACGGAGCACCCTACAAAGCACCCTACGGAGCACCCTATAAAGCACCCTACGGAGATATGTGCAATTTAAATTGAAATCTGTTGCTTTTTCAATTAAGTAGGTGAAAAATAAAACGCTTGTTAAATTATTTTGAGAATATTTTTGTTTCAAAATCAAAAAAATTACAATTTGATGTCAGAATTATGTACATTATTTTTTTTCAAAATTTTTATGCATTACGAAGCAGGTCACCAGGAAAGACCGTGGCTATTTCATACAAATGTATGAAAAGTAAAGGACTTTTTGAATTCTACAGCCAGTTTCGGAATATTTTTACTCCACAAGTTGAAAAATATTTCTCAGTTTTAAATCAGAACTACGTCTAGACTATTTCTGCGAAATTTTAACACATTATGATCCACGGTATAAGAACGGCGTACATGGGACCAAATGAAAAGTAAAAGACTTTCCGTCTTCAAAAGCAGGTCTCGGAATCTTTTTGCTTTACAAGTTAAATAAATTTATTCGATATTAAGTTAAAGTTAGGCCAACATTTTAACATTGTGAGCAACGGTATAAAAACACCGTAAATGGGGCCGAAAAAGACCATGGCTTTTTCATATAAGTACATACATACCATAAATGTGTAGTAACTACGGTAAGATGAGTAGCCTATCCGAATTTTCGAGTTCAAACCCCGGAAAAAATATTTTTTTAATTTATATAAAAAAATAAAATTACCGAAATAACTAAAATACCGTTATTGCTTAAATACCGAAATAATTAAAAACTCGTTACCCGTAAAATACCCATACCGAAATAACTAAAATATCATTACCCTTAAAATAACGTTACCCAAATAATAGAAAACAGCGTTACCCTTACCGATAACCGCATTCGTTTCGATTACCCTTCCATGTCTAATTTATATCGCTATCTAAAGTCATTGGCTCTGGGAAGTGGGCTTGTAATCATCAATGTGCTACTCTACACACACATTTAAATGGTAAAATTTTAAACGAAAATTTATAGTTTGAAACATTCAATGTACTCTTGAATCTATGATTTAGTGTAAAATTTAATAAATATCTCTAAAAGCTTTTCGGGGGGACAAAAAAAAAATTCACTTAAAATTAATATTACTTATTTGTTGCCGTGTTGTACATATGTATGTATGTATGTGTATGTAACAGTTGCTCGCTCATATACATGCATATGTGTTTTATTTTGGTTTCCGTTTTAACTAATTTATGGCATACATTTGGGGAGTGATAAAAATGATAAATGCCTCAAAATATATGTACTAAGGTATGGCATATTAGTTTTAAGAACATACAACCAAATCCATTGGTCTTAAATGCATTATTTAACACAAATTGTCAATAAATCATGGTGGCCAACAAAACATACAGCAGCAACAGGAAGATACGACCGACGAGTACTCAAAATATTCATTCATACATATGAATATTGTAATGTCAAGTCTTAAAGAAAAAAAATAATTGAACAAGAAGCTATAAAAAAAGGCCTTTGTTGGCTATTTATTTAATGCGAAAAAGTTTAGTTTATATTTATACTTTTTGCGTGTTGAACAAGTTTTATTTTAATATACATACATACATATGTACATCCATATAAATATGGATCCATGCATATTTTTTTTGTTTAATTACATAAATTGTTCTGCATTCATTTTTCAACGCGTAAAATGCCATAAACTCACACATACTGCGTGTACAGACACATGCGTACATACATATTGTGCATCAAAGATGGAAATTTAGATTTATTTCAGCATCTTCAGGATGACTTAGATAGAGTAATTTTGTGGACAGAACGTAATGATTTACCTTTCAATATTGGTAAATGTTTCTGTATGACGTACCATAGATGTCGCCACATTTTATTTTCTGAGTATGTTTTATCTCAGTAGATGAATCCTCAGTAGATGAAATGTTGGATTTAGGTGTGGTTTTCGATCCTAAACTTTCTTTTTGTAGTCATTTGAATTTTATTATTCCTAAGGCTTATTCGCTATCTGCTTTTATACGTCGGAATTCCGGCAAACATTTCGACCATTTCACTAAAAAAGTTTTATTTTCCTCCTTTGTTAGATCAAGATTGGAATATGCCTCCTTTATCTGGAGCCCCAATGCAAATATTCATATTAGTCGCGTTGAGTGAATACAAAAGAAATTTATTAAGTTCGCTCTTCCTTTTTTAAACGTCTCATATATTAGTAATTTTTCTAACATTCCTACATTTTCTCGTCCAACTTATGAAGATAAATGTAAATACATTTTTTTTCTGAAAACTGTAGAAGCTCGAAGAAATATTTTTTTTTTTACTTTTCTAACGCGGCATTATTTGTGGTGAAATAGATTCTCCTGAATTATTAAAGTTAATTTCTATTTATGTACCTCCGAGAGTCTTTAGAACTAATGATAAATTCTTTTATATGGATTTGCATAGAACTAATTATTCTTTAAATGAACCTCTTACCAAATCTATGAATGAATGATAATTATTGTAATCAATTAGATATAAGTCTTTCTTCTTTGAATTTTAAATCTCTCTTAAATAATTTACTTTAATTAATGTAATAGTTTTAAGATGCTAGTCTGTAAGGAAAATATTGTATCCATAGACTTAAATAAATAAATAATATTTTAATAGAACTTCTTTGATCCCCAGAGTATAAAAAACTATAAAAATTGGCTTTAAAACCGTTTTAAAAAATATAGTCGAAGAATGCACCTGTGTTGAAAAGGTAACTGGAGTTCACAAAGTATACTTAGTATTGTATTGTTGTATCGTCGTATTAAATCAACAGAGTTGATTAAATTTTTATTTCACTGTAACTACAATTTTCTGTTGGGATCTCTTTTTCTTAGCACACCGAAAAATATAGCGCAATAAATATACGCTAAAATGTTCGCAGGCAGAAATATACGAAGGTACTGGCAATGTGTCGGATTTTTAACTTTTACAGTACTGGAACAGTGGCGAAATGATAACACCAATATACACTTGCTCACGTTGGTACAGCGTTGGATTTTAGTATTTTTCCAGTACTTCTAATAAAAAAATATCCAGTAGTGTGCCAGTACTTGAAATAAAATAATTCAGTATAAAGCCAGTATCATAGAAACAATAAAAAATGTGGTGGGGTGATGCACCTTAAAAATTCATTTTATTATTTTGTATTTTTAACAAAATTTTAATTTAAATGTAAAATACATTCTTAAGAATATATTTATGTTTAGCCACAAATCATACAAAAGCTGAGTTAACATTTAGCTAGTTTTTATTTTAATTACTAAAATTTAATTAAACTGTGTGTTTATAGACTTATTTGATACTGAAGTCAGCTGGTCGCAAGCTCTGAAAAAATTACAAGTGTTTGAGGTAAAAGATTGGTGCGATCTTTAGTAAAATTCAAAACAATATGAGAGCTCCCAAGAAGTGACTTTGGGTTTAGATTTGATTGAATTTTCTTCACTTCCGATTCATTTTCAATCTGACCTAAACAAATTGAAATTTTTGTTAAAAAGATTAAAAATAAGTATGAGATAAAAAAGAATTAAATCAGTTTTTAAAAACAAACTATAATCTAACATAATTTTAATGTTATAATTTAAAATTAAATGATTTTGGATCGCTCAAAAAAAAGGACATGAACTAAATTGTAATCAAAAATTTCCTTCAAGATAGTTTATAAATTGTCCTCAATTTAAGTAAATTTTATTAAAACTTAAAAAAATTTTCTTAAAAAGAATAAAAATTCCTAAGTTTGAGGAAAAACGAAATAGTTTATACACTCACAATATTATTTCGTTAAAAACAACTTAAAATACATATTAAATTAATCGAAAATGCAATCAAAAAGAGGACTACTGATTTTTCATTATATTCAACACATTTTGTTGTTTATTTTCAACCATTGTTTAATAATCGGCAAAAGTTAAAACAATAGAAAGTCGTTTAAAATAACCAACAAATTTTTACTGACAAAAAGTTAGAAAAAACTACTTTTGTGGTTTGTTTTTCAAATTGAAAGTTTTTTTATTTGTATGTAATTCAAAACAGAATACAACACACGCAGATGTATATATTTTTATTGGCTTTGTGTGTGTGTATATTTGAATAATTTCTTGTAATTTTTATTGAAATAATTTTGTACATATACAAACTATTTTGGTAAAAAAACAAAAAGGAATTACATGAATTTCTATTTTTTTAAGCAGAAAACATAAAATTTTACATTTAACTGAAAATATCAACTCCTACTGAATGTCTGTAAATTCTTGGAGTTTCTTTTTTGAATGACTGATTCAAATAGTTAAAAAATATATTTTTAAATAAACTACAGTCGGTAACGGAAAATATATTGTGAGTGTATACTCAGAAATAGTTCATAAGTAATATATCTTGATTTTAGGAAAAAAGACAAGTCAATTAAATAAAAATTTATTAATTTTAAGAAAAAACATCTTAGTTTTAAGAAAATTGCATACTCAAATGAAATAAAATTAAGTTTAGTTCAAAAAAAATTAAGGACATAATTTACTCCCATTTAGTTCAAAAAATGTGTCTAACTTAAATCGAGAAAGTACTTGAACTTAATGTGTGTTCATTTTTTTTCGCGAGTAGTAACTAAATTTTAGAAAGCTATTTCCAAATTCTGTTTTTAAGTATACCACTTTCTAATTTTGAAGAATTGTTTTCTAAAAATAAGTTCAGACAATTAAAAACAAAAAGTAATACATTTTTTCCTATGTAATAATAAAAATTTACTTGATTTTAGAAACTGATGAACTATTTATAAGGCAAATTTTTATGCAACTTAGTTCAGATAAATTTTAAAAATTTTAATAAAATATTTTTTTAAGTAAAAGTTTTCTAATTTTTAAAAAATAATAAAATTTAGTATAGGATTTTTTTGTTGAAAAAATGTTTAAATTATTTTTAATATTCTATTCCAAAAAAACAATCAATTAAAAACAAACCAGTTAGTTTTCCTAATTTTCAAGAAAAATATTATTAAAGTAACCATTTAAAAAAACTATCGTGCATGATTGTAATTTTTGGTTCGTGATCGTGCGTGAGTCAAAAATCTCTCACGTGCCCATCTCTAATCTTAACAATCTTTAATATTGAACTTAAAGTAGCTTAAAATATATTTGAAAATTTTGTTAGGAAAGGGTAAAAAATTTCGAATTTGCGCTTTTATGTAATATATTTGTTTGTTGACTACAATACAAAAATCGCAGGCACATTTTATACATTACGGCATAATGGCTTATTTAACGTTAAAAAAATAATAAAAATAAAAAAGTTTAAATTTGTATATGTCAAATAAAGTTTAAGCTAAAAATTCCATAAAATTAACTTATGACTTTTCCATTTTCCAATAATAACAAGAAATGTAACTGTGATATTTTGTATTTTTGCAACAATTGCCTTAAATTAGTTAATTTAAGAAGACAAAGGACCCCCAGTGTTCCTTAGCCATAGATGCCGTGTGTCACTAAGGGCGTCCCTTTTTGTAGTTCTCTCAAGCAGAACCGTTAATTAACTACGAAAAGGATCTGACTTTGTAACAATTTATTACGTTTCAGAATATCCTGCAGTAATTTTTTTAATTTGTTTACCTTTTTGCTAATGAAATTTAATTTATATTTTAAATACATGTATCTAGTATAATTCAATTTAATTCTAAGACAAAAATGTATAGCAAAAAGCTTGTTAAGAGCAGTGTCCTCACGAAGCGGAAGTCATCCGAAAGTGGGAAAATACCTACTCAATGAGTGTAAAGTGCTTTAAAATAAATAATAAAATATATTACATTTACCATAGAAGCAGGATAAGGATGATATTCACATAAGAAAATATAAAATATTTTCTTATTTTTAGGGAGTTAAGTCCTAGTTTTTAGTAAAAAAAAATATCCATTGAACTTACATAATATAAAAATTTTTTATAAGCCAAGGAAACATTTCCTAACTAACAGTACAATTTTAGATGATGTATGAACTAATTAGGAGGAAATTTTACTGTTTTCTAATAAAAATTTACTTCTCAGTAGTAAAATTTTTCTATAATTTAGAAATTTTTACCAAATTTTAAGTAAAATTTGTTTCTTAATTTCAAGGAAAATTTTATTAAATATTTGTAAAAAAAATATCTTTGGCGCCGTTTTCATTTCAATTTTTCCTCTAAACAAGTTAATTTTTCTAAATTATATTTAATTTTTTTTTTTTTTTTGAGTAAGATAATTTTATCGAAAATGTTTATTTATTGTTTCGGCCACATTTTAATGGACCTTCATCACAAAGAATGAATATTCACAATCTTATGTTTTATGTACATATTGTATATGATATTTAAAATATCGGAGAGCCTTTAACGCAATTTTTAGCATCTAATTTTGAAAATGGTTTGGGTTATTTTATTTATTTATTTAAAATCTATTATAAAATTCATGACAAATCCTATTGCACAATATTTGTAACAATATTTTTCATATGAATAATTTATCAAAAAAAATTCCCTTGATATATCCGCGGAAAAGAAAAGCTATTTTGCTATTTGGAAATGTTATTCAAGCATTTAAATCTAAAGTTATGTTTTCATTTTTATTTATTAATGGTATTAGGATCTTGACAACGTACATTTAACGTATGTAAAAGAAATACGATTGTATCATATTAAAAAGTTAAATAAAAATACTTAATATTTGATTTTTATCTTTTATTTGACCTTTTTCTTCTTAATTTTTCTTTAACTTAACAATTCTTCAAAACTTTTAAATTATTTATAATTTGTAAAATTAATTGTTATTTCATAAAGTTGATACATAATATTTTTATATAAAAAATAAACAACCTTAAGCTCTTAGAATTGTAAAGTTAAAAATATTTAAATAAATATAGTTACATATGGTAGATATTAAATACCTTATAACTCTTTTACGCAAAAAAAAAAAAAAAAAAAACTTTATCAAATATGTGAAATAAAATAAAACTGTTAATTTAAACAAATTTAATAAACAATCGTAAATTTTGCAGAAACCAGTACGGGCACAGCACCTTTTGAATAGAACTGGCAAAAAAAAAAGTGATCTCCCCAGTGTTTTATTTTTTCATACCGTTTGCAGTTTCTACCTGTGTTGTGTGATCTTATTGTTGTTTTTTTTTTTAATAAAATTTTAACAACTCTGTTTCCAATAGCACAAAATTTAGAAATAAATAAAATTCTCCTTGCAAATCTATACGCAAGTGATTTTTCGGGTGCACCCCAAATTTTTGATAAAAAAACCTTGATATCGTGTGATTGCCAGGAAAAAAAATTAATTATCAGAACTTTAAGTATTAACTTTAGCCACAAAAATGTGGCATGGCACCACAAATTTTAATTGCTACACGTACGAAAGTAGTACATACATCGTGTTCTAGAGCAGACCCCACAATAAAAGTACTCCAAAGTTCAAAAAATGGTGTAATGTCTAACCCCGCTCTTAATCTTAAATATGAAATTGGGCAGCTTAAAAAACACATGTTTTTGACTCTTTGGAGCCTCCCGCCCTTTTTCGTAAAAACGGATTCAAAAAAGTAGAGCTTAAAACATACAAATCTGAAAATTGGAGGTGTCATTTTTTTAAAGTTGTCTATATAAATATATAATTTTATACATTTTTAATAAAAAGGCAAAAAACACTCGACCGATATATTTTTCAAAAAAATAAATTTTTGTACGTAACGAACAAAGTTTTACCACCCGTCTTTTAAACCGTCATTCCTGATTTGATAAAAAAAGAAGAATTTAAGTTAACAATTTTATATTTAAATTATGATAATCGACTTTTTGTGAATTTTACATTTTTTTTTATTTTAATGTCTGATTGCAAACTTTCAAGATCTAATTTAAAGTGTATATTGATTTGAACTCTGATTATCAAAAATTTAATTATAACTCAAAACTTAACATTTTTAGATGAAAGCAAAAACAATTGAAGTTTTAACTTACTTTAGTCGAATGTTAATAAATACGAGGGAAGATCAATCAGTCCCTGACTTTTCGAACTTCCCTCGTAGTTGTATGAAATGCAATACTGCTCCCATCAAGTACCACCTGTTTATAGACTACTGTCAAATTTTGAGCAAGTTCCGTCATTTACTTTGCGTTTACCAGCAGGATTTTTCGAGGTCCATAAAATAGGCATTTGTTTGATTAATAATTTCATCGTTGAAGCTAAATCTCTTTCCACCGAGCCATTTCTTTAGGTTTGGAAATAGGCGAATGAGGGAGCAATTCGTAGTCTACTTCATGAATGTTTTCCTTGGAAACTTATCTGTCATACGATTCCGTTAGTGGTCTATTGTGATTGTGATTGATGGGAGCAGTGTTGTATTTCATATAACTACGAGGGAAGTTCAAAAAGTCACGGACTTATTGATCTGCTCTCGCATAAAAATTAAGAATTAACTTATTTATTTAATAAATATTCCTTATGCCACGTTTTATACACGTAACTAATACAAGCGAAAAAAACTCCCTGCTGGATTATAATTTCGCTGGTAATATACATATGTATGTTTTAAAACTATGTAAAATATGTTTGCCGGCAAATATAACATTTTCGCCTGTAAACATATATATACATGTATGTATTTAAGGAGCATATCAAAACTATACGACATTGAAAAAAAAAATACTTTGGCATATCTTAAAATCGATAAAAGAGTCTATAATCAAATAATATATAATATCAGAAAATAAACGATCGTTTCTACTTTTCCCATCCCTGTACTGCATGCATTAAACTAAATTAACAGTTTTAAGCTTAATTGTAGCATGTGATGTGGTATTTCATTCTGCCACCAACTATTTTGTATGTAAAACTCTTTTGACTGTACATTTTAATTTCGAGTCAAGCGGGTAATTTACAACTTTTAACTTAACATTTTCCAACAAAGTAACAACAAAAATCGCAACAACAACAACAACAACAAAGTTATGGATGTAAGTATAACAAAACTCTCTTCATCAGTTGTTTTGCTGTTTTCCAAAAATAACCTCCCACCATTGTTTGAGTTTTCAAAATCAAATTAAAACCTAAACTACGCATTTATATTTAAATGTTAGAAGAAATATATGTAGGTTCATTTGCTTAAAGCCCGACACTTTATTACCGGCTGTTTTAAATATCGGAATAGGTATATTTATTAAAAAGGAATCTGAATTCTTTTTCTAAGGATTTTTCCTCTTTTCATAAATTTGTTTAACCTTTTTGTGGCGTATGTTTCACTGGTCACTGAAGTGAACAAATTTTTCCGTTTGTAATATCCCGACAAAAAAGGTTCCGATATAATCATATATATACATATCATTATATATAACACATATGTCTATAATTAAATATCACATAACATCTTACCTGATCAGGAAAAAGGCAGAAGATACTGTTTTAAAGAAGGATTATAATGCATTTTTGTTTCTTTTGGAGTAGTTTGGCCAAAAATGTCATTGGCTTTAAATATTACAATAAATGTAAATAAATGAAATGTAAATTGACATTGTTATGACGATAATAACATTTTTTTTTTTTTTTTGAGTTTCCCAGATTTTGCATTTGTTGTTTTTGATAATGGTGTAATTTAGGAAAGTAAGCAGACTTTAAAGTAATTCGCAACCGGCTCATGTCCAAAAATATTTTACATTTCTACCCAAAATACATTTGTGGTGCTAAATTTTTTTAAAACATTCTTTTGTATTTTTATTTTTTTACCAATAACAACAATTAACGACTTAAAAGAAGTTTATGATTTTTTAAGAAGTATTTTTGTACAAAAATTGTTTAATTAAGTTGTTAAAAATGCAGAAAAACACCGCAAATTTAGTTTCGATAAGAATTTATCGTAACTCTCATGTCAAAGTAAAAAGTTTCAAATATTTCCAAAAAAAATCACAATTTTGTGGTTCGTTCTCTGTGTACCTTCTATAAGAGAACAGTAACGTGATACCCTTAACATCGCCCAGTTCAAACCGTTGTAGCTGGTAACTTGAAATTTTGTATGCAGGTTTTTCCTGTGGCAAAGATATCCTCTAATACGTAAAGTTTGGCTAGGGCTAGGACGTGGGGCAAAAAGTGCCCCTATAATGTTCTGCTCAAAACTCTTGGGCTTAATTCACTGAAGGTACACTTGGATTTTTTACAAAAAATGCATAATTTAACTTCTTTAAAACATTATCTTCTATTTTTCCAGTTAGTAAAATAAGGTGCATTCTAACGTACATGCACATACACGCATGTACACATAGAATTTTTACTTACGCAACAATTGTCAGAATTGTATGTTTGTTTAACTGACAAAACTGCAAAATTTATGATAAAACTCATTACATTTAATGTGAATGTAATCAGAGAGTACTAACTTTAATGGAAAAGCTGCACTTACATCAGCTCTCTTTAGTGTTTTTTAACTCAGACGAGCAAATGGAAACCATTTGCTTGTGCTAAAACAAAAAGATGTGTTGAAAAAAAAACTCAAAATTAGATGAAAAAGTTCGTTGCTTAATTAAATTTTTAGTCAAAAATGTTCCTTTCACAGCCAACGAATATTGTTGCGCAAGCAAATGGTTTTCTTTTGCTCCTACCAGAGTTCATGAACAAATAAAAAGGGAGAGTTTTGAGCGCATCGAAGAAGGGTAGAAACCCTATGATGTTTTTTATTTTTCTCTCAACTATTATTCAAGTGTCAACGAACTTGCAAAGTTGCAATTACATAATTTAAAAACTCTTTAGGCCATAAAGACTTTATTAGTTGAAATTAAAATTATAAATTCAAGTGTTCGCTATTTTCGTTGTATGTTGGGCTGGAAAGTTCATGCATTTAAAATTGTGTTTTATGTAATTAAAATATATACAAAATTTCGAATAATATGCATTTGAAATTTAAAAAAAAAAGTATTTATAATTGCCTGTACTTGTGCTTTTACCTATCAACGTTAAGTATTTTAAGAAAATTTAAGTTTAACTTATAAAAGATGAAACAGTTGCAATGTTCATAATATTTGCTGTGTAATCGAACAAATGCGAGCAACTCGTTTTAGGAAGTAACGCGAAGAAGTTACACCAGTTGGCGAAATGTATGAACATTGATAATTATGCACATTTAAAATTAACGATCATTTAAAAAGTCATGAGTAAACGGATATAGGTTATCCGAAAATACAGCTATTATTAATTAAATTTTAATGATTTTTGTCTTGAAAAGTAGTTTAAAAATTTAAAATTAAGTTTTAATGCACATAATTGTATTTTTTGTCTTCGGTAATTTGTTGCTTCGTAACGATTTAGTTAACGGTATTCTCTAGCCACCCTGGGGGAAAAAAGGGGTCAATTGGATGAGATAGGTGAAAACTGGACCGGTTCCGAAAATACATATTAAGAGATAGATGAAAAGAGACGGGTTTCTAAAGTACCTATCACGTGACCTGCATAAAAGTCATGACAAATTCTTTTGCGTTGGTTCTGTGGTATGTTCTTTGGGGTTATTTGTGTGACATGTTCTTTTAGACCAATCCTGTGAACTGTCACAGAGGGCAAATGACCCCCTCCTAGGTCTCGTGACCAGTCCCTATCACAATGAACCGATCACGTGACGTATCCTGCGATAGGTCCTTTTCCCGCAATGTAAAGACACATGAAATTCCTAGCCCTAGGAAAATCTTCCTACTAATTAATGTGTTGCTTTCTTTGGAAAGGGGATAGAGAAAAGATGAAGGACTTCAAATGATAATTCTTAGAACAGTTGTTGCCCGCCACCTGATAGAGTTGGCGGAATTGATGAATCATTTTAGTTCATAGCCCTGTTATGTTATTATTTAGTGCTATGGGGACGCCGAAGGAGGACGTTGCGATATGTATAAGAGGTAAAGAGTTAAAATTTAAAGTTGGAATTTCTCTTTTTTAACGATATCGCTAATTTCTGCAACGAAAATATGATACAAAATACTTATTTGTTTTTCAGTAACACAGATGAAATTTTCAATTTTAAGAAAAATCTGACCAATCGGAACACGAATTTTCCAGATACACAAAATCGAAAATATGTTGAAATTTATTCTTTTCATTCAAAACATAAATAATTAACTTTGAGTTTCCATTAAAATTTTGCAAATTTTTATGCTATTTTTGTAAAATGGGAATGACTGTTTCTAAAATTCGGTTAGGAGTGAAACTATAGATCATAAATATTTTTTATATTAAATTTTTAAATATTTGTGTACTTACTTCCATATGGCGCAGTGACCATTTTGAAAGAGGTTACGCAATATAATTTGTTAGAAAAAGACTGTTATTGAAAATCATTTGATGAAAATCGTGTTCCTAGAAATTATGGGCTACTAACTTTTCTCCCACATAAAATTTTTGTACTTTAATATTGCACAGAGGCTTATTTGGAAGAGCTTACGCAATCCGACGTAGGGGAACACATAGTCACTAGATTTTAGTTCATGACTAGTAAAAACGTTTTCCTTGGTTTTCGGTAGGTGATGAAAATACGGACCACTAACTTTTATTCCATATTAAATTTTTTAAAATTTGGGTACTTGCATATTTCTCAGTGGCTTTTTTGGAAGAAGTTACGTCTTGTTGCGTAACTGGCGGAAAACATATTCCCTAGATCGTTAATAATGACAATGAAGATCGCCAGATCTGGAGCAGATAGCCACTATATCCTATTTAATGACGATGCAAATCTATTTCTTAGAATTTTCTTATTTTTCTGGTCTGGCACTGTATATCCAATGCCTGTTCCCAGTGTATTTGGAATGACTGATATCTATTGGGTAAATTAAAATAAAATTTGTAAATTAGAAAACAGGTAAGACCAAAATTGTAGATTAATTACAAAATATGTTTTTAATCAAACTTTTCTTGAAAAAAAAAATAAAAACGATTTTTAGTGGTGAATTAAAATCAAATTCCCCAAATAGTGTAATATGATTTAGTAGATGCTGTGGCCATATCTTTGTATTTATGTTCCCAAAAAGAACTTTGTCTATTGAAATCTACTTTATTGTTGTTGTTGTAGCGAGACATACAAATGTGAAAATACTTCACTACACAGAACAAATTGTATAATTCTTAAATCCTATTAAGCCGATCTGCCTGGTGTTAAACAAGATAATCGTACTACCTGGCATTTAGTATATCATGAGGGCAACTTATCTGTGGTAAATCATCTAATCCTATAGTGTCGTAATAAACGCACCCCTCTTACAGAAGCCGTCTCAAATGATTTATTGGTTTTTGTTTTTCGACTGCTTAAAATTACGGTCATTAGTCGATGCTGCTTTTTTCAACGACCTGAGGCATACGGGGCATGTGGGTGCCTTACGCTAGCTAAATAGATTTGTAAATATCTACTCGACAATATAAAAATATGTAAATGAAACTGATGTGTTGAGACTTACCGCTTTGGAATATACCCAGAGAGCATATCAACAAAATATTATAAATGTTCAATAATTTAACGTAAAACTTATAAATTTGCACTCCCGCACTAAACTACTTTTGCACACTTAAAATTTACAATATGATAATAATCATATAACACCGCTTTGTTAATATGAAAAGTACTTTTTAAAGAAATCGTAAAATTTTTGCACAAAAAAATAATTATAACGGCGAAACGCAGTGTTGTTACTGAAAAGAAACAGAAATGACGGATTGATTATTTCAATATATTGACAGAGAGGGAAAAATTCAACAGAGATGGGTAAATATTTTTCAAAACAACGAATATACCCAAGAACAATTTTTACGGACTCTCCGATACGTACGGATTCATGAATCCGGCTTCTACTGTACCTTTACGGTCCGAAAATACTAGAGTATTCAAAAACCGAAACCGAAAACCGGTCAACCGGTTTCTTTTTTTTTAAAACCGATCGGTTTCGAATATTTTGTAAATTCGAAGAAAACCGAAAACCGGTCTTTTTTATTCGGTTAACCGGTTTTTTTAATTACATCACCAACTGGGTTACTTGGTCTCTTTTATTAGATAGTCTGATAGATTCCGATGAAGACTTAATTTTGGATATTCCAAATTCAAATAGTTTAATTTCTGATCTAAATAACACAATAAACAGTATTCAAAATCCTAAAAAAGAGACTGTACAAAATCATTCATCATTATATGATGATTCCTTATAAATTGATAAATGCGACAAAAGAACTGAAAAGTTGGAAAATTTATATAATTATCTTTTGACTATTTGTATTTTCCACTTCTAGCTTTATCAAAAGCAAACAAAAAAAATAGTCTTAAAACGAAACATTTAAATTGCATATTATATCTAAAATATTATTTTAGAAGTGAAAAATAGATTTTCTTTTTACATATTTAAAATGTTATATTAAAAAAACTTATTTAATGCCAAACGTTTTAAACGTTTAAATTACTAACGTACTTATTTTACCCAATTTACAAACTTAATGATCTCTTTTCATTTGATATGAATATAGTTTTATAATATTAATTTTTAAGATATTATATTAAAAAATATTAAAACCAATAAATAATATGTTGAAATGAAATACAATAAAAAATACTATAAAATATTTTTTTTTTTAAAGAATGTATTTTTTTATTTTTATTACTTTATGTATTAAATTTCTTTTTATTTGTTTGTAATTAAAACAATTAACAAATTATATAAGCTTTTTATTCAAATAAAAAA
Organism: Eustalomyia histrio; assembly: GCA_949748255.1. Lineage (NCBI taxonomy): Eukaryota > Metazoa > Arthropoda > Insecta > Diptera > Anthomyiidae > Eustalomyia > Eustalomyia histrio. The sequence goes on along the minus strand of OX456527.1, from coordinate 373,359 downwards.
AACCGTAAAAACCGGTTGACCGGTTTTTTCTGCAAAAACCGAAACCGGTTTTTTTAAAATTCTATTTTTCGAAGAAAACCGAAACCGGGTTTTCCAAAAGGCCGGGATTTGAATACTCTAGAAAATATGTATCCGTCAAAGCTTGTACGTAAGCGGAACATTAACGGACCGTATAATTGAATTTTCGAAAATAATACGTTTTGTGTATCCGTTTCTGTACCGTCAAATACGGACCACTGTTTTTCATCAGTTTTTCTTCCTTTGCTTTTGGAATTTTTTAATTATCAAAACCGAATACCTAAATATCCCTCAGGTAAATATTTATGAAATTAAAAACAAGTTTTACGATGATGTGAGCAAAATTATGAAGATGTGCAAATAAAAATATTGCCCGACAGTTTTTAATAGATTTTGAGAACAAATTTGTAATTTTACATTGTATCATATCGTAAGTACCACCATTTAAACCAAAATTAAATTATTGTTTTATTTTTTCCATGATTTTTAATGGGCCACAATCGCAGTGATAGATGGATGCTTATTGTGCTGAAGGTAAATATGGTATTTGTTTGTAATTTTGTTTGGTATTTGTTTTATTTAGTTTGTAAGTTTTGTTTTTTTATTTAAAATAAATTTAAAGAAAATAAAAATTTGCTATTAAAAAAATATGCACAAATCCGTTTTTTTGTTAAAAAAAAACGGTACGAATACGGATCCGTAATCAGTCCGTCATTAACGGACTTTTAACGGACAACTCCGTTTTTCATCCGATAAATCGGTCCGTTAACGGTCCGTCATTTACGAAATTTTAACGGATAACTGCGTTTTTCATCCGATATATCGGTCTGTAAACGGTCCATCATTGACGGACTTCGATGTTCCTTAAAATTCGTTTTCTGGTCCGCTTACGGATCCAGAAAACGATACGTAAACGGAGTTGGATTCCGTTTATGACGTCCCGTAACCGGTACGTAAACTGTACGTATTGCTTGTTATGATCTTATCCAACAGCAATTCCAAACAGCATTTCGAATGCAAGTAATATTACTTTGAGGCGTAAAGATATCATTAATGTTGATATGGCAGCACTGATCACGTAATTAAATACAACTCTATATCTGGTTGGCGTTGGAAGGCGGTGATGCAACTCTGGGCATGGGTAGCAGGATGAACAAAAGCTGCGATTGGCCAATAGGAACCGTTATGTCGAAATCCAAGATGGCCAGCTTTTGTGTAAAGCGGCTATTAGACGGTCATACTTGGTTTGTGAGATTGGTATTTAATTACGAGATCAGTGTTGCCATATCAGCATTAATGATATCTAAACGCCCCAAAGGAACCGGTGTGGTACATAAGATTTAAATAATAGCAAACCATCTAAAATATTACTTGCATTCGAAATGTTAATGTTTGAAATTGCTGCAGGATAAGAATTCTAACATGAAATTTTAATTCTCGATATTTTTAAGAACATGTTATTTTGGATAGTACAAATCCCAAAATTAAGTAAAGACCTTAATCATTACTGAAGGTAATGTCGGACAATGTAATATTTAATATTATTTATCAGCATATATTACTTCTTTAGGATCCTAAAACTCAAATCAAATGTGTATTCGCGAGATGATTTCAAGGATTCTTTTATTAAATCTCATAATTCGGAACTTTCGCAAAATAAGTGCTGCTTAACGAATCAATTTATACGATGCAATTGATTAACTTCCTTTTCAAGGTTTCCTCCAAAGTTATATCTATTTATACGGGGACTTTTGTTGCACTAAAAGCGAATGTGAATGATGCAAGAAATGAAGCATATATATAGTGCGAAAGAGAAAAAAACAAAAACATGCACGAAGCCCGCTTCCCGCCAAACAAGAATTGCTCGCAAAAGTTGCATGCAACAAATTCACCGTATAAATTGGCTCTTTAGAAAAAAAATCATATATTTTTACCTAAAATTCTTTTATGATTATATTTTATATATATTTTTACCTTATTGGCTAAAAAATTCTTTTATGATTGGCGATTTTTCGGAGATATTTCTTTATTTGTTAAGATATGGCAAGTCTGGCGTGTTAATTGCGGTTCATTCATTGGAATAAGTAAAAACCTATTAGAAAAAAAAAAGAAATTTGTAAAAAGTGTATTTAATAAAATCAAGAATTGGTTAATTTTTCTATTTAAAACTGGAAGAAACATCTGCAATTGGGGATTGGATACGTTGTACTTTTGAACAGGATGGCGAAATCCCAGAAAATTAATACCTATAAAATATCTAGGTATGTATACTATTTAACTACTTTTGGGAGTTAATTTGAAACACATCGTTTATCGGAATGCTTTCAAAGTTGGTAAAAGTTTGTACATCTAAAGTGGCCGCAATAAGTTGAATGATGCGTTTATTATGTCCGCCCTCCAGCTTACAAGTGTTCGTGCATTAATTAAAATAGAAAAATGATGTTGATTTGTAGATTTGTCTTTCTAATGGCCATAATTTGACAAAAGTCAATCGATATCTAAGCACTGATAGGTATCTACTGCTTAAAATTACGCGCATAAGTCGGATTACGTAACCTCTTACAAAACGGATACATCAAAATACAAATTTCATTTTCTTTTAAATATCATATTTAAAAATTTGTTGTTAGCGGAATTTAACTTTGGAATTAAATTTTACACCCGTATATAGTTTGTAACACAATTGAACACTTAAATTTTGCGATATTTAAATTATATTTATTTTTTTATTTATTCAAATATTCAAGAACCAAGCCCTCTGGGCCAAATATGTTTTGTATACTACTAAAAAAACAATTTACTATATAAAAAAAATATATCGATATAAAATGCCTAAACTAAAATAATAATTAAATATAAAATAAAATTTAAGGTCCATAATGTAGCAATTAAGAAAAGATAAAATTAGGGTTATCATAAATTAGAGAGGGTGTTACATACCGAAATACTGCACTAATTTGCATTTAAACGTAGCCTTTGAAAAAACGAAATTTTTAAGGTATCTAGGAAGCGAATTCCAATTTCTAGTTATCCTCATATCCTTATATATGAGATAAAGTGAATAAAAGGCATGTGTTGAACACATTTCTAACTAACATAGAAAGTAGTGAAAAACTTCATAACAATTATTTTTTCACCATACAGAATTTCACGTGAAATTTTAGTACAATACACATGTGGAAGTTATACATAAAAAAGTTATCCATAGACTTATTACGTGTGGAACTTGAGTGGAACAAAAATTTGTTTAAAAAATGTATTAAAAATAAGATTTTTTATTAATAAAAATATTTAAAATTACTAAAAAACCATGGTTGGCAAGCAATTCCTTTTCATTATAACGGTAGTTGTTTATCACGTTCTGATCCATACCTATACGAAATTTTAAAACTGCGGTTGCAATAGTGACATGGGTCTTCAAATATCACGAGGTTTATTTCATAATATTACCTTTAAATTTTGTTATATTTACAAAATACCGTTATAAATCGGTGTTTCGGTAGTTTAGCGTCATTATAACGGTAGTTATAATACAAAAAGAAACTTGCCTTTAATGGAATCGCAATTTTAAAATTTTTATATCGGTCTTAAAGTAGCTGTGATAGCATAGTAACTACCGTTACAATGAAAATGTATTGAATGCCAACCATGGTCTGTACGAGGTAATTTTGGGTACTGTCTGGTAAAGTAAGCAAAAAATTCTCTCACAAAACCATAAAAATGCCCAAAATTCTGCGAACGCACAAAACCAAATTTCATACCCAAAAATAAACGTTAAATTTATTCATATTTAAAAACAGCTTAATTAATATATATATTTGAAATGGCAAATATCCATTTACATTTTCAAATGTATTTTTTCATTATTAAGAAGGAAAAGTTGTTTATAGTAAACTTTTATTTAACTTTATTTTTTTTTTCAAAAATGCAAACAGTTAATTTATAAGCAGCAGCTGATGATTTGATGATTTTACCCAAACAAAAAGTACGGGTAAGTTCTGGTAAAAAGAGAAGCCCAACTACTCTCTCATGAACGCTCTAATTTGCCCAATTTTTGTTACAAGAAACGCTTTCTGGTAAGATTGGGTTCCCGCTGGCACCCGCGGTAACATACGTCGAACACACCTCATGTAAACATAACCAAATATGATTTTTTATTAACTTTGAGATGTTCTGGATGATGGCGTACATATCAATGGAATCTTCATGATTCCTAGATCATTTTAAGGTACATCGCATATTGGCGAATCGGCTTTAAGTGAGTTAAATCAGTTTAATAAATTCATCCATAAAAAAAATTTTGAACAAATATAAAAAATGGTGCAAGATTATTTTATTGGCTCCTCTGATGTTCTGGATGGTGGGATACATACCAATGTATCGAATCATTTTTAAGTACTACAAACAATCTTCCAAAGTCATACATACAGCGGTCAAAAAAAGCGTTCGACAAACTGCTTGTTTTTAATAATCATGGAAAATATGTTAAAAAAATTCTACAAAATGAATAATATAAAAATGCAAATTATTAGCTTAAAGTGATCTCTTTATTTATGAAACAAAAATACAACAAAAATCAATATTCTGGAAAAAAAAATACAAAAACGTTGCTCTGGTTGTGATTAACGGGAAAATATTGATTCAAAATAAATAATTAATATTTAGTTGCTCTTCCTTTTTATTTTATAACGGCTTTTATATGCTTTGGCATTGATTTAACAAGATCTAAAATGTAGTTTTGGTAAATTTTTTGCCACTCTTCTAGAAGGATTGCTTTAAGATGGTTTTTGTTCCTGAAATTTCTTTTCCTTATATTTTGCTGTAAGCAGGCCTATAGGTGTTCGATGGGTTTTAAATCTGAGGACTGTGCAGGTGGTTTAATCACGTTTGGACTGTTATACAACATCCACAACCTTGTATTTAGGGCCATATGTTTTGGATCATTATCCTGATAATATTGAAAATCACTTGCAAAACCCAAAATTTCGGCACTTGGCTTAAGATTTTCCTTGAGTAGGTTTATGTAGTACTGATGGCCCATTATTCCATCAATGGAAACTAAATTACCCACCAATTATTCCAACTCGGTATAAGGCTTTCTATACACCCGAACTTTACCATCACATCTAAATAGGTTGAATTTATACTCATCAGCAAAAATAGTCTTCAACCAAAACTCCATAGGCTTATTCACATGCGCTTTTGCGAAGTCAACTCGAGCTTTTCTGTTCTTTTTGAGATATGCGGCTTTTTCCTAGCCTCACGCAAGATCGGCTAGGAAAAAGCCGCATATCTCAAAAAGTTACTGTGTATAACATTATGCACGGTCTGAGGTGTAACATTGATATTAGGATCATTCTCTAGCTGTTTTGTTAGAACTGTAGCGTTGATCTTAGGATTTTTTTTTATTTCACGCAAGATCCACCTTTCGTTTACTTCATTAAGTTTTTTTGGACGCCCACTTCTTTGCACATTTTCAATACTTTTAGTTTTTTTATATTTATCTATGATGTAGTGAATAGTTGTTCTATATTTTTCATGATTATTAAAAACAAGCAGTTTGTCGAATACTTTTTTTGACTGCTGTATGTAGATATGTGCCCATTACTTAAAAAAAGCTAAAAAATGAAGAACCCTTTCTTGGTATAACTCGGAATGGTCAAAAGTTAATTTGTATCTACGTTGAAGCTATGTAATCAGAAGATTCTAAAACACTTTTCTAAAAAAAATCTAGTGGTTTAGAAATAAACTCGATTTATGTATTGCTAATTCTTAAATTGAATTAAAAATAAATGTATTAAACAAAAATTAACATGATTCCTTAGTAATTTAAATCATTTGATTATCAAAATGTCTGACTTTTTAATGTATTTTATTAAATAAACTTATGTTCCACTTGCGATCCACACAAAAAACTATGGATGACTTTTTTATGGATAACTTCACACAAAAGATCTATGGATGGTTTTTTTGTGGATAACTTTACTCACGTACAATACAATTTGTTTTCGCTTTATCACAAGAAAAATAATAGTCTTGTATATCGAACTTGAGTGAAAACAAATTGGAACCAATTTGCACGTGAAATTCATTAACGTGAAAAATCATTTTTTATATGGAGTATAGCTGTTTTTTTTTTACGTGAAGCCTGAACAACTTACTGTGGTTGAAGATGGAAATAACATTTCTTTTAGGAAAATACAAAATTATGTTTTTTTTTTGTTGTTTCAGTGGTTTTGTTGCCCTTGATACATTAATAATTTTGAGTAAATTTTAGAACGTTGATCACGAATGTAAACACCAAATTTAAAAATTAGCTCTATTTTATTGCAATATTTACAAATTTAACTTTTACCGAAAAACAAGTTTTTTATTTAAAATTTCTTGTTAAGTTTTAATATGGTTCTAATGGATGGACTTGAGCTTTTAAACCCATGCCAATTTATTTCGATTAGATGAAGGATGTGGCATATTCTTGCAGTTAAAGCGAAAACTTCATATACTTTGGAAATCCTATAAAATTAATCGGATTTGCAACATTTTAGCACACGATGTTAGTTTACATTCTAATTGATTTCTTCTACAAAATATGGATTTTCCATATAGGAATACTTTTTATCTACATTTTATTAATACATTTTTGTTGCAGACTCCTTATTTTTGAGATATAAATAGATCAATTATAATTAGTTTTATTTAATTCTTAAAAGTAACGCAGATTGTACGGGTTTACAAAAGGCACAAATTAATATTTTGGTCCATATTTTCGTAAACGTTCAATTTTAAATTCAAATATACACTCACCAAAAAAAGTCTGTAATAGGAACTGAAAATTTTGCTGTTATTACGGGAAATTTTGCTAATTTAAGCCCAGCGGTATTTTTTTGCTAATCTTAGCAACACATGTCTGCTGACGTGTAGTACAATTAAATTAGTAGAAAAATTAGTAGCCGCTACTAAATTTTACTTTTTGTAATGTGTAATTTTAAATCTGTTTGCTAAAATCAGCAAAAAAAAAAACTTAATATTAGTACAAAATTTTAAATTAATTTTTTTACAGAGCATGAAATTTTTTTTATTTTATTTATTTTTTTTTTTTTTTTAAATATTTTATACAAAATTAAAAACAAAATCAAAAAAAAAAAAAATATTTTAGTTATTTTTTTTACTTTAAAGTCAAATTTTAATAGTTTTTATGGCTGATTTTAGAACTAAAAAAACTTTTTAGTGCTATTTTAAGTGGATGTCCTATTTTCAGATATGAGTCGGTATATTCACTTTCGATCCCTTTTTTAATCTATCTAACATTTTAAGGCAATTCAAATTTTTAAAATTAATAAATTTTTTTTGCTAATTTTAGCAAATCGGTTTTAAAAAATTTGTAAAATGATTTTTGAAATTAGTAACAAAAATTTGTAAATATTCTGTAAAAACTCTGTAATTTGTAATATGTAAATAGCAAAAAGATTTGTTAAATAATATTTTTTTTTACTAAAAATCAGTACAAAAAAAGTAAAGTGGGATTGAAAACCGTTTACAAATTTTTCTACTAAGTTTTTTTTCTGAGTGTAGGGAAAATAAGCGCCTAATTCAATTAGACCTAATTCTTTGATGAATACCCAATAAACCAAGAAAGGATTACTGTATCCTTTCTACAAAAATGTTTAACATCGTTATGATATCGTTATTTTGAGAAAATTGCTTAAAAATAGTTCTTAAAAAACTTCAAACTATTTTCACAAATTATTAAAAATAAAAACTTAAAAATTTGTCGCCTGTTTTGCGTCGATTAATTTGGCGTTTCGTCCTAAAATTGTGTTTGTCGTCATGCAATAGTCAGTCACCAGTAAGTTTATATTTTTTAAAATTATATATCGTATATGAATTTAAAAAAAATTAATATACTGCATTTCTTCTTACCCGTTCAAAAAAAGTTGATTCCAATTGCATATATTTCTGTAATTTTCTTTCGTTATCATATTTTTGAAATTTTTTCGTGTTATCTGTTTTTTTTATAAAGTTATGGTTTCTTCTGATATTTAGATAATATCAATATATAAGGGTATTTATGTCAGAAATTAAGGTCTTTGTAAAATTGCTAAATTTTCATTGCAAAATCCTCATACAAAAACAAAAAACACGTGGGAATAATTTCGCAATACCCACAATCAAGTGTACAAATTTGGTCTTCGAAAAGTGCAACTTTTAATGTTGTTGCTGCCACTGAACAAATTAAAAAAGGCAAAATTATGCAAAAAGTACGAAAAGTACGAAAAGCATCAACACTTATGCGGAAAGCTATCAATGTTGGCCTCCGTCATTCCCATACTTATTTGACATAACTTATGTAAAGCGTTAACACTAAATGTTGGCTTATGTCAAATTTATATGGGAATGACATAAAACAGTATGTATTGGGTATTTTTCTTGAAAGTAAATAAATGTATTAACAAGAAAAATTATAATGAAATAACATAAATACATACAAATTATATTATACAAATTGTTAACTAGACTGTTTTTTTTAATTGAATAATATAAATTTTTGGAAATGTTGATTCATTTTATTTTTAAAAGGAGCGCTCACGTCACGGCAAATGCAATTTTTCAATTTTGCATTTTTAAAAGATTCAAATTGTTGTAATATGTATTATTATTTCTGTTATATTATTATTTACTTTAAAAGTTTGGTAGATTGCCAAATTTAAAATTTATTTTGTATTACAGTACTTAAATTATTATTATTTTTGATATCGCAAATAATATCATATTTCTTCTTTCTTACAACACGGTTCGTGACGATATTATATTTTTATAAAATATGAAATATGGCGAAAATGTTGTCGCGCTGCCTGATATTTTCGATATCATAACAATGTCGTTGATTCATAGTTAAATTCTCCCATCAAATATTGTGTAATTTGCTCCACAGTATCTATCACTTATGTATAGTTTATGATATAATTTTCAGAAAAAAACAACATCGGATTGATGTCTTTAAATTATAAAAATCCGCAGACGTCAAGGGCAACGAAAGAAAAAAATTGTTGAGCTGTGTTATTCAGTACGCGAAAGCAACTTACGCCTTTTTGACGGAAATAGAGATGATTTTATGTCATTTATTTCAAGGTGCAACACTTTCCCCTTGCAAGTAGTACATAGTTTACAATTCTAAGATTTCAAGAACAAACTTATACTTGAATCCCTTTGAAACTTTTTACACACGTTTTTAGTAATATGATACCTGATATATCATTTCATCGTTTGACTTTTTAACATTACAAATAGCAGTGCTATTATAGCACTTGAATTACACCCATTTAAACATTCTCGTACACACTCATATAAAGGCAGGCAGAGATAGTCAGGCGGTTAGCAAATAAAAATGTACACATACATACTATTTCAAAATTACATAAGTACATACTTGCATGTATGTATGTTTGTTTGTACCATATATATACATATATTGCACAAAACGCCCTCTCGTCGACATTAAGTGCTTAGAACAACAACAACAACAGCAATCACAAAAGCAACTACAACGATAATCGTAGCTGTATTATGAATCTAGCTTGTTTGTAAGTCTTAGCTTTTTTTATAGTGGTTTAAATGTTTAGCTTTTTAACGGTTTTATTTACTTAAGCAGAGCAACCGCGGAGAAGAAAAAGAAGCAGCTTCAAAATAAATGACAATTTACTAAGATTTACAGAGACACTTAAACAAGTGAAAACATGTAATCAGAATGCTAAAATAATTAATTCATTGATTACATTGTGCAACCATTAATTTGATTGTAGCAACAAAAATTGAAGGACTTGATCGATAATGGTTAGTAGGGAAACATATGTTGTAATGTTGTAGAGTTACAGTGGTTGTCAGCTTATTTGATGCAAGTGAAAAAAGAAGTTAATACTTCAATTATCTGCTAAACTAAATGAGATATTTACAAAAATTAAAAGCCATTTTTTATTTCAGAATATGTGTTTTTAAATTATGTAATTCATTTATTTCACATTTTGTTATTTTGAAAAAAATTATAAGGAAAACAAAAAAAATAGTATTTTCAAATTGAGCAGCTTATTTGATGCAGTATAAAAACCATTTAAAAGATAACAAAATAGCTAATTATTTGTAAGATTTTAATATTTGGTGTGGTAACCCTTTTGAGCCACAACATCCGACAATCTTTTTGGCATCGATTCAACAAGTTTTAGTGTGGTTTCTGGCGTTATTTTGTTCCACTCATCCATTAAAGCTTTCTTGAGACCTTCTTTGCTAGAAATGTTGTGTCTTCTAATGTTGGTTTCCAACAGTGCCCATAAATTTTCGATGACATTCAAGTCGGGTGACTGCGCCGGTGGTTCCATCACATGCGGGCAGTTCCATATGAACCAGGTCTGAACCACACCAGACTTGTGCTTGGGGTCATTGTCCTGATAAAACCGGAAGTTGCGCCTTAGGTTCAGTTTTTCTGCACTTTGCAGCAAATTTTCTTTCAGGACATTAAGGTACATAGTTTTGTCCATATTTCCTTCTATGAACACCAAATTTCCTACACCAGTTGCTGCCATGCAAGCCCATACCATGACACCTCCACCACCGTGTTTTACTGTTGCACGCAAATTCTTAAGCTGAAGCTGTGTATTGGGCTTTCGCCACACGTAGGACCTTCCATCCGAACCAAATATATTAAATTTGGATTCATCTGAAAAAATTACAGTTTTCCAGAAGTCCAAGTCCTTTGAGATATGGTTTTGTGCGAAGTTTAGCCGGCTGATCTGATTTTTTTGATTTATAAAGGGCTTTTGAAGTGGAACTCGACCGTGAAAATCATGGGAACGCAAGAGACGTCGAATTGTTGACGCACTACACGTCTTGCCAAGAGAATTCTGAACCTCATTTGCTAATTGTTGAGCTGATAACTTTGGATTTTCCTGGACTTTTCTGATAATCCATCGTTCATCGTACGGTGTAAAAATTTTATTTGGCGCTTTTCTGCCCTTGTTTTTTACCCTATTCTCTCGCAAAAATCATTCAATTATATGCTGGACTGTTGATGCTGCCAAATTAACCATTTCAGCTATTTTACGTTGTGATTGGCCATTTTTGAAGTGATGAATGACCAATTCTCGTTGTTCAATACTTATGCGCCGGCCCATCATTAAATTATTTCGCCACTACCGCTTAACTTGCCTGATCAGACTAAAAACTATGCAATATCTATTACAATGAACCTGCACAAGAGACATAAAAAAAATATGTGAACGAACTCTTAAAATAACGGGAGATATCCTGTTAGAAGTTGACTGCATCAAATAAGCTGCTCAATTTTTTATCTCACTTATTTTTGTTTTTGTTATTTTTTTTGTAGAATGACAAAGAATATGAAATGAGTAGATGGCCTAGTGCAAAGTAAACATATTGCTCTATAAAATACAGTTTTTTTATTTCGATATCTCATTTAGTTTTAAGTTATCAGACTTTTATTATTGTTTTCATTACTTGCATCAAATAAGCTGACAACCACTGTATATGTAAACTCCGACATTAGAAAATAAAACAACATAACCATCGTGTGTGCTAAAATAAATTAAATATCTTAACTAATGAGACTTGACCTTTTTTTTACTTCTAATAAGAAACGATCGCAAGCAGTTTTATTTAAACATGTTCATTCTTATCAGTATTTAACAAACACTTTACCGTCTTTATTCGCCATGTGTTTTTTTTACCAGATTTTCAGCAGAGGGAAAACCCTGTTTTATTCCCCCAACTCGCGCTTTTGTAGAAGTTGCAAGTCAAATATTTATCTAGAGTTTGTTTAAAACTATTGTATAGAGGCTATCTGACAACCACAACATGAAAATTTCCCATAATTATTATTCTTGACCCCAAGCATAAACATAAAACCTTGATTCAATTTTCCACCAATCGTTTCATTTGATTAATTCTTCTCGAATTAAAACAAATTATTCAATCGAATTAAAATTCAACCAATATAAACTAGACTATATCATGTTATTAAATATTAAATTACCGATTCAAGGTGATTATAAATTATTCAATGACTCGTAAAATAAATAATTTTTTGTGGGAATTGATTTAGAATACTATTATCTTTAAAGCTCTAACCTCAACTTTACTCAATGCGAAATTGATAAAATAGTTATTAATTATAGTAAGGGTTTTCACTCTTGGTAGTAAAGTACCCTTGTAAGCTTTGTAAAGGTTGTAGTTGGAAGTAAAAGTACTACAATTTACTACACCACAACAACAAAATGTATAGAACTAAAATTTACTAGGTTGCGGTTAAAAAGCAAGACAAAAAAAGTTATAGTAAGAACATGTGGTACATTTACAAGATTAAAACAGCTGATCGTTTAGCCGCCAAAACTATTGTTTGATTTTTTATTTTTCATTTTGTGGTCACTATTAAAATAAAGTTGAATAATGGATCAAAATAATGAAAAAACCTAACTTAAAACCTAATTTGTTGCATGCAATTATTGCGTGTAAATTTTGTTTGTTGTCGAACGGGGTAGAAAATCAAGGGGGGTAACAAAAAAGAGACGGTTTTCGTTTTTCGTGCATGTTTCTGTTATCTCTCTTTTACACTCATATGTATTCTGCTGTTGTTGCTTCATGCACATTCAATTTTCGTGCAATTAAAGTCACCGTATAAATAGACCTAACTTAGGAAGCAATTTTGAAAAGGGAATTAAGAAAATTGCACGCAATCAATTTCATCGTATAAATTGGCTCTAAGTAATAAAAGATGGACCGATATTAAAATTTATCAGCTATTGGTTTTTATTATTACATGTAATACCTTACCTTCAAACTAGAGTATTCAAAAAACCGGCCTTTTGGAAAAACCGGTTAAAAAAACCGGTTTCGGTTTTTGCAGAAAAAACCGGTCAACCGGTTTTTTCGGTTTTTTTTAACTTGAATAAAAAGCTTATATAATTTGTTAATTGTTTAAATTACAAAAAAAAAAAAATAGGAATTTAATATATAAAGTAACAAAAATAAAAAAATACATTCTTTGAAAAAAAAAATATTTTAAAATATTTTTTTATTTGTATTTCATTTCAACATTTTATTTATTGGTTTTAATATTTTTTAATATAATATCTTAAAAATTAATATTATAAAACTATATTCATATCCAATGAATAGAGATCATTAAGTTTGTAAATTGGGTAAAATTAGGTACGTTAGTAATTTGAACGTTTATAACGTTTTTTTAATATTACATTTTAAATATGTAAAAAGAAAATCTATTTTTCGGTTCTAAAATAATATTTTAGAAATAATATGCAATTTAAATGTTTCGTTTTAAGACGAATTTTTTGTTTGCTTTTGATAAAGCTAGAAGTGGAAAATACTCTTTCAATAATAGTAGATGTTGGACAAATAGCCAAAAGACAATTATATAAATTTTCCAACTTTTCAGTTCTTTTGTCGCATTTATCAAGATATATGAAATCATCATATAATGATGAATGATTTTGTACAGTCTCTTTTTTAGGATTTTGAATACTGTTTATTGTGTTATTTAGATCAGAAATTAAACCATTTGAATTTGGAATATCCAAATTTAAGTCTTCATCTGAATCTATCAGACTTAAATCTAAATCTTCATAACCAAACGATTATAAGAGTGTTCGAAAAAAATAAAAGAGATCAAGTAACCCAGTTGGCGATGTAATTAAAAAAACCGGTTAACCGAACGAAAAAGGCCGGTTTTCGGTTTTCTTCGAATTTACAAAATATTCGAAAATAAATAAAAAAATACATTCTTTGAAAAAAAAATATTTTAAAATATTTTTTTATTTGTATTTCATTTCAACATTTTATTTATTGGTTTTAATATTTTTTAATATAATATCTTAAAAATTAATATTATAAAACTATATTCATATCCAATGAATAGAGATCATTAAGTTTGTAAATTGGGTAAAATTAGGTACGTTAGTAATTTGAACGTTTATAACGTTTTTTTAATATTACATTTTAAATATGTAAAAAGAAAATCTATTTTTCGGTTCTAAAATAATATTTTAGAAATAATATGCAATTTAAATGTTTCGTTTTAAGACGAATTTTTTGTTTGCTTTTGATAAAGCTAGAAGTGGAAAATACTCTTTCAATAATAGTAGATGTTGGACAAATAGCCAAAAGACAATTATATAAATTTTCCAACTTTTCAGTTCTTTTGTCGCATTTATCAAGATATATGAAATCATCATATAATGATGAATGATTTTGTAGTCTCTTTTTTAGGATTTTGAATACTGTTTATTGTGTTATTTAGATCAGAAATTAAACTATTTGAATTTGGAATATCCAAATTTAAGTCTTCATCTGAATCTATCAGACTTAAATCTAAATCTTCATAACCAAACGATTATAAGAGTGTTCGAAAAAAATAAAAGAGATCAAGTAACCCAGTTGGTGATGTAATTAAAAAAACCGGTTAACCGAACGAAAAAGGCCGGTTTTCGGTTTTCTTCGAATTTACAAAATATTCGAAACCGGTCGGTTTTTTAAAAAAGAGAAACCGGTCGACCGGTTTCCGGTTTCGGTTTTTGAATACTATACTTCAAACACAGAATCTCTGCAAATTCTTTTTGGTCAATTGCATTTTTTTTTGTCAACTTCAAATTCTTTTTGATATTTTAAGTTTTTAAATTGATAAAAAACAAACCAAAGATCAGCTAATTCTTTAACTTGCTATAGCTGTGATTATGCGGGAAGTGAATACACGAAAAATGCGTTCACGCTTTGTGGTATAAAATCGTTGTAAATATAAGATCTGTACGAGGTAATTTTGGGTAAAGTCTGGTAAAATGAGAGTAGGCCCAAAATACTGCGAACGCAGAAAACCACAATTCATACCCAATAATATATTTAAAATGGCAAATAATTTCCTACATTTTCAAATGTATTTTTCATTAGTAACATATTAAAAAGGAAAAGTTCTTTAAGTAAATTTTTTATTTACGAGGGCGGATCAATATGTCCGTGACTTTTCGATCTTCCCTCGTAGTTATATGAAATACAACACTGCTCTCATCAAGTACCACTTGTTAATAGACTACTGTCAAATTTTGAGCAAATTCCGTCATTTACTTTGCGTTTAACAGCTGTTCAAAACATACAACCTCGTGGATTTTTTTAAAAAATGGAAAAAAGTGAATTTCGAGTGCTCATCAAACATTATTTTTTGGTAAAAAACCTTCAATCAAACCAAGGAAAAGCTTGATAAATACAATGGGGACTGTAACTTTCGCCGTGGTCGCAAAAGTACAAATGACGCTGAACGTTCTGGACGGCCTATTGAGGTCAATACACCCGAAAATGTCGAAAAAATCTTCGATATGGTGTTGGCCGATCGAAGAGTAAAAGTGCGTGAGATTGTTGATGCCATAGGCATTTCAGATGGCAGTGTGGTTTCGATTTTAAATGATCAGTTGGATTTAAGAAAGCTGTCTGCAAGATGGGTGCCGCGTTTGCTCTCAATTAACCATAATGCACGGGTGCACACGTGTGTAGTGTCAATGGCAAAATTCCATGAATTAGGCTACGAATTGGTACCTCATCCGCCATATTCTCCGGATTTGGCCCCCAGTGACTATTTCCTATTTCCAAACCTTAAGGAATGGCTCGGTGGAAAGAGATTTAGCTCCAACGATGAAATTATTGATCAAACAAATGCCTATTTTATGGACCTCGAAAAATCCTACTTTTTGGAAGGGATACAAAATTTGTAGAAACGTTGGACTAAGTGTATTGAGCTTAAAGGAGATTATGTTAAGATATTTTTTTTTGCAAAAAAACTGTTTCATTCAAAAAGTCACGGACTTCTTGATCCGCCCTCGTAACTTTAATTTTTTTCACAAATGTACAACAGCTGATTAATTAGCAGCAGGTGATGATTTGACAGTTTTACCATTTTACCCAAAAGAAAAGTACGGGTAAGTTCTGGTAAAAAGAGAAACACAATTTCTCTCTCATGAACGCTCTCATTTATCCAATTTTTGTTACAAGAAACGCTTTCTGGTAAGATTGGGTACCCACGGGCATCCGCGGTAACGTACGTCGAACACACCTACTATTTGTTTGTTCAATTTCAATGTAAATAAATAATTTTTTGAAAACATTCAATGGTTTTGTAAGTTCTAAACACATTTGTTGAAAAAAGTGTGGCATTATCATGATTAACAAATGTGTTGATAATGCCACACATTTGTCAATTAAATTCGAAAAAGAGTTTATTCCATAAAGTGTCTGGGTGTTTGTTTGTTTGTGTATGTTGGTTTCGTTTAGGGGTTAATGTTTATGTTAAAGAGCGTGAACTAAACATAGATTTTATGGCAATAATAGTGATGGTTGTAATGTTTTGTTAGCAAGTATGTATGTTTGTATGTACACTACCTACCATATTAAGCTTAAGTCGTTAACATGTTGTCATATAAAATCACACACACACACACACACCAACACAACACCCTCAACCAAATGTATATATCTGTTTCTGTGTGTGTGTGTGTATGTGTTGTGCAGTACGCACACACATACACCAAACAAATCCTTTAATATTAAGCTATAGTTTATAGCAAGCATCCATCCTTAGAATCCACTTAAAACATGAAGACGACACAAAGTTCACGAATAAATTGTTTTGCATGTTGAGTAATAAAATTGTAAAATAAGATGGTTATAAATTGCAAAATGACAAAGGTTAAAGAGCATTAAAGACTTTTTATATTCTTCTATAGAAATCCATATTTTTTTTTCTTTTTATGCAGCAACAGGTTTTTAGTTGTTTTAAAGAATCCCTCTTAAATTATGCCAACACATGTATGTACATACGTATATACAATAATATGTAGATTTATTCAGTTAAACAACTTACAAGTTCATATACTTAAAAATATGCATCAAAATTTAATTGTTCTTTTCCATTTCAGTTGCCTCCTTTTCTTTTTGTAATACATACTATAATGGAAAAGTTTATTTTAGTTTAACCTTTTTTTTTTTGCTAACCATCAAATCATTACAAACATTACAAAAATCTGCTGAACTCAATATATTTTCTTTTGAAAATATAAAGTTTTATTTTTCGTACATTCTTGTTGTTTTTTTTTTTTTTAACTTTTATTTAGTTATACTATATTTCAAGAAATTGCCAAATATCTATAAATTTCCTGTTGACCTCATTTTACCTGTAGCTGTTTGTTGTTTTCATTATTGTTTTGTTATTGCTGAGCCAATAAAAATCTATATCAACTATTTGATTTAGTTGGAAACTTTTTTAAAAGGTGTTTAAAATATTGTCGTCTACGAGTTCTTTTTTAGTTTTCTTTCTCAGTTCAAAGGCGCCTTAAGCTAAACGATAAACTTTTTTTTTATAAACTTTTTTCAAATGACCAAAATTGGCTCACATTTGTTTTATTTTGTTTTTGTTGATCAACGTTATTTTATTGTTATTTATTTATTCATCATTTACGTATTAATTATATTGATAGAAATGCACATTTATGAATTATTATTGAAATTTTCTTTGTTGTTTTGGCTACATCAAAAACACTCATTGGCAACAATATTACAAGTTTGTGCTGATATTTTTTGTTAATAAATAGTTTTGTAATTTCACAAACATTTAAGTAATCAAATTAACAACTTTTTAGTGTTGAAATTAGTCAATCTACTATGATTTAAATACAATTTTTAACACAAAATGTGATTAATTTCAACAAATTTAATTTTTACCCAAAGTATAGTTTTAATAAGTCTTCTATATATCGCTCATTTACTTCAAGAATGTCATAACTCAAAAAAAAAAAGAAACGATTTTGCAAAAAACGCGTTTAAAGTTTTGGATTTAGCCTGAAAAGCCTGGAGTAAACACTGAAAAAAGTACAAAATACTTTTGCTCGCTACTTATGAAATTTTCGTGCCACAGTTTTTGTGTTCGTACTCCTGCGAAAAGACTACCGATTTTTATGAAATTTTGTACGTGTATTTGGTAGGTATGAGAATAGGTCGTAAAGTATATTTGATACCGCTAGGTTTGACAGTTGCTACATGACAGTTGTTTGTGTAGTAATCAGTTGTCGTTATTTTTAATTGTAATTGTGGTTGTTTTATGTTGTTCCGTTTTGCAACCTGCGTTAAAACAATTGTAGTGTGCATACTCACGAGTTTTAATACACAAGACGAGTTTTAATACACAATTGAAAATTTCTGCAAATATTACTAAAAAAGAATTTATGTTTTAATAAAAAACCGATTTAAAAACAAAAAAAACAATTTTTCTGTTTACGAATTTAAAATAAAAAAAACCGTTAACCGGTTTTCGGTTTTGAATGCTCTACTCAGTGTATTTTTAATGCTTTATTTATTTTTAAAACTAATCTAAACTAAATAAATAAACATATTATTGCAAATAAATATGATTTTAAAATAAATCATCGTAATCATTATAGCTCCTCCATCGTTATCAAATGTTGTTCAACATCAATGGTGACCATTACTCTTTTGATTTCCGCCCTTTCACGGGTTTGACTTTATTGCCACTTTTGGTTGTTGACGTTGTTGTAGTAACCATAGTGTCAACGGATCTATTTATACTAAAATCACCAGTGGATGTAACACTATCAAAGATGAAATTTAAAAATTTTCTAATTTCCGCATATGGTAAAGAATGCCACCAATTTGTCGTTGTAATTTCCTCTTTCGTTTGAGCGGATGAAAGGGTATGTTTGTTGTTGTTATTGGAATTTGAATGATATGGGGTTATATCAGGAAATGATTGAGAATTGAGTATATCATCAGAAATTGTTAAAGTTCTTGTATTTGTAGCATCATCATCTTTATCAATTTCCTCTTCCTTCTCCTTCACATCGTTGTCATCGTCATCATCAACATCATCATCATCAATTTCTTCATCTTGATTTGGATCAATTTCATATGTTGTGTTGTAATAGTTTTTTATACTTTTATTTTCATTCCCTTTATTTGTATAATCCTTTTTACTATTTTCATTGACCATTTCAATGTTTTCATTTACCGCTGTTGCTCTTGCTGCTTCTGCTACTGTTGCTTCTGTTGTGTCGATGAAAATGTTATTGTTGCTGTTGTGTTTGTCATATCATTTGATTTGTGCTTTGATATCTCAACCAATTTATTTTCAATTGTTGACATTTCATTTATCCCTCCTACGATTTGTGATACTTTAAATTCATTGTCTATCCCATACAGTTGTCCTGCTGCTGCCGCCCCAATTTCATTGTTTCGCTTTTCAACAACTCTGGCATAATTATTATTGCTGCCGTCATTTGCTTCATTCTCAATAATGTTGTTCTTCTTTTCTACCTTCATCTCTAATCGCATGTCCTTGTCATTAGTAAAAGTAGCAGTGGTGTTTGTACCTTCATCAACATCATCATGGTCATCATTGCCATCACTATCGTTAACATCAACATCAGCATTAGCATTCTCCTTCTTGTCATCATTGTCGGCTTTAGTTAAACTGTCATCATTCAGTTGATTGTTTTTAAATGTTGACCACTTTTCAATGTTTTGTTTTTGATTTTCAATAGATTTTTCCACTACAATATTCTTATGGCAGTGTTCTGTCCCTGCTGCTATTTCAAATGCTGTTAATGACGGTATTGATAATTGCATAGTTTGTGTATGACAATTGACCGTTTCTGTCACATGTTGTTGCATTTTTTGCACAGCCGATTGTTTATTATTCTCATTGCTTTTAATATGTTCATTTTCACTTTTTATTTTATGTTTTTGCTGTTCACTTTCCACCACAGATTTTTGCAATGTATTTCCTGGATTGGGCTGAGCATTTGAGTGTAAGGTGTGTAGAACGTTTTATTGGGTACATTTTCAATAATTATGGATGGTTTCTGATAGGAGTTGGAATGTGTGCGATATACAACTTCAGTAGCATGTTTTTCGATTAAAATTTCTGTAGATAAAGGATTTACGGATTTGTTTGCTATAACTACAGATAAGATTTCATCCTTATACGACAAATTTTTAGTTGTAGAAAAATGATGCCGACCTATCAATTCGGGCAACCCATTTGGTATGTTATTGAACTTGTTCTTAAGCATGTAATTGACGTGTTAACAGAACTCACATTAATGATTTGGGTGGGAGGGCTTTCAGTTGTTTCCACGCCATAGGTGGTGCTAATACGAATTTTTTGTTGCATAAACATAGACTGTGGTTGTTAAGAAGATCACACTACATTGCTTGTGTTACTTTCTGTATGCAAATCTAAATCATTATGAATTCTTGGTATGTCTGTTGATTCTTCTCCGAAGTAGTTATCCAGAAAGGGTTTATAAATGGCTTCGGATAATTTGCTTTGAAGTGAAGATAACTTTAATTTTCATAATATTTGTTTGTTATCAGTTGTGGTAGAAGGATATGCTGATTGTGGAAACTCAATTGTCTGATCAATCTGACTTTCAGTAGACATTTTATCAGCAAAAAACTTTCAGTTGTTTGATCTTTAAATTTTTCTATGGAAATTGCTTGAATTTCGCTATTTGGTTTTTTGCTTTCCTTTTAAGCTAACGAACTGTCATCGATAAAAAAAAATCCATTATTTGAGGAACGACAAATTGGTACGTAAATATTTTTTTTTGGAAATGCTATGCCTTCTGACAAAGAGTTCAAAAAATCGATTGTAATTGGCAAATACATTTTTTGATGCTTTGGCAATTCATTCGTAGTATCTGTCTGATGTTTGGTTAACTCGAAATTATCAATTTCACTGTGAGCAGCTAAATACACATTTGATTCAAAGCTTAAAGGCGAATCTGTAGTGCAATATATTGGCAGTTCGGTGGTTTTATCGATTTCATCATCATTGCAAGATAATGATTCTACATTAGTTAGTAATCCTGTTTTAGTTGAAGACAAATCTGTTTCATCGGTTGGTTGTTGTCAATTTCATTGTTGGTAAGCAGTATTCTTGCGGCAAAGTTAAAAGGCAAATCAGTTGTGTAGGAAGGAACTTGGAGACTCAGTTGTTGTATCTGCCGTCGAGTCAAACTCGTTGTAAGAAATAATCTCAACAGATGGCAATTCGGTTGTATCAAAGTTTATTACACCGATTGATGTTGTCAAATTATCTGTGGTAAATTTGTTTTTCTTAAATTGTGTTCTCTTCATTCTCAACGATTGGCAATAAATCATCAGTCCTTTCAAAGTTCAAATCATCTAACAAAGTTGTCAAATTGGCATTCTGAATGTCGGAGCTGGATGTAACAGTTGGATTACAGTCGTTAAACTTTGGTAACACTGTTGCCGTTCTTTTGAGCTCATCTTCTGTCTCATATTGTTTTATAGCATGTAGCCAGAGTTTATTTTTTTATTTATTTATATTTATATTAATCATATAATTACAAATTATATATTAATACCCTAACCGAGCACTAGCAACGAAGGCCATCGGCTCGTTGTAGCGAAAACAGACCGTAGCCTTTGGTGCGAATCTAACCCAAGACCCCGCACTGATAAGCTAGCACGCTACCAACTAGCCTACCGGGGCGCTCGGCCAGAGTTTATTTTGTTCTCCAGTCACTAAGCGGTTGCAAGGCTTTGACTGAAAGTGCCCCTTATGATCAGCTGAATGAATCTTATGTGAAAATGACATTTTTGGATTATTCAAATTATAAGTTACTTCATAAGAACTTGTGGGGATATCATTCGACTGTGTTGTTGGGTTGGTTTCAGTTTTTCCCAGAGTTGTTGATTGATTTTTAAAGTGAACACTTAATAGGCGAATGTGGTTTTCTTCTTTCGTATTAAAAGTTTTTATACCCTCCACCATATATGGTGAGGGTATATATCAGTTTGTCATTCCGTTTGTAACATGTCGAAATATAGGTTTAAGACCCCATAAAGTCGATTTAGCGATGTCCGTCTGTCTGTCCGTCTGTCTGTTGGCGATCACGACGCGAAGACGCAAGCGGGGGTGCCTATTTTTACCCAGATTATTGAACATCCTCCCGAGCAGTTTGGTATTTAAAATGAGCAAAATCGGTTAAGCGGTTCAAAAGTTATGAGTGAAAATGTGAAGGTACCTCTTAACTTTCCATACAAATTTGTACAATTTTTCTTTATCTATTTTTTTTCTGTTAAGTAAGTAAAAATGTTATTAAGTCTTCTTATTGTTCGATTACATTTATTGTCTTACATACTATGAGAATAATAACATTCTTAGAGCTATATGTGTGTTACTCTGATAACTAAGTTAACGTAAAAATCAACAATGTTAAAGTCGCTAACAGAGCAGGTTCCTGTAAATAACATTGCTAAAACTAAATAAATAACATTACTAAAACTAAATAACAAAAGTTCGTTACATAAATTCACAAAACATATTCATATTACAGTTCATGCAAAATTTAGTATATACGTATATCATCTTCAGCCCCTATGGTGGAGGGTATTCAAAGATTCGGCACAGCCGAATTTAGCCCTTTTTTACTTGTTTTTTATTTAAATAGTCATTGATTGAAGAAGTAGTATCGTATGATTCTGTGTTTAAATCATTGACATCTTCCAGACTGTTGCCTGAATTAGCAATGTATTCCACATTAATTAGGGTACTACACTCAGAAAAAAAGTTAGTAGAAAAATTTGTAAACCGTTTTTAATCCCACTTTACTATTTTTGTACTGATTTTTAGTAAAAAAATTATTATTTAGCAAATCTATTTGTTATTTACATTTTACAAATTACACAATTTTTACAGAATATCTACAAATTTTCGTTGCTAATTTCAGAAATCATTTTACAAATTTTTGAAAACCGATTTGCTAAAATTAGCAAAAAAAAAATTACTAATTTTTAAAAAGTCGACATTGAAGGAAATGTTATTTTAATAATTTAAACTTATACATACAAACTTAAATTGCCCTAAAAAGTTACATATGATTAAAAAAGGGATCGGAAGTGAAGATACCGACTCATGTCTAAAAAGAGGACATCCACTTAAAATAGCACTTAAAAGGGTTTTTTTTTTTATTTCTAAAAATCAGCCCTAAAAACAATTAAATTTAACCTTAATAGTAAAAAAAAAAATTGACTAAAATATTTTTCAAAACATATTACCAAATTAAAACAAAATGATAAATTCGTTTATGTTTTAACAATTTTTAAGATTTTTAAGCCTTTGATTTTTTTTAGTTTTGTATAAAACATCTTTTAAAAAATATAATCAAAATTTTTGATGCTCGATAAAAAAAATAAATCTAAAACTTTGTACTAATATTAATAGTATTTAGTAATTTTTTTTGCTGATTTTAGCAAACAGATTTTAAATTCCACTTTACAAAAAGTCTACTAAAATTTAGTAGCGGCTACTGATTTCATTGTACTACACGTCAGCAGACATGTGTTGCTAAGATTAGCAAAAAATACCGCTGGGCTCAAATTAGCAGAATTTTCTGTTATAACAGCAAAATTTTCAGTTGCCATTACAGACTTTTTTTTGGTGAGTGTAGTGGTGGTTTCAATACTTAACATTATGTTTTCATAAATTGAAAATTCTGAATTACTTTTTGTTGCAGATTGCTCGGTTGGATGTGTTGTGGTTGCAGATATATCTTTAATTTGCGTAGTAGTTTCAAAATCTTCCTTTTCATTTGTATTTAAAATATTGCAATCTAAAGAACTCTCATCGGTGGTATTTATGTTCGGAGTTATAGAGTTTAATTTTTCAAGATTTATTTCGGACACTAAAGATCCAATGTTGGTATTATTTGAATAATTGCTCAGAAGATTCAATCCGTGTGGTTTGTGAACTTTATTTTTCCTTGAACTTTCTTCTTCTTTTGCAAATGAATTTATACTCGTATCTACCCATACAGGTTCTTTAGTACTATTCCGATATTTATTTTTACTTTAATTTTTTAATATTTTGTTGTTTTCATTTGAATTTTGAATTATTTCTTTCTTTATTATCATTGAAATTATTTGTTTTTGGAGATACCGAAGCCGTGTTGGTTACATTGTTATTTAAAATTATATTCGCTAAGAAACAAATATTTGGAGACTTTGATTCAAGTATATCATGGATTATATTATTTATGTTGGGTGGATTGAATTTTTCTTTGAATCCAATAAATTTGGTTGGTTCCAGCCTAAATTCATCGAGTGATGTATTTAATGAATTATCTTCAATTTGATCGATTTTACTTAAAACATCCCACTGTATGTGCGTTGAATTTCTTGTTCTCTCTTCTACCTGCTGAAATTTCTTAAATTTCTCAGCATTTTTTCGTAAAAATTCTAATTGTTGTCGTATCTTTGGAGCATTTGTTAAATTTGTCGAATTTCCCAGTTCACTTGTTTTTGTATTGACGGCTGCAAACTTTGTTAGATTTTGTTTAGTTTTTGTCATATACTCTAGTAAGACATAATCTAAAAGTGAATCTTTTAAGGACAAATTTTGTTCGTGTTGTTTTGTATTTGAAGATTCCATTGAAGTGCTGGACGCATTTTGTGTTGAAGTTGTGTTGGCAATTGTGGCGACTGCGCACAGTGCTTTGTCCCCATATAGTGAATCGGCAAAATTAGAGGAGTTGTCGCAGAAACTTGAAATTTGGTATGCTGGCTCAGAATATCTAAATTAAGAAAAATTTGAAGTTTCGAAAAAATCGGCCCAAGGACACGCCTACTTCCGATACATCCTTAAATTTAAAAGTTTAATTCCAGCTACTATTATGAGCAGAATGAAGCAAAAATTGGTAAATCTCTGTTAAATTATGTCATTTAGCTAAGTGCTTAATTTTGTTTCATTCGGAGCAAGGACATAACAACCTCCCATATATCCTTTTTCTTAAAATCTACATTTTGGCTACATTAATGATAAGAATACAGTAAGAATTCGGAATAGTTTATGAAATTATACTTTTTTACTCTGTGACAATTTTCGTTTCATTCGGTGCAAGGACATTACTACCTCCCGTATATCCTTTTCCTCAAAAACTGAATTTTAGCTACATTAATGATCAGAATGCACTAAAAACGGATAATAAGTTTTAAAAAGATACTTTTTAGATCTCTGAAGATTTTTTTTTATTCGGTACAAGTACTTGACTTTCTCCCACATGTCCTTTTTCTCAAAAACTAAGTTTTTCCCAATTTTGCCATTTATTAATACAGATATATACTTCTGGGATTTTATTTTTTTACACAGATATCCAAAAAGCAACTATACACAATTTTAAATACAATTTACCATTATCGAAAAATATAACTTTACAATTATAAAATAAATTTTACAAAATGGCTTCATTATGTATATACATATGTATAGAGAAAATATGTCAAAAATTGATAATTTTAAAAAGGGCTACACTTATTCCTTCAAATTTTGTAAAATAACTTCAAAATAATGTTTAATTTGTTTAAGAACGATAGCAATCGTTTTCAATGCAATTTTATAATTTTTTGGAAATGCACTCTACATGAAGCATTGTTCGAATTGATACATTTTTTTAAAATGTTTGCAAGTTTCGACTGTGTGAAAAAATGTCAAAACTATTCTTTGCTTTAAAAACATGTTATTCGACCAATAAATGCGGTCCAATTTGGATAAAACTAGGTACAAGAGATTTTATCCGATTCGGAAAAAATTTCCAAATTATAGACTTAGAAAAGCCGAAATAAAAAGTTGTGTAATTTTATATAATTTTCTTTTATACTCAATCAAAGATAATACATTTTTTCAAACAAATGCGGTAAAAATCACAAATTTAGCCATTTTTACAAAAGCCAATATTTCGATTTTTTGTGAAAAACCGGCACTTTTTTTTAATAATATCTTAGATAATATTATAGACTTACAAAAACCGAAATAAAAAATTATTTAATTTTATATAATTTTTTTTTATACTCAATCAAAAATAATACATTTTTTCAAACAAATGCGGTAAAAATCACAAATTTAGCCATTTTTACAAAAGCCAATATTTTGATTTTTTGTGAAAAACCGGCACTTTTTTTTTAATAATATCTTAGATAATATTATAGACTTACAAAAACCGAAATAAAAAATTATTTAATTTTATATAATTTTTTTTTATACTCAATCAAAAATAATACATTTTTTCAAACAAATGCGGTAAAAATCACAAATTTAGCCATTTTTACAAAAGCCAATATTTTGATTTTTTGTGAAAAACCGGCACTTTTTTTAATAATATGTTAGATAATATTATAGACTTACAAAAACCGAAATAAAAAATTATTTAATTTTATATAATTTTTTTTTATACTCCATTAAACTTAAGAAATTTTTCCATATTCCTAGTATGTTCTTTTAATTCATTGGGAGCTAAAAGAATAGTTTGTAAGTAGACTATTCAAAATTTTCATCCGATTCGAATGAAATTTGGTACATGATGATTGTGACTAATTCTTTTTACTGATATTTGTACATATATCCAATTTGCTGAAAATTGGTCAATATTCAATCATATAAGTCAAAAAAATGCGGTAAAAATCACAAATTAAGCCATTTTTACAAAAGCCAATATTTTGATTTTTTGTGAAAAACCGGCACTTTTTTTTTAATAATATGTTAGATAATATTATAGACTTACAAAAACCGAAATAAAAAATTATTTAATTTTATATAATTTTTTTTTATACTCCATCAAACTTAAGAAATTTTCGAATTTTCACCAAAAAAAAACCTATTTTTTGGAGTTGTAAAAAATATTTGTTTTCAAATATATATTAAATAGTGTATTAAAGGTTTACTACAAATATATCTAAGTATTCAAAAAATAAAACTTTAAATCAGTATTTAAAAAAATATATTTTTGAGAATTATTTTCGTGAAACAACTGAAAACAATATTTTTTGTTCAGTAATTTTTGCTTAATATTTTCAAACTTTGGCGCCCTCTACTGACGGCGAAAGCAATCAGACTAAATTTTTTTTTGCATATTTATTTCAGTTAACTTCTTGTCTTTCAAAAAATGTACTTTTAAGAACAATTTGAGCCCATGCTTAATTTTTGATTTTTGCCTATGGGACAAAGCACTGTGCTGCGGTTCGTTGTGAATTGTTCGAGGTTGCACAAGTTTTTGATGCTCATCTTTCAAGTTTTGGGGCAATAGAATGTGTACTGCATGTTGTTGATTTTCCATGCGGCTTTTTACCACTAATTCTTCCATTAATTGCCTTAAACCCAATTCATATTCAATGTCATTCATATGAGGGATGTTGGTAGGGGATGGTGTTATAGAATTAGATTGTAAATGCAGCAAAAGTTTTGGCATTGTATACAGTTGTAGTTCATTTTGGTAATGAGTTTGTGAATTTATTTGGGATCTTTGGATTGGAATCTTGGAATAATGTTTTCTGGATATGTGTGTTACGGATTTGCCTGTAATTAAAGTAATGGTTTTAAAACAGAAGTACAATTAAATAAAAAATTACATGGTAAACTATGTATGGGCTACAGAAAAGTCTGACAATATAGGTCAGCAAACCTATCTATAGAAAAACTTGTATTAAAATATTAAATACTAGTTCCTGTACATTACTCCCATTTTGAATTGGAAATTATGGCCAGGATATTTTCTGACACTAGTTCCACAATTGAATGAGGGATTATGACTCAATAGTTTTCGAATGTAATACTTAGAATTGCGGCCATAATCTCCAAAAAACTTTGTTAATTAATAGTGTACATAATATTAATTATTAAAAACAAGTTTGAGATCGATATAATAGTTTTTGTTACGGCTTAAGGGTTTTCATACTTTTGGTTTTTCACCCAGGGGTATTTTGTACACAGGTTTCTTTAAATAAGTAATTGGTCATAAAGTCTATGCGGCATTATAATAATTTTGCAAACGGCCATAACCCATACTTTCTTCAATAGGGATAAGGTCTGACAAATTTTCGGTCATAATCACCATATATAGTTTCGGTATTGTGTCATGGGCGCGAAGTGCCAAAACCTTAAATGCAGATACCAACATTTTTGATTACAGAAGTAGTTTTGCACACATAAACTCTATTATGATACTGAATGTTAAAAAAACTCTTAATTCTTCTTCACATTTCTATATATATAATAATAATAAATAAGTAAATGATGGATTTCGTGGTTTGTTAACACAAAATCTGGGCATTTTCCATTCACATCATCGGGGAATATTATTCTTTATAAAAAGTTTCAAAATCCTGGCAATTTTCAAAACGTTTAAGAGTTTTCCATGTCTTAGATTCTGTAAAGATTTTTTGAATAAGTTCGCAAAATATCATTTAGATGGCGGACAAGAAGAATATTAAATATTTCAATTACAGTGTTGCCACATTTCAAGGCCTTCATATTTCTCCACCTTTCCCTGTCCCCTTTCTAAAGAAAGTTCACTCACAATATATTTTCCGTTACCGACTGTAGTTTGTTTAAAAAGTAATACGTAGAGATTGTTTTTTAATGAAGAATCAATTGAAATTCATAGAAATATATTTGTTTTCTGTTTGAATCAGTCATTCAAAAAACAAACTATAAAAATTTTTAGACATTCAGTAGGAGTTGATATCTTCTGTTAAATGTAAACTTTTATGTTTTCTGTTTCTAAAAATAGAAATTCATATAATTCCTTTTTGTTTTTTTTATTTTACCAAAATAGTTTGTTTTTATACAAAAATTATTTCAATAAAAATTACAAGAAATTATTCAAATAAACATAGATAGACACATAACAAAAAAATATATACATCTGTGTGTGTGTTTTGTAAAATTACATACAAATAAAAAAATTTTCAATTTGAAAAACAAACCATAATAATCGTTTTTTTTTCTACGTTTTGTCAGTTAAAAATTTATAGTTATTTTAAACGACTTTCGTTTGTCGATTATTAAACAATGATTGAAAATAAACAACAAAATGGGCTGAATGTAATAAAAATCAGTAAAAATCAAAAATCAGTTGGTTTTATTATCGATTTATTTAATATGTATATTAGATTATTTTTAACGAAATAATATTGTGAGTGTTTCTTTCTTAATTAATAAAGAGAATTTCATGAGTTTTGCTTATCTTTAAAAAAAAAAACATAAATAACTAAAATTTAGGTTCTGAAAATACTCATATAAGAATCTTCAAAATTTAAACCCTGTTAATCCTTGCATATGTGTGTTTAAATCTGCCCAAGCTTGTTTATGTGCATGTTGGCCTAAAATAAAAAAAAAAAATTTCCACCGAAATTGCATGGCATTATGAGTTCTAGTCAAAGGAAATCTGCATTTTTGCTATGCAAACCAATTTTTTGTGATCTGTAACAAACGGACACTAAAGTCTTCTGTGGTATAGAATAAAAATGTTATTGAAATATATTTTATATATACAGCTCCGTGAAAAATAATAGTAGTACCACATGAAAAATTTTTACTGTCATGAAAACAACGATTTATTAGTAATAAAAAAAACATTTTACGCCTGTATTTTATTATTTTCACATCGAATTTTGGAAGAAAAATAAAAACTTAAAACAAATGATTTAATTCAGAAAATAAAACGTAAAATTATTAGGGAAGTTAGAATTTTACTGTGCGAAGAAATAGTAGCAGCTTTGGAAAACAGCTGTCAAAATAAAAACATGTTATTAAATTCATTATTTTTTTAACATGTTTTGTTAGATACCTTAATATTTTGTGGAGTATCTCTTATTGGTTAAAACAGCGGCGCAACGGCGTGGCATGGAGTCAACTAAAGATCTGCACCTCTCAATGAGGACATTTTCTCAAGCTGACTTCACTGACGCCCAAAATTACTGTACATTTCCAGGTTTGTCTTTAAAAACAGCCTTTTTAACATCCTTCCAAAGATTTTCAATGGGGTACAGATCTGGAGACTGCGCTGGCCATTCCAAAACCTCAACTTTATTGTCGGAAACCCATTTTTTTTTGCCATTTTGCTTGTGTGTTTTGGGTCGTCCTGATGAAAGCCCAATTTCAGCGGCATATTAAACTCTGCGTTAGGTAACATTATTGTTTTTAAAATTTCCGCATGCATAAGGGAGTCCATGTTGCCTTTTATCCAATATATGGCTCCTGTACCATTGTATGAAAAGCACCCCCAGCGTCCATGTGTTTCTTGCTTTGGTTTCCATTTCTTACAATTTGCAATAACTGTAAATGAACATCCCACTACATTTTGAATAAATCTGTATGATTTACCTTCTGATAGAAGTTTTTTAATTAATTTCTGGTGCTTGCGATGCAGTGTTTACTCCGACCTATTTTAAATATATTAAACAACAAATTTCCACTAAAAATTGAATAAGCGAATTTGAACTTTGACAAGAAAAGCAAATAGCACTAAACTAATATAAAAAATTAATATTATTCGGATTTATATGGGCTACTACTATTATTTCGCACGACCAAAAAGCAAGTGTTTATAATTTAGTAACCGTTATTTCCAAAAATGAATAGAAAGTGAACTAGTAAAAAAAGGCTTAAATCCGTCTGTGCCGAATCTTTGAATACCCTCCACCATATATGGTGGAGGGTATAAAAATATATTTCGTCACAGTTGTGATACACATTTACAGATATCATATGGATATTTTTGTATTCAGTTTTTAGTGTACAGAGTGTACACTAAATGCAATAAAACAAAATCGAATCCATGTGTTTAACGGAACTGACGTTACTAACTAAAATTTTCCAAAACTTACAACACAATTTTATGTTTTTTGTTGACAATACAAATATCTTCACCTGAAAATTGGATCGAATTAAATGAACCGAACCATTTATTTGGTAATGAAAATTTTTGCTGGGAAATTGTCTTCGTTTTATCAAATGGTTAATACAAAACGTGAACTAACACACACTCATGAAGTCATATTATATACATCCTTTTTTATTTATGTATACATTGGTAGTAATTCTGATGGTGACATGTGTATCATTCATGAAAATTCAAACGGTTTTGTTAACCGTTTTTAATAGTAAAAATAAAAAATAAAAGAAAAACAGATGAAACCGTCACTGTCGGTTCCAATAGTAGTAAATATATTTAAATATTTATATTAAGTTGAAACTTTTTTTTGGCATATTGTCATCTCTCAGTTTATCTCAAATTGCGTTTACATAATGCTCGAAATGTAGTTCGTGCAAAATAGTATATAGAACCATATGAAATCCGTTTTAAACTAAATTTTGAGCGCACGTAAACGCAGTTTTCGGGAAACCTAAACAAAAAACATATTTCACTTATAAAAGATTTTAAATATGGTTTATTAGACAAATAACATACCGGATACATTTATAGTTATAAAGGGTGATTTTTTTTTGTAATTTCGGTTTTGATTGCAAAAAAAAAAAAAAAGATTCGTGACATGTGGCAATGTCAAAAATGCTCAGAAAGGTCTATTGCCATTTCACCATGAATAGACTAACAAAGGAACAAGGCTTGCAAATTATAGAATTTTATTATCACATTTCGTGCTGTGTAAGAAATGTGTTTCGTAAATAACGTCCATTTTGTGCTCGTCATAATCAACCCACCTAACAGGCTATTAAAGCTGTTGTGACCAAATTTCGCACCAGTTTCACTTTATTTGACATTAATCCACTACTCCGTATGCGAAGAGTGCTGCTGCATAGGCCAGTGTCCGTACTTCTTCAAGAACTATGAAAATCGCAACGTTACAGTCAATGGATCAAGATGCCTTGCGATGATTACCGACTTTTTTTTCCCCCAAAATGGAAGAATTGGACTTGGTTGACATCTGGTTTCAACAAGATGGTGCCACATGCCACACAGCACACGATACCATGAGATACCTTTCGAGAGGCAAGTTTGGTGAGAAATTAATCTCACATTTTGGAGCAGTCTATTGGCCACCATTACAGCTGCCATTGCAGAAAAAGTATGCCAAAATTGGAGCTCACGGATGGACCACCTACGACGTAGCCGCGGTCAACATTTACATAAAACAGTCTTTAAAAAGTAAATTGCAGGCATTCATTTATCGCTCCAAATAAATATTTCATTCACTTTTGCAAATTGTCTGTTTTTTTTCAATTTTCAAATCTCAAGCGGTTAAAAAATCACCCTTACATAGTAAAAAATCCACACGACAAAGATATTTCCTACGTCTAGCTGTCACCCTAATGTACATATACAGTGTAGCGCTAAACCAAAGCAACAAAGCATTACATAAATACCACAAAATAGAGTATATGAATAGAGACACCCTACACTAACAATATATTTTCCGTTACCGACTGTAGTTTATTTAAAAAGTAATACGTAGAGATTGTTTTTCAATGAAGAATCAATTGAAATTCATAGAAATATATTTTTTAACTATTTGAATCAGTCATTCAAAAACAAACTAAAAATTTACAGACATTCAGTAGGAGTTGATATTTTCTGTTAAATGTAAAATTTAACAAGAAATTATTTAAATATACATATATACACACATAGAAAATAAAAATATATACATCTATGTGTGTTGTGTTTTGTAAAATTACATACAAATAAAAAAAAAATTCAATTGGAAAAACAAACCACAAAAATCTTTTTTTTTTTTCTACTTTTTGTCAGTTAAAAATTAATGGTTATTTTTAACGACTTTCGATTGCTGTTTCTACTTTTGTCGATTATTAAACAATGATTGAAAATAAACAACAAAATAGGCTGAATATAATGAAAAATCAGTAGCCCTCTTTTGGATTGTATTTTCGATTAATTTAATATGTATTTTGGATTATTTTTAACGAGATAATATTGTGAATGTACTTATCACACAGAAGTATGTATTTTGATAAATTTTCATCTAAATATATATGCTTTCTTAATTTTCTATTCTACTCAATTGTATCTAAGTTAAACGGAATAATGCTAAAAATATTTAAACTGCAAATGTTTATAACATTTTTAGTATAATGGAACATATGACAGCCAAACTTTTTAGCTAGTAATGCTAATTTGGTGAAAAGTGGATTAACAGCTGATAACATAGCTCTGCAGTGTAAACATAACATAGCTCTGCAGTGTAAATTGACTATAACCAAAAGAACACTTAAAATAGTTTGTAAGTTAAAATAACAGAAAATGCCATTTACAAGAAATGATATTTCATTTAAAAACTGGTCTACTTAATATTCATTAAAACCAAATGTTTTTTTGTTATTTATTTTTAAATATTGTTTAAACAACTGACACATCCGTAAGAAACAAATTATATAATCAGTTAAAATAAATGTCAAAATTCTACCTACCAATTCCTTAAAAAATAAATGATTTTATCATTTATTTGAAATTGTTTTTGTATATTTTGTTTTTTTAATTTTCAAAATGTATGTATGCATGGCTATAGACACTTTTTGTGTGAATGTGTTTCTGTATGTATGTGCGTTTATGAAGTTCTTGTAATTTGAATTGAAATAATTTTGTATATAAGCAACCAATTTATATAAAAAACAAATTGGAATTTTTTGAATATTTTTTTTGAAACAGATAGCAAACAAAATTTAAATTTGTAATGACTGTTACGGACACAAATAAACCACAAATTTCCGTTTTGTGGTAAAAAAATAAATGAAACTGAAAAAAATCGATAAATGACAGTAAATTATTTCGAACAAATGTATAAAATATTTAAAATAGATATTTATTTGAAAAATAAATGTATGTTCCTTTATTTTTAAATGGAACGGAAAACTTTGTTATTAAATTACAAACAGTAAACTACATAATATTCTGAGTGAAGTTACATAAGGAATGAAATGTATAAACATATTAAAAGTAATGTATACGTTTTTTTCTAAAACACATTTTTGTGCATTTCAAGTTTTTTTGGTGAGTTCAGTCTAACATATATAGGATACAATCATTTGTTTCCTAAACGACTTGGAAAAGGAATCATTTTAAGTAAAAAATTAGCGCATGTTTTGTTGCTTTTATTTTGCGTAACACTGTATATAGCTTCATCATATAAACAAGTTTGATGTTCTATTTTTAATAAGATGTCTTTATACAAATTTACATAATTCTAACAGTTAAGTTTTTTGTGTATTTTCTGGTGTTTACGGTATTTACTGAAAAAATGTCACATGAATAAATTAAATAAAATATATTTCACTCTTTTCATTTTTTTGGGTCATCGTAATAAAAAAGTAAACAGATTATTTACGGATTGTTGAATGATTTTGTTTTTAAAATTCCACAACACCTTTCAACTTTTATGTATATTTTTTATTATTAGGAAAGGTCAAGATAAAAATATTTTTGTATTTAAAAGAGCAAATTTTAATGTTTAAACCTGCCTTAAAAGAAGTTTTCTAAACAATATTTTTTTCTTATATTCCGATCTCTTTAAATAAAAAAAAACAGATTTTTAATAGATATGCCATACCTTCTCTTAAAGGTTTTTTTGAAAGACAAAATTCTATTATAGCCCTGGACCGGTCACGGAACCTATTTTTTTAAATGAAAAGGATCTTTACATAGATTTTGATTTTTTACACAAACTTTAACGCACATAGTAGACTATAAATTTATGCACGCATACTATCACAATATTGTGTAAGTCACTTCCCTGTAGGAAGCCTGGGGTCAAGTATCTCCAAGTCACCACTTTTGTCAACTGTTTTGGATGACTTTTTGGTGACATTGTCAACAAAGCGTCTACTGCACTTTTTATATTCCTTTCTTTTTGCAAAGCCGTGCTTCTTTTTTATTTTTTTATTGTTTCATTTTGTTGAAAATACATGTACATCGCTGCGTGCAAAATTAAAGTTTTTAATAAAAATATAAAGAAAAGTGATTTTCAAAGGTAAATATACATATAATTTGAACAAAATATATAATGAGCAAAAGCAATTACAAAAGACTTGTGAAAACCCAATCAATTTTGTAAAAAAAATAACGAGAAAGAGGCAACAATTTTTAGCGATAAAAATTTTTGTTAATAAAATATCTAATTTTCCAAAATAAATGCACCTGTTTCAACTTACTTTCCTTCCTAATGTGGAAATCTAGTAAAAAGTTCCAAAAGTGTAGACTAGAATTATTAAAATGTACTAGTGAATAGTTGTGTCGATTCGCAATGACAATCACATGTTAAATGTCTACAGCAGAAAGCGTTGGCTGTGGCATATTTAGTGAGTAGTACTGGTGACAAAGTCAATAGGGAATCAGTAAAGTTTCACTATCGACATTTTCTTCAGGGTTGTGTCGTCTGTCTATATTCCCAATAAGTGTAAATTACCACTCCTTATATAACATATAACAGTTGGCTCTGCAGTTAAGGAGCTAATCTCTAGTAAGTACTAGTAGGTGTATTTTTTGGAAAAAATGTATACTTTTTTAGATTTTTAAAAGACATGAATGGGTTTTTGTATTACGAGAGGCATGTGTGAACAAAACAATATTTTTAATATTTAGCGTGCAAGTTTTAAACATGACACAGTTTCGGACGCATGCTATGAACCCCCGCGAACATGATCGGACCCGATTGAAGGTCCATCATGTAGAAACAGGCACTTGTCATTAATCTCCTCAACCAAAATTCAGCATCAAATTCCCAAAAAAAAAAAAAAAAAAAAAAATTCTAGCCGGTATTGGGTTAATTAAGGATATTACATAAAAGGATATTATTGGTAAATATTTACTGCTCATATTAGTGGTTAAAAATAAAATTTCAATAAATATTCCATAATAAGCTCTTTATTTGGTTTAGTATCTTAAATGTAGTAACTATACAAGTGTGTATCTTTGTAGATTTTTTACTCGTTATTTCAATATTAATTTTTTATTTCATCTTCTAAACATCTTTCAACATTTTGTATCACGTTGTAGTCTTTGTTTCTTTTTCTGTACGTTTTTGTTGTGTCATTTGTATAATAACCATAATTATAAGATATTTAATTTTCTTTTATTTCATGGTGTATTTTTCTTTGTTTTTATTTATTTTCATCTCTTCTAACTGTATGGAATATTACGTCTTAAGTTTATTCTAGCACTAGATTCCATTAATCAAATTAAAATTTCTTAAGGTTGTTTGTTGTTCGTATGTTTTGCTTCATGTGGCATTAAAATCTTAATAGCTTTGAATTTTTATTTAAAAAAAATGAAAGAAATATAATTACATTAAGAGCAAAAAAGAAAATTAAGTCGGTAATGAGAGAACAGAGAACACACCCCATCCCAGTTCAGTCCAAAGTTTCATTTTATTCATTAGCTGTACAGATCTTGGTCCTCTACAATCGTTCTTTGCACTACCTTCGCTTTTCACTAGCTTCGCCCCTGGGCAGTATCATTATTGTCTTTAAAATACGTCCCAAGGTATTAACGAAAAACGACATCTTTATCTGGACATGCCGGTGACGCTATCTACCGAGTAATAGACAAGCAAATGATTAGTTTAAATTAACAATTAAAATTAGTTAAATTTTTAAGGATTTTTAGTACAGTTTTTAAATGAAGACAACTAAAAATATTTTAACAACAACACTCGGTTCCCAGATTTTTCACGGACTCTTTTTTTCAAGTGTAGTGGCGTAGGGTGGTAAAAATGTTTTGTTGAAGTAATACATCATTAAAAAATGATTAATTTTTAATATTATAATGGAATTTATTAGACTTTTTGTTAAAGGATAAACTATGACAAGCGTTAGAGAACAATTTTTATAAATGCTTTATTTTAGAAAATAAATAGCAACTGCTTTCTGAAAGAATCTTTTGATTGTTTCCATGGGTAATTTTTACAATGAGTTGGTTCAGTTAAAAGAATATAAGAAATTATTCATGACACATTTAATTTCCCAGCCCCATAGAAAGGTTAGAGCTTAACACAAATTTAAATTAAATTAAAATGAATTAATTACAACATTAGTAGATTATGTGTCCAAATTGACTATTGTTAGTTTCAAAGATGATCTCCAAGTGGTGAAGCCCTGGATCTAAGCGAAGCAACATTTTTAGCAAGTTTTTGTTGAAACACAGACTTTTCACCATTTGGTTAGAAGTGATCCATATTCAGACCTACCTTACATAGGAAGTTACATTTTAAATTGGGCTTATATGGTACTTAGATATAGAAAACCGCAGATATCTGGTTGTGAATTTTATATAGAACCATAAATCGCGCCAAAATTGGGCCATATTTGCACCCACCTTCCCGGTATTTGCTTAAATAAACATTAATTCAGACTACAGGTAGCAACTGTAAAGATATTCGTATAAAATTTGGTCTAAGAACATACTACATATATGTATTGAATTTGGTTAAAAACGGTTCCTGTTCAGACCTAACTCCCATAGAAATGTCCTTTCTGGCTTTATTGATACTAAGACTCACAAAATCGTGTGAAATTTGGTTTGTTTATCTTATAAATCATGCCTCCATATTTCATTTTATTTTTAAAAAAAAAAGAAACGCTTAGGAAATTCTTAATATTAAATAATTGGTATTATTCTAGTTGTCGTTATCAATGTCGTCGTCGTTTTTGAGTCAACATCACTTTGCTTTCGACGTCGACATCACTTCGACACCAAATTGGTATTCTAAAACAGTGTTGTAACGACGTCGACAGTTTATCGATTTAAAAAAAACACATCTCTAAAAATTAAGTCGGCAGATTTATTTTGTTTATTATTTTTGCGAAAAAATGTTTTTTATGTGTAATTTAAATTCTAATACCAGTGATGAAGAAAATAAAGAAAATCTAGTATTGGAAAGAAGACTTCTCATACAGAAATCCAATATCTTTAATCAAGTGAGTAGCAAAATCAAAGTCTGTTACTTTAAAGAATGTTAATCTTCTAATTTTTTTTAAATTTTTAAAAGTTACTTTCGGCTGAATAAATCATCATCAAAGATGTGCTGGAAACAATAGCACCTAATTTGAAAACCGGAATCAAGTCCACATTTATTTCCAAAACAATAAGGTTGGCAGCTACATTAAGATTTTTAGCCCAGGGGTCGTACCAGCTCAGTGTTGGAAACGACTTTAACTTAGGGTTCAGCTGTTTCTGAAACTGTAGAAGATTTGCCACAGCTTCCTCCAGCGGGCTCAATATAAATTGCTTGAATCTTCCGCCACCTGTAGCATTACACTTGGCTACCATTTTCTTTTTAACTTTAAATTTTAAGTCTCGCCAAACCTATAAATAAATTTTGTTAAATTTTTATAATGCACTTTATATAATCATGCTTTCTTTACCTTCTGCCATTCATCTCACATTATTCTCGGTGGGCCAAGTGCATTTAATAAATTTTTTCAGTCATTACTTTTCCTCAAGTCGTTACTAAAAATTGTGTCGACAAAATCAGAGTCGTTTCAAGACAATATCGTCGTCACATTTTCTTGCAGAATACCAAATACTTGTCGACAGTTATCAATTATTTTCGATAACGACAACAGGAATACCAATTTCATTTCTTTACTCCTCCTTGTGTAATGCCCGTCCGAACTAAAGAAGTTAAAAATGTTTACCGGATTTAAATTCGGTACTTCCCATCAACCTCCTCTAACAAAATCAAGCATCAAATTCGAAAAAAGAGTTCCTCGCCGGTGTTGGCTTAAAGTGATTCTTTTCCTAGCTTTGTTCTTTTTTGAAATACATTGAGATGAGTTTTTTTTTTGTTGTTGTTGTCTTCTCGATTATGACATTTATTTGTTATGACATTTACGGTTTTGTACTTTATGCGTTTGTAATTTATAACCGTACACCCATTTTTTATGATATGATAACTTTAAATGTAAGTAAATTGTACGTAATTTACAACTATTTTGTATTAAACTTTCGACTCTATTGTTTATTAATTCCTTAAACGTGCTTCAATGATATTTGCCATTCGACACAATGCGGTTGGTTATGGCGATGATGTTGTTTGTTGTTCTATTTGTTTTATTGTATGTGACCAAGCCGGGTTGTTATACTTTTTATTTGTTGTTATTGTTATTTCAATTGCGAAACATATTACAATTACAACTTTAGTGATAATATTAAATGTGCTGCTGATGCCAGCAACTCACGCAACAGGCTTAACTAACAACCAATATTAACTGTCACATTTCGTCAGCAGCAACAGCAACATGAAGTAAATGTTTTTTGTTGTTGTTATTTGCCATAAACTGACTACTAAATATTTGCTGGGAAGTAACAAAAAAATTAGACAATGTTGGTTAAAAATGGATGGATGGATGTAATGTGATGGCATGTGATATACATAGCTAGTGACAGGACATGGAATAGTGAGGTAGAGCTACACTGCATATCACAACTATAGCCGCACCTATAAAACAGCTGACAAATGATCTATTACACTCACAATATTATTTCGTTAAAAATAATCTAAAATGCATATGAAATTAATCGAAAATACAATCAAAAGGAGGACTACTGATTTTTCATTATATTCAGCCCATTTCGTTGTTTATTTTCAATCATTGTTTATTAATCGACAAAAGTAGTAAAAGCAATCGAAAGTTGTTTAAAATAACTATCAATTTTTAACTGACAAAAAGTAGAAAAAAAAACGATTTTTGTGGTTTGTTTTTCAAATTTAAATTTTTTTTATTTGTTGTATGTAATTTTACAAAACACAACACACACAGATGTAACATATATATTTTTATATTCTGTGCGTATCTATATTTGAATAATTTCTTGTAATTATTATTGAAATAAATTTGTATATAAACAAACTATTTTGGTAAAAAAAACAAAAAGGAATTAAATGATTTTCAATTTTTTGAAATTTTTATAGTTTGTTTTTTGAATGATTGATTCAAATAGTTAAAAAATATATTTCTATGAATTTCAATTGATTCTTCGTTTAAAAACAAACTTTACGTATTACTTTTTAAATGAACTACAGTCGGTAACGGAAAACATATTGTGAGTGTAATTCTATTAAAAAAAAAAATGTCACAAATAAGAGGAAAATCACAAGCACATATTTAGTTCTATAAGAAAAATATAAATTTCTTTAATCTGGATCTAATTGAAATCACTTTAAAGTGGTTTTCATAACTACCGAGTGTAGAAAATCATTATCAGATATATAGTTATATAACACCATATCTGGTAATGGTAATTAGTTACTCTTATTAAAAAAAATTAATTTTAGAAGTCTTTCTTTTAGCTACTGTTTCAAATTTAAGATTTTTTCTAAGACTATTACAATTTTAAAAATTTTTTGTAAATTTTTTTTTAAATTTGTTTTCAAGCGCTCTTGATTGTGCGAAGTGCAAACAAGATGACTTGTATTATCTTGTCCGTTCTAAAGAAGCAAACTCATACTTTAAAAAGTACCTTTAAAATTGCTAACAACTTTTATATTCTGTAGCTAAAACCGAACACTTTTCATTAAAAAATACTAAGTAGTTATAGTAAATTTCGATCGTGTTTTAATTTTATGCTTTTGTGCTTTTATGCATTTGTGCTTAAAAATCTCTCAGTTTTGAAGGAAAGTTACCACAATAAAAGCTGATCAAATCTTGAATTATCCTCAGATAAAAACATACAATGCCATAATATTTAAGGTTAATCCAAGTAAAAGTAGAAATATGAGTACCTTTGTAGGTGTTGTGGTGTAATGGTTAGCGCGTTGGGCTGCTACACAGAAGGTTGCGGGTTCGATACCCGGCGACGACAACATCTATTTAGGAATATAAAATGTATGAGTTTTCTATCCCACATACATGTCGCAACGCCCTCCTTTGGTGTTCCCGTAGCACATAACAACCCCACCGAAGTATAATAACATAACGGGGTTATGAATTAAAAACGCTTCAACAATTCCGCCAACTCTCCATCAGATGGCAACCAACAACTGGTCGCAATTACAGTGTTGCCATATTTAAAGCCCCTTATTTTTAGTATAAGATATGAAAAAACTGTAACATTACACAATTTTCGCACTCAGCTGATGGTGGAAGTTTTCTTTAATGCTCCTTTTTCAGTGCATCTAAAGCCCTCCTTATGGTTTAGTGAAAAATAAGAACTTTTGATGTTCCCAAATGAATTTTGAATTTTTTATTTAAATTTTAACGCATATAGAAACAGTTTTGTAGGATCAATTTAAAATTTTCTATATCAATGGTCATAAGTAGTTACACATACTAAACAATTTCTCGATCTTATGAAAGTCATTTGACATCTTTTTCTTAAGTAAAACTGTTTGATACATAGTAGTTGACAACTTATGACCATCGGGGTTCAACTGAGTATATTTTTAGACAAATAAATAAAGGTGCAAAGTACAAAAAGTGTATTTTGGCAGTTTTAAAAGCTTTTTCATTAATTCTCATTCATTAATCGAGCCTTACTTTCTAAAATAACTTTATTCGAAATTCAAAGTTAAATATTGATACAAATCACTTAAACCTGATAACTTGTTTCAAAATAAATAGTTATGAATATCAAATTTATATCAAAGTATCTTGTTAACGTTTAACTTTCATTATTTTTAAAATAAGTTACCCGTCATAGATTTGAAAAGAGCCAAATTTCATTTAAAATCGCTTTAGAATGGGAAAATGAGAACTAAATGATACTTTGGAATCAAGTGATGCTTTTGTTGAAAAATATAAACATAGAAAATAAAAAATAGTATATAGTATATAGAACTACTACACCTTTCCCTGAATATTCCCCATTTACATATTCCCGGGCTGACTTCAGATTTCTTAAGAAAATTTTTGGCTTACTTAAGTATCAAGTAATTCTCCAACTATACAGGTTTACCAATTAAAATATATTTTTTTTAAATATATTTTGATAAAATAAAATATTTAAGTAAATTAATTGTGATTTTCTTAAAAAAATAAAACACAATTTTAATCAATAACGTAAATAAAAACATTAATTTCAAAGCATTTTAAATGTGGATATTCCCATTGATTTGAAAAAAACTATTTTCGAGCATAAAGTGTTACAATAAAACAATTTATGCTCGAAATTATGTTTAAAGATACTTGTATTTATTTTATTATGTATTAAAGTGTGTAGAAAACCGTTTTATGTATAAAGGAAAAACGTAACTGACTGACTCATTCAACATCGCCCAGCCCAAACCGCAAGAGGTATGTAGGTTCCTCCTCTGGCGTAGACATCTGCTAAGATGGGGTTTTTGAAAAACTCTTCTTTCACGTCCTGGCTAAGCCCCTTTAGCTAGAAACCTGAAATATGCCTTCCTGGAAGTATGTGCTAACTCCATGATGAGGTACATTTTAGAATTTTGGCCAGTGATGGCCAGTGATTATGGCCTGACCAAACCGTTGGACCTAAAAAGTTTAAATTTAGTATGCAGGCACCTTCTTCAGTTTAGATAACAGCTAAGACGTGATTTTTGGAAAATCCAACGAGGAGG
Source organism: Eustalomyia histrio (assembly GCA_949748255.1). Lineage (NCBI taxonomy): Eukaryota > Metazoa > Arthropoda > Insecta > Diptera > Anthomyiidae > Eustalomyia > Eustalomyia histrio. Next base: position 330,918 of record OX456527.1, on the reverse strand, counting down.
GGCTTAAAAGGGTAAAATGGTTGCCCTTGACGGCCTGCCAAAACCGCTAGAGCTGGGAAGTTGAAATTTGGTATGCATACTCCTTCTCCAGTGTAGATAACAGCTAAGACATGATTTTTGAAAAACCAAACGGGGAGGGGCAGAAAAGGGTGAAATTCTCCCCCTCAAGGCCTGCCAAAACAGTTTGAGCTGGAAGGTTGAAATTGTGTATATTGGTTCCACCGGAGATGTAGACATCCACCCAGGCCTTCCCAAACCGTTGGGCATGGTATTTGGTATGCAGGCTCCTTCCCCGAGGTAGATAACAAATAAGACGTGATTTTTTAAAAAATCAAACGGGGAGGGGCGAAAAAGGGTGAAATTCTCCCCCTCGACGACCTGCCAAAACCGTTAGAGCTAGAAGGTTGAAATTGTGTATATTGGTTCCACCTGAGGTGTAGACATCCACCCAAGTAGGATTTTTGTAAATTCCTACGGGGAGGGGCAAAAACCTCCCGCTTAACGGCCTGCCCGCACCAAATTGCAAAATACCTGAAATTGTAAACATGTATTACCTGGATTATGGACTAACTCACTGATAAGCTACATTTTCGAATTTTAGTCAGAGACGTGGTAAGAATGGGATTCAAAGGATGAAATGTCTCCCCTTTAACAGCTTGTCGAAACCGCTCAATCCAGAAAGTTGAAATTCGGTTTGCAGGCTCCATCTCCAGTGTAGATAACAGTTTAGAGGTAATTTTTGGAAAATCAAATGGGGAGGGGCAAAAAGGTGGTAAAAATGGGGGTTCAAAGGGAAAAATCTGAAATTGAAATATGTGTTACCTGGAGTATGGGCTAACTCATTATTGAGGTACATCTTGGAATTTTATCTAGGAACTCCTTATACCCCCGGGCTTCAGCCCGGGCAACCATTTTATACGCTAACAACGTAGCGAGCTTTGCCCGCTAAGGTATATATGGGGAAATATTTGCGAGGTAAAATTGCAAATTGGAAGTGGACAGAAATGGAAAGGGTATCAGTAAAATTGAAGCACTATACAAGGGATACGAAATGGAATGAAACGGGGTACGAGTAAAATTAAAACACTTAAAAAGGAGATTAAAATAGAATAAAATAAGGAACGAGTGAAATCGATACACTTGAAAGGGTAAAAAATAAGATGGAATTGGGAACGAGTGTAAATGAAACATTAGACGAGGGGAAATAAATGGAAACTTTAAATCAAAACATCCACTTCAAAAGATGAAGCAAATTTATTTAAATAGTAAAATCTTTAGAAAATAGTATAATACTTTCTTCTCAACATATTTCGATATTTAAATCTACCGATTACGAAGTGTCGGGCTTTTAAAATAGTATTACATAAAACTTTACCTATTTTATAGTAGTAAATTTAAAAACACTTTTTAGAGTGTTACATTAAATGATTTTATTTAATTTTATTGCATGTAAATGTTTTTAATTTTAAAATTATTTTTTATGCAAATGCGACTTATGTTATGAAACATTAGTAAATTTAAAAATGGTTGCAGAAATTAAAATCTTTTGTTGAGTTTAATGTGTTTTAGATTTCCACTTTAGTTACAAAGTTTTTTTGTAGAACTAAATTATTTCATTATTTTATAGGTGCAGCTATATTTATGATACGCAGTGTATTGCCATTCAATTGAATGTTGTTATGAGCTTACAACCGTAAACTTTTATAAACTTTTTTTTATTTTTTTTATCATTTGTCGCTTGTTCGTTAGTTTATTTCCTTCTTTCTCCCATTGTTTTACTTTGATTGTTGTCAAAAGTTTTAGTGTTAATAACTAAAACGTGATGGTAATTGTCCTGACGGTATTAATGATGATTTCTATTTACTTAGAATTTGCATTTTCTCTTTTTTTTATGTGATTTCTCTCTGTACATACATATTGTTTTTATTGGCATAAAAGACACAAATGAATTTGAAAAAATATATAACTATGTATATGTTATTTTTATGTATTTTCAATTTAACCCGTTAAGGGTCAGTTTATGATACAAAAAACATACTGGCATTAAAATTAGTTGTATGTATTATGAATTAGGGCCCATTCACAATTGTATCATGTCATCTTTATTTTATTATTGGAGTAGTCCATGATTGCAAATCTAGCTTTAGAATATAATCCAAACTACATAGGTGGAATATGATTGGATGAAAAATAATGAAATTCTTCTTGACAAAGTAAAAGGAAAATTTCTGTAATTATTGAAAATCTTAAAAATTTCTATAAAATACTATATTATTTCTTAAAATCGAGTTCAATATCTTTTTATAAAAAATAATAATGATTATTTATTATTTCCTTTACATATTTCGTCTTCACATTGGGTGACTTCTTCAGGGAAATTATATAATTTTTTCAACAATAAAAATTGAAAAAATTATATAATTTTCCTGAAGAAGTCACCCAATGTGGAGACGAAATATGTAAAGGAAATAATAAATAATCATTATTATTTTTTATAAAAAGATATTGAACTCGATTTTAAGGAATAATATATTATAATATTGAAGATCGAATAAAGGAAGATAAATAATTTCTATGAAACTTTTTCATAAAATGCATGCAGCTCTTACAAAATAAAGTTGTAGTTTTAAATCAAATTTTATGTAAACTGGCAATAATATAATGAAAGATTCCTTTCAGTTTAATGGAAAGTAAGTTTAGGTTTTAATTTATACACTCATAAAAAAAGTTAATACAAAAGTCTGCTAAACGTTTTCTAGTTAAAAGGTGATGCTTTTTAGATAAAATAAATTTGTAGCTTGTCAATACAATCGCATCGCAATTTACAATTTTACTGTAATATAAAATTGTTTTCTTGATCGTTTGTTTATTGGGTTACATCAAAATGCCAGCATTAATGGTATATACATATCATAAGTAGATCTGTGGAATATGCATGTATGTTAGATATTTTACCTATGATGTAGTCAAAATACTCGTCATAATCAACTAGGAATGTTTTTGGGCTTAAAAATAAAAATACAAAATAAATTGCAAAATAAACTTCCACGGTTGGTAAATTTTTTTTGGCACAATTATGATAAATAATACGATGTTTACACTATATACGACATTACACAAATCCGCTTATTATTATTATTTGCTTAGCATGTTTTTTAAACATTAAAAATTGCATACATGTGTTTATTTATTTATTTATTTTTTGTTTACAATAGTATTTTTACATTTAAAATTAATGTAATACATACATAATAGCTTTATATAATTTTTTTTTTTAAATATGTAATTGCGGTGGTCATACCATTACAAGATAATATCATATGGAAGACAAAGCGAATGACCCATCCAGTCATTACTAATTTCGTTTATTATACAATATGTAAAATATATTTTTGTCAGAATTTATTTTTTTTTACAATTAGTAATACACTTATAAAAATAAATTTGTACAAATATCAGGAAAACCTCTGCAGAATTTGTTTAAGTGAGTTAGATTAGAGTAGGAAAAGTAAAAAAATTATAAATATACAAAATTATAGCTAAAATATCAAAAATGTTTAAGCGGTGTTTAGATTATAGTATTTTTCATCTGATTTTACATCTGACAAGTCAAGAAAAAATCCTATGAAATGCTGCTCCTGTCAAAAAATTTTTTTTCTCAAATTCTTTTGAGTTTACACCATCGGATGCAAATCAAATGCAATCAGATGAAAACAGCTGTTTTTAAGTAAACAAACAATCTAAGAAAAACAATAAAATACAAAAAAGAGAAAAATAATGTTCTGGAAAGTCGTGTTTTATGAATTAAAGCTTAAAAAGTATAAGTTTAAAAGTTCTACAAAAAAGTTTTATGTTTTCATAAGTTGGCCACAAATCAAAGATTGGAATGTATTATTCTGTGACAACTAGAAGCATTTCCTGCTATGTCCATGAACAAAAAAGTCCATAAAGAAAAAAATTAAGTTAAACGAAACTAAAAAACAAAATATTTATTTGAAGATGAAATAAATTCTGTAGATTTAATTTTTTTAATATTTTTACTTTAAAATTATTTTAAACAAAGATTCATGTTCTGGTTGAGTTTTTCCTTAATTGTTTTACAGCTGATTTTTTTTGGTAGTGTGAAAACCCAACCCTGATACAATTTTTTAAAAAATTTCATAAAATGAAAAAGTCAACCGGACTGTCAAGATTTGTAATCGGAATTTATATTTGTATCAGACAAAATGTGCTTACACAGTAGAATGTTGTCTATCTGACTTACTTTTTTGACAGATCAAATGACTTGTGGTATAATCTAAACGCCGCTTTACAGACATTTTGCTATTAGTTTAGCTGTGACTTTTGTTTGAATAGAATAGAAAATACAATAAACACACATCATACTTTTGGGTTAAATTAAAAGAATATATTATTTAAAGTGTAGTTTTTCTTTGCTACCAATTTGTTCCTAATGGAATAACAATTTTTTATCATAAAGTTTTTATATTTGTTATTACTTACTTACCATAACTCGTAGTTATACTGATATTAAATTTGTATGTGTGCAAGTTTTTTTGTGCTTTTGGTGAAATAAATATCCAATGATCGTAAGCTTTGCGATTTCATATTCCAGATAGAATGAAATAACAAACTTAACAAAAAAAAAAAAACAAATGCAAGATAAATGAAATTTTGATGCAAATTTGATGTGCTACGAATGTTTAGTGTGCCAGAAGATTTATGCAAAAAAAATATATATATATATATATATTTTCCATTTGAAACCAAAATTACTTACAACTTTTAAGTTTTTGCTCAGCAAATAAACAGTGACGTACTTTGGCAAAAAAATAAATTACAAGAAAATAAAATGTATGTTGAATCAACAGAAAAATCTGTTTGTCATGAAACACAGTTGCTTGCGTTAATTTCAAATGTAAATAAGACCAATGTTCGAATCAGCTGTTGCTGACAAATTTTTAATTGTTAATAATTTCTTTTTTTGTTAACATTTAAAAGCTTATCTGTCTGTTGCAATTATTTATTTGCTTTTAGTAATCAATTATTAATTGCAATGGAATTTAAAAACATCACCTTTAATTAATGAAATCATATAATTTAAATCATTATTATTTAAAAAATAGTATTGAAAATAATTTTATTACAATTGATCTCAATATAACGCTAATAAAATCATCTGTTAATTATTCCCTTTCTAAATAAAATAAAAAAATTATTAATCGCAAAAGGGCTATCTACAAATTTTAATATGAAATAATAAAATATTCGAAAGCGAAAGATATAAAATATTCAATTGGAATAAGTATATATTTTTTTTACAAATATTTTTAAAGATTAAATTATTCAAATATTCATTATACGTGAATTAAACTTTCATGAAAATTACGTATTCGTAAATAGCTCCTTTTGAATAAAAATCGGAACTTTCGGATCAAAAATCGGCAAATTGGCATTTTGCTAGTTTCGGATCAAAAATAAAAAAAGATGTTGTTTTTGTTGAAAATATAAAACTCGAAAAATCTTAAAAATTGGGCGTCAAAACTCTCATTCGTGTTAAACGAACAAAATTTATTAGAAATGATTTATCGCAAGAGGAATTAAATATTTTCGGGTATTGATTTACTGTACAACTTTTACCATGGGCCCCTTTGTGCATTTGTATAATGTGGCAGCACTTTTTCATGTAGAATGGTAACATCTGCAACTTTTACAGTGATTCTACAAACTAAAATGTATAGTGGCCTTTTCCGTTGTTTTTACAGCATTACTTGTTTCACGGTTGACATTTTTATACCACATGATTAATTATGCAATTGTTGCAATATATGCAGACCTTGAAAAATATAAATCTTTATTGAATTAATTCGTGAAAAAAATAATTCTTTTTGTAAATCAGCGGTTAGTTTTTTAAATATTCGCCATTTTCTAAAATCGTATTTTTTTAAAATAACCGGTATCTAGAAAACTAAGCAAATAGGGCAAATCGGACAAAAATTTTAATCTACTAGATTATTAATATACTAAGATAATAAAAATAGGCTAGACTCTGAAGACATCCCGAGGTATCTATTTTTATAAAACAGCCACAGAGTGACCTATTTTTATACGAACGAAATGTAACGGGAAGTGGAATTTGTATTATCGGAGTATGTTAATTTATATTATCATATAAATTGATAAAAAAAACATGTAAAAAGGCTTAAAATCGGCTGTGCCGAATCTTTGAATACTACCCTCCACTCATATCCAAAATATGTTCTCTACTGCTGATACAAATATTGTAAAAAATTTTGGAAGTTAAATTATGTGAAAAAATCTTTTGAGCTAAAAAACTTTTGCTTGTGAAAACAAATTTTGTGGTTGACATTTTTATACCACATGATTAATTATGCAATTGTTGCAATATATGCAGACCTTGAAAAATATAAATCTTTATTGAATTAATTCGTGAAAAAAATAATTCTTTTTGTAAATCAGCGGTTAGTTTTTTAAATATTCGCCATTTTCTAAAATCGTAATTTTTTAAAATTCGTGAAAAAAATAATTCTTTTTGTAAATCAGCGGTTAGTTTTTTAAATATTCGCCATTTTCTAAAATCGTAATTTTTTAAAATAACCGGTATCTAGAAAACTAAGCAAATAGGGCAAATCGGACAAAAGTTTTAATCTACTAGATTATTAATATACTAAGATAATAAAAATAGGCTAGACTCTGAAGACATCCCGAGGTATCTATTTTTATAAAACAGCCACAGAGTGACCTATTTTTATACGAACGAAATGTAACGGGAAGTGGAATTTGTATTATCGGAGTATGTTAATTTATATTATCATATAAATTGATAAAAAAAACATGTAAAAAGGCTTAAAATCGGCTGTGCCGAATCTTTGAATACTACCCTCCACTCATATCCAAAATATGTTCTCTACTGCTGATACAAATATTGTAAAAAATTTTGGAAGTTAAATTATGTGAAAAAATCTTTTGAGCTAAAAAACTTTTGCTTGTGAAAACAAATTTTGTGGTAGTGAAAAAATTTTTTGAGGTAAAAAAAAGATTTTTTTGTGGTGAAAAAAATTTGTGGAGAAAATAATTTGTTGAGGTGAATATAAAATATAATTTAATTCTAAGCGACTGGTGAAAAAAGTTACTTCCAGTCGCTACTATTAAATTGTACTAAAATACACCAATTTGTATGAAAAATTTAGAGGTTCCTTAACATTTTCACTCATAACTTTAACATTCAATACCAAACATTCAATACTGAGCACCCCCGCCTGCGTCTTCGCGTCATTTCAACAGATAGACGGACAGTCAGACTGACATAGCCAAATCGACTTAAAATTGCATAAGGATCACGAATATATAAATACTTTATGGGGTCTTAAACCTATATTTCGACATGTTACAAACGGAATGACAAACTGATATATAGCCTTACCATATATGAAGGAGGGTATAAAAATAGTTACCCTGTAGCTGTTTTTTAAAAATTCCATGCAACACTTCGGGTTTAAAATTAAATTAATCGTAATTTAAAAAAGTTCTTTTAATTCTCGAATCATATCATATTTGAGAATCAAAATAATTCTGGGTACGTTCGTAAATGCAGTAGTTGCGCATCACTGCAGCATAATAAAAGTAAAACGTTCAAAAAAGCATCACAAAAAGTATATAATTTTCTATAGAGTATGTTTCTCTCTCACGAACTTTTTAGTACTCTCTTAGAACACAAACATAGTTTGGCGGCAACAAAGGTGAGTTTTGGTCGGCAACTTTTAGGTGTTTAGCGGTGCTGCCATATAACCAATTTTAACTATTTTTTTGCCGTTTTTTGGGATGCTAGAGATTTTTCAGATTATTTCATAAAAAAATGTTTTTTTATTTTATTCATGTATTTTTTCAGATTTTTCATATAAAAATATAATATTTGTTCAATATACTATTTATTTTTACTAAAATTAGACATGTCTAATAAAGTAAAAAAATACAACAAAAATTTGAAATTGTGTTAAAAAATAGTTACGAATTCAAACATAACATTGTGACATGAAAAGTATTAGTGTGTACACACATTGACCAACTATGTCTATTCATATCCATTATTTCCCATTTCTATGGTAAAAATATATAATAAAGAGAATAAATATGCTATTAATTGTTGCAACATATAACTAAAAACCTATAAAAATGCAATAATTTAAAAAAAAATTGTTTTCATGAAAAAACTCGTAAACAGTTAAGAATCCCAAAAACTGGGATAAAAAATTACACTGTTTATGTGGCAGCACTGCATACACCAAATTTAATGTTTTTCAACACTTTAGCAACTTTGAAAATGTTGCCCTCTCATTTAAAAATGTTGGCGCTGAACTCTGTACCATGTCGAATTTCTGGTAGAGCGGGAAAAATACTCTATAGAAAATTATATAATTTTTGAGCATCATTAGACAGCACTGATTTACGTCAAACTTTTTTTATGCAAACAATTGACAGTGCTGCTGAAAATTTTTGCAACTATGGCATCATTAAAGTTTCTGATGCAATATTGCGAAATCATTCTTCATTTTAAGTGATTTTTAATAATCAAAAGTCGTTTCATCTTTCTATTAATTCTTTGTTTATTATAAGTTAACAAAAAGTTTTCATTTTACCATCAAGATTTTCAATAATTGTTAATTTTATTGTGGTAAACATATTTTTATCTTTTGCAAAACGTTCTAAAAAGTAAACTGTGCAGGTGTTGAGCAGTAGCAAAGCATCTGCAACATGATCACACATCAGCGATATAAATTGGCATAACTGTCGCAGTGATGCGCAAGTTTTCTGCATTTACGAACGTACCCTCTTTTTTGATTCACGAATCAAATCAAAATTTAATTATTTCGTTTGATTTATAAAAAGAATTATTTTAATAAGATAAAGATTGAATCATGGTAGGAAATATTTCAATCAAAAAAATTAATTCGCGAATTAATACGTCAAAATTTGAATCAGATTGATTAAAGGAATTATTTTTTAAAGGTCTGAAGATATTTATGCTATATATGAGTATAGAAAACATTCAATTTAACTGCTTTAAACAAAAACAAAGAGAAAGAAATAGAAAAAAAAAGTAAAAACATTTTCTTATTAGTTAAATGGAAAAAGTAGATCAATCGAAAAGTAGATATTAACAATGACTAACCGAATTTTAGAACAAAAAATTAATATAATTTAATATTTCTTATGTTTTAATGATTTTTAAAGGGCATTTTTAACTGTATATTGTATATATAAAATATACCTGGTTACCGGTAGTTTTTAATATCGGTATATTAAGATGAAAACGAAATTATTTTTCTAAGGATTATTCATTTTTAAATGCATTTTTCTAACTTTTTTGTAGTAGATGTTTTTTTTCAAAATTCTAACTTAAGTGTTTTGCACAGGTCATTGGAGGGATACTTCGCTTTTTTATTCCCATTTTTTACCATACTATAATTGGAAATTTATTAATTTTTTACCTCGTTTTTTTGGATATTTAAAATTTTTGATTTTTTGTAGAAGGCGTTGGGGCATGTGGTTATGGGGATACTATTTCCCTATTTTCTCATCCCTGTAAATATTTTCGGTGGATGTCTACACCGGAGTAGCAGCCTTCAAAAGTTGATATTATAGCTCTACCTGTCAGGGATCTGTAATTAAGGGCGCATTTTTTTTCTAACCCCATTGTTTTTACGTTTTTATTAAGAATTCCAAAACAGATATTTTTAATGGTCTCGAACTCCAGCCTTGGAAAGAAATAATATTTTTTTTGTGTTTTTTAATTTATTTTTATGTTCTCAATAATATTTTTATTAAAAAATATTTACTTGGATGCGATTAAATATTGCGCCAGATCAATTTTTTACTCGGGTTGTTAGATCAAAAAAAGACTGAAGCTATCAAATAAAGTACTACGCAGAACTAAAGCAGTAAAACTTATGTGAATCTTCCAAGTCGGTTGAAAAAAAAGGTTTTCAATGAATCATATACCACGGGTGGTATGACTTTTTTCTTTCCACGCCATAAATTACTTTTCCCATGAGTTGGAGTGGGTTGGACAAGCACTGACGCAAGAGACACTTAAAATAGTTTGTAAGTTAAAAAACAGAAAATACAATTTAAAAAAATTATATTTCATTTAAAAACCGGTCTACTTGTCATTGAAATCAAATAATTTTGGTTATCTATTTTTAATGTTGTTTAAACAACTGACGCATCAGTAAAGAAACAAATGATTAATCCCCTAAAAATAAATGTTAAAATTTGACCTATCAATTCCAAAAATTTTAAATTGTTTCGGTTTTTGTAGTTGTGTTTATTTTTAAATCGATCTATAAAATGCAGAAATCAACTTTTTTCTTGATTTAATCATACACTAAAATTCTTGTTCACATTTAATCACTCAACAAAGTTCAGTATAGAATAAATTCAACATAATGTTGTTGAACGTGTAGTTCGGATCAGTTTCAGTCGTCTGTCGAAGATGTTTTATTCACATTTAATCACTCAACAAAAACTCAGCTTTGAATAAATCAGAAAAAACAACAAACAACGCGTATGTGTGTCATCTTTGTGGCCAGATAATGTTAGAATAGGCCCATTTTCGTTTTTATACCCTCCACCATATATCGTTCAAGCGGTTCAAAAGTTATGAGTGAAAATGTGAAGGTACCTCTAAATTTTCCATACAAATTTGTACAATTTTTCTGTATCTATTTTTTTTTCTGTTAAGTAAGTAAAAATGTTATTAAGTCTTCTTATTGTTCGATTACATTTATTGTCTTACATACTATGAGAAAAGCTATATGTGTGTTACTCTGATAACTAAGTTAACGTAAAAATCAACAATGTTAAAGTCGCTAACAGAGCAGACCTCTGTAAATAACATTGCTAAAACTAAATAAATAACATTACTAAAACTAAATAACAAAAGTTCGTTACATAAATTGACAAAACATATTCATATTACAGTTCATGCAAAATTTAGTATATACGTATATCATCTTCAGCCCCTATGGTGGAGGGTATTCAAAGATTTGGCACAGCCGAATTTAGCCCTTTTTTACTTGTTTTAATATAACTATATTATATATAAAAAAATGTTACTTTAAATATATTTACTAAAAAAATTTAATTTAAGTCAAATAAATGAAAAAAAAAAAAAAAATAATAAATTTTCTTTAAAAAATAAATGTATGTAAGTTTTTTTTACAAAACTACATAATATTCTACATAATATTCTGAGTTGAGAAGTCCCAGTCTAAAATTTCCAAGTCTTCCTTATAAACCTGAGAAAATCAGGCCGGGGAAGTTTATGAACAGAGTCCAAAAACAAAACGTCACTACTCAAAATGCTCCATCTGTCTGGTTCTAGAGAAAGCTGCTAAGGTAACAGACAATGACATATAAATTGACAATGCCTATTTTTTAAATAAATAATATGTACATATTTTTTGTTTTTTAAAAATCTAGCGAATTCAATTTTAAAATTTTTGTGGCGTAGAGTTGGCAACCTTAAACCTATGGGAATGTAAAAACCGGAATTTGCAAAGTTTGTGGGCAACACATTTATTAACAGAAAAAAATTCCACAGTGCTGATTTTCTTTAAAAAAGTTGTTTTTGCTACACAGAAAACAGATTCATGCTATCAAATCGAATGATAATTAACACTTTTTGCATGAATTTTTTAAGAGATCATAGAAGTTTTTAATATAATCTTTCTTGACCTCCTAGACATTAGAACAGTACAACAGGTTTGAATTCTATCAAAAGCAGTCTCTTAAAGGAATCTTAATTTTTATAGTTTTCTTTGTTTTTAAAAGGACACAAATTCATAATTAATTATATTAAAATTAATAGAAATAGAATAAGAATTTAAAAAATTTTAATCATAGAGCGTATATAATTTTTTGACGTGCATATATTTCAAAATGACAACTATGTCTTGTTATCGAACAAACTATCAAGAATAGACAAGAAGAAGAAAAAATTAAAACAACAAAGTTCTAAAACTATAAAACAACTTGAAGACAAGTATTCATATTAATTTGTCACTTTGAGACAACACTGACGATACAACATTGCCATCATCATCAATAAAATACAACGAATGATATGAGGCAATATTATCAAACAACACACGACCAGAGTTATATAGTCAGCACCCGGGCTTCTAGGATTTTATAAAAAAAATCACACCGTTAGTTATGTCGCCATACACGATTTAAATGTTCATTACACATATTGACGTGTTCAAACGCTTTTTAGGCCTTTTAAATTACAATAAACAGTTATAAATACATGAACCAAAAAATTTTATAGTTAGTTATTTTAACGAAAATTTCTTTTCGTTCATGATAGGTAAACCGGCCGTAAAACTGAAGAGTGTATACTTAGCAGAGTGACACACACACACATTCAATGATTCTCTGATAGTCCGTTATGATTGATTATTAATTCTTTTTTATTTGTTTGAAAAATCTTGTTTACCAGACAATTTCCCATACATTGCACTATTTAATTCATTGTTGAATTCATAAGCATTTCATTGATATCAATAGTAATGAAATTATTTTCATTACCATATTCGTGCATGTTCTGGAATTCAAACTAATTCAAAACGCAAAATTTTTCAAATTCATTTAATTACAAAATCTGTGTTCTTGAATTCGTACGATTTTAGCATTTATGTTCGAAAAATATTTTAGTTGTCAAAAACAAAAAGAAAATAAATTTGAGTTTTTTTTTTTGAGAGAAAAATTAACTTTTTCATTTTTTTACTCCTTCAAATTTACTAAAATAGACCTAACGCGTATTCTGTTTCCCTTAATTTGTTTTTGAGGCATTAGTAAGATTTTCCAAGTTAAAACAATTAGTCAAATTACATACAACGTTATTATTGATGTGGGTATGTATGTTTTAGACAAACCAAAACAAAAAAAAAATGTGAGTGCTGAGCCCATAATTTCAATTACTCTGGAGTAGAAATTGAATATGTATGCATGCCTAATCATGTACGTTAGTAGTCATGCTTTTTACGAGATAAATTCTTATAAAGTATGTCGAATGTATGTATGTATGTATGCCTCTACGTAGGAGATTAGCTAAATTACATAAGTATTCGGCAATGGATGGGCAAATGCACGATACACAGCCTGAAGAAAAATTACTTGTTGTATAAGATTAGGTTGATCATTCGTCATCATAAAACCAGAATCAAGTGACATTTACAAATTATGATTGATTATCAAATAAAGGACTAAACAACATTGGTTGGTTCGCTTGTTAAGGTAAAAAAAAAATAGTTATTGTTGAATGAATATTTAATATACAATGACAAATGTAAATATTAAATATTAAATATATGTACATATATGAGTATATATACATACATAAGTGCAAATGAGAAAATTAATTTTTAAATTAATAAAATTCTTTCCAAAAATAATGCTATAAAAACATTTATTACTTGCGCATTATAGTATACTTTATTTTTATTTCAGTTTTTCTCCAACCATAAATCATTTTCATAGTTAATGTTAAAAAAAAAATAAAAAAAAATCACTTATTATTTCCAAACATGTTCTGTAAAAGTTTCAAAAAGAAAAAAAAAGAAGAGAGAAAAGTTAAAGATCCTAATGTTATTTTAGCTATTTAAGTTTTTTGTAAATAAAAGAAAAAAATCAACGTTGTCAGAATAAACCCACCATGTCAGCTACGGTAGCAAACATGTGACACGGAAGTAAATCAATTTTGACATACTGGTGTAGTTGTTGTTGTTATTGTATAGCAATCACAGGCCGGTACGAACAGAGTATATACTCAATTTTGTTGGCTACAGCCCGAGGATGATAAATGAGAAGTTTGATTGGGGACCCGTCAACTATGAAACTCAATTGAGGAGGTATTTACTGATATTCTGGTTTTCGTTAAATCTTTCTTGTGCCATAAAATATATTCTTAAAGTTATAACTTGTACAAAACGCTTAACGCCGTGAAGTATTGCTTTGCGTAATAAACGCATATGTTTGCAGGGCTGCTGCTGCATACTGCGTTTATGAAGTCAGCCTTGTTGGCTACAGCCCGGGGATGATAAATGAGAAGTTTGATTGGGGACCCGTCAACTATGAAACTCAATTGAGGAGGTATTTACTGATATTCTGGTTTTCGTTAAATCTTTCTTGTGCCATAAAATATATTCTTAAAGTTATAACTTGTACAAAACGCTTAACGCCGTGAAGTATTGCTTTGCGTAATAAACGCATATGTTTGCAGGGCTGCTGCTGCATACTGCGTTTATGAAGTCAGCATACATCTTAAAAGAGTTACAAATCAGAAGTGTGTGTACTTTTCAGTATCGAATAGTACCTAAAACAGTACTGTTGTACCATCTTTATCATGTCTGATACATCTCTATATATATATATTTATATACATTTCGTTGTGTGCAGTGTTGCCAGATGATTTTTTCGCACTTACATATTTCTTTTTTATCATGTCATCTCTATGCTGGGAACACACTCCACTCTACAGCGTGGATAACCCCAGCATTGTGAATGAGGCTTAAAATTTAATTAAATTTTGACAGATCAAGTGTGAGTCGTGTCATGTTATTTTTGTTTAGTATTGTTTGGCATTTCATAATGGAAAGACTTACGCCTGAACAACGTTTACAAATCGTTCAACTTTATTACGAAAATTACGAATGCGTTTCGTGGACTTCGCTTAACTTATGGTCAATATAATCGGCCTACTGAGCGTACTATTCGCAACACCATCTCCCATTTTCAGACCCAGCATTAATTATTGGAGAATATTCGACCGAATAGACCACGTCCAGCACGCTGTGAAGAAAATATAGCGGCCGTAGTTGAGAGTGTACACGAAGACCGTGGAGAGTCGATTCGGCGCTATCGTGCCATGATAACCGACTATTTGATGCCTGAAATTGAAGCTCGTGATCTCAGCGACATTTGGTTTCAACAAAACCGCGCCACTTCCCACACATCGCATCAATCAATGGATTTATTGAGATAACACTTCGGTGAGCACATAATTTAACGTTTTGGGCCACCAAGATCATGTGATATCACACCGTTAGACTTTTTCCTGTGAGGATATGTAAAGTCTAAAGTTTATGCGGACAAACCCACTTCGATTCAGGCCTTGGAAGAAACCATCACGCGTGTCATTCGCCAGTTACCAGTCGAAATGCTCGAACGAGCCATTAAATTTGAATTTTCTGTGTTTTTAAGGAACCTCGAAATGTATCACCCTATATATGGAAATGAAATGAAAAATATTATTTAACTTTATAATTTCCCTCGTGATTTAACGCTATTATAAAATAACAATATTAATTTAATTAAAATACGAAAATTGTTTATTTAAAATATCGTCATTTTGGGATAAAAAATCGTTATTTTGCCAATTTCTTCGCTAAAATGACAATAAATCGTCAAATCTGGCAGCTTTATACATGTGCTTTGTTTAAGTATGGTTAAAGTTCATCGACTAGTTAAGGTATAAAATAGGCTGTGATGGATTTTTTATGGTCTTTAGATAAAATTGGTTTACTACATGTTCAAGATGATACTGATTGATTTCTTTTTTATGGATTTGCAATATAACAAAAAAAAAAAAAATATCTCTATATATAAAGGAATAACGTTACTGACTGACTGACTTACTCACTCATTCAACATCGCCCACCCCAAACCGCAAGAGGCAGGAGGCTGAAATTTGGTATGTGGGGAACCTCCAGCGTAGACATCCGCTAAGACGGGGTTTTTGGAAATTCCTTCGGAGAGGGGAAAAAAGGGGGAAAACCCCTTTCACGGCCTGCCTAAACCGCTGGACCTAGGAAGTTGAATCCAACGCTGCAGCTAGAAAGTTGAAATTTGGTACATAGGTTCCCCCTCCGGCGCAGACATCCACCCTAGAGGCATTTTTGTAAATTCTTACGGGGAGGGGGAAAAGGTCTCCCCCTGAACAGTTTGCCCACACCGCTGAAACTAGAAAATCTTAATTTGGTATGCAGGTTCCTCCACCAATGTAGATTACAGCTAAGGCGTGACTTTTGGAAAATCCAAAGCGGAGGGGTAAAAAGGCGGAAAATTCTCCCTCTTGACGGCCTACCAAAACCGCTGGAGCTGGGAAGTTAAAATTTGGTACATAGGTTCCTCCTCCAATGTAAATGTTCAAATGTGTAAATGTAAATGAGCATTTGAGAAAATGTGCAAATTTGATTGTTTGATGGTTTGATAGATTGATGCTTTGATGGATCGATGGTTTGATGGTAATGTAAATGTGCAAATGTATAAATGAGCACATGTGCAAATGGGCAAATGTGTAAATATGAAAATGTGTAAATATGTAAAAATTTTTTTACTTCATTCAACATCGCCCAGCCCAAATGTCTATGGGGAGGGGAAAAAGATGGTACATGGAATAAATGGAGGTTTGATGAGAAAAATCTGAAATTGAAATATGTGTTACCTGGAGTATAGGCTAACTCATTATTGAGGTACATCTTAGAATTTTGGTCAGGGACATGTTAAAAATTTGGGACTCCGGGTGATTATCTGCGGACTCGGATTATTATCTGAGCGTTAGCCCGGGCAATCCCGTCCTTTAGCCCCCGCAACCTTGTTCTACGCTTAGAACGTAACGGGCTTTGCTTGCTACTAAATGAATAAAATAAGAGTAAATCATTAAAAAGGTTAAATTCAGAGAACAAATTGCATAACACCACAGTGTGTATTAGCATAGCTTCTTATTTATGTTCTACAACTGGTTATTTTTGTATGAAATGTGCAAATTTCCTCCATGACTAGAATATGTTGCTTTAAAGCCTTCATTCTAGTGAAACCTTACATTTCGACTTACAGGCAACCCTTTTAGAGCCTGTTCCATGTAAATGCGGTCGTAACTGGTTCTATATATCGAATAAATATTCTGAAAAAAATACCAATAGCGGACAGTGGCGGAATCAGATAATAACTGGATGTCCTCTACTAAGAAAGAAAAATTTTGAAAATGTAAACTATTTGTTGTTTGACAAGGTAATTTGTGGTAGGATAATTTTTTATTAAAAAAATTATCTATTTTGGTTATTTATTTTACCCGAATAATCGGTTGAAGTATGTCGATTAACCGGTTTAATTTTTAAAATAGATTTTTCCGTTGTTTTTTTTTATAACTTCATAATTTTGTGCCTCTGTCTAATGGTTGTCGGCTAAGCAGCGCTTCTATTTGATTTACATTACTGTTAATATCAATCCAATATGAGATCAAGCAACTGTTATACGGGCTGAACTAAAATACAATTAAATTGATTTATAATCGAGCGAAAAAGATACTCAATGATGAGATAGCTTCTTAAACAACTCAAATCAAGTGCTTTATGAAATGCGATATGCAATTTTTAATCTTTAAAAATCGTAATTAATATAAATTTACATTTGTTTTAAATCCATGTTATGTAAAAGACAATTAACATTTTAATTCGGTAGAAATTGTAAAATCTCCCAAGATGTTTATTTTACAATCGATTCCAACCACAGGATATACATATATAGAAATAATTTACTTTTAAAAATCAGATTTCAATTTTGAAAAAGTTAAAGAACTCAAGTAGAATCATCAATTGCACAAACACAGAAAAATTTACAATTACAATTTGCTAGGTGAGGAGGTTCTTCCTTTAGGAATATAATTGTTCAAAAGCTTATTGGCTACAAATAGTCTTGAAAATTTTTCTTTTGTCGACTTTTTCAAAAAATTTCCTAAAACAAGCCAAGATTCTAAGGCATGATTCTTTATAAGTCTCAGGATGTGTTGAATTACCCTGAGCAAACACTTTGCAAAACAATTCAGTAGACTTAAGTTGATATTTCATATAAAAAATGTTTAAAAACTGGAAATAAAACTAGTTGAAATTTTCGAAAATAGTTCCATTTGACTCTTCGTTGACTTTCCCTTTCTACTATTATCTAGTATTGGAGATATGAATTGTTAAATTTTTCTAAATTCTCCTTTGAATATGACGTTTCGTATCCCCAATACTGGGAAATAGTAGACAGAATTGGTCAAAAGACTTAACAAATTGTAGGAAAAAAAATAATAATTTATAATGGCTTTCCCGTCTCCTGTGAAGTTCTCAAAATCGATTAAATGGAGTTATTCGATTTAATGACATAATTCAAATAAAAATTAAGTCATTTCTATGCACACCAAGCACCTAAAAATAACCGAAACCGCGGTGTTTAAAATTTTATAAAACTCAAACCTCGGGTTTTCAATTTTTCTGCTTCTAGCAAACTCTAGTTTGAATTTATGTATTTACACATTTTAACAGGACTATAGCTCTCCTTCATTTTGAAGGTGGACGTGGCAATTGGTTCATAAAATATAGACCTTTTGCGCCCTAAAAGGCGAAAATCTGGCTATGTATTGATCGGAATAACGACATCTAAAAAAATTGAACTATAATTTAAAAAAATTAACTTATTTGGAGGAAAAATTGAAATGAAAACGGCACCAAA
Organism: Eustalomyia histrio; assembly: GCA_949748255.1. Lineage (NCBI taxonomy): Eukaryota > Metazoa > Arthropoda > Insecta > Diptera > Anthomyiidae > Eustalomyia > Eustalomyia histrio. The sequence goes on along the minus strand of OX456527.1, from coordinate 312,342 downwards.
GACACTTATTACAAATATTTAATAAAATTTTACTTAAAATTAAGACACAAATTTTACTTAAAATTTGGTAAAAATTTCTAAATTATAGAAAAATTTTACTATTGAGAACTAAATTTTTATTAGAAAACAGTAAAATTTCCTCCTAGTTGGTTTACAAATCATCTTAAATTTGACTGTTAGCAAGGAAATGTTTCGTTTTTACTTGAAAAAAAAAAAATTTATTTTATTAATATTTTTTTTATTATTAAAATTTATATGAACTAAGTTGCATGAAAATTTTCCTTAGAAATAGTTCATCAGTTTCTAAAATCAAGTAAATTTATATTATTACATAGGAAACAATTTGTAACATTTTGTTTTTAATTGAACTAATTTTTAGAAAACAATTCTTTAAACTTAGAAAGTGGTAGACTTAAAAACTAAATTTTGAAATTTAGTTAATTTTACTACTCGCAAAAAAATTAACAAACATTAAGTTCAAGTACTTTCTCATTTTAAGTTAGACACATTTTTTGAACTAAATGGATGTAAATTATGTTGTCAATTTATTTTTTTGAACTAAACTTAGCTTTATTATATTTTAGTATGCTGAGATGTTTTTCTTAAAAATTGATAAATTTTTATTTAATATATTTTCTATTCTATAATTAAGAAATATTATTTCGGAAAGATGCGAACTATATCTGTGTATATAAACTATTTATAGAAATTTTTATTCTTTTTAAGAAAAATTTTCTAAGTTTAAATATGTTAAAATTTTACTTAAATTGAGGAAAATCTTTAAACTATTTTAAAGCAAATTTTGGATTAATTTTTATTTCATTTTTTGAGTAGAGTGGAATATTTTGAAATTTTGCATTTTTGTCGACTTTTTTATTCATATTTCAACAAAAAAGCGCATTATGAAATCATAAGTTTGTTTTTCTTCAAGTTTAGTAACCTTTTCTATTTACATATTTTAATATCCCAGCAAAATCTTAGTTATAAATTGGAGCTATTTTTGGCGTTACATGATAATGGCAACACTTTGCATTAACATCGATCAAATCGAGTTGACTTTTACAAATTTTTTGTTGAATTTTATTGTTGGAACATAATATTTTGATGTCTGCTATACGCGGTAAATGTCGCTAACAGTATAACCGAAATTTTAAAGAAGCCGCTGTTATGTCCCCTCCCAATTTTTGGAAAAACCCCATGTCTTAAAAGCTAAAAGAGATAAAGCAAAATGGACGACAATTTCGACGAACCCTCGAAATTAAAAAAAAAAATGTCCTATATTTCAAAAAATATGCGAGATGGAATAAAAAAGACAAAATGTTTGCTCCTGTGGAGTATCCGTGCATGCCATTAGTGAATTTGGATTATGTTCGGCGACGGTCCCGAACCCCATAAATTAAACATATTTTGCATCTCAGTATAATTAAAATTAAAACTGTAGTTTCACCATTTTTTTTTTTTTTTTGTTAAATTTAGATATGTTAAAATTGCTTTAAAATTAAAAAGTATGATTCTAAGCTAGCAAAGTTAACAAAATATTTCTGTTGAGCTAACAGTTATTTCGATATCGGCATTTTAAAGCTAATTGTATTTCCGTTATAATGCTCCTCTTTTAAGATTTTTTCAAAATTTGTTTTCTTACTGCATTTCCCATTGCCTGGTAATAGAAAGTTCTGCTGGGAAAAATAAAAAACTGCAACTTACTAGAAGACAACGTAGAAAACCATTTGAAAAGTGTAAATATATGCAACTCAACTCAAATGAGTTTGTAAATAAAATACATACATATGACAATGGTCATCAACATGTCTGTGTAATGTTGACAATGAGAAACAAACAAAAACGAAAAAAAAACAACTCAACTAAACTCAACATTCCTTTTTTGTTAGGAATTCAATTATTCGAGTTATTTTAATTTGAGCCGTTAATGGGTAAAACGTTATTTTAAATTTATTTATTCATCAAATTTCATATACGGAGTTCAGTTAATAGTTGAAGATGATACAACGAAATGAAAAACTCTTATTTTCTGCTTTGCAACCGGTTTTTGCACCCAAAAATGTTATTGTGGGGAAGGTCGATTTTTTTTATTCAGACGCAACTAAAAGCTTTCACGTTTATTCGGATACAAATGTATCGTAACATGCAAAATCGTATTACAGTTTGTCTAAATTTTTTTGGGATATCATTCCTTTAATGAATCAACTTGGATTAAAAACACAAATGGACTCATTTTTTTTAATTTCAACTCGTACTCCTCCTTAAAAGCATCTAAAAACCAGAACAACTGAATGTAGTGCAAGTTTTATTTTGAACATTTTTGAACGCTTTCAGACAACCCCCAAAAACTTAAAAATTTTACAAAAATAGTTGATAAAAATTCGTTTTGAAATGTCTTTTCTTCGTCAGTTTTATAGCCTATTTCTCTATATCGAATCAATTTGGGTTTCTCTATTTCGAAAACCTTTGATTGTCTTTACTTACGTGTGTCTATTTTCGTTTCGTACGCATTACAAATCACAGCGATGCCAGATCAAATATTTTGAGCATTTATTACAATTTCCTTTAAATTGTTTATTACAATTTACTTTAATTGTTATGTATATTGTACTTACTTTTTGTTATACATTGCTTTTTTGTTTATTTCATTTTGCTTTTTTGTTTTAAAAATATCAAATATATTTGCGTTCGCAGTGTTGACAACGCATTCGAAATAGATAAACTAAATTTTGTATGAGAACATTTACGACTTGTCATTCGACTTGTCGTTTGAGCCATCGTTCGCAAAAAAGTGGAGTTAGTGAAACCCAAATCAGTTTTTTTTCGCTTAAATAGCGAACGAACGTGTTCTTTCGAAAGAGGAATTTTAAGGAAAAATAAAATTTATGCTTAAATTATAATGCTATAATTATTACTAGTAAAAAAATAAAAACAGAAATAGTTGTCGGAAAGTACCTGGAAATAATTGTGAAAGTAGTGAACAAAAAAAAAAAAAAAAAATATATAATTAACAGTACAAAATTTTAAGAAAAATTTGATGCATCGGGGTACCGACGCATTATCTCTAATAGATTTTGGGACGCAAATTTCAAGGTTAGCTATGGTTTAAGAATTATTTGCAAAACAATTTTTGTAGGAAAGTTAATATACAAAATTGAAAATAATAGCATTGTTCATTCAAATGGTATGAACTCTGCGCTTAAATTTGATGTATTACACGTTTCGAAAGGTGCGGTAATATTCAGATTTCGTTAATACATAATTTACAACGAAAATATGGTCCAAAATTTAAATTTATTGTATCACAGGTTACTTAATTTATGGAAAAAGTTTTGTGCTTTCTGCTTTAATTTTAAGAAAAAAAAAATAACTAAAGCAGAACATAATTTCTTTTTTATACCTCAAAAGTAAGGAATCTGTCTGCTACAAAAAATGTGTAAATAAAATTTAGATAAAAAATATAAAAATATGTAAAACACATATTTTTTAATCTATACCAACAAAGTTTCTCCTAATTAAATGTGTAGAATCCTAAAAATAATGATTTTAAAGTATTCATGTTGAAAAACTTACTTTATTTCTGCTCACCACAGTAAATTTACACAAAACGAGTTTAAAATAAAAATGATATTAAATTTGTATTTCAGATTGAATTTTCTAAAAATTCCGATGTAAGGGTTGTGATTTTTTTAATGAAATTAATTAAGTAGAATGTAAACTAACATCAATCATGTGCTAAAGATTTGCAAATCCGATTAAAGGAATTTTATTAAAGATTTTCAAATTTTCAAAAAGTATCCATAGTTTCTTCAGGTACACTCACCAAAAAAGTCTGTAATGGCAACTGAAAATTTTGCTGTTATTACGGGAAATTTTGCTAATTTGAGCCCAGCGGTATTTTTTGCTAATCTTAGAAACATATGTCTGCTGAAATTAGTAGAAAAATAAGTAGCCGATACTAAATTATAGTAAACCTTTTGTAAAGTGGAATTTAAAATCGGTTTGCTGAAATCAGCAATATCCACTTTTTTTAACTAAGTAAATTTTTTTTTGCTAATTTTAGCAAATCGGTTTTCAAAAATTTGTAAAATGATTTCTGAAATTAGCAACAAAAATTTGTAAACATTCTGTAATTTGTAAAATGTAAATAGCAAAAAGATTTGCTAAATAATATATTTTTTTTTTTCAGTACAAAAATAGTAAAGTGGGATTGAAAACCGTTTAAAAATTTTTCTACTAACTTTTTTTTCTTAGTGTATATATGTAAATTAATCATAAATATTATAGCCCGCATTCCATATTTAATTCTGCAAAAGCGAATTTATTCCCATTTTCTGTTATTTAAATATCTTGGTCACCCTAGTCCACGTCTTGAAATTCCAATCGAAGATATCAATCCATTTAAGAATTAAAATTTAATACAATTTTCATTTTTTCTGTCCAATACAATTTGAAGTCCAATTTTCCATAAAATTATGTGATACATAGATTTGGTTCGGCTCAAGGTCATGTAGTTAAAAAATTAAAGTTATTTTATTTTGTTTTTAAATATTTATTTTCTTAATATTTCGAACAAGCTTCGCCTGCTATTCATTTACAGGAGAATCTAAACAAAAATACATTTATATTAAATAAACACCAAATTTTTTTCTAGTTTGCAATTTATTTTCAACCAATTTATTGTTTGAGTCGCGTCGATAGTTCCTTTGATTCGGTTTCACATAAATTATATGTAGCATTTCAAGAGTGTATCTCTTTGTTTAGTTAGTCTCTTGTAAAATACTCGGTAAAATATTTTTTATGGCCATTCATCTTTTTTCAAATGATTTTAACAATAAACGTATTTTTAAAATTTTCCGGTTTATTCCATTAATCGTTAAAAATTATTTGTTATTCGAAAATCATGATTATTTGTTCCTTTGATTATTTGTTTTATTCGTTCAAATAATCGAATGATTTTTTATTGTATTGTCTAGTTGTACATTATACACGTTAGTAAGATAACGACAAGTTTTAAATATTGTGAGTTGTTACTCCATAATGTAAATAATGAATACAATGAAAGTACAATCTAAATATTTGCATTAAGTCTGTAATTTTTTCACATTTTTATATCAAATAAATGAAGCAGAATAATGCAATAAGGGTTTTTCTTTTCTCGGACTTTACGGGACAGTGAGATTTCTTTCGATTTTGCCGGTATCCTGAGATTTTTTTCTCATAAGAAAATAATGAATACAATTTTTAGATTTTTAATATATTCGAACAAAGCTTAATAGAAATATTTTTCAATAGCAGGTAGCGCTGTCAGAAATAGTTCTTGAACGCAATAAAGGCAAGCAAAAAAAAAAAATTCCTAGAACTGGTTCCTACCGCGACAATTTCAAACATATATAGGCGGCTAATAAAAATTATAACTAAAAAGTAAATTATTTTAAAACTTATGTTAGGGAAGTGATTCCTAATTTTCTGGGCCATTTTTTTAATTATTAATTTTTATTTGAAACTTTAAAAAGATTACTAGAAATTAAAAATTAAATTTTATTTTATAGGAAACTATCAATTAAAAATGTAAAATTAAAAAATTATACAAAATTAAAAAACATGAGTTATTAATTCAAAAAATCTCAAACATCATAATATATATATATCTTTTTTAATTTCAAGTGGGCTTTTTTAAATTAACCCCCGTTTTTATAAGGCGAACGGTATAATCCCCGGAAATTAAAAATGAGCGGTATTCCCTAAATGATAATGATATATTTAAGAACAACAACAACAACAATAATAATTTAACTGCATCTCAAAAGAAACAACATCAACTCCATATTAAATTCTAATGTCAATGACAAATTTTTTTTATTGTTTATTTGACATGTCAACATTTTAAATATGAGTGTTTGTTAAATTTCATATATAAATATACAACAGCAATATTAAGAAAATGAAATCAATTTTTAAAAGTGAGGCAAAGCCTCCCAACCACTATTTTCTGGTCGCATATTCCGGGCGTTTTTTGGCCAATACTCGCTTCAAACGAATCGGTTGTCTTTGGTACAGAACTTCAGATCGTCTGGTCCAATTTCAGCAGATCATTTGGTCCCACCAAAAACACAGCATTACCTAGGCGCCATAGATATTCGGCTTTGGGGTTGATTTGGCTGGTTGGCCGGGCTTCATATACGATTTTTTCAGGTTGTTGTAATGGATTCATTTTTCATCGCCAGCAGTGATTTGATAAGCAGCATTTTGGACAAAATCGGCTTCGACGTCTCTCGGCTTCAACTTGTGTGGTACCCAATTTTCTTGCTTTGGATGAATCCTGCTACTTGCAAATGTAATGAAATTGTTGCTTGGGTGACTCCAAAAGATTTAGTAAGTTCTTCTTGAGTTTGACAACAATCTGAATCGAGTAATGCCTTTAATTCATCATTTTTGAATTATATTGGCTGACCTGAGCGGTCTTTATCTTCCGTGTCAAAATCACAACTTCTAAACCGCTTTGTTTTGCTTTGTTGGTACACAATTTTCGAAGCAACAAAAAATTTTGTTGTTTACACTATTTCGTTCGTCAGAATAAGTGACAGAAACCCTGTTGTCACTCATTGCGTTTTACTTTAAAATGTCTGTTAGTATTGAATTATCTAAAGACATTGCAAAGTTTTTTTTAATGCTATTTTTGATTAAATGGATGATTTCCACACAATTATGAATTACTATGAAAATTTGTTGTCATTAATCATGACAAGACTACTTTTATGTGCGTACTACTACGAGTACTACAAAAAGTGAAAAATACAACAATAAGACTTTCAAAACTTTTGAGAACGAAAATTAAATTTAAAGCTAAATTCACAATGATGGAGTACTCCACCCTCCAGAGTGCAATTGCAAAGAAGAAAGGGACGAAATTTAATATACAGAGTGGAGTACTTACTCTCAATCATTGTGAATTCAGTTTAAGAGATAAAGGGTGTCCCAAGAAGAACGCAATTTTTAAATTTTAAATAAAACACAGATATTTAAAAAAAAATCGTGAAACTTTATTATATCGTAAAGTAGACAGAATGAGGTTATGTATGGAACAATATATCGTGCAGATGGCCGCCGCGGCTTTGCTGGCATGCACGCGATCTTTTAATGAAATTTTCAATGACCGTTTTGCATGAATGCTGCGGTATTTCATTAATGCAGCGTCCAATTTTCTCTTTTAAGGCTTGAGTCGTCGTCGGCTTATTCGCGTAAACCATCGACTTCAAAAAACCCCAAAGAAAAAAATCTAATGGTGTTAAATCGCACGATCTAGGCGGCCAATTCTGATCTCCAAAAGGCGAAATAACACGACCGGGAAATGACTGATGCAGCAATTGAATTGTTTCTCTGGCTGTATGACATGTGGCGCCGTCTTGTTGGAACCACATGCCCTCCACATTTTTCCTCACCCCAAATCCGACAATTCTGCCTATTGACGAAGCCATCAAGATGAAAATGGGCCTCGTCACTGAAGATGATTTTATCGGCAAAATCAGCATTTTCATGTTGTCTTTCCAATACCCAATTAACGAACTCCCTTCGCTGTCCATAGTCAGCTGGCTTCAGTTCCTGAGTCAATTGAACTTTGTATGCATGAAGATGCAAATCTTTCGTCAAAATTCGCTGCAAAGTGGATTTGGAGACACCATTTTGCTGAGCTCGGTGTCGAATTGAGGTGGATGGAGTTTGAGCGACATCATCACGTACAGCTGAGACATTTTCGGTCGATCGACCTGGTCGATGGTGCGTTGTTGTCTTTATATCACTAACAGACCCAGTTTCGGCAAATTTATCCATTAATCTCTTTACAGTTGACTCTTTTGGAGCATTAATGTGAATTGATCGCAATTTGCGAACTGTAGCCGCAAAACTTTCACCATTTTGGTAAAACAATTTCACAATGAGAATGCGTTGTTCATTCGTGTAGCGCTCCATTTTTACTAACCTCGTACCTTCTACTAGCAAACAATAACAATTGTTCAAATGTCAAACAATGACACTTCGAATGTTGCCAGAATTAAAAAATTGCGTTCTTCTTGGGACACCCATTATAAACAAAAAATAAAGAAAAACAACTGTCCTTAAGTACAGTACAAATGATAAGACAATGTGATTATTATTTAAATCAGTTTAATGAGTCAATAAATGTGCGAACAATAAATTATTTATGAGGTAAAGTGGCAGATCAGAACATTAAGTTTCTGACGATATTCTGTTAAAACACATGTTGTAAAAATTATTACAATTAATTAAAATGCAAACAAGTATTTCTACTCATTTAATATTCGAAATTGTAGTAAAATTAAAAAAACAATTGAAATTAAGTTTTCTTCTCAAACATATTACACACAAACATAAAAAAATAAATAAATTTGTATGCATAACCACACATTACCAAATAATGCGTAAAGTAATACATAGCCATAGGGGTCTATGCCTTACTTTACACCTTACTTCACTTCACTGATGAATTTTACAAGCGCTGGGCCCCAAGCCAATATATGGACCCATTGATAACGTAAATATAATAACGCTGGGAATCGTATCTCTGGTACCTCTGGTGGCTCTACCCACTGAGCTATCTACGCATAAAATATTTGAGTTTATCGCACTGCAAAAGTCAAAAATCTTGACATGTGGTAAAAAATAGTAACGGACAAATTTTAAAAGATAGTGAACTAACGATTTTGATTTTCCATATATTTTTGTATAAAAGTATACTTCAAATATATTACTAACGGTAAAGCTGTTTGCAAGTACGCAGTCAGAAACATACAATCGGCTGTACATTGGCAAAGCGTTGGAGACTGTCTGTGCTACATACGTTGGCTAAACAACTGAATTACAACATTTACATTTATCATTTACAGTCGAAATGATAACAACATTAAACGTGTTTTTCACCAGTCGCTTAGAAGTGAATAATTTATTATATTCACCTCAAATATTTTTCACATCGAAATTTTCTTCACCACTATTTTTGTTTAGTCTCAAAAATTTTTCCACCACATAAATTGATTTCAATCCAAAAAAGTTTTACACCTTCATAATTTCACTTCTAAAGTTTTTTACATCATTTCTAACATCATTTGAGGACAGGCAATATACTAAAGTACATTTTGTGGTACTATTAGAACCTTAAAAGTACCATTGTACTTCTTTGGCTCATTTGGTGCTATTTACAAATGTTCTTTTTGTAATTTTTTTGATATAATTTCTTTTAAATGATGGTTATTAGAAAATATTTTTTTCGGGAATGATACACAGAAAAAAATTTAAAAAATCTGTAATATTAAACATCTTGCATAGAAGATGTTGATAAATACAAATATAATGATACTTTTTTCTGTGTATAGATGATACTACTACTGATCGCACTCACTATAAAATATTTTTGACCTAATATTTTTTACCACAAAAAAAAAAAACAGTTGTCAATTTTAACGTTTATCAGGGAAATTATACTTAGTATATGATATATGTATGTAGTTATAAATAATAACTGCTTTAATTTAAGACAAATACCAGTCTGATCGAATAAGTAAATTTAAGGCAATTAGTGCACAATGATCGGCAATTTGAATGCTCGTAATAACGCCATTTTCAACAAATATCCCATGGTAAAACTTATACCTTTTTTCTTTTAAAAACAATATAATTTTTGATTGAAACCATTTAAGTGTTTGTAGACATCGTTTATTTCGAGGGCAAGTAAATGTCAAGTTACAAAAGATGACTGGGAAATACTTTATTCTTTTTTTAACAATCGAAAAAAAAAATTTCAAAGATAAGTTAGACGAAGTCCATGGTACGTATTAAAGACTATATACAATTGGGTAAATAAATGTAAACGTTACCATACAGCATCCAGAGTTGCCGCCCAGCGAATTTTTCCTGTTTCTAAATTTTAATAAATGGCTCGGCGGAAAAAGTTCGAGTCGAGAGGTCATCTCCGCAACAAAATCTTATTTTAAGAATCGCTGGATGAAGTGAATCGGGATAAAAGGAAATCAGGATAAAAAATAAAAAAGAATCAACCCAAAAAGGATTTTTTGGAAAAAAAGAAAACATTACGATTTAAAATTTGTAAAAATTTCAGAATTAATAACACAAATGTAGTTTAATTTCATATTGAAAAGTTGAAACTATTGAAAATGTCAGCAGTTTTTTTTTTGGTTGGCTAATAGTTAACTCACTCTATAACGCAGCTTAAAAACTTATAATAATTTTATTATTCATAAAAATTTCAAAAGTTTTAATTTTTTACACCAGTTTTCTATTGAATAATTTACAAAACCTGGGTTTTTAAGAATTTAATTTTAATCGTAACCGCATGCAAAAATGGTGCAGTTAACCGCGGTTACGGTTACGGTCACGGTTAAAACCGAAATGCAGACTTTAGATGATACTATAGTACATTTTGTGCTACAATTTAGAACCTCAAATGCACTTCTATACCTAAAAAAGGTAAATATCTCTATGCGAATATCTATATGCAAAACAACAACAAAATTTCCTTATAAGACTGTTATAAGTGCCAACTAATTGTCTATGCACACGGCTGAAAAGTGTTTAAATATTTTGTTATTAATTAAATCAGAATTTTAATGATTTAAATTTTATGATACAATTCTCTCTAAGTGTGTATGGCACAACCAACTTTTTCAACATCTGCTATTACGTGCTACTTATTTATAGCCTGTTTAAAAACCACAAGAGTTTATAAGGAACAACTAAAAAAATCAATTTAAAACGATGGGGTTTGGTTTATTCTCATTTTATCTTTTCAAAATTTTATTTTTTTTTTGTTCAATTTTATATAATTTTTTTAATGAACAATAAATTGTTATAAGCTAAATAAACAATTACAAGTCTAAAGCACACTATGGGATTCCGAGGTTCCATCCGCAACAGCATCCGTTACCAAAAACAACAAAAATACATAAAAAGAAGGCAACATAAGTTAAAGCTAAAGCTGAAAATGTTTACCAAATTATAAGCACTTAAGAAATATTCCTCAATAATGTTGATGATGTTTCTCCTCTCCACATACACAAATATATTGTTGTAGTTATTATTGTTTACTTTATCCAATAATCATGCTGGTGTGCACAGTGTCTTAATAAAGTCGAAAGATCGAAAGTATCTAACAACCCCTAAGATCCCCAATCAAATTGTTAATAATTTTGGACCTATTTGACAGGCGCGGATCCAGCTCAAGCTCAAGGTATAAGACGATTTTAAGTCGTTTTAGCGATGTCTGTCAGTCTGTCTGTTTTTTGTCACCCCAACAATTTTTTCACCTCAAAAATTGTTTCAACATTCTAGTGTGCACAGTGTTTTCTTAATAAAGTCGAAAGATCGAAAGTATCTAACAACCCCTAAGATCCCCAATCAAATTGTTAATAATTTTGGACCTATTTGACAGGCGCGGATCCAGCTTAAGCTTTTGTAACATGTCGAAATGTAGGTATAAGACCGAAATATAGGTATAAGACGATTTTAAGTCGTTTTAGCGATGTCTGTCAGTCTGTCTGTTTTTTGTCACCCCAAAAATTTTTTCACCTCAAAAATTGTTTTCACATCCAATAAAATTTTTCACCTCCATAATTTCACATCAAATTTTTTTTTTACATTATTTGTATCTAAACCTTTTGAACCTGTAGAACCTTAAAATTGCTATGGTACTTTTTTGAATCATTTGGTGCTATTCATAAATGTCCCCTTTTTATAATTTTTTACTCATTAGAACTTTTGTAATCTAATGTCTTTTGATAGGAAATACTTTTTTGGGGATGATGTAGTTTACACGAGTACTATCCCTGTAGGAAGCCCGGTGTCAAGTGTCTACAAGTCACCACTTTTGTCGACTATTTTGGATGAATTTTTTGGTGACATGTCCACAAAGCGTCTATACTTTTTACATTCCTTTTTTGCAGCTGCAAAGCTGTGCTTGTTCTTGATTTTTCTTAGCTTAGGTTCATTTTGTTGAAAATACATGTGCATAGCTGCATGCAAAATTAAGTTTTTAATAAAAATATAAAGATAAATTAATTTAAAAGTTAAATATACAAATTTGAACAAAATATATAATGAGCAAAAGAAATTACAAAAAACTTGTGAAAAAACAATAAATTTTGTATAAAAACCATGGTTGGCAAGCAATACCTTTTGATTATAACAGTTGTTGTCTACCACGCTTTGATTAATACCGATGCGAAAATTTCGAAACTGCGATTCTAAAAGTGCAACAATTTTAAGTGAAAATTGCAACTCTAGAGATTTTGTGGAGCCTGATGAAGATTTTACGAAGACTTCGGAGCTGCGATTTGACACCGTTGGACTATTATTTGTGGGGTGCCGTCAAAGATAAGTGTTACGCCGACAGGCCAGAGACAATTGACGCTTTAAAGGACAATATTCGTGAAGCCATTGGTAAAATACAGGTGCAAACAATCGATAATGTGCTTAAAAATTGGACCGATCGTGTAGGCTACTGTATGGCCAGCCGAGGCAGCCATTTGAATGAAATTATTTTCCATTATTAACCGGAAGGATTGTACTTTCAAATAAAAAAAAAAATTGAGAAAATATTCAGTAGTTTTTTTATAGCATTTTCAAAAAAAAAAAGTTGTTTGGTGGACCCTATACTTAGCTGAAAAAGTAATATTATTTATTAAATGGTTTAAATTTTTAGCCGATTTCTTTTGGGTTCACTAACTCCCAACGAACACACGGGCTGCGTTTGTTTTTAGAAAACTCTTTACTTTTTTTTTTAGAATCGGTCTCTAAGTATGTAAGGTAAATGTGTGCAGAGTTAAAACAAACATGTTCAGCACCTTTTATTTTAAAACATTTTGTCTGAAAGTGCTCCCAGGATTAGATAAAAAGGTCAACAAATATATACATGTGTTATAATATAAAATTTAGGAGAAATATCGATTAAATTTTGAAATATTTTGTTGACATGTGTAATGTATTATCTGTGATTTGGTAAATGATTGTGGTCTTAGGACATGGGTGGGGGTATTCAAATATTCGGAGAAGCCGAATTTAATATTTTTTTTTTAGTTGTATAGTTTGCAAATCAGATTTTTTGTTTAGATATTTCATTATATTTTAACGAGAATCCATGTTATACTTTATGGACAAAATTTTAAATGCTTTAACAGTTTATTTATAAAAAAAATACATGTAAAAAAGGCTAAAATTCGGCTGGGCCCTCCACCAAATTATTGGGAATATAGTCGGCTTAGGTTCAAACCCATATACATATATATTTCTTTCTATCAAGTTTTAGTAGACACGTATTTTAAAATTTTTTAAAAACTGTCAACTAATAATTGCAATGTGAATTAAAAACCCACAATAAACAAAATTAATTTTGCGATCCTCTTGAAAATTTGTAAATAATTTTCGATAGGAAATCAGCTTTCTAAGGACTTAATAGTGATCAGGTCTTCTTTTGTTTGGCTTAGAATTGATAAACAATACAAACAGTAGTCTGGCACAAAAAAATTTGAAAATTTCATGCATATGACAATCTGTTCCGATTTTCTATATCCCATACCTTTTTCACCCTTGGCTCCATACTTGGTACATTTATTTACATAAATATGATACAGAAATGTTTCCATCTAAAGGGTGTCCCAAGAAGAACGCAATTTTTAAATCTGGCAACATTCGAAGTGTCATTGTTTGACATTTGAACAATTGTTATTGTTTGCTAGTAGAATTTACGAGGTTAGTAAAAATGGAGCGCTACACGAATGAACAACGCATTCTCATTGTGAAATTGTTTTACCAAAATGGTGAAAGTTTTGCGGCTACAGTTCGCAAATTGCGATCAATTTGGGGTCACAATAATGCTCCAAAAGAGTCAACTGTAAAGAGATTAATGGATAAATTTGCCGAAACTGGGTCTGTTAGTGATGTAAAGACAACAACGCGCCATCGACCAGGTCGATCGACCGAAAATGTCGCAGCTGTACGTGATGATGTCGCTCAAACTCCATCCACCTCAATTCGACACCGAGCTCAGCAAATTGGTGTCTCCAAATCCACTTTGCAGCGAATTTTGACGAAAGATTTGCATCTTCATGCATACAAAGTTCAATTGACTCAGGAACTGAAGCCAGCTGACCATGGACAGCGAAGGGAGTTCGTTAATTGGGTATTGGAGAGACAACATGAAAATGCTGATTTTGCCGATAAAATCATCTTCAGTGACGAGGCCCATTTTCATCTTGATGGCTTCGTCAATAGGCAGAATTGTCGCATTTGGGGTGAGGAAAATCCTCGAGTGATTCACGAGAAGCAAATGCGTCCTCAACGTGTCACTGTGTGGTCTGGTTTTTGGGCTGGAGGAATCATTGGACCTTTTTTTTATGAAAATGAGGCAGGTCAAGCGCAAACAGTCAATGGTGTTCGGTATCGTGAAATGATAACCAGTTTTTTCTTGCCTAGTATTGAAGAAATGAGTGTGGAGGGCATGTGGTTCCAACAAGACGGCGCCACATGTCATACAGCCAGAGAAACAATTCAATTGCTGCATCAGTCATTTCCCGGTCGTGTTATTTCGCGTTTTGGAGATCAGAATTGGCCGCCTAGATCGTGCGATTTAACACCATTAGATTTTTTTCTTTGGGGTTTTTTGAAGTCGATGGTTTACGCGAATAAGCCGACGACGACTCAAGCCTTAAAAGAGGAAATTGGACGCTGCATTAATGAAATACCGCAGCATTCATGCAAAACGGTCATTGAAAATTTCATTAAAAGATCGCGTGTATGCCAGCAAAGCCGCGGCGGCCATCTGCACGATATATTGTTCCATACATAACCTCATTCTGTCTAATTTACGATATAATAAAGTTTCACGATTTTTTTTTAAATATCTGTGTTTTATTTAAAATTTAAAAATTGCGTTCTTCTTGGGACACCCTTTATTAGATACATTGACTACTATTATATTTCAATCAAAAAATATAAAATACTAATAATATTTCAAACCATTTTCTTACTGTCCCTATTTTTATTCACATTCGACTATAGGAAATTATAATACTTTTTAATGTTGTTTTTTTCAATTGCAACAACAAAGTTTGAATTGTTGCTTAAAATGAAGATTTGTTGTTGTACTATAATCTAAAAATAATATTGTTAGTTTCGTTCCAAAATGTATGTTCTTTTTTTACTTCAAATTTGTTGCATGCAAGTGTCTCTATTTTTTCGCACATAACTGTATGTATGGGGCTATACTGTTTGTATGTCCAAAATATGTGTTTTTAACTTCATACTTTTGTGCCTACATTACCGCCATTTAATAATAATTTGGAATATCTCAGTTTTGAGGAATATTTTTTAAGGAAAGCTACATCAGCGCAAACTATACGATGAAGACTACATGAAGCTGGCAGGCATGGACGTGTTGCAAGAAAAGTTACTTACCTTAGCAAAGCAATTTTTTTTAAGAGAAGCAAGATCAGAATTCAATTGTAAAAGTTCTTTCGCTTGAAATAATAAACAAGCTCTGGCATATCTTTTGTTGATCAAGTTGTAACCCACTGTATGTTGTACATCTTGTTTTGGTTGCGATTATTATTGTTGCATGTTGAGTCAGGCCAAACTTCCGCATAAACTTCCGACCATTTGCAGACACTTAACGCTCAACTTTTTATTTATTTATATTATTTTTTATTTTTTTTTGGTTGCGGTTTTAAGCAACGATTCTCGTTTATTTGTTGTTTTTGCTCCTTTTCTTCTTTTTTTTTTTGGGAGTAACGATAAAAGGAAGAAGAAAAAGAATAAGAATAGCAGCTGGATACCATGGTTGAATGGTCGTTTGTTTTGTATTGTGTTCAAGACTTAATATGTTATATGCGAAACAGACGGTTGCTTAATAGGTTTGTATGTGCGCGGGGAAAATATAAATGTATCGTCACCTTTAATGCAACATTTTGTAACAACAGACTTTTCTTTGAACGAGTTTTTGCCTCCAAATGAATTTTATAAAACTTGTCTCTAAAAAAGAATAGTCTGACTCAACATGACTTGAAAAAATAACAATAAAAAAAACAATATCCCTAAAATTCCTGTAATTAACAATTTTCTTGTTAATTTTGTAATTGATTCAGTTAAAAAAATGGTGGATGATGATTGATCATTTTCTAATAAAATCAATTACAAAATAAATTGATTATGGATTTGAATTTTTAATTGGAAAAATTTGAGAAATGCAGATATTTGTTTGCACTTAGTAATTTATTGATTATGGCGCTTTTATTAGCCGAAATATGAGCCAGATATAAGATTGACAGACATTATTAACAAATTGCTGATTCTGTCCTGTAAAAGTATATTTTTGTAATAAGAAGCGATGTTGCGCCTTTACTCATTTAATGTGACGTGATATTTTATACATGAACATATTTAAGATAAGTATGTACATATGTGTAGTAACATTTTATATTCGTTATAAGGAAAATTTTAGGTTACTCGAAACGCATTCTATTAATTTTAAAAAGTTGTAAATGTATTCTACTTACGATTTTGTTTGTTATAAACTCACATACTATAAAAAAAAGGAACAAACAAATAAGAATCTTTCTAGCGCACACATGCATATTCATATATGTGCACACACACACACGCACATTTATGGACAACAACTTGCCAAACATCATGTGCACATCCGGAAGGCATAATCGTACAAACAACAAGTATAAACATCAGTTCCCAACACTAAAAACGACAACAGCAACAACATCAACAACAACATCCTTATCATACAAACACTATATAACAACTTCTACATACTCCATGCCAGCACTACTACATATGTATTTAGTCACATGTTTAATACTGGTTTTAGTACTACTGCCTTTGCATTTAAAGTTATGACGCTCGTGTTTATGTTGATACGGAAAATATTACTTCCGCTTTTCATTCACAACTGTGGGTATGTTGAGTGTGTGTGCGAGCTTTTGTTGATTTTTGCATAAATAGCAGCCACCACCACCACCACCAGTAAAGTAAGTGTTTTGTAAGCAGCAGCAACTGCAGAAAATTACTGAAGAAGTTTCTGTAATAACTAAACAAAAACAACAACAAAAATGTATATATGGAACGGCAGGCTACCCAGATAAAGGATACGATTACATAAAAGAAATAATTTATCATCATATTGAATGAGACATTAATGGCTAAGCAAGCAGTATTATGAGCGGATGTAAACATATCATTGAATTGCTTTAAAAATACGAGTATGAACAATTTGAAAGTTTTCAAATTATTGACATTTCCCAAGTAAAAATACAGTGAGCGAATTTTAAATGAATACAATTAAACTTGTTGGCATTATTTATTTCAACCGGTTGTTGTTGCCCAATTATAATAATCACGGCAAGGAGAGAAAAAACTGTGTTTTATACACATAAAAACCTATTAAAAATCGGAAAATATGCACTTAAAGGGTTTCAAATATTCATTTGTTATTGATTTATATTGAATATAATCAATTCAGTTTTAGTCAAACAAGTGTAAAACACGCATTACAAAAATCGCTGTAGCTGATTTGAATCAGTATCGCAAACTGATCACACACGCTGAGGAAAAAAATGGTTGGGAAGAGCATCATATATTTTTGGGTTTATGATTGTGCCAACCATAGTCGTACTATAATATGGTTATCATATTATGATAATAAAATAACCATACTTTTACCATAATATATTCCCTACAGTTATATTATGACTCAAAAATTACCATATTATGATTCTAAATGAGTAGCACTTTTAGGTAACGTAACGATATTTTTGAAAAAAAAATTCTGGAAGTTACAGTACCAGAACCTCAAATGTACACAAAAAAAAAACATGAGTTTTGCACTTTTAGGTGATTCGGATTCAGCACGTCTAAAACCTTTGAAAAATGAAAGTCAATGTTCAAAGCATAAATACTGTATTTGCAATTATTTAATGATTTTTTCAAGGGCCATCCACCAAAGAAAAAGTAGAATCCAGAATCTTAAATCACACAAATTCAAAAGTCTTCCACAATTGTACCATTTAAGACTTTTTTCATAAAATTTACTCAAATTGCAAAACAAACAAGCCTAAAATATAAATTATATAATAAAATTATAAATTATATAAATTACAAAATTATAAATTATATAAAATATAAATTATACGAATTATGTAGTGATTTTGATTTCATCAAAACATATTCGTCATTCGAATAATTTGACTAGTCGTACGATATCATTTTCCCACTATTAGTTCTTAGTTTTTATTTATAAAATCTGCAAAACAATAACATTCTTCTACGATTAACGAGCTGGCGAAACATAGGCAAAATAAAATTTTAGTTTTTTGGATTAATGGCCAAATCAGTAAGATTGGATCAAAAGTTAATTACAGACATACCTGTTCATCCAAATGCATGTTAAACTGTTTTCCATTAAAAAAACGACTAAAAGTTTCTTATAAATTTTACGATTGGCGAAAAAAGCTTACGAAGCAACTTTCAGTTGTTGAGTCTTCCAAGATCAAAAATGGTAAAATATTAAAATTTATTACAGTAAATCTTAAGAACGTTTCAGAAAATTCAGATTTTGCAATTAAAGCGCGGTTTTCTCTAAAATTAAAATTTGTCCATGAAACTAGAAGTAATATTGTTTTTCTTAATTAAATCCCCCCCCATATTCACATGTATCTGTTCAAGAGATATTTATTTGTTGAATTTTTTTTCCTCGTTAAGCTTCTTTTTTTTTTTGTTGTTGGTTTTCAATCGATAAATTATGCATTTTATCTCTTCTCCGTGTGTTTTATTCTTTTTTTTTTTTATTTGTTTGCCTTATACTACTGTTTGGTTTTAAGTGCTTCTAACGACTGGTTGTTTGCTCCTAAACAAGTCGTAGTAAATCATGTCATGTTTGTATGCTGCAACAAAATAACACAAAAATTGCAATGACATCATTGTCACAATCCGCGTAATTGAATACAAATCAATCAGAAATTTTTACGCACAAATCCTGTTCTCACAAGCACTGCAAGATGAACAGAAAAACAAAAAAGAATTTATGTAAAATTGTGTCAAAATAGTGACAAGCTTTTGCTTGTTAGTATAACAATACAAAACACATTTTTATACGTATACCCAATACACATTGGGGCGAGCCTTAAATTAAATTTTTATTTCTATTCAATATCAAACAAATATTTTAAGTCATCTTATTTATTACAAGACAAAACCTTAACGTGGATGCTGTAGGATGGAAACATTTGGACGGTTGCCAATTTAAGTAACAATTTTTTTTTTTTGGCAATTTATGGCCCTTCCAACATTTTAAATTTAAAATTAACTTTATTTTCAAACATACGGTTGTATTCATTCAAAAAACATTAATTTTTTAAATGTTTAAATTGATCGGTTAAAAATAAATCAACCAATTAAAATGTTTTCAAAATAAACAAAGTATACTACCACCTAAAATTTTAAATAGAAGTTTACTTCAAGAAGTGTTAGTTTTAAAGTTTGCCAGCCACAATTAGATGGGTTACAATTCCACAATTGGCCTTTTATTAAAATATTCATCATATCAGAAAATAAAAAAGTAAGACGATTCTTAAAGCGAAATTAATTGTATAGTCCTCATGGTTGTCCGAATTCTATTCTATTTTTTTGTTTTGCACAGTTTTAACTGTCAGTTTCAACTGTTCAGTTAAAACTGTACGTATGTGGGTAATAACTGACAGTTCAACTCAACTGTTCAGTTTAACTGAGAAATTTAAATTTTTTATATTTTTCAACTGAACCGTTCTCAGTTCAATTTGTGTCGAGCGACAGAGCGCAAACAAAATTGAGGAAATCTAATGGTTCTACACTTAATTCTTTTAATAAAATAATGTGGGAAGATAAATTTCGTTGTAATAACCACTTCTTGCACCATTGTTTACGCTGTTTTTTTTTTTTTTTTTTTTTGTAAAATTACAAAAAGTACACCGAGAGCGGCCAAACCGTCCTGCTCGTTCCAATCCATGTTAAAAACTGAAGTATTGAACTGCACGTGTGTGTACATTTCAGTTCACAGTTAAGTCTGTCAGTTATAACTGAACAGTTGAAACTGACAGTTAAAACTGTACGCGAGTGGCTTAAGAATTAAAAAAAAATATATAAAAAACAACTTGTTACTGGTAATAGGAACCAGGGATTTTGTCAGTTTACTTACTAAATAAAAAAATAAAATAGGGATGACTTTTCTTAAAAATTATTTAACAATGTCCAAAAATAAAGTCTTACCAAAAAAACATTAAAATGCTACTGGATTTGAATCATTAGGCATTTTTCAGCTGCCATCTTCCCTCTTTATATTTAACAGTATTTGATCTGCAAAATGTTGAATATTTCATTACCATATAATAAATGAAAACTTACCCAGCTAAATCATGGTATCAACAACTTACCAGGCTATTTACTCGCTTAATTGCTTTTGTTCGCGATGAGCCCAAAAGTAATGAGTGGTCATTACCTTCTCACTTACCAAAAACACAAAGTAATGGGTGGTCATTACCCTCTCGCTTACGATCATTCAAAAAAAAAAGGGTACCCATACGGGTTTTAGTTTTGTCAAAATTTTACAGAAAATTCTCTTTTTTTCGGCAAAAACTGAAATCTGAAAATTTCTAAAAAATAAAAATGGTAATAATCTTGAAAGGAAAAATATTAATTAATTTTTGTCTTAAATGTAGTACTCCTATAAAAAATAAATCATTTTCAAAGAACATCTATGGGTAAATACAAAAGCTATGACCATTAAAGTAAATGTTCCTAATTTGTGATTTTCTCCCTTTTTTGTTTTATAACATATTATTATGAAAACATGCCCAATTAAGATTATGAAAACATGCAAGTTAAGATCAACAGTATTAAAAAAAATAAAATTAACTTTTTATTTATAAATATTTGTTTATTGATTTGCTTTAACCTTCTTTTACGTTTGATTTCCAAGCTGCAGTCTCATGTGGGGACACTATTTCTCGAATTTTGTATCTTATAAGTTTTTTTTTTTTTGTTTGTGGACCATTAAAGATTCCTTCCTTGATTTTTGCAAAAGAAATACTTTTAAAAATATTACTTAAATAGGGGAAAGCTTGGCCTTCCTTATTCAATGCTTTGACGAAGTTTTTAAGAGTCCAAGTTTTATATGTAATGGTGAAAGAATAATGTTTTCTTTCCTAATAAGAGGTACATACTTTATGTTGTCTTGGCCCACTGTAATGGCTAATCTTTTTGGCCAATGTTTTCTCTTATAATGAAAATCACGAGCTCAACTGTCCCGGAGGCGAATAAAACAACAATATTTTGTGTATCAACGTTGCATTCCACATAACATGCCCACCACTTTTAAATCGGAACAAACTTTCTAATTGTGCGAGGGTATAGATGGTTTCTTGTTTCCGTTATGTAAAATAGCTTCTTTGAAACTTTCTTTACTACTATCAACAAATAGTCGCCATTCAATTGCTCTTCAAGCTCCTCAAACAAACCAAGAATGTCGCTGCAGAATCATATCTCATCTTTGTTGAATAATACTTCGCGTAAGGAGAATCGCGGTTTAAGGAAAAAATTATTTTATATTTTACCATGTAAAACGAATATCTTTTTTATTTTTTGGAAATTTCTAAATTTGTGTTTTTATCAAAAAAAAAAAATGTATTTTTTTTCGCGAAATTTTGACCTATATCATCTAAACTACTTAACCGATTTAAAAACCATATTCACAAAACATGTTGTGCATTGCAATTTGATTTGAAAATTCTGACCCAAACTCGAGATATAGTCAAAATGGTAAATTTACTAATAAATTAAATTAAAAAAATTAAAAAAACTAGCCCCGAAAAAAAAATTTCAATGCGATTTTCGGCTTCTGCTTGTCGCATTTTGACTGTAAACTAGTGTTATTGGTATTTCCAATCATCTTTAAATAATAATGAAATTCGTTTAGTATTTGTGTGCGGTGGAAGCAACCATTTATTTAGTGAATATACATATTAGTAATTTGGTACAATCTATCAAATTTATTATAAAACTGTCCACATTCAAAAGTGGTTACTACAAGAACGGTTATTCTGATCAAATATATCATTTAATTGGGGTTTCAGTAGAAGCAACCGAATTGTGGATTGTATTGAGAAAAGAAGTCACTAATGATTGGTATTGATAAACAAATTTTATACTAGTATTTGTTTTCCTAACAAATTGTTTAAATTCAAAATAAGTCATCAGAATTTATAAGTGTTTGTGGTGTAGTGAGTAGAGAGGTAGCTCAATACTTCGAATTTTCGAGTTCAAATCCCGGAAAAGGCAAACATTTCAAAATAATTTTTCTTAATTAAAATAAAATATCCTAATGTTTAAATAGCAAATATATCAAGGAAAATTAGTTGTGGTGCAGTAAAAGTGTGACCTATGATACCGGAAAAAATTTTTTTTTTGTGGAACGTAATAATATTTATGTGAAATATAAATAATAAATTGTACAACTGAATATTGGCTTTCACAACTTAAAATATAATTTAATATGAAGACAGTTGTCGTAACCGCCAGAATTCGATTAGCAACAAATTCGGTGGACACAACTGAAACTGTTTTGTGGGTGTATAAATAAATAAATAAATAACGATGACCTGGTCGTTCAGGTCAAAAGTGTTGCACTCCCCCATCACTAGTCCTCAGAATTTTTTTATATTGTCTCTTAATTATGATCTCGAACCCGAAAAATTCTAAATAAAATTAAAATCTTACATATCGACATCAAATTAACTTGTCTGAGATAGTAAAATTTTAGTCAAGAAGGCCCTGCAAGGAGCTTAGGGCCGCTAAAAATTGCATAGGGCCGTAGAAAAATTGCTTAAGTCAGGATTTTCAGCAAAAAAAAAAAATAGTAAAATCAGCAAAAGATGGGCCAATACTTAGTTGATTGGAAATAACAAATTCTTGCAAAGCTAATAAAATTGAAATCATTGACAACCACTTTAACAAACGGAAGCTAACACAATATATTTGTTCCCATATTCACATTTTCGGCGTTCTTTTGTGTTATGTACTATGTGTGAAAACTTCCACGGGTGTATTTTGTAAATGGCTTAGAAAAGTTGTTTGTTAGTATCATTTTCTTTGACTGTGCTATCTCTACACAAGCTGCGTCATCTTGTCTATCTGGTTTTTATCTTCACTATAACTGTATTGATCAGCACAATTTTGGCAATTAAATAAGTTAGTTCAAAATTAGGTTATTGCTGAAAAATAGAAATACAAATTTTAGTACTTGATAAAAAAAAACTATTTCTTTTTTTGTGAAAATTGCTTGTTCTCAAAGCTTATTAGCGAATGTTATCTATTGTCTTCCACCTAAAAAACATTAAAAACAAATTGAAATAAATTTTATATAAATTGTTTTCAAACGACTTAAGATTGTGTTCTTTTTTTCTTTTGAATACAAAAAGTTAGTTGAAATATTTGCACTTATGTTGATTGGGAACATGCACTTGCCTACACACACACAAAATATTGACTCACATTTATTGATGGATGTCTATTCAAAATTGTTTTTCAGTACCCCAGAAAACAATTTTTTATTCATTTGTGTTTTTTAAAGTATTTATGAGAGAATTGGAAAATATTCAGATGTAAATTCGCCAATATTAAAGCTCTCTTGGGTTCATTGAACGCATCGACAGTTACAGTTTACATTTTGACTTGCAAAAAGACGTTTTATAAATAAAATGAAATATTGTGTATTGGGATATTGAAAGTTGGTCGTAGTTGTTGGTTGGTATTGATAAAATAGAGAAAGTTGGTGATGGTGGTGTTGGAGCATCAGTTACTACTAATGAAGGTAACATTTAATAGCGATATACAAGTGCTACCATCTACCTAAAGTGAACGAAATTCTATTTGGCACAGCAATGTTTTTTTGTTTTTTTTTTTATTTTTAATTTTAACAAAAGAAAACGAGTTAAATAAAAATTGAAAACAACAAAATAATCCTTATTAGATGATTAATGCCTGCTAACTTATCAGAAAATAACCAGAGTTAAGTGCTTAACAGTAGTTATGAATGCCAAATTTGTATGGAGTTAACAATGGTTAGTGCTAAGCTTGTTTTAGATAAGTTCATCATCCTAAGTAGTTATATAACTAAAGTTTTTGATCGATTAATAATTTTGATGAAAATTTAAATTATATTAAATACCTGTGTAAAAAAGATCAGATTTGACGAAATTTCAGTAGATCTGATCATATCTAGGCAGATCTAGCGCACAATCTGATACAAATTGATCTGGACATATAATATCAGATTCAATAAGAAAGTAAAAATAAAAAAAAAAAAAACATACACAAATTTTTATTTTGGTATTCAAAGGTACCAAAATAAAAATGTGTATATGTTTGTAACGTTTCAAATGTCTAAGATCTGGTTTCAGATATGAACGGATCTGACGCCAGATATAAGAACGAGGAATATATCACTCCATATGCGGCAATTTTGTTTGGTGATTGAGTTGATGTGTTTTGACTCTTAGGTAAAATCAAATGGAAAATCGGATAATTAAAATTTCGCTTTACATCTGAATATCAAATACTTGGGTTTCTCAGCAAAAACTTTCAATACCAAATAAATGGTTGTACGATATGATAAAACAAAAATTGTTGGCCACTTCTAATTCGGCGTCAGTTCTAGTTGTTTTTGTTTGAAAAAGTTGTTTTCAGAAGCAGTCAAGCTAACGCGCGAATGCCTATGTGAAAATATGAATATAAATTTGTGGGCGTATATTATCATATATACTCATACATATATGAACATATACAGCCATATTACCTAAAATGTTGAATACAAAGATATTTATGTGGAAATACATATATGAGAATATGTGTGTTTATATATTAAACTATGCGCGGACCTATATGAACATGTATATTCATACACATATATTAGAAGTTTCAAAATTTCGAGTTTCAAGCGTTTTATTACAGGAATATATAGTAAATGTAGTAAGTAGTGAAATTATTCGAAAAAAAAATCTGTTTTACATTTTTTTATTATAATTAGTTGGAGATCTGTGGAAATTGCTTTACACCAGTTGGTTTGCCACATTGAAAGGTCTTTCGATGGAGGAGAACATACCCTCGCTTTTTATATTGATATAGAGAAGGCTTTTAATAACGTCACGACAAGTACGCTTATCCAGTTTCTAGAAATTTTTTGATATGAACGAAACAATTGTCGACTGGGTCGGTCACATGCTAGAGAACAGTTGGATATATTACAAGGAACGAGTATCAGGGACAGTGTGCATCGTGGGAGGAATTTTATCTCCTCTTTTGTGGATTGCTACAGTTCACGGTCTTTTGAGGACCAATGAAGAATCCGAGCCCGGGTGATATGCAGATGATGTGGCGATACTACTGAGGGGTAAGGATCCGAATTATTTTTGTAGGAAGGCCTCTAGGGCACTCAATTTATGTAATGACTGGGCAACATCTAGGGGACTAAATGTGAACCCCTGCTGGGGTGATCATATCTAGAGTAGAATTACTAAAGCTTACCGTGTGTGGGCTATGTGTAGTAGTGAAGTGGTTTCTAAATGGGGAGTGAGGCTTTGTACGAGTGTCGTTTGACCGATATTGACATGTGTATGTCGCTATTGTGCGGCTATTTTGTCTGGGTATTCGCGCCGTGATTAGATCTACATCTACAGGGGCAATGGGTAAGAAACTTTCCGTCAGACCGATAGATGTTCAGGTTAGATATGAGGCTGCACTGGCGGCTTACAGACTGATGGTGTTTGGGGAGTGGTATCTTGGAGGCCGATGTACCCGTCATCAGAGAATCCTTGAAAATCTGCCAGGCAATCACATTTTGAATATGGAATGTGATAGGGTGGGGGATCAACGTGTATTGGCAGATTGCGATTTTCTAATTCCTGACAGGGAGCGTTGGAGGGATGATGGTATTTTGGGCGATATCAATTGAATTCATTTCTACACTTATTTCGCCGAACTGGACGGAATAACTGGCTTAGGTTTCCTTTGTGGAGATCTGGGAATAGAAATTGGTTTCCGACTTTCGTACGCCAACATAGTTTTTCAGGCGGAGGTTGTGTCTATTACGGAGTGCATTCAATCTTTAACTGCGACTAATTATTCTGGGTATGCAGTCATCTTCACTTATAGTCAGGCGCCAGTGAGGACCCTGTTAGAGGAGTCTGTAAAATCGAAGACGGTTTCGGACTGCAAGAGGATGATAAACGCGTACTCTAGCAGGGGTCGTCTGAAGTTCCTGGACACTGTGTGGTGGAGGGGAATGAGCGATGGCTCAAACGTGGTCTCTGTTAATCTCAAAGTCCGAGACCTTGTGGGATGACGAAAACGGACTTTTACAATGGGCCACCAACATGCACAGGGAAATCTGGAATGGGGATAATGTTGGTGCGATCACGAAAGTCCTGTGTGGTGACCCGGACGTGAACATGACAAGGTTCATTTTAAGATCACACCTTTCGAAAATGGGGTGGGATGGCAATTGAATATTTATTACAGAATAATAAAGATACATTTCTAAGCTTTCATTTAAGATAGAACTGTGGCAATAGCTTACATGTGCAAAAAAAAACAATATTTTAAGATATTAAGGAATTCCTATTTTGCAGAATTTCTAATAATTGTCAAAGTTTTTTGACGTAAGTGTATTTGTCAAAATCACTATTTGGAAAAATTTTATTTTTCTTTAATTTTTACAACCCTAAACCCAATAAACACTAATACAATAAAAATACAAGTGCATTAAATTTTGCCTAAATTATAGCAAAAAAACTTTAATTAAATTTTTGATTTTTTTTTTCAATTAAGAGCTGAATCATATTAATTTAATTTTTAATTGATAATATACTTGGTATATAAAATATTCTACTTTACAAAAATTGTATTTCAACCTTTATACTAGAGGTGGACACGAAACACGATTTTTTATGATTGTAATTTTTAGTTCGTTTAATTGGAATTTACCGAATTCAAGATATTTACCAGATGATAATTTTTGGTAAAATCTTTCAATTAAGTTAGAATTTGTTCTATGAAAAAGCTTTTAAGAATCTCTGAGTCTCAAAAGTCTTAAGAATTGCAATACTCCATATACATTAACATGACTTTTTATCAGTTTCTTTTTAAGCTACACTTAGTGATTATTTCATTCAAAGCTTTGTGAATCCTCCCCCATTAGGGAACCGCTGCTCTTTTGCATATATGGAATCACATATGAAGCATTATGTGTGACATCATATTTTAACATATATGAACACTTTTCACCAGGGACGAAAATCCTGTCTGGAATTTGAATTACTCTGCGAAATTAAAAAAATATATATATATATATATGTAAACTTAAACTACAATATAAACTTCCATCGCACCATTTCATTAATTATTTATTAATCTTCATGAGCGCTTACACTTGAATTTATTTTTCTCCGGGACACCCCAAATATAAGTCTGTGCATTTGTATGTGTTTTGCAAACATTCTTTTGTATTCAATCAAAATGCAAATATTGATGCAGTTGCCATATGATGAATGATTTTAAACAATATTCAAAAAATATAAAAAGAAAAAAGGGTACAAACAAACAAAGTATTGACTTAATTTGCATGAGTTGGTTTGAAGTTAAAAAGATGTACAGTAGACTGGCAGTTTTTTTCGACTTATGGTCGGTTATTATGGTAAAAATTTAACCCACAGACGCTGTTATGGTTAAGGGTTTTTTCGGTTAACGGTATTTAAAATTAGCACTTTCAGTTTTATTACTAGCGCTCGGAAGTTCATGTAGATACATATTTGTTGCCGTTAGTTGGAAAATAACACTAACAAAAAATGGCGTCGATTTGTTATTGTTTTCTTACATATTTTATACACATTTGGACTATTTTATTGCATATTTTTCCAAGACGCATATTTTGCAAAAAAAACATGTTTTAGGAATATTTTTTGATATTTTATTATAACTTGGTTTTACAATTTTGTTTTATTTTTCAAATCGATAAATATTTATATATATTTTTTAAGACAAAAAATGCTTATTTTCAAGTATTTTTTGAAACTAACAATATTAATTTTAAGCAGAAATTTAGATGAAAATTTGTAAACATTAGTACCATACAGTGAGTTCAAAAGATTAAAATAGTTTGAAATTGAAATTTTCTGTGAGTTTTTGGGTATTCAAAAAAATACACCACAATAATTCGTATCATTTTATGTAATATCGTTTTAGAATTGTTGAATTTTTATACAGTTTTCCGAAATCCCGATTAACAGTTTTTTGATCTGCCTTAAAATTTTAAACAAAAATTTTTCTTCATACAAATAATTGTCGGTCTAATGTACACACATATGTACATAGATATCGTGTTGATATACAAGTCAACATTTATTCCAATACCAATAACAAGATCAATAATGTTATGCATATGTTTCTCATCTGGAACATTTGGATTTAATGAAACAATAATATTTTTATTATTATTTTATAAGAATTTAAATATACTATGTATACATTAGAAAACAACTATTTCGAAACAAGGACCATTTTTGGATAGAAGACATGCCTCTTTAGTTTTCAAGATATGGGCGATTTTCAAAAATTGGGAGAGGGCGAAATAGCGCAATCTTTAAAACTTCAGATACACTGGTGGTGCCGTTTGAAAATAAATTATGTGATAAATGCATAGATTTTTTTTGTAAATTGAAAAAATTGGTTCATTAAAATTAGTTATAAATAATTATGAAAATTAACATTCAAAATTTCTTAAATCGCTCAGAATTTTGTAGTTTTTCCATTTTCCTTACAATCAATTAACGAATTATTTGGTTATATGTATTAAAAACAAAATTATATTCAGCCATACTGTTCTTTACATATTTGCTAAGGCGACCTTGCGAATGGTTGAAATGCTTAAAATAATATCTTTTCGTACAAAATGTCATTCTAGTCAAAAGATTTCTTTAACTGTATTGTAAGGACAATAAGAGATCTAGTTTAAGTTCAACTGTTCACACTACCAAGTAAATGAGTTTATTTGCCGGAGGTTATAAAAGTAATTATTATTTCTCATATTGCTTTATACATAAACAAACTTACAACTAAATAATCATGTGTAGATGAAAAAAAGTGGTAGGAAATTTATTAAAATCTTGCAATGATTTACGTTATAAAGTGTTTAAAAGTATTTCATGTCCTTAGTTGTTTTTTTTTTTTTTAAAAGACAGAGTCGTCCCAGTATAACTTTAGCAATACTTGAGAGCCATAGAGGCTTTTGGAGCAAAACATTGGTCCCATCGAGACAAAAACATCGATATGTCTACCTCACTTTAAGATCTTTAGAAAATTTCCTTTCATTTGATTAGCAACACTTATATGTTACTATGTGTATCGGGGTTTAGGGAGTACGGGGCCCGCATGACCCGGCCCCAAAAACCAAAGATAGAAAAGATTTTCTTTTAATATTTATTTTGAGCATCGCCCGATAAGGTTCACTTTTACCTAAATACTTTTTTGTATTTACATACGCCAGTTAACAAAATCTGCTATTGCATTAAATTGCAAAATTAAAGACCTCGTAACACTTTATAAATTGTTTGTTTAATATTACACAAAAAATGTACATATATATATATTTTATATAAATATCTCTGTATCTTGCCTTTGTACATTAGTAATGGACTTTTTTTGAAACTTCTATGTAATCAATGGAATCGTCATATTCATCTAAATCATCATTATCATCCTGGCGTTGTGATTTGTACTCTGTTGTTGGATACTCGGAATGAGGTCTTCCGGTTGGTCTTGTAGTGTGAATTGATTGCAGTGATTGAAGTTTATGAAGAAGAACCGAGTGAATGCCTTTTGCTGGTAATTGAGCGGGAGATTCTGTGGGATTTTCATAATCTTCATCGTTATGTTCATACACTTCGTGATAGATGGGATATTTTATATATGGATAGTAGTATGGAGGAGGTGGTGGATATGAATGATGGGGTGGTGGTGGTGGATATGGGAGATAGGGCGGTGGTGGTGGATATGGATAGGATGGATAGCTTGGATACCATGGATGATGAGGCGGCTTTGGATGAGGCTTATGAGCGGGTGCTACAGTTGAATGATGAGGTGGTCTGGGTTTGCGTGTTGTAGTGGAGGTGGTGGTGGTAGCAGTTGGTCGGGGGGGACGATGTGTTGGTTTCTTCGTGGGATGATCAGGTAGTTGTCCTTTACCATCATCTAAAACCAAAACGCAATTGATATCAGGCAAACCTTTTGCATCAGAACTTGGATGCGCTAAAGCCTCAGTTAATTCCTCCATTTTTATATAAGAAACACCATCTAATTCACGACCAGTAGGTTCATTGACATTTATAGTACACAAAGGATAACCACCCACGGTGCCTTTGAAAGTGTGATCATCATTGCCGCCAAATAAATGTGGCAATAGTTTCCCCATTTGTAAACCCGTCGCCAGGCCAGTTAATCCACTTATAGCACCGCTTATTAAACGGCCTTCCGATATCACAGGTTTACCTGCATTCATTTTCAATAGGGATTCATATTGTTCGGTGGTGATTGGCTGGAACTTAACTAAGATTTCTTTTTCGACTTCTTAAAAAAGAAAAGTAAATTTTATAGAGACTTCATGAGCGAAATTCGATTTAGTTTAATAATTACCGGCAAAGGCTGCTGCCAAAAAAGCCAAAAATATTAAAATCTTCATAACGTATTTTTGTCAACTCGAATCGAAACACTTTAAAATGTAGTTTCTGTCAAAGTTCCGTTCTGTGTCCAAATTGTAACAAAACTAATTTGTAAATTTCGTTATGTTGAGTTTATTTATACAATCTCAGTTACAAAAAAAAACTTCTTATTGATTTCTTTATTTGTATGATATACTTATGTAGATTTTTTTTTTGCAAATCATATCATCTTTATAATTGTGTGGGCATGTTCTAAATACAATGAAACATGGCTATAACGAACCCGAAGGATTCGAGCCAATAATTTAAGGGGAAATTTACATTTTTTTGTTTGTTAATTTTTTTTTTTAATATTTTCGTTCTAGTACTTCTATATATTTTGACATTTTTTTAATTTTTATTTTTTGTCTGTTTTACTACTAGTTTTAATGAAAATGTATTCAAGCACACCTATTATAATTAAGCTTTAATGATGTTGAACTTTTTCATAATAGAAAATTTAAATTATTTGTTAAATTTTTTAAAATATAAAATAAAATAAATAAAATTGTAGTTATTATAACCGTAATTTATGCTGAAAAATTTCAATACAAAATGTAAAAAAAAATAATTGTAGTAAAAATTGTAAGACTTTCAGATAAAGTGATTTAAAAAATAATGCTTGATTACTGAATATCCCGTTAAACTTTAGTTTAAACATTTATTTGGGAACATCAAAACATCTAATTTCTTTCTCACTAAACCATAAGAACTGCTTTAGATGCAATGAAAAAGGATCATAAAAAAGTACTTGCATCCTATAACAACCATATGTAAAAATCATTGATTCCGATCCAAATTTTCACAACTCCGGAATCAAAATCACTGCTTCTTTTTCTCTTTTCTTACTTTTTTTTTTTTTGGTAAAGACAAAAGCAAAGGATCTCAATAGATTTTAGCATATTTTAAATGGGAATCTTCTCAATAACCAAGGATTTTTCTATATTTTAGCAATTTTAAAAGTTTACTTAATAAAGATATGTTTAAATTGCCTAAAAACACACGTGCAGACGGTTAAATATTTAAATTCCTTTATTCAATGTTGATTTAAACTTACAAAAATGTTTCTTAGGTTTTTTGACTTTTGCACATACTTTGCAATTTCTCCAGTTGTCTAAATTTTTAGAAGTTTATTATTCGTTTTTTATAGTTATTATTAAATTTAAGTTTATTTGTGCCGTATTTAAATGTAGTAATTTTATAAAAGCTGTGTTTTCTTCGAATTTTGTATCTGTATCTGTAAAATAAATATTTTTGTTTACATACAAAACAGAAAAGCCAAGAATTTCCTACACTTGGCAGCATTTTTATACATTCTTAATTTTTAAGCAACTGTATCCATAACTATTTACCAAATATATATCTGCTTTAATTTGTATGGAATATTGTATAATCTTTTCGTTTTTTGGTTTATTTGAAAGGACTGTTTTTAAGGTTCATTTACACGTTAACTCAGTATTGTTGATACGAATTTTCGTTTTTATACCCTTCACCATAGGTGGAAGGGTATATATAAGTTTGTCATTCCGTTTGTAATTTCTACAATATTGATCTTAGACCCTATAAAGTATATATATTCTGGGTCCATATGAAGAGCGAAGTTGATTTAACGATGTCCGTCTGTCCGTCTGTCCGTCTGTGTGTTGAAATGGGTTTTCCGAAGAACCCAGACATGATGAGGACTTGATTCTTTTTTATTTCTGTTACATGTGATCCATTTCTGTTTGCTATTAAAAATCAGACAGATCGGTTAATAAATGGCTGAGATATTAGCAAAAAACCAGGACTACCTCTAATTTTTCCAGTAAAATCCCTTTGTTTAATAAGAGTGTGAAGATAAATACGTAGGTTAAATACGTTTCACAACTATTGTGAATGATATAAATAAAAAATAAATAGTAGTGTCGCCAACTTTTTTTTGCCTAGAAAATGCCAAATTTGACAAGAAAAGCGCTGAAACATATGGAAAAATATAAATTTGAGATTTTACATGACATATTATTTTGGATTAAAATTTTTGGACATTTAAGAAAAAATAAATGGGGATACCGCTTGTTTGTGGAGAGCTATGAGGTAGTAGATTCCAACGATGTATTCATCTCCTTCAGAATACCATGGAGAAGGGTATATAAGATTCGGCATAGCCGAATTTAGCCGCTCTTACTTGTTTTTTTTTTCAATTTTCTTTTGAAAATTATTTTTCATATCTCAAGTACAGGAATGCTAAGTTTTCATTTCAGAACTGAAAATGAACTGTAAATGACGTTTTACAATTGTTTTAAGTAAAGAAAGCGATTTGCGATACGATAACCAAGATATCTTACAAAATTGGTTGGTTTCCCAATCGATGCTGTTATCAGTAAGGTTACCACCATTTTAGTTTATTTCGGTAATGCTATCAGTCATTTCGGTAACGGTATTTTAATGATAACGTTATTAGTAATTGTAGTTGAAGAATAGCTATAGTTTTTAACTCGGCCTATACCGGATTTTTTTTATATTCAACACTATTTTGAGGGTGTCGACACCCGGCCAAAAACGTTTGTATATAAAAAAAATAATTTCTTATGTCATTGGGACAGGGAAAAATTGTTCGTTATAAACGTGTTTAACTCTATATGCTCAGACAGTGTTTAAGCTTAACGAGTTGTTTTTGTTTTTAGTAACAACGTTTAATATTTATGCAAATATGTATATTTCATTCCCTGAAATAAATTCATCTTATTTTATTTGTGTTTCTGAATCTATTATACCATTTAGAGAAATTTGTACAACAAAATAATATTTCTTATTCGTTATTCTGTGACAAAAATGTGTGAAAAATTAACCCAGTTAGTAACAATGGCAGTCACACCTTTTCATCATAAATATGTAACAACTTCTTGGAGGTAAAAAACATGCAATGTGATTATTTTTTTTTTAATTTCAATCGGTTATGAACGAAAACTGCATTAACCTTTTGCGATCGATTTTGCTTTTATTTGATAACCCGTCATTTTGCATTTTGGGAATATTATGAACCAAAGGAATTAATTTAATTAAAATACTTTTGGTTATACCGCTAAAAAAAACTAATTATTGTTTAAATAAAATACCTACATAATTATTTAAGGTGTTTGATAAGAATCGATGTATTTATAAGTGGAAGTTGTCAGACTTGCAATAATTTTTTTATTTAAATTGTGTACACAAAAATTAGCATAAAAACCAAAACTGTTTTTTTTTATCTTACACAGATAAAATTTAACTTTTTGTAACTACAATTAAATTTGTAATTGAAAATGCGCCTACAATCGATTTTATAAATACAAACAACATTTTTGTTAAATCGTTGACTTTTTTTTTAAATAAATAGTCAACAAATTATATGTTGTGGAAAATCAATTATTTTCATCACTTAAAATTTTATGATATTTTTATCTGCCTAGAAAAAAATTACATTGCACAATTTTATTTGAATGTCCTATTAAACATCTTTCATAGACAATTTTTTTGTAAATATTTTTTAAAATGGCATAGTACAAATAAAACGTTCAAAGAAGCATCACTTGGCTGGCAGCACTGGACATATTTTCATGATGAGCCAAAGAATACGCTGGTGAAATTCGGCGGGTCGTCACTGAATCACCTTGTATAGAATATGTAGTAATTAACATTTCTCCCCTCCCAGTGTAAAAATCAAATGAAATCCAAAGCAGGCAATCTATCCTGAATGTAGGTTTCCTGTCGATGGAGTAATAGTTTTAAAATCATTATTATATATACATAATAGCTGGTTTAACACTATCAATGTAATAATTTTTTATCTACATCTAAATGCTTTAACGTTTCTTTTAAAAGGCCAATGATTAAGCCTAGATTTATTTTAAGCTTTTAGTACGTACTCGAAATGAAAATTTTTGGTTTCATTTTAAAACTTAGCGGTGTTCATTCTAAACTACTTTAGAAATAAATTTGAAATTTATTCCGAAGTACGAGTAGTTTATATCTGAAACCATATGGTATAAATTAAAATACTTTAGGTGAGGATTTTGCTTTTAATGGAATAATAATATTTAGTGAGTATTGTCAACAAGCGTTTTACACTTTAGTTATAAACAAGGTGAACCTTTATATAGAAGACAAATAACTGCAATTTAAAAATCGTGACGGTGCCGAAATTGATTTCGATGAGCTGCTAGAAATGGTAACGCAGTATAGATGATGTAGCTGTTTTTTTTGTAGAGTTTGTATTCAACAAGCAACATCATTCTTAAGAAGATTAGTAAAAATCTTTTTTTTCCATTTGTGTTTTATTATCAAGCAAATAATGCAATAATTAATGAATATTTAAGAAAAGAAACATTAAGCGATAGTTCAAGGCGTTGTCTGGTACGTGAATCAATTAACTTTTTACGCCTAGATTGGAAGCAGCACGCGTTAAGTATACAACTCAGTCCGTTGGGTATTGAAAATATCACCTAAAGAGTGTTCATTTTAGTCCTGCCTAGATTAAAAGTAACACCGATTTAGTGTACAATAACACCTGTTCAAGAATACAATATATTCCTAATGGTATTAATATAATTATTGGTCAGGTGTAGAACCTATTCAATGGGGTATTATTTTAATTCCTAGTTACTTATTATAATTTGGTTTTATTTTAACACTAAAAAATAATAAACCGTTATACATATTGGTGTTATTTTTATGCTCTTAAATCAAAACTCTGTCTCTCACTGTCTCTCGTTTGGATCTGTTATGTATACACTGCGGCTCGGCATTAAAATTAAACTAAAACTTTTTACCGTGTACATATTTCTGTCTGACCTCTGAAAAATAGTTTTGCCAACTGTTATGGCCTTTTTCCGCTAGCTACATCTTTCATCAATTTGCAAAGATGTTAACATCTTCCCATAAGAATTATACAGGCCAAAAATTCTACATCTTTCTACATCTACAAAACATAATGATCCTTTCTCATTTTGTTCCATCTTACATCATTCGTTATTTTAAGTGTCATCACTAAAAAAATTACAAAAAAAATCGATTTTCTTTGTTCCATCACTGGCAAACTGACATTGCAGAAAATAAACAGTAAAAAAATTTATTCACAAAGGAAAATGAGCGGCAGATGTAAGAATTTCATACTTATGTCTACCAAAAATTCTTCTTCATCATCATCATCTCCTTCCAGAATGGCTTTTAATATTTTAATGTACTGCATTAAAGTTCGGGTTTGTTCTTGAAAAGCTACAATTACTCCAATGATTAATGATTTCTCTAAATCCATTTTTTATTTTTAACAAAAATTATGCGTCTTTTTCATTTATTTTTTTTGACAGCTGAATAAATAACAAATAAAAGATGAAAGATCTTGCCAATGTTAACACTTGTTTCACATTTTCAACATCTTCCATGCGTTTCACAAAGATGTTATTCAGTGTAAAAAGCCTTTTAACCAACTGGCCAGGCAAACGAAGAGTTTGACTATACACATGTTTCGTTGCTGATCATTTTAAATCCATCTATTATAACAAATGGCAACATTTCGCACCATTTAACTGAATTCGATGATGTAATTAAGTCGGTTTTAAGTTGTCTCTAGAGCCGCTCGAGTATTCCATTCACCTGGGGAGGACACATTTTTGTATCGCATGCGCTTCCTTATTCTATTTACTTTAGCCAGGCCCAAAAGGTGATCTGGAAACTCATTTACGTCACGTTAAATAAAAACCCACAAGTGATAAATTAAATGGTAATATGGCTACAGTGACTGAACATTTAAATGTCATAGCTGCTATTTTATTTGAACTTTGTTTATATTTTTTTTAAACGAAAGTGAATTTTATTAATTTGACATAATTTATGGTTCAAAATATTATGCAAAGGTCATTTTTGTGTACGAATATGACACTGAAGTGTCTGAAAAGAAAGGAAAGGTTAAAATATATAAAACTAAAAAGAAACTTGTTTCAATAATTCTATAATTAACAAGGTTGGCAACCGATACAGTTTTAATACCGTTATCCATTACAAACCCCTCTTGATAACCAATACCGTTACCAATAATGTTTTATAACCATAACCGTTTCCCTTAATACAAATATAAACGCGATTTTACTTATTTTATAAAAAAAATATATATATAAATTCTACTAATAAAAAATAATTACAAATTTCAGGTAATAAGTATTCAAGCTTAAGGTCTGGTTTATACAAAATTATTTATTTGTCATCCAATATTTCGCTATCTCAATGGATAGCTTCTTCAGGGATTTTTTGTTTTTTAATTTTAAAAAAAATTTTAATTTGATAGCGAAATATTGGATGACAAATAAATAGTTTTGTATAAAATAGACCTTTAGCTTGAATGTTTATTACCTGGAATTTGCATTAAAAAGGTCGAAGAAATTGAACTGAATAATTTAAAAAATAATTACAATAGTATATTAGTCTACTTTAATCGATTTTTGTTAATAAAAACTTGTATTTTGCTAATTGCAATTTTTGAATAGTGACCGTAAGAGAAATCGAAAGCAATGGCGTTATTCGTTTCGGAAGCCAACCCTGATATCTGTCTAAACAAACACGCATTAAAAATCTCTAACAATAAATATTAAATATGTAAATGAATTAACATACATGAAGAAAATAAATATGTTAATCTACGAAAAA
Source organism: Eustalomyia histrio (assembly GCA_949748255.1). Taxonomy (NCBI): domain Eukaryota; kingdom Metazoa; phylum Arthropoda; class Insecta; order Diptera; family Anthomyiidae; genus Eustalomyia; species Eustalomyia histrio. Next base: position 274,816 of record OX456527.1, on the reverse strand, counting down.
GGCGATATTCTCTTTTTATGCATAATCACTCATCATCACACGTTTGCCATGTCTGGGGTTATTGAACCACTAGTTAGGTGATTAAATTCAGAATTTCCAAAAGTTAGTCATTCAAATTTTTGTGATAAAAATATTTACATATCGTCACCAGAAATTCAAAAAGGTGTATAAAAAGACACACGTCGACTTGAGTGGAAAATTTCCAAATATGTATATTAAATACGCATATGTCTCTGTCAGTAATTTATTTACAAATTTTATTTGTTTCTGTTTGGCAAAATAACTTACATAATTCATTTGTAAGATAAGGCGTTTTAAGGTTCCTATACAAATAGTTTATGCAAAGGTAGCTCTGCTGAAAAATTTACGAGCTCAAGGCAAACATTCGTGCTGAAACCATCGCTATACCGCCCGAGACGGAGGTACATTTTGATGTGAACAATAGAGGCGGCCATTTCATTGATGTTGTATTCAAGAAATAGTCCAAATCCACCATAATCTAAAACATAAAAAAAATGTTATTGATAGTACTCTCCTCAGCAGTTATGCTCAATTGTAAATGGATGTATCTCGAAATCGCTTTTTTGAGTTATGCCGGTCTGCCCGCAAATGAGCGATATGGAAATCGGTTTTTTTAAGTTTTTTAATATTCAGATGCCGACATAAAAGATGGTGCACCCTGTATAATATTATTTAATTAACCAGTTGCACTACATGCAGATTTACACACAAAATGCAACATTTGGCCCTCTGAGCCTTAGTAATAAAACTGCGGGGGCAAATGATGTGCGTTTTGTCGCAACAAAATGCTATTTAAATAGTACCAATGGTTAATTTAATGCTGTTTTAGTAAAAAATTAACAAAAAAAAAATAAAAATATACACAACTATTGTAATATGTTGTATGTTGCAAAAATGTGCAACTTTGTTGGGATATATAAACTTGCGTTATCCTTTAATTTCGTAATGAATTACCAAAAGCTCTTGCTGCCCCGACGAGCAGAAAAAACTTTGGCACGAAGACGCAGTTCGTTACCGAACTTTAAAAATTTAAACAACTCTCATATTTCATGTCCTTATATTTGGGAGTTTTTTCGTAATGAAATAATAATGCGCCAAGGAAAATGAAAGAACTACTAAAAAAATAAGTCCTTATTTATTTAGTAAGTATATGTAAGCACATACACTCAGACAATTATGTAGATTACTGTTTGTAGTTGAATAAAAAGTTTTCCGTTCCATTTAAAAATAAAGGAACATACATTTATTTTTTAAAGAAATATCTATTTTCACTTTTTTATACATTTGTTTGAAATAATTTACTAACATTTACCGATTTTTTTAGTTTCATTTATTTATTTTTTTTTGTTTTCATTTATTTATTTTTTTTTTTGTTTTCATTTGTTTGAAATTTAATAAAAATTTACCCACAAAACGGAAATTTGTGGTTTATCTGTGACCGTTACAGTTATTACAAATTTAAATTTTGTTTGATGTCTATTTGTGAAAAAAAAAAAATTATTCAAAAAATTCCAATTTGTTTTTTTATTTGAATTGTTTGCTTATATGTATACAAAAATTATTTCAATTTAAATTACAAGAATTTCATAAACACACATACATACACAAACACATTCACAAAAAAAGTGTCTATTGACATACATACATACATTTTGTAGATTAAAGCACAAACAAAACTTTTCAACTTTTTTGTTGTAAAAAATCTCGTTAGTTATTTGTACGACAAACCTGACCGGTTGGGGACTTGCTTGATACTTAACATAACTAAGTCAAAGGTTTTCTTAAGCATCATTGTCTTGACTGAAGTCAGCCGGTCGCAAGCCCGGGAAAAATGACAAGTTTTTGGGATATAGAAGTGGTCCGATGCTCAGTTAAAAAAAAATCCAGCTTACATGAGAGCGCACAACAAGCCGGGGATTAAGTGTATGTCTTATTTTTGAACATTGGTTGGTTCGATTCCAATTCCTCTTTTCAACATAACCCAACGTATTTGTGACATAATAACTCACAATATTATTGTTATTTTTATTGCATTTGTTAGTTGTCTTTCAACAGTTAAAAATGACTGCATAACTAGTAATTTTAAACAGTGTCATTTTCTCTAGATTCTACCAACAAACTTTTGTGAGAGTGTCAAATAAAAAAAGTTTTTGTTTAAAATTTTTCTAAACCATTAGTGTTTATTTTGTTATTTGTTACAGTTTCATACACAGTATTTATTTTATATTAACTTAAAATGCACTTTATTATTATATTAATTAATTATTGTGTGTGTGTGTGTGTTTTATTTTTATAATTTTCAATTTAATTATGCAAATTTTATTATAATATTTTGTTGCTACTTTAAACTTATTTTATGTGATTAAAAACTATAATTATCATATGATTAAATTTAATGCTTAATAATAAAATTTATCCGTTAAATCTATATACAATAAAAATAATAATTATTATTCCAAAAACAACAAAAAAAAAAGGAAATAAACATAATATACACTTCAAAAAAAAACAAAAAAAAACAAATCTATTTGTAAATAACATTATTTTAAAGTGTGTGTTGTGTATTTGTTTCTACTACTCCAAATGAAAATTGTACCATAAATCATTATGTTGACTCCCCTGAACAAAATGTTTAATATAAGTTATTGTTTATTTTATATTTTGTTATAGTATACAATATGTTTAGCTAGTGTTGGTTGCTGTTATTGTTGTTGTTGCATGCTTGAATATATTGTTGTATCTGTTATTGTAGAATTAGCATTTTATATGCATTTTTATATAATTTATTATTAAACATTATTTACACCTTTTTTGTTTAATGGTTTTATGTGTTCATAATTCTAAATTTAAATGTCAACTTTCTGAATGTTTCAACTTCTATTTATTAATTATGATGTGACACTAAACTAAACTTTATAACGCCAAATATATTTATAATCATTGACTGAGGTACAGAAATATAAATAATGTATTAATAGTGAAAATAACTTTAAACTATGTATCAAGGAAACAAATATGCTGCCACTTTAAATTTTATACACGAGTATAATGCGAATTGGTATTAAACAAAAAAAAAAAAAATGCGGGCACATTCTGGATTTAATTTTTAGGTGAAATCGAAAATTTCATTGCTTTTTTTTTTCTCTATTTCTTTTAGTTTAGTGGTCATTTAATACAGTAAAGTTGATATCGAATCAAAAAAAAAAAACTGGAATACAGTGAAAAGGGTGCCATAAATTTAAATTTCGCACTGATTTGAAATCGCACTAATTCCAGAATATGCCCGATAATATGGCTATTTTATCTAGGATACCACTAATAGCGTTCCAAAGAAAAATGAAATAGCTCTCAATCTATAAAAATAAATAAGTCCAAAAAGATATTAAATAACTTTCCAGAAATAAATGAAATAAAACCCACCCAAGAAAAATGATACAAAATATTATTTAGCTCTACCCAAATTATTTATAACGATATATTTTGAAGAAAATGGCGAACATATTATCGTGTTGCCCGATATCATAAATGAAATAACGAAAGTGTATTATTTTTGCCCTCAGTACCTAATATATCGATTCGTTTCGGTAAAACTTATCGTCGATATGATAACATAATATTATCTTGTTGGGTGGGTTACATGCTGCATATCATAATTTTTGAGAATATTTTCTTTTTATAAATACAAATTTAATCTTTATTAATTTTAAATACTTTATTTTGTCGTTAATTTATTTATAATATTTTATTTGTTTGTATTCACACATTTTCTTTATACACACATTTTTTGCGTCCTTTTGTTTTATGTATGCATGAAGAATAAAACAACCTTCCACGGTTGTATTTTTTATCTTCTGCTAGAGTTATTATACCCTCTACTATATATGGTGAGGCTATATATCAGTTTGTCATTCCGTTTGTAACATGTAGAAATGTGGGTATAATGCCCCATAAAGTATCTACAGACAGTCTTTTAAAATGGCGATCACGACGCAATAGAGATTAATAGACATCCTCCCGAGAAGTTTGGTATTAAAAATGAGCACAATCGGTCCAGCGGTTAAAAAGTAATTTGGGAAAATCTGAAGGTACCTCTAAATTTTCCACACAAATTGGTGTATTTTAGTACAATTTCATCATAGTAGCGACTGGGACATAATATATTTTCTCATATTATATTCACCTCCAATATTTTTCACCTCGTACAATTTTTTTTCACCACTCACATCCAAAAAAAGTTTTTTTCCCTCCATAATTTACCTTTTAAAGTTGTTTTTTGCATTATTTGTATCAAAATCAGTAGAGAACATTTTTTTTGGATATTGGTGGAGGGTATTCAAAGATTCGGCAAAGCCGAATTGAAGCCTTTTTTGACTTGTTTTTTAGTGTTATTTTTTGTATGTACTATATGGTTGTTGTCCTCACTATAAATATATTGGTCAGCACAACTTTGGTAGAAAAATAAACAAGAAAAACATTAGTTTAACTAGTAGACTTGATATACAAGATGTTTTACTATTTTTTCTATTAATTAATTTTTTCAAGTGTAGCCTTTCCTAACGCATTAAATTTACCATAATTAAATATAAAGTTTTCACTTTCTGCAAAGGGAGATAAGAAGGTCCTTTCCAAAAATACTAAAATTTGAGAAAAAAGAGTCGCATTTGTTTATAATTAATTGTTTAAATAGTTAACAGTTATTTATTTCTCCTTAGAATTTGTTGTATTTGAAAACTAAACGGGAATATTTGTATCATATTTGCAATTCTGATAAGTGGTGCTACCTGTCTGCATATTATCACTTTATAATTTTTTCTTTAATGCTTCGCGGTTTAAATGACATTTTAGTATTGCCATTATATTTATTTCCTGGAGTATATTTCATTAAAGAGTTTAAAAAAATAATAATACTTTAACTTTTATTTTTAGATTTTCGACCACTATATAGATCGGTGCTTTGGAAGTTTATAAATCTACTATCGGAATAGAAATAGAAATTATGAATGCAAAAAAAAAAAAAAAAGATAAGAATTTTATATAAGAAAAAATTATCTTGTTAATCTAGAATACGTATTAAACTTGAGGCCAGGATTGAAGCTAATTACCACTTGATAAATGTCTCCTATACTCTATATAATTGGCAGGTTCGTCTCTAGGCGGGGTTCATGAAATTCTCCATAACTGCGTCAAATTTTATTTATTTTATATAAAAACCAAATTTGCACCACGGTTTGGAAGCGAATAGGTGTCTTAATTTTAATGTAGAAAAATAGAAATACGTTGATTTTCAAATTCTATACATATTTTAAATCAAAACTTTGAAAAAAAGAAAATATGCCTACCACAATATTCAAAAATCTTAAAAAGATATCTTGGCTGCGCATAGAAAATTAGTTATCTATTTTTCGATTTTGCATTCTTAAGCCTTATTAGTAGTGTATTTACTCACCAAAACTCAAATTGTTTAGAAGCGTAGTTGGCGATTTCAATATGCGCATGTGTCTTCTAATTTTACATATTTTATTGCATAATGTAACCTGTTGAATTTTGTTATATCTGCAGAATATCGTTATAAATCTATGTTTCGCTATTTTTTTTCAAAATTTTGATGTTCCTGTGGTAGCCAACTACCGTTATAATGAAAAAGTATTGAATACCAACCCTGTTTAGAAGATACCAAAAGTAGCTTTTTTGAATAAACAATTTCTTTTGCTGAGCCGACAGACATGTTATTTTAAGTGTATATGAGGTCTTCTTTATTAACAGAACCACAAAATTGGTGTAGCTTTAAATTATAGGATTTAATCGATTATTCGACATATTCCAAAAACCGGTATTCGGGTTTTTCGAATAGTTAAGATTTGTAAAAGCCCGGTTTCAGTTTTGCAAATGTGACAAAATGGTCAACAAACAGTTGTAAAATTTTAAAACTATTTAATGAGTCGAAAACTACTAAAATAAAATGATTCCAATAAACGGTATTTTTAAGATTTTATTTATTTTTATCATGTTTGGGGCAATAATAAGAGCCTTCTAAAAGGCACCAAAATTTAAGGAAATTTTTAAACAAAATGTTTTAAATGATTTAAAAAAGTACAGCCATGGACACTTTAAAGAGAACTTATTTTTGGGCTTATTTCTAAATGTAATAAACAAATGAAAAAATTTTTGTTGGGATAATAACTTCAACTTAAGTTGTCTCCAATAATGAACAACCTTATAACATTTACACCATTTCCGATTTTAGACTAAAGTTGTTAACATAGAGCATATATGATTTGGACATATAAATATGACATTTTTTTAAAACTTCAAAATGTTAATTTGATGCAATCAAAATTATTTTGTTTCCCCTATACCTACCCAGCCAGACATTTACAGGAATTTAAGTATTCTGAAAGCACTATGTATGTAAGTTGAAACGTTACCAAAGCAACATATTTTTGGTGTTTATATGTAGTATTCTCAGGACACTCAAATGATAACCCAAATTTACGTTTAGTTATTGTATTATTTTTGTTGCAAATAAAAAAAGAAGTTTTAAGTTTCGTCTTTAAAAAAAAACCGTTCTAAAGCATTTGAAGCTCCAAAAGTATAATAATTTTATAGTGTATTTTATACAAAAATTGAATGTCTTCGTAGAATTATAATTTCCCAGTACTTAAAAAGACATTACTTATTTTTTTTTTTCAATTTTATTCTTAAGAGAAGATAATAGGAGTCTGATATGATCTCAATTGAACATTTTTTATGAAACTTCTTTCTAACTTGAATGAAAAAAAAATAAAAATAAAATTTTTCATACACTTTTATGGAGGAGTTCTTGCGTACAACATCATTTAATTTAAAAATTCAATAATATCCTCTAAACAATTCTCTCATATGAGGATTTTTATGTCCACTTAAAAAAGTATGTTTTATTAATGTGAAACTTTTTGTCCTATATGATGACAGATTTTGCACAGTTTTTGGTATATTATCGTGCTATTCTACAATTTTTAATTTACAATGTATAAAGTGGCAATTAAATAAGAGGAGAGAATCTCCACAGTTCAATGATTGTGTAAGTTTTGACACAAAAGGATAAAAAAAAATGCCCAGTAAAAATAGTAAACAAAAAAACAAAAGTCATCAGACTCTGTACAGATGAAGCCGCTTTCTAAGCGTTATTTTATGTATCACAAATGGCACTAAATTATGAGCCTTGGGAGGATAAATTTCCTCTTTTTTAAGAAGATTTTCTGAATAATTAGAGAAGGTATTGATAAAAATGTAAAATACTCTTTTTGGTGTATTTTCTGACTCCTCGAGTATGAGTATTTTTTAAATCGTAACTGACCTTTTTGTGCAATTTTAAAGTCCTTTCTAGAGTATTCAAAAATTATTATTTTTATAGTTTACTGTACTAAATTTTTTTTATTAAAAACATATATACAATAATAATAATACGTAGTACTGAAATAAGCAGTTAATTGTAATAATGAAATCACTTTTTAGCAATTGGGGTTAAAATAATGTAATGAGTAAAATAAGTCATATATAATCGTACCTCGTATTACACAGAAAAAATATCACAAAATTTTAAGTAATTAAAAATATTTTTTAAAATTCAAATTCGATTTAAAAAAATTTTTTGCTTGAAATGTTTGTAAGTTGTTGTTTTTCATATAACAACTCTTTGAAAATAAAAATTGAAGTTACAAAAAAATAACAAAAAGTTTTTTTGTTTTTACAAATTCCTTTGTTAATGCCTTTTAAAAAAAATTTTTGTTTGTATTTACAAAAATATTTCATGAAAGATGTTTAATATTACATTAGATGTTTAATATTACATTAGATGTTTACTATTAGAAACATGTCTTACAGACATGTCTGCACTTTCTTCTTTTTCTAAAATGACAATGACAAAATGCATAGTTGTCAGCATCACAAGAAGTTTTTTGAAATTGGCGTTGACACAAAAAAAAATTTATTAATTTGGGTTGACTAACTGTCCATTTGTCAGTATCACTTAATAAAAATATTTTTTTTTGTCATGGCGGCGATTTTAACAGCGGACTTGAAACAAATATTGACAAGTGACACCTTTTGATGGCGTTATTCGTTTTAAAACCCTTTTAAATTTATAACCGATACCGAAACCTTAATTTCAAAAGTACCGGTATTCAAAACACCTTGTCGTTAAATATGTGTATCGTACTGAATAGGTTTGATATCGATTTTTTCGTGGGTGGGAATGAGCGTTGCACGCAGTTATTTATAAAATTTACAGGGAGCTTGGAAAATAAGAACAATTAACTATAGAGCTAATTGATTACTCTGCTGGGCAAGTCATTTGGTCAGACTTCTACTAAAACTTGTTCTACGTTTGTTCCCCTAAATCAAAAAACCCTGACTCAGGCAAAAATACTTAATGGTCGCGGAGAAGTTAAAATATAACTTAGAAAATTATTTCGAGTATAATTACGTCGGGAAGTGGTCAATGTTTTACAGATAGATCTAAAATTTGTTTCAAAATGGCTTTGTATTGCAATGTGAATAAATAAATAAATAAAATTAGGGCACATCGAACCTAAAAAATATGAGTGTCTCACTTTGAAAAGTGAATTTTAATTTAAATATTTTTTAAAACTCCGTACATGTAAGTAAAATTAAACATGCTATCGAGGTTAGTAGTTACATTGATGGTCATGGCCATGTGAAAATAATGAGTTTTGAAATATAAAAGCAAGGGTACATTCGTAAATGCAATATTTGCGCATCACTGCATAAACGTTCAAAAAAGCATCACTTGGCAGCACTGATTTACATCAAACGTTTTTTTATGCAAACAATTAACAGTGCTGACGCAAATTTTTGCAACTATGGCATCATTAAAGTGTCTGATGCAATAGTGCAAAATCAGTCTTCCTTTTCGTTTTAATTGATTTTTAATAATTAAAAGTCGTTTCATCTTTCTATTAATTCTATTTTTATTATAAGTTAACAATAAGTTGTCAATGTTATTGCGGTGAACATAATTTTATCTTTTGCAAAACGTTCTAAAAAGCAAACTGTGCAGTTGTTGAGCAGTAGCAAATCATCTGCAACAGATGATCACGCATCATCAGCAACAAAAATTGGCATAACTGCCGCAGTGATGCACAAATTTTCTGCATTTACGAACGTTCCCTAATTTCTTATTAAAAAAAAAACTCATAACCGGGTCATACAAGGTTTTGCTGGGTGTATCGTCAATTGAAAATTTGGATCCAGAAGTCATTTTATTTCACCTAATTTTACAAAGAAATAAACTTTAATCTAACACAAACAATTATAATATTTTACATTAACTACACTGTGTCACAGTCACAGTGCAAATATACTATTCAAATGACCTAGTGTAGGATGTAGGTCTGTCTGAGTAGATCATATTACCATTTTTAGAAATTTCAATACACCCTCAAAATCTGAAGTTACTGTAAAAAAAAAACAATTTTTAAGGATAACTTGGTCATTTATTAATTTATTATTTTAATTTATTCTGAAAGCGAATTTAATTTTTTTCTTTTTAAAGTGTTTAAAAAATGTTAAAGTTTATTGTTTTTATAAAAAAAAATGTTGATGTAACACAATAACTTTTAAGTCATTGATTTTTTTTAAAGTGATATAACTAAATGAAAAAGAAGTAATTTAAAAGCGTTGATTTTTTTAAATATGTGCAAATTGTAATAAGAAATTGTGCTTTATGTGAAATGCAAGTAGAATTTATTTGAATATTTTAAAGTTGGATAAGTGCAAATCTTAAAAATTATATTGTGTTTTAAGTGAAATACTAATAAAAAATGTGTGCAAATCGAAATAATTTTTGTTACGTCTGCGGTTTATTTGTGGACAAACAAAAATGGAATTGTATTTAAAAATAAAAGTGCAACTTAAGTTAGACTATATGAAACAATTTATTAAACAATTTGATGGAGATTTGTGGCTTTTTTTTATATTTAAAATCACTTTTTCGAAAACTAAGGCTTAAAATTTTTTTTATATATTCACATAAAATATAGCATTTAAATGAATTTTGTTTTCGAAATATTTGTTTGATGAAGGATACTCTGGCAAATTAATTTGCTTTTGAATTTCTCCCACTAAAGATAAAAATAAAAGGATAAAATAAAGAAATTGCATATTATTGGGAATATTTCCGCCCATTTTTGTTAAACATGTACAGTCATGTGCGAAAAAATAGGGACACTTGCATGCAACAAATTTAAAATAAAAAACACACATACATTTTGCTAAAAAACTAAAAATATTATTTTTAGATTATGGTACAACAACAACTCTTCATTTTAAGCAACAACTCAAAATTTGTTGTTGCAATTGAAAAAAATAACATTAAAAAGTATTACAATTTACTACTCGGATTGTTTATCAATTGTAAGCCAAACAAAAGAAGACCTGATCTGATCACTTAAGTTCTTAGAAAGCTGATTTACTATCGAAAATCGGAAATTATTTACAAATTTTAAAGAGCATAGAAAGTTAAATTTTGTTTTTTAGGATTTTTCAATTCACATTGCAATAATTAGTTGATAGATTTTAAAAGAAGACGAGTTTAGCTAACTGAAGGCATTAATGTTTTTATTTTAACATTTATAGTTTTTAATTGTCTTTTTGGGATTCTTAATTCTTAAAATAGTCTTAAAATAACAAAAAAAAAAAAAAAATGTGATGATGCAAAATAAGATTTGAATTCATTAAATATTTTAAATGTCAGCTTTGTAAAGACTTCAAAGTTATCTGGTCTTCTTTTGTTTGGCTTACAATTGATAAACAATACCAACGAAGTAGTCTGACAAAAACAAAATTTTTAAATTCCATAGATATGGCAATCTGTTCCGATTTTCTTTATCCCATACATATTTCACCCTTGGCTTCATACTTGGTACACTTATTTACATAAAAATTAAACATAAATGGGTACATCTGTTAGATACAGTGACCACTATTATATTTCCATCAAAAAAATATAAAATGCTAATATTATTTCAAAACATTTCTTACTGTCCCTATTTTTATTCACATTCGACTATAGGAAATTATAATACTTTTGAATGTTGTTTTTTCAATTGCAACAACAAAGTTTGAGTTGTAGCATTAAATGAAGAATTATTGTTGTACTATAATCTAAAAATAATACTGTTAGTTTCTTCCCAAAATGTATGTGTTTTTTTTTTACTTAAAATTTGTTGCATCCAAGTTCGCCTATTTTTTCGCACATGACTGTATATTAGGTTTAAAACTTTTTGCATTTTTTTGCTAATGTGCAATCTCTAACCACAAAATAGTGTAGGAAAAAAACTTTCGCGATCGTGAAAAAGTTCAAGCCCAAATACATTTAAGTTTTAAATATTCGAAAACAGTCGTCGATAAAACATGCAATAATATCGCGAATTGTCAAAACTTTCGTCTCAAAATGGTGTAAAACATGTTTGTAAGTATGATTATACTTGTAGTAGAAAATTTAAAAAAACTAAATTAGTTATTACTGTTTCTAATTAAAATTTGTATAAAACTTTAATCTCGAAATATTAAGGGTTTTCACACTTGGTAGTAAAGTACCCTATAAACCTTGTAAAGGTTGTATTTGGTAGTACTACACCACAACAACAAAATGTATAGAGGCTGTGGTTAAAATGCAAGGCAAACAGGTATAGTAAGAACATGTTGTACATTTTCAAGATTAAAACAGCTGATCGTTTAGCCGCCAAAACTATTGTTTGGTTTTTTATTTTTCATTTTGTGGTCACTATTAAAATAAATAAATTAAATCAAAAGCGTGAAAAAATAAGTAATAAAAGAAGGACCGATAGTGAAATTCAGCAGCCATTGGTTTTTATTATTACGAGTAATACCATATCCTTAAACCCAGAATCTCTGCAAATTCTATTGTTCAATTGCATTTTGCACTTAAAAATTTGTAATTTTATCTTTTTCCGTAGCTATGGGCAGTTTTGTTAACTTCATATTCATTTTGATATTTAAAATTTTTAAATTGATGAAAAATAAAACAAAAATCAGCTGATTCATTAATTTAAAATAGCTGTGTTTATGCGGGAAGTTAATACACGAAAAATTCGTTCACGTTTTGTGGTATAAAATCGTTGTAAATATACAAGGGTTGGAAATATAACACCAAGAGTGAAAACCGATATAAATACGCGCCAAAAAATGTATAACCCTAATAGCCTTTTTCCACTGAGCTACATCTTTCATCAATTTGCAAAGGTGTTAACATCTTCCCATAAGAATTATACAGGCCAAAAATTCTACATCTTTCTACATCTACAAAAGATGATCCTTTCTCATTTTGTTCCATCTTACATCTTTCGTTATTTTAAGTGCCATCACTAGCAAACTGACATTGCAGAAAATAAAAATATATTCAACAAAAGAAAATGAGCGGCACATGTTAGAATTTCATTCTTATGTCTACCAAAAATTCTTCTTCATCATCATATTCTTCCAGAATGAACTTTAATATTTCAATGCACTGCATTAAAATTCGGGTTTGTTCTTGCAAAGCAACAACTACTCCAATGATTAATGCTTTCTCTAGATCCATTATTTATTTTTTACAAAAAATATGCGTCTTTTTCTTTTATTTTTTTGACAGCTGAATAAATGGCAGATGAAAGATGTTGCCAATGTAAATACATGTTTCACGTTTTCAACATCTTACACGCGTTTCATAAAGATGCTTTTCAGTGTAAAAAGCCCTATTATGCATATAATGTAGTTATTTAAATCTTTGTATTTTAAAATACAAACATGTTTTTTCGTGCTTTCTATTGAATTTCTGAAAATGGTAATATGTATTATGATCCACTCAGGTCAGACATACAAACGTACATCCTCCTACACTAGATCATTTGAAAATTGTATTAATTTTTATTTTGTAACACTGTGTTATATGATCCACTATTATAATTTTCTACATAATTTACAAAACTACTTCCTTTACTTTATTAACTAACTTACTTTGCACAAAATTAATTACCTTTTAGCTGCTTAAATATAAAAAATCGTTTTGTTTTCCTCTTTCATTCGTTTCCTTTTGTTTTTACTATGTACCAATATTATACATATACGTTGTATTGCAAAACCCTTTTTAACAACTTTGTTCCATTTTTTAATTATTATGTATATTATTATTATTACAATATTTTTGTAGCTTACAAAAAACTTAATGTATATTACATTATGTTTTTTTTTTTTTAAGATGTCCCAACCCTCTTCTATTTGTCTCAAATATAGTTATGTATAAAAACAAAAACTAAAAAAAAAAAAAATAATAAAAGATATACCATCTTAACTTTTACAAGCTATTCTTTGTTTTTATAGCAGCGATTGTTTAGAACAGTGTTCGCCATAATTTTTAGTCTTTCATCTAGAGATCCTGACATTAGATGCCAGTAGATGTGTGTTAGTAGTTAAAGTTGAGGAAAATGATGCTGATGCTGATGATGACGAAGATAAAAAGTACTCTTTAGGTTGGCTACTATTAGTAACAGCAGGTATTCTTCTTTTTGATGTTATTGTCTTCGTTCCTGACTCTGATGTTATGGATGATATTGAAGATGTTGTTGTTATTGCTGCTGATGCCACTTTTTTTGTTGCCAATATTGATGTTGTGGTTTCAGCCGTGTTTGTTACCATGGGCGGCGTACATATCAAGTGTTGAAAACAACATGTTAAAATGGTAAATAACATGAAACACAGACTTAAATAAAAATTACCACAATGCATGTTGCTTGAATTGTGTTGCATAGCGGCTGGATGTTCTCCTGTAATAAAAATATAATGAAAAAAAAAATATATATATTTACTTAAATATTAAAGAAAATTATAAAAAAAAATTTCAACTAATGAATTAACAAATCAATAACTTGAAAACTCGGTATACAAAACTTTTCTATGACTGGCAGTATGTGCGGAATAATTTCTCTATAAATATGCAGCTGTTTTAGAGAATACAAAACTGTTTTTATGTAAGTGAGAAAAATCCCAGCAAATCTTTGGTAATGGGCAGTGCTGTCAGTTTAGGGGATTTATGCCCAAATTGGGGATTTTATTTCTGGAATGGGTATACAAATTTCCGTTTGGGGACACGGGAATTTGTTGGGGATGACAACAAAATTTAAGGGGGTTTTTGGGGATAAAAAATTATAATATTTTAGAATTGGTGGTAACAGCGCAGATTTGTAAATGTGCGTTCTTTTGAATATTCGATACTGTCCACACCAAAAACAGTGTTTCATTTTCATAATGTTTTTCATACCATATTACGCTTGTATACAGACAACTCTGGAAATCAAAAACTAGTATTTTTTAGGAGAGACAAAAAAAATTGTATAATAAACTTGTGACGTATTTTAATTTTTTTTTTTTTTAATTTACCATCACTTTTTAAATTAAAAAAAAATGATTAAGAAATGTCACAAGTTTATTATAAAACGATTTTTTTCTGTCTCTCTTGAAAAGTAGTAGTTTTTGATATACAAGGTTGCGTTAAGCCCGTATGACACTATATTTGTTTGTATTGGATTGATATTGACAGTTGCGTTACTGACATCCATTTGATTAAAACTCATTTATTCTCTATTGTTGAATTCTTCACAATCCTTATTTTACCATACGAAAATTCATAAATTTTTTGTCAATACAAAATATAAAAAAAAAAATTAGCAAGCATCAAGTGTTTTCAACTTTCAAATTCCATACAAATTTTAAATCGAAAACTTGAAAATACGTATTTTGGTGCTCAGTGCCTTGTTTCTGTATTTCTCGCATCGATAAAGTTTTCGCAAAATACATGGAAAATGCAACCTTGTTCTGCTTTCTATAGGATGAGACATAGGCAATTAAATATATATTAATCTAAAGAAGATAATAATGAGCTTTATTCTTTGTTATTACTCTATATAATAAGTAATTTTTCAAAATTAAATGTGTCCACAGCTTAAGAAATTAAAGGCTCTAAAAAATTCCAGTAAAAATTAAATTAACTTTATCATTTATAAAGTCACCCTTTATGAAGTAGGGTGACCATGAATTTCTCGATGCGAAAACTTTTCGCATTAGATACAGAAACGGGGTACAGAATGAATGGGGTATTACATTACAAAAATATGTTTTATTTCAAATTAATTTAAAAAAAAACATGAATTTTGGTGAAAAACATTTTTGGGGACCAGAAAATAACAATTCGGTTATTTTTAGGGATGCAAAATCACTATTTGGGGATAAAGCCCTTAAAAAGCTGAAAACACTGGTAATGTATGCTATATATATACTTTAAATTATAGCTTGTTACCTTTATTGATTACGTATTACGTAATAATTTAAAAATTTTTGAAAATGTATTTTTAGATACATTACTTTGCAACAATTCATTTAGGTATAAAGCAATCAGAAATTTTTTAAAATGGTATGTGGTCAATCTGGCTTTACCAATTTTAAAGGATATAATACTAATATTAAAAATGTTGACAATTTTGTTAGTTTTTTGTTGCTAAAGAAAGTTTGTAATCCGGTTT
Source organism: Eustalomyia histrio (assembly GCA_949748255.1). Lineage (NCBI taxonomy): Eukaryota > Metazoa > Arthropoda > Insecta > Diptera > Anthomyiidae > Eustalomyia > Eustalomyia histrio. The sequence continues at coordinate 259,220 of OX456527.1, read as the reverse complement.
TTCATAATTTTCGAAATAATACATAATCAGATTATTTTTTACTTGGTACTAGTTATTTGAATAGGCTAATTAATTAACGATTTCATTGGCATTATTTTTGTCAATGCCAATGCGTTTTAGAGAATATGTTTCATTACCAATGGTAACGATTTTAAATTTTTTTACAATTATAAATGCCTCAATTGAAAAAATCAGTAGCATTATTTAACGCCATTTATGTTAATATTGAATTTTCGTCTCATTGATTCAATAAGATAACAGGCACTAATTGCCCTTAAAGCAACTACACTCACAATATTATTTCGTTAAAACAATCTAAAATACATAATTAATTATTCGAAAATACAACCAGAAAGAGGACTACTGATTTTACATTTTGTTCAGTTCTTTATTTTCAATCATTGTTTAATATTCGACAAAAGTAGTAAAAACAATCGAAAGTTGTTTAAAATAACCATCAATTTTTAACCGACAAATCGTTAGAAAAAAAAAACGATTTATGTATTTGAATAATTGAATGAATAAACAAAAAAAAAAATACATTTAAAAGTAAATATCAACTCCTACTGAAATTTTGTACACTCAGAATATAATTTCCTTTACCGACTGTAGTTTATTTAAACAGTTGTACGTGGAGTTTTTTCAAAATGAAGTATCAGTTGAAGTTCATAGAAATATATTTTTTAACTATTTGAATCAGTCATTCAACAAAACAAACTAAAAAATACTTACAGACATTCAGTAGGAGTTGATAGTTCTTTTAAATGTAAAATTTTATGTTTTCAGTTTCTAAAAATAGAAATTCATATAATTCCGTTTTGTTTTTTTTTGTTTTTTTTTTTTTGCCAAAATAGTTTGTTTTTATACAAAATTACAAGAAATTATTCAACACACATAAAAAATACAAATATATACATCTGTGTGTGTTGTGTTTTGTAAAATTACAAACATATATATTATTTTGTGAGTGTACACATTATCCCCCTTTATTGATGTAATTAAAAACCTGCAGTCGCTCTTAAATGTGCCTTTATTATGAAAAAAAATAAATAAATATTTATGTAGAATTTGTACTAGAGACTGCATTTAACCGCAATTTTCCTTAACCGCAATCACTATAAAATATTTTTTAACCTAAATCGGTTCACAAAATTATTAAGAAATTTCTATTGTAACCCATTTTATACCAGACAACATAAATATTTTAAAATCTTAATGAAATTTTCATGGCTGGTTAGAAATATACCAAAAATAATTTTTTAACTTTTTTTTGTCTGCCGATCGAGATTTCTATCAGCAGTTAGTTTTCAGTGATATTTAGAGCAGTAAATGGTAAATAAAGTTCAGTATGAAAACGGGTTAGTTGAAACAGTAAGTATGAGAGCTAAAGTTATCGATAATTATAAAAATAGATCGAGGAATTTTGTTATGAATTTATAAATGTAGGTCAAACAAAATTGTTTAAAATTTTTGTGGTAAGCCTTGAAGTAAATGGGTAAATGTGTGAGTATGTTACTTACATACTTTGCATCTGCTCAATCCCATATCTTTTTTAGTTTTTATTTATATATTGTATATATTTCTATTAAGGTTAATGCACTTGTTAATCATCTCTGTCTACTCATATTCAAAGAACATTGAGCATTGCAATAATTTTTAACCGTTGGTGATAGTTAAGAATAACTGCCATACCAGTTCATTATTAAATGAATACAGTACAGTGTACACATTTTTAAAAGTTTTAATTCTAAACGATTAAATATGAGATTAATTTAATAACAATATTGTGCCCTCTATGAGAAAGCACCTTGGCTTTAATGTCTCACACATACTTACTTTTTCTTAATTAATTTCAAACCATGTGTGGTTAATTTAGTAAAAATGTTTGTGTTATTTATAGATATTACTGCAAGGGGCCGCTGTGAAGTAACAAGATTCAAAAATATATTCATTTAATATAACATAATTGCATTTAAAGTTTTCAATTTAGCCTATCTGAGGAGTAAAATACAAAACACTTTTGGTCGCCGTTTAATGAGGGAAAGAGATAACAATACCATTTTTTGATATTTTGTAGATTATGGTGTAACCAGATTTCTGCATATTAACTTTTGAGTTATGCCGATCTTCTCGCAAATGAGCGATATATCTATCTTACAAAAGTCTGATCATGATGGGGTTACATATATCGGTGTGCATGAAACTATCGTTATCATTAATATACCGATATCGCAATAACTAAAATAACGTCACCCTTAAAATATCTTTACCGAAATAACTAAAATACCGTTGTCGCTAAAATACCGTTACCGAAATAATAGAAAATAGCGTTATCACTAAAATACCGATAACGAATCAAACGAAATATCGTTATCGTTGAAATAATAATAGAAAATAACGTTACCAAAATAATGGAAAATAGCGTTATCCTTACCGAGAACCGAATTCATTTCGGTTTCCATCTTCGAATGTGAGTGACTGTTTGTTGTAACCAATTGCAAACAATTGAAGACGGTTTTGAATGTTGCAAATCTTTATTTAAATATAAAATGGCGACTTGTTAAAAAAAGTAAAAGTATATCTACCATATTCTTTTTCAGTGTTTTTAGGTTGCCACGTTCTGTGGTTAAAAAGTGTTGCTAATTTAGCGATTATAATTAAAATTATTTTTATCGCTTTATTCTTCATTGATATTTGTTAAAACTGAAAGTTTTTCCAGTGACTTTTTCAGTGCAGTTTTTCGTTTTCAAAAAATAAACTTTTACCATGCTACTGCTGTTGAAATTTGACGTCAGTTCAAGTTATAGTGATGTTAAAACTTTAGTTTTGTAGCGCTGGCCTTTTAAACTCTGATTATAATTGGTCGATATGGAAAAAGAGGGTTCTTGTTGTAAAATAATAAGAAGAAACATTTTAGAAAGTTTTCTTATCTTTTCCATAATTCATTTTACAATATTTGTTGCTTTTCATTTGCATGCAACAACGTTGTTGTAAAACATGCTTATTTGTATTTACAAAATTTTTTTACATGTTTTTCAATCATATGTTTTTTCTGCTTGAAAATTCTTTCTGGCAAAAATTTTTCAAGGAAAAATTTGCAAACTCTTAACATCGAACTGTCATTTTATTCTCTCTTTGTTTCTTTCTATTTACTGAGTATTTGTGTAAAATTTTTTACAAATTATTGAGTAAACGAACGGAACTTATATATCACCCTCTACCACATTTATGGGAAATATATTTTTTCTATAAATTTTTTTTAAGAAGCTGGTATTTTCAAAATCTAAATCTATTCGAAGCAATTAAAACAAAATTTACAGCTTTTGAATTAAAAAAAAAAAATGTCTAGGTTCACGATGTTCAGCCAAAAGACCCAATGCAGAAAGTCTTACTTCGCCTATTGAATTTCTTAAGTACGTTTTGATTCTTTTCGTGTTGAAAAACTTCTCTCTACTTTTAGATCATTTTGGTAAAATTCTATTAGGCCACAAAATTCTTTTGACAAAACATCAACTACTCGGCTTGGTACAATATTCGTTACCACATTTTTATGACCGGAAAATCTATTTGTCATACTTAAATGATTTAGACTGATCTGTAATATTCCGTTGGATCATCTGTATGTAAATTTGAACGATATTTTTGTGGTCCTACCTATGTTGTTAACTCTAAATAATTTGTGTTTTATTCAAAATCAACATCGGCCCTTAAAATTGAACCACCCTTTACATGCAACATAATGATTTACTGGTAGTTACTGAAATAAGTACCGAATACGTATTTCTGTTTTTTTTTTCAACATTTATTGATTAATATGTTTTGAAAAACTATACCACAAAATAGAAAATTGTCTGCTGTAAAAAGTGGTTTTGCAAAAATTTTAAGATTTTAAAGGGTTTATAATGTGAACTAGCATTCAACCTATATAAACTTGAAATTTGGAATGCAAAAATAGATATTTTAAATATTTTTTTTAATAATTCAAATGCAAATTATTCTTATCGAGAAAATTTAACTTTAGTAAGGTCCACTATTGTTTTACTAAGAGTAACTACTTACTTTACTATTATAAGTTACCACTTATTTCCTCACTTTGAGTAACCATGGTGGTAACTCATTATTCTCACTTTTTTTTTTTGTGAGAGGGTAATGACCACCCATGAGTTTTGGGACATCGCGAACAAAAGTAATTAAGCGAGTAAATAGCCTGGTAACTAGTGAAACCCTTTGTGTGCTACTTACTGCCTTAATTATTTGGTAATGTCTCTTTTTGCTGGGTCATATAAATAATAGCAAACTGCTCCTCATGAAACGCTATTAAAAAAACAAGAGTCATTTTATGGATATCACGGTTGTATCGATGATAAATGTTCGATAGTTTTAGCGGCTCAAAGTTGGATAAATACATCATGTTTAAACTGATCTAACATTTTAAGCAGTTATTTTTACAAATCGTAACTCATATAAAAGCCTTGGTCTTCTACTTTTTAATAATTGTTTCGAAAACAAGCAGTTTCTTTGCAGAAATATTGCAAAAATTCAAAACGTTTATTTGCGAATATTTAAAAAACACTTCTTCGATTTCAAAAAAATTACCTACTTTGAGCCCCGGTACACTGTGAACTACATTTACTACGAATTCTGAAAAACAAAAACACAGCACAGATATCGTGTGAACGTGAAATAGCCACGTTCAAATTTTTAGTCAAATCCAAAGACCATTTTTAAAGCGACTAACAATACTTTAAGTTGTTAATAAAATATTTTCAATTTTAAATACATATGTTTTGATACAATAATTCTGAAATTTTGGGGATTCTAGTTAATGTGATATTTGTATCTTAGATTTTTAATTTAAATAAATAATAACAAAATATAAACTTAATACGAATTGACAAAAGGGTTTAAAGTTTCCTTTAAAAATATTTCGAAAATTTTTAAAAATTCATAGAAATTTGTAAACCTGAATTTTTGTTTTGTCGATTTTTAAACCCAATACTGAGTAATAGTAGATAACGTGTAGTCGACGTGTAAATCAACCTTTAATTGCTCCGTTTTTAGAAAACGTACAATAAATTTAATAAAAAGTATATATTATATGGTAAGCTTTTGCAAAGCTTCTAAAGGATTCAGTCCTTTATTCGTTTTTCAATTCTGTAGTGCGTTCCTTTCACTTCATAACCGAAATTGTCGATTTTGTTAACTACCGATAGTTGTCGGTTGAGTTGCAGTAAAAGGTTTTCAGTAGACGCGCCCACTACTTTTTAATGGATAACATTTAAAATTCAAAGTCAAAATTCTACAATTAATTTTGGTTAAAACTGATTCCATTACATTTTGCTACCGATACGTTTTAAAAAATATCGTTATGTTATCAGAATTATATGTCAGAATTTTTTTTCGAAATTAACAACTTTTGTCTATATCTCTTGTCAAAGATTAAAAAAAAACACAGAATTGCTTTTTCTATAACTCAGCCGACAAAATTTCGTTAAATAACGAAATCAATAAATCGTTAACAAAGTTACAGACAGAATCGCATTACTGTTTTTATCAACAAGTGTTGGTACAGAAAAATTTAATTTTATCTATGAAATCGCACTACTGACTGACTTGAGTTCCCAACCTTCGAATCGAATAAATTCTTAACTATTCTCATTTAATTTATTTTAACCCATTCCCCGCCAGTTATGTCTTGTGTCATCAAGCGGATTCCGCGTGCTATGAACGCAAGGTAATATGTTCGAAACCCAGTTCTAGGTCCATATTGCATGGACAGGTCTTAAAAAGTGTTTACCAATCTCTTAACTCCCCAATTTAGTTTTTCACCGAATTTGGATGTGGACTTCTTATCAACCTCATCCATTAAAAATCAGCTTTAAATTCGAAAAAAAATTGTTACTCATATGGATCTACCGATAAAACTGTGTTTGGTGCTGAATTTAAAAAAATTCTTGTTTTTTGTTTGATGCAAACAAGTCTTATGCAAAAAAACTGATTTTAAAATCCCTAAACTTATATTTCTTATTTTTTTTTTGCTGGGATTTAGCTACATCTAAATGAAAACTTTTAAATTTTCTTTTATAAACTACTAAAACAAGCATTCGCATTCGAAGAGGGCTTAAGAAGCTGCAAATTCCAACGTCTTGCATTTTGAAGAACCCTATTCAACACTATGAATTCACCTTAAACATTATATAAAAGTTCAAGTACTTGACACTAGAAAAAAATGTTGACAGCAGAAGACTAACAAAAGACATCTAAAAACAAATTTTTGATAAACAAAACAACAAAGTTAAAGAGAATTTCTTGCCATCGGCGTATGTAACAGTGATGGGATATGTGACACAATTATGCCATTTCGGCACTACAGAATACTATTTTGAGAAATTATGGGTCTCTCAAAAAATTTTATTAAAGAAACGGATTCCTTTTATGAAATTAAAATATATGTTCCTTTTAATAGTTTTTTTTTTGTTTAGGAACAACTGCCTTTTCTAGAGGCTATAGCTTGCCTAAGACTTCGGGTTTTAAAAGATCTTTTGCCGGATCGAAAAACATGTATCAGCCTTACTAAAAGTGGTTAATTTGCTTCAATTTCGTTAATATATAAATTGTCAAAAATAACAAACAAAAATTCTTGATGTACTCGTATACAAAAACAAAAGAAAAAATAATATATTTCAAAATTTTTAGCCGTTGCGTATTTCCAAGTGTAAAAAGCTTTCCCAGAAATAAAACTCGAAAAACTAAAATTAACTATTTGAAAAGGCCCTAACGCATTTAAAATGTTTTTGAATTTGAAGATACCGGTATAAGAGAACAGTTCGGCCTTATAGAATAAGGTTAGTGTTTTAAATAATTCGACCCCGCCGCATGGTGGTATTTTAGTGGCAAACACAATTACGTCAATTTCTTTTCAAAAACCTAACAAATTTTTTTTAGTTATATATGGAATATTATGGCAGCACCGTAATTGCGCGAGATGATTATTCTGAAAACAGTTGTTGCCCGCTATCTGATGAAAAAATTGGCGGAAGTTTTGAAGCTTTTTAGTTCATAGCCCTGTTTTCTTCGTCGTTGCGATATGTATGAGAGATGAAAACTCATACATATTATTTTACTAATTGATGTTTCCCTCGCTGGGGATCGAAACCGCAATCTTGTGTGTAACAGTTATTTTTCATGTTTTAAGTGCAGGTGTCCAAAAACAAAATATATTGCAATAATAAGCGATTTTGGAATAACTTTTTCGATTTATTTATTGTTTGTTCTGAATAACTGAAAAGTATCTAAACTAATACTCGCCATTATTCCATTTGGCGTTGTCAACACAAGTCGACGTCGTTTTTTATCGTCTTTTAATCGGTATTCCCATTGTCAATATTGACTACTATCGACAACTGTAGACATTTTTTTTGTATTCTGTAATAAAATTTGACGACGACGTTGCTTTGAATTGACTCTGATTTTGTCGTTAATGTTTTTGCCGTCGAGTTGACTTCTTTTAAGGTATAAAAATGCAAAATAAGAAAATAAAAGTAACAAACAAAAGCTAATTCGAAAAATTAGTGGAAGAATTGCAGAAGGACTTCGCAGGGGCACTGTTCCAAATAATTTTAAGGAACAGTTTGAAAGTTTTTCCAAAGTGCCAGCCAGGTATTACATCGTTCTAGTAATACTTTGCATGACTAACATTCTAATTATTAAAACATCTTTCGTATAACATTTTTGTAAATCCAAGAATGGAATTTGTAAATAGAAAAAACTTTTTTGCTTTTTTGTAACTGCCTTTTTTTCTTAAAGAACTTTTGTATGAAAGACAAAAATATACAAACAAAAAATTTTAAGAAATCGAATTAAAATTTTTACAAAAATATTTGTAAAAAAAAATTTATGATTCTTTTTTCAGTGTAAAATACAACGAAAATATATTACAAACATACAATAATAGCATTTAGGCCAAATATCTTTACGATTAAACTACAGATGCTGCTCTTCTCTATTTGGGGGCCAAAATTTAAATGTGTGTTCCATCCACACATCCAATAACACTAGGAAAATCCACTTTTTCATAAAAATTTAGTTTGGCTTCAATTTGTTCAGCTTCTGTCATTTCAACCTTTATCCATTGTGGACAAATTGTCATTTCCAGGTCATGCAGTCATTTCTACGTTTGCTGTAATAGTCCCAAGTTGAAATCATTTCCGACACTTAGCAGGTACGATCCCTGGGCTTTCATTTCTTTAAAAGAAATAATAAAATGCATTTCTTTTAAATAGACGACTTTGAATTTAACACTTACTTTTCATCCGGCAATTTAAAGATGTTAGGTAATTGCTGAGAAATCTTCTTTGCATTTTAAATTTTTTTTATTTTCATTGATTCAGAATTATAATCAATAAGAAAAAACATTTTATTTTATTATATACATTAGGGGGGCACATTTTGAACTTTTTGTTGAATTTGCTAAGTCTTTATTAAAATTATGAAAGAGGTAGCCATTACAAGTATACGTTTCAAATTTCAAGGTCCTACGACGATGGGAACCACTAGCGCAAAGATCGACTATTTTTTCGAAATGTACTAAAAACGCCAAAATTTATGCTTCTTAATTGGGATGAAAACTATGTACAATGTACAATGGAAGCATTACTAATGAAAAAAAAACTCCTATGAGGCCAGAATGCGTTAATTTTGCATATAAAGGACCTTCAAAGTTCGTAAAAGCATGTAACAAAATGCTGTATAACTCTTGATGTACTCAACCGATTTCAACAATGTTTACTGTGTTTCAGAGGCATTTAAAATTCTTTTAAAATGTGCCACTAAAATTAGTGAACACGAAGTGTCCTCTTTGGGATAGTTTAGCCTTTTTGCATACACCTTCATGCAGTCATATACATTATATTCATAAGTATGTAGTTTTTGTTTAACCAAGTGGAAATTTGTGATAGCAAAATATAAAATATGGCACTTGTTTCTTATATACAAATTTTGTGCAAAATATGAATTGAACAAAAACAATTTTATGACAAGACCCCTTTTTTTTTATTAAAAAAAAAAAAAACAATATGTTTCCAATTATTCAACCCTGCCGGTAAATTGGATATTCAGGTCGATTAAACGGAAAAATTGCCAATTAATCGTTTAATGCAAAATAAATGTATTTCTTTCATCAATAAGAATACAAACAGCTGCTTTTTGCTGAAATTTCAAGTAAAGTCTATTGCATTGGTTTCTTAAGTGTTTGTTAATTTAAACATCCTGAGATTTTTTAAAGAATCATGCCTTACAATCCTAGGTTTTCTTCAGAGGAATCTTACGACTCTTGAAAAAGTAAATGTCAGACGTGTTCAGTGGAAGTGGAACATTGTGTATATGCTTTGATTCAGTACATTTGAAAATAATTTGATTGTATTTAAGTTAATGTTTTTTATACGATTTCTTCTTGCCAAAGTTAAGAAAATTAGAAAGTTTTAAGAAAAATTCATAGCAAAAATTTAACCGGTTAATCGACCTATTTTAATCGATTATTCAGGTTGAATAATTATTTGAGTTTTAAATTATTTGTTTCAACTTTAACCAAAATTGAGGAGATTAATCGAATAACCAAATTGGAAATACTATAAAATACTAATAACCTTAAAAAAATTATATTTTGTCGAAGGTTCATTACTTTAATATGAAGAAAAGTGCGGCCGAGGGTGATCGAATCTTAGTGGAAGTATACGGCAAGCATGCTCTATCTGAACAATCGTGTCGGAGGTGATTTGGTTGCTTTATAAGAGGTGATTTTGAGCTCGAAGGCAAAGTACGGCTGGGACAACCTAAAAAGTTTGAAAACGCCTAAAAGCAAGGAAACAAGATGCTTGTGAATAGCTCCTTAAACGACAAAAGAGGAAGGGTGTTTTGCATCGCATGCTGACTGGCGATCTATTACGACAACTTCAAGCGCAAAAATTTATGGGTTTTACCCGGACAGCCATCAACATCTTTCGTAAAGCCGAATATTCATGACATTAAGCTTATGCTCTGTATTTGGTGGTACCAGCGCGGCGTAATATGTATACTACGACCATTTCAAAACAAAGAAATGCTATCAGACCCAACTCATGCGTTTGAGCCACGTAGTTTAGCAAAAATTACCGATATAAGAAGAAATCTACTACAAAGTAATTTTGCAGCATGACAACGCTCGGCTACATGTTGCAAGACTCCACGGTGACTGCAGGTCTGAAGACGATGGATATTGAACCCTTGTTTCTTTCCTTTTTTTTAGAAATTATGAAATTATTTCAATATTTAACGCAATTGTTAGCTGTGTTCCCTTACTTTCTGGGTAAAGTTCGGTAAAATGAGAGTAAGCACAAAATACTTTCATAAAATGACATATTTACCCAAAAGTACGGGAACGCAAAAAAAAACACTTCGAGCCCAAAAAAATGTCAAAATGCATCAGTGATGCCAAATTTTTAGGTGCAATAAGTGTAACACGACAAGTAAAAACGCGCTAATGCAGAAATGCGAAAATTGAAATAAAAGACTCAAAAAAATATATTAAAATTGCCCACCGTTTACAGTGGCACGAAATTTCGAGATTTTGATATTTTCCTCTTTAAAAAAACACACATAGTTATTTCTAATAAATATATTTTTCTCATAATTTAATGTCTATGAGTTTTTTTTCATTGTTTTTTCAAAGTGGTGTATATAAAAATCTCGAGATTTTGTGCCAATGTAAAAGAGGGGGTTACAATTTTCAAAAAAAAAAAAGCAGTAAGAAAAATCAAAATGTGCCGATCTGTCCCTTTTTTATAAACAGAAAATATTTTCAGTTTTTAGAAAGTAAAAAACCGCTTATTGTAACACGAAAAGGGCTAAATTAGCATCTGGGTAACTTTCGGTAAAAAGAGAAACAATAATACACTCTCATAAACGCTCTCATTTACACAATTTTCGAGTACGGGAACGCTTTTGGGTAAGTTGGGGAACCCGCGGTAACGTACGGAAACAGACTTGTTATGTTTAACATATTAAATGAAAAAAAAAAAAACAAGTAAAAAAGGGCTAAATTCGGCTGTGCCGAATCTTTGAATACCCTCCACCAAAGGGGATGAAGATTATATACGTATATACTAAATTTTGCATGAACTGTAATATGAATATGTTTTGTCAATTTATGTAACGAACTTTTGTTAATTAGTTTTAGCAATGTTATTTACAGAGGTCTGCTCTGTTAGCGACTTTAACATTGTTCATTTTTACGTTAACTTAGTTATCATAGTATGTAAGACAATAAATGTAATCGAACAATAAGAAGACTTAATAACATTTTTACTTACTTAACAGAAAAAAAAAATAGATACAGAAAAATTGTACAAATTTGTATGGAAAATTTAGAGGTACCTTCACATTTTCACTCATAACTTTTGAACCGCTTGACCGATTTTGCTCATTTTAAATACCAAACTGCTCGGGAGGATGTTCAATAATCTGGGTAAAAATAGGCACCCCCGCTTGCGTCTTCGCGTCGTGATCGTGATTTCAACAGACAGACAGACGGACATCGCTAAATCGACTTAAAATTGCATAAGGATCACGAATATATATACTTTATGGGGTCTTAAACCTATATTTCGACATATTACAAACGGAATGACAAACTGATATACATATACCCTCACCATATATGGTGGAGGGTATAAAAAACATTTTTACAAAAAAACATTACATACTATGTTTGTTCACCAATAAAATTTATGTTTTGTAAATAAATTATTTGCTCGTCAATTGTAACTACGATACAATTACTTTGAATAATGCCAATTAGAAATACAATACACGATACAATTACTTTGAATAATGCCAATTAGAAAAATGCAATGATTTTTTACAAATGTCATTGGTTTCAAGTATCTAGAACTCAAATTCCTGCAATCATGAACATTTGGCATTGCTTCGTGTGTAAATAAAGAGTTTTAAACAATTATAAGCCCGAAATTTACTAAAATGTCTCTAAAAGTTAGTATATTTTTGCGAAAGTAGGTTTTTGCAATTTTGGTATCTTTTACATATAAAAAAGTACGAATTAAAAAAGACAAGAGAATTGCAAGTCGGTATTCGTTCTTCTTCCCCCTCTCCACTAAACTAAGAATTGCTGAAATAAAATTACTGTGTGTGAACCGGGACAAAAAGTGTCAACCCTGCGTCAACGTTAAAAAGAAAACAAAGAGAAAAAAACAAACCAGGCCTGCTATGAAAAAAGAAATAATAAAAATTTAATAGCGAAAAACAGCGATGCCAAGTTAGCCCTTTTCGGGCTATATTCAGCCCATTTTGATTGCTTTTACCGGGTACTTTTTTCACTTAGCCCTTCAATTTTTTTAAGGGCTAACATAGCTCTTTTTGTTATCTTTTTTAGGCCTTTTAGCTCTTTTTGAGTCGTTTGTTAGTTTTGTCCATAATCTGGGAACTTTTTTTGGTTTCTTTTACAGATTGGCAAAATCGTTTGTTTTTTTTTTCATAAATTTCTAGTAAAAAAAACATAATTTCTCAGAAATTCCCTTTAAATTTATGTTTTATTTAAAATGGATCCTTACAACCAAATATACAGAAAAGCTTGGGGAACTAATCCGACGAGGCATTGAGACATTATCATTTGTGTGCAAAATGCCCAACTCGATTACCAAGCGAGTTAAATTAAATACATCAAATTGTTTAATCCATATAAAATATTCTTAAAAAGAAGCAAGTTACAAAATACAGTTAAGTATTTCTGCAAAAATTAATTGAAACCAAACTTACGAAAAGTGCAAGTTTATATAAATACAATTTTATGTCCCGAAGATGAAGAAAAAAATTCGATTTTTTTGGAAAACGAACATTTTAGCGGTTTCTTTTAAATTCTACATTTTTAATTTAAAAATTTCAATAATATTTTTTTTAAATATGTATTTTATACATTAAAACGAAAGCTCGATCTTTTAAAAAAACAAATTTTAAAATAAAATAAACTGAAAAACACAAAAACTGGTATATTTTTTGATTTAGCGCTTTTTAGGCCTTTTTAACTGCTCGGCCGACGCTATTTGCTTTTAAAAAGTTTGCATCGCTGCCGAAAAATAAAAATACATTTTTTTTACTTTGATTCCAATATTAATGTCAGCCCATAAAAACAATATGACAACCGAAGAAAATATTGGGTGCAATTCGATCAAAACCGTTAACATTTATTTGCAAGGATGCTATTTCATTTAGAATAACCTATGATCGATTAATAAAGCAAAAATACTGTATTCCCAATTAAAAAGATGGGAATTGAACTAAAAAGTAATCCCATTATTGGTATTTCCAATTAACTTTAAATATCAAATTTGTTTATTATTTAAGTAACCGCCAGAATTCGATTGGCAACAACTTTGTTGGGCACAACTGATACTTTTTTCTGGGTGGAGGGAATCGCCACTAAAGGAACTTTAGTTGAAGCAACAGCATTCACATAAATACATGTGATTTTCGCTGTAAATAAAAATATTTACTATTAAGGTTCTTTAAATAAAAAAAATAAAATGCAAACTTAAATCTATATAGCATACTTGGGAATTTTTCATTGACATTGAAATTTAATTGGCCAATGTCAATTGTAAAAAAGTCATTACCATTGAATGCCAATTGTATTTTTTTTAATTGGTATTGTTCAAAGTAATTGTAATGAAATCAAAGCAATGCCTAAAAAAGTAGTTACAATTGAATAAAAAATATTTTTTTTTACAAAACATACATATAATTTTTTTTTTTTGTAAAAACGTTCTTACCATATACTTTTTTTAATTTAAGTATATTTTGTATATAATTTGCATCAGTAATTTGCTTTAAGAGCGACTGCACACTTTTTATTACTTATTAAGTCGGAAATATTGATTTGCTTTTAGGACAGATAGTGCGAGTTATGTTACTGAATTAATGGGGCGAATATTCAATAATAACATAAATGACGTTAAATAATGCTAATGATTTTTTCCCATTGAGAAATTAATAAGCGTAATGTTAAGTAATTAACATTGGTAATGAAGCATATTCTCAAAAAACATTGCCATTGAAAAAAACAATAGAAATGCCAAAAAAATAAAAAAAAATCGTCAATTAAATGGCCTACTCAATTAACTAACATAGTAAAATCTAGAGAGAATCCCCTCATAAAGCCAATCTAATGATAGTAGATACTTGGTCGTACTTGAAAATGTATTTATTGTCAAGCAATGGTTCTAGGATATGTTTTTTAAATTTTTTTTTTTCAATAAATTATATTTAGAGTTTGTGATAATATGATCTTGAACCAAGCTAAAATGACTCTCATTATAAAATTAAATTATTAAAATACAAAATTTAAGAGTCGGAGATTTTAAGTTGGTTTGTTCAGTTAAATATTCGATAAGAGTACATTGAATATTCGCTAGGATAACATGAGAGTCACAGAATATATATATTATATTTACTCTTTAAATGTTTTTTTTTATAAAAATTGCTGAGAGAATGAGAAACAAAAAAGTCAAATTAGAAAGAATGTCGTGAAAATAAAATTAATTATATGCGACGGCCCAGAACGAAAACCGTGTTTTTTCATACAAATTGACAATTAAATCGCGCGTTGCAATTGTGAAATAGAATCTATTTTATTTTCAAAACGTTTTTCTTATTCTCTTCTTTTATTTGTTTCTAATTCTCTTGCCAGAGTTCCCGTATTTTTAAAAAATTTTGTAAACAAAAAATATATGATGAGAAAATTAACATACGATATTCTATGGCTCTCATGTTCTCTTTGTGTACTGGCGAATGAACAACGTACTATAAACCAAGTTAGAATGTTAGTTTCTAAATTTTTATTAAAATTATTATTTCTTTTTATTGTATAAAATTAAAACGTAAAAACAGAAAGAATTGGGCCGTTAGAAAGGAAGGAGACACTGGAGAGAAAAGAATCTCTACGATACTCCTACACTAAAATAAATAGAAACTCACAACCAGAATCGTTGCATGTCGCGTTCTTATTCTGGGCCGCCACTATCTCACAACTGCAATGCTCGACTTGTTGTGTCAGTTTGTATGGAAAAATACGGCTTTTTGTTATTCTGTTTCCGTCATAAATGTTTATTTTAATCGAAAATGTATTCAAGGATTGGTTTATCAAATATGAAGGGTTATTGGTTAAATATTTTTCTCATCTATGTATTTGTGTGTGTGTAGTTTTTCTTATTCTAGCAATTATTTCTCTCAATTCTGCTTGAAATTACGGGCATTAATCAAACTTGAGGAAGAAGAGGCATTAGTGTCAACGAATCTCCCAAATAATTGAATTTCCTCATGCACCAAGTTTTATAAAATTTAAAAATCATGCAAATCGTATATTCGAAATATGACTCTTTTCTGTCATACAACATTTATTAGTTTATTGACTTAAAACTATTTATTTGGTCCAAATCCCAAAATTAGAATTTGTTTATGTTTTCTATTTTCTTAGAAGGATCCGAGTCCGAGTCGTAGACTTTAATAATCTCTGAATATTTTGCAAAGGAGGATTTTACTTTAGCGCCCCAATCTCTCAATCAACACGCAAAGAAAAAACATGGTTGGGGCAATCATATTCGAAGAGCATCATACATTTTTGGGTTTATGGTTGTGCCAACCATAGTCGTACTATAATATGGTTATCATATTATGATAATAAAATTACCCTATTTTTACCATAATATGGTCCCTACAGTTATGTTATGATTTATAAATTACCATATTATGGTCCTTAATAAACATGATATATTGAATTTATCATAATATGATAGCACCTAATCATAATATGCTCAAAATGTTATCATATTATGGACCCTCATAACTTTATTATGATTCCTGGATTATCATTATGTGATCCATAATCCAAGAAAATTTCTTAAAGGAAAAGTTCTAAGAAACTATGAAAAAGCTCTTTAAATTTAATAAATTGATTTTAAGGACTCTTTGAAGAAAAATTGTTAAGGAAAAAGTCATAGATTCTAAGAACTTTTCTTAAAAGAAAACTTTGATTCTGTGGACTTTTTTTAAGACAAATATTTTAATTTTTTTTTTTAAATTCTAATGACTTTTTTAATAAAAAAAATCTTAGACACTTGAGATTTTTTTTAGAAAGTTTTAAGAAATTTTTCTTTAAAAAAAAAGTCTTTAGAATCTAAGAATATTTCTACTAGAAAAAGTCCTTAGAATCTAAGCATTTTTCATGATGAAAAGTCTTCGGAATTTATGATTTTTTCCTTCAAAGAAACAGTTTGGAGAATCTGAGAATTTTAGTTTAAGGAAAAATTAGATAAATTTATAAATATCTATTATTTTGTGTAAGAAACCTGTTCGTCCAAAAAAAATGATAGGTTATACAGACTTTTTCTTATAAAAAACATTTTATTAATATTTTAGGAACTTTTTACAAGAAACATATTTAAAAAAAAAACAATTCTAATTGTGTTTATTGAAAAGAATTAAAAATTATAAAATCTTTCAATAGAATCTTTTTGGCAATAAATTGATTAGTGTAAATAATATTATATGTATAAGAAATTTTCAAAAAACTCTTTTAAAAAAATTTTTCTAAAGCTACAAAAAAAATTAACTGGATCTTAATGGGTCAATTAATGAAATGTTTTAATGACATGTGAAAGGTATTTTCTTCCCATCTGATATTTGTCCAGTTTTAGTAAACAGTATATGATTGTTTTTTAAGACATTTTGTAGTAAAAACAAACTGACTGATCTGATAAAAATATTGGTTTTTATGAAAACAAGACAATATTATGACTTTAAATTTAAAGTCTTGTTTTATTGATTTATAATTATTTATTGATTGTTGTCAGCATTTTATCGTTGCATAATTATCATAGTCAGAATTTTTGTTACCACAAGATGGTTACAGCCAATCATGATATAAAATAAGAGGTGCCAATCATAAAATAGTAAAATATTTACTAAATAATGATGGTAGCGACCATGTTGAAGGTTATCCTAACCTTAGTTGTGACAAACATACCCGATTGCAGCAAGCACAATATAGTAGCAGTAATGATATTGCAACCATGTTTTTTTTTCTGGGTGAAGTGGGATCTAATATAAACCCGTTTTTGTCGGAAATTTATGAAAATTTGATTTATTGGTACACAGCGTAAAAAGAATTTAAAAATGTTAATACCTATATTATATATGTCGTGGATCCAGAATTGCCACTTTTTTAAAGTTGAAAAAGCTCTTCGGGAAAAGGCGCATTACAACATATCCAAAGTTTATTAAGTTTGTTAATTTTACTTACCAATGATTACATGAACATGAACACTTGAAGATTTTGCTATCGTGGGTACACAAGTGTAATTTCCAGTGTCGCTAGACAAAGCTCTTCGTATTTTTAACCTTTAATGACAAAATAAAACAAAAATGTTACTTAACATAAATAAATCATTTAAAAGGAAAATTCAAAATGTATTTTTTAAAAGCTGGCAATTTCTAAACCTAAATTTTTTTGACCTTTTTGAAGTATTTAAAACAAAATTTAAAGCTTTTAAATTCATAAACAATTTTTATTTAAAACTTATTTATTACATAGACTGAGATCTAATGTATATGTTTAATATTAAATATTCAAATTTTGTAAGTTATAAATTAAAATTTTCTAAATTATCATTTTGTTTTTCGTATATTAATAGTTGTATAAGTTGGCGCCGCAGGTGAAAATTTTGTTTTTCATACATTAACAAGTTTCAAAATTGCCAAGCTCTAAGACGCAATGTCAAAGAAACCATTTGCTCTAAAATTTTATAAGATCGTCGGATGCTGCAAAAACCGCAAATCGGAAATTGATGTTACGAGCAAATTTAATAAGATCTGGCTGGGAGGACAAACTCATGGACGGAGAGCAGAAATTTACTTAATTTTTGAACTATTTTGAAAGGCAGTGGTTGCGCATCACTAAAATTTTTGATTTATATAAAATTATTTGTATTCTAATTCTTTAAAATAATTCAATTTAGGATGGCTCAAGTAACTTTTATGTTTAAAAGGAGTACATTCGGATGGTATTGGGGTGATTTCTCATTATATTTTGTGTTAATTTTCATTCTGAAATTTTGACTAAATTTTAGCCAAATTTAAAGACCATTTAAAAAAAAATAAGATTTTTTCGAAAACTTTTGGAATGACTCTAAAAGTAATTTACAAAGCATCAATTGAAATTTAAAAACACCAAATTAAACAAAATAAATATTTGTTGAATTTTAATAATTTTTTTAATTGCGTTTGATATTTTTTAATTTTAATTGATCAATTGCGAATTTTTGAATTTTATTTGTAATTTTTTGAAATTTCGGAGTTTTTTTAATTTCAATTGTCATTTTGTCCATAAAAAAGTAATTTTGTAAAAAAAAACTTTATTTTTATATCTCTATATCTATAACATAACTGCTTGTTTTTATATATGGACTTCAACGAAATATAGCATTTATATTGTATGCCCTGCTCTACATTTACTAACAAGCACATAATTTATAATTTAATTTTTATAAAATCTTACTTTTTAACTACTATAACTACTTTCAAAGTCTATACATATAAGTGTTAATAATTAAATATTTTCAATTTTAAATACATATGTTTTGATATAAAAATAAACTCATAATTCTGAAAATTTTGTGATTCCAATCACGACTTTATGTAGTATTTGAATCTCAGATTCAAAGAGAAAATTTCCCCGATTTCAAAGCACAAATTCAGCAAAATCTAATGAAAACCCAAATGGACTTGCAAAAAAATCAATTGGGCTTGCAAAGAAAATCAATTGGAAACAAAAAAAATATACAAGCTAGTTTGTATATATGTATACTAAACATAGTAAAAAAATTGTATTTTGGAAATAATTTAGAGGGGGCGGGGCCTGGCCCCCTTGGCACGCCACTGCCTACATACTATAAACTACTAAAATTAAAATAAATATATACAGTACTTGTGTAGAAAATAAAGTAATCAATCTCGAGGTCCAGGTTAATTCTTGTAAAGATATTTCTTTAATGTCAATATTCAAACTTCGAGTAGCATCTTTAGGACGATTACTTTGAAAAATAAAAAAGCCAATTATTAAGCACGAAAATCAGTTAATTTATTTGATTTTTGTATTTATTATTTGCTTTTTATGTTTTTTTAAGTAAACGTCATGGAGATGCTACTCGAAGTTTGGTAGCGAAATATTGACAATAAAGTCTACAAGAATAAAACTGGACCTTAAATTTAATTATTTAATTTTTATAGAATACATAAAAAAGGTAAAATAAAAGCAACAACAAATTATTCTTCAGAAAAGAAACATTATAATCTAAAAGTTTTTCCTTTGAAAAAAGTTTTCAGAATCCTGAAGTTTTTTGTAGTAAAAAATCATCAGAATCTACGCCATTTTCTCTAGGAAAAATTCCTCAGAAAGTGAGAGTATTTTTACAGAAAAAAGTTGGTTGTTTTTTCTCAAGCAAAAGTACTGGGGGTTTTTTATTAAAAAATTTCTTCCAATCTTAAAAATCTTCTAGTTTTTTTTCAGAACCTGAAGATTTTTGTAATGAAAAAAGTTTTTCTGTATGGAAAAAGTCCTCAAAATCAAATTGAATTTTTAAATCCCCTTAAATCTAATTTTATTTTTTATAAGAAAAGGACTAATAATCTAAGGGTTCTCCTATAAAAAACTGCTTCGCTTCCTATAAAAAAAACCCAAATATTCTAAGGACATTTCTTATAGAAAAACTATAAATTTTTTGATTACTTTTTTCTACAGGATTTTCAAATTTTGGGGACATTTTTCTTATATGAAATCCCTCAGATTTGGAGGATTTCTTCATACGAAAAAACATTTCTCATTGCAAATATTTTCGACACTGAGGACTTTTTCCTGTACAAAATCAGTCGTATTGTAAAGACTTTAGGCTACAAAAAAATCCTCAGATTCTAAAGACTTTTGCCTAACAAAAAATCTTTAGCTTCTCAAAAAAGGTCCACAGAATCTGAGTGTATTATTTTAATACAATATATAAAAAGAAAACTTTAGACTAGAAAGTATTATCTTAATTTACAATAACTTCAAAACAGTGCCATGCTTTTCGTTGATAAGTTTTAATGATTAATAATTATAAGGGAAATGATAATTTTATACTTTTGCTCCGGAGCTTTCGTAATTGGAGAGATTATTTCCAAAAATAAATTTTTAACTAACTTAAAAAAAGATCTACTCGTATAGTACGTACTGTACTTAATTAATATGGGGTTTCCATAAGACGTACGTCGCTAGACAAATGAATTGTATTTTGTTTTTGAATTGAATGTATTTTGTTATTGTATTATCGTTCGTGTGAAGCAAAACGTCATCTGGAAACACCACCTAAATAATAATAAAATAAACAAAACATAAACAAAATAAAAACATATGTAGGACTTATAGAAATATCCAAATTGAAGTTTGGAGGTGGTTCATTCATATAGCCAGTAGGCGATAAGTAACTTATGTTCAACCAACTTAAATGTTTTTGATCATTAAAAATAAGTTTCACAAAGGAATTCTCATGCACAGAGATTCTTTCAATAAACCTTTTTTAAATATCACATATACAAAGACCAATTGGCGTTATTCCTGATTGATTATAAATGAATCGGTTTAAATAACGTTACAGCATCGTAAAACTTTCCGTTCAAAGATCTCCATTTCCCTAATAATTATAGGTGATATATTAAACGATATTGGAAAACCATACAAAAAAAATATAAGCGGTTTGCTTTCTGGTACAACAAAACGTTTACATTTACCAGACGCAAACAAATGGCTTTATATTTAGATATATTAATCTTAAATTTCCATTTATCTTAAAAGCTTTTTACAATTCTCAGATGATTAGAAACTTCTTCTAAAGCATAATTTGGGGACTCATTATGCGAATATATAAAAGAATTATCTGCGTATAAAAGGCCAAAGGAGTTCGGTGCAATGTGAGGAAAATCATACATAAATATATTATAGAGATGAGGTGCAAAAATAGAACCTTGTGGAACTCCACAACCTTCGTTTCCAATTTCCGAAAAATTACCTTTAAATTGAACACAAAATAATCTTTTTGTGAAAAAACTACAAAACAATTTAATTACAAAAGGATTAAATCCAATTTGGATCATCTTACAAAGAATTCCATTATGATTTGCATGATCAAATGCTTTTTCCACATCCAAAGAGACTTCTACAGTACAATGACCTTTACGAAGATTGCACACAACATCGTTTTGAAGTTTACGCAAAGCATCAACTGTTGAGTGTCCATATAATATTCCGTTATTTCAAAATCTATTTTCTTTCGAATAGTTTCCTCAAATAATTTCCCTTAATTGGAAAGCAATGCAATTGGTCGTAAATTATTTATGTCAATACTCTCTGCTTTTTTCCGTATAGGAACAATTTTTGCATCTTTCTATGAATCTGGGAAATAACAATTATTTAAACAATTACTGAAAATAATCGTGGGATACTCAAACGCTTTTAATGGAAGTTTTCTTAAAACGAAGTTAGATACATTGTCCAATCCACTCGATTTTTTGTTATTAATTATCCTCGAATGAGCAACGATTTCATCTTAAGCGGCAAAAGTGCATGGCTTTGGGTATTTAAAAATTTTCAATAAGAATTTTTCTTCTTTAATAATGAATGCCCTAATAAGCTGTTTTTTAACCCTTTGACTGTCCCCAAACAAAAATTTTTTGTATAGCGTACAGGTTGTTTGAAAAGTTCCTGCGCTCGAAAAAAAAGAATACTGTTTTTCTAACGAAATATATTTTTTATTCAATATAATCTCCTAGAAGCTCAATACACTTTTTCCAATGATCTTCCAATAATTTTATCCCATGCTTACAATGGTTTTCCGGAAGCTCTGCAAAATAACCGTCTACGGCTGCTATGGCCTCTTCATTCGACGAAAAATGCTTTCCACGAAGGAATTGTTTGAGATTTCTGAAGGGATAGTAGTCACTGGGAGCCAAATCTGGTGAATACGGTGGATGTTCAAGCAATTCGTACTTTAATTCTTTGAATTTAGCCATCGTCAAAACACTTTTGTGAGCAGGTGAATTGTCTTGATGAAAAATGATTTTTTTCTTCTTTTCTTGCGAATTTTTTCATCCAGCTGATCCAAAAGGCTGCATATAATATTCAGACTTGATTGTTTTACCTTTCTGAAGATAATCAACAAAATTCCTTTTGCATCCCAAAAAACTGGTGCCATAACCTTCTTTGCTGATCGTTGTGACTTCACCTGCTTTGGAGCTGAACAACCAGCTTCAGTCCACTGTAAACGTTCTTGTTTCAATTTAGGATCAAAACGACGCAAGAAGTCGGTTTTATTCGGCTTAAAACGCTCCAAATTACGCTGAGAAATTTGTTTTCGATCCAGTTTTTGTTGAATTGTTAATGTGTGCGGCACTAACTTTCCAAACAGTTTTTTCATACGTAATTCTTCATGTAAAATATGGAGTACTCGTTCGTATGAGATACCTATGGTATTAGCAATTTCACGCTTAGTCAAACTTGGATCTTCACTAACCATATTATGTACCTGCTCAATGATTTCTGCTGTGGTTGCACTTTTTGGTCGTCCTTCGCGTGGATCGTCTTCAAGGCTGGTAAGACCACGTTAAAATTCACCAGCCCAAAATTCAACGGTGCGTTTTGAAGGTGAGGACTCCTTATACACTTCTAACAATTGTTCATAAATTTCCTTTGCTTTTAAACCCTTCAAAACAAAGAATCTAATGACTGCACGATATTCAATTTTTTCCATATTAAAAAAAAATCAATGACACGTCAACATCAAATGGCTGTAAACAAAGAAAGAATTGACAGAATGACTTGCAACTTTGCATTTATTCTCAGGACAGTTATACCAACTTGAGAAAAAAAAAGTTTGGAGCTAGCAGTGCCATCTCTTGGTGAGCGCAGGAACTTTTCAACCAACCTGTACATCTACGTACATAATCTAGTAAAAATGACGTGCATCACATATGATACGCGGACCAATATTTCAACTATATGTATATTATTGAAGCGTTCTATGCATGGCATACGATTTATGCCATTTTTATTCTTTACTATCTATCTATTTCATTTTCGGTATTGTTTGAATTTTATTATAAAAGGTATAATGAAATCATCTTAAGTTTTATTTTTATTATTATTTTTTTGTTATATTTTTAACGTTTTTTAACATGATTAAAGTTTATTTTCTTTGCAAAAAAAATATTTTTGTCGCTATATATCTAGGAAATTTTCAGTTTTGTCCCATACAAATATTCAGGTCTTATATCAAAAAAAAAAATCATTGTCTACACGCCCAGGTCGTTGAATAACTTTACTTTTCATAAATTCATACAAAACTTTGTTAAGGGAATTGTGTATCACATATGATGCGCAAGCGTATCAATCATGACGCCTGTGCATAATTTGTGATACATTGAACAGTCAAAGGGTTAATATGAATAAATTTTACGTTTATTTTTCGATATGAAATGTGGTTTTGTGCGTTCGCAGTATTTTGGGTATTTTTATGTCATTGTGAGATAATTTTTAGTTTACTCTTATTTTACCAGACTAAAATTGCGCAAAAAACGCCAATTGAAATTAAAAAGAGAATTCGAAGAATAAGAAAACAATTTAAATTCAAAAAATTACAAATAAAATTCAAAAATTCGCATATGATACACAAAGTAGATCCAATTAAATTAAAAACTAACAAACGGTGTTTAAAAATTATTGAAATACAACAAATATTTCTTTTTTTAATTTCATTTGGTGTTTTTGAATTTCAATTGATGTTTTACAAATAATTTTGAAACAATCTATTCGGTTTTGAAATGGTTGTATTTGGATTTGACTAAAAATTTGTACGTTGCTATTCCACGTTCCTATGATAGCTGTGCTGATTTTTTTTTTTTGAAAATTCGAAGTAGTGCGATGTGTAAAAATAATTGCTGAAAAAGTAAGATCAGTTTAAAGGCAGGCGCGGATCCAGCTCAAGCTTTTGGGTGGGGGAACTTTTTTGATTTTTTTATACCCCCCACTATATATGGTGAGGGTATATATCAGTTTGTCATTCCGTTTGCAACATATCGAAATATAGGTCTAAGACCCCATAAAATATATATATTCGTGATCTTTATGCGATTTAAAGTCGATTAAGCGTAACCGTCTGCCTGCTGAAATGGTGATCACGGCACGAAGACGTACGCGGGGTCTTCATTTTACCTACATTATTGGACATCCTCCCGAGCAGTTTGCTATTAAAAAAGAGCAAAATCGGTACAGCGGTTAAAAAGTTATGAGTGAACTTTTTTAACGATCCCGAAAATGTAGTATATCGTTTCTTAATATTTTTTTCGTTTGGTTTATAACTTGTCATTATAATTATTATTTCCTAAAAAACTTATTATTTTCTAAAAAAATACAAGTTTAGCATTGCTGAATTGAATTAAAGAGAAAAAAACTTTTTTTTACTCTGAATTAAATGTGCTTCTAAATAAATTAAAAAATAGGTTGTCCGAAGAAAAATTACAACTAAGGATGAAAAAATTAGGAAAAAGTAAAACTTTAATATTATCAAGGATATTTCCGTAAGAAAAATTATAAAAAAGTTATCAAAGATGAATAATTAGGAAAAAATTTAAATAGTATTAAGAATATTTTCGACAGTTTTGTTATGTTATGTTTTAAAACTTATATCCCTACAAGAAATTGATGACTGAAACAAACACATAAACAAAATAAAATATCTGTCATTTCACTCCTTCATATATGCAAGGGTGAAACAATTAATATAAATTGCATTTTTTGTTGTTAAAAAAAAATAAAGTTTCGGTCAAGTTTTTTATATTGTCTTTAAGAACTTGATAGAAACTTTGTTCTACGCATTGACGGATATTTCCGTCAGCACTACCAGTCAAATGACCGGTCATATAACTGGTCTTATTCTTGTAGGGATATGTTTTAAAATTAAGAAAAACCCTCCATCATTCGGACCTCTTAGAATTGATTTTGGAACTTTTTGTATAGAAAAGAATACACTTACCTGGACGTTAAACCATCAGACCAATCGTTTTCAACCGTAATTCGTGTCCCACTATCAATTTCATTTTGATTTGTTGTCATATCAATTATTTCCGAACCTTGAAGAGAAAATAAATAAAGAAGTTTCAAATTTTTTAAACAACATTATTAACATGTTTACAGTTGGTATGTCAATCCTAAAAATTCCGGGATTTCCGATTTAATTAATTAGCATATTTTTTTCTGTATGTTTTTATGAAAATAGTTCAAGTTAAAATAAAATAAATTAGGGGAATAAAATATTTTAGGGGAATTTAATGTGCCTTGAAATGATTTAACTATGTATGTCCATATCTCTGTCGTTAATGCAGAAAAAACGTTTTCTTTAAAGAAAAATACGTGTATTTTTGGAGCAAAGGGTTTTTTTAGAAACAAAGCCCACAACGTTGTTAGCGTATACAAATATTGCACGGGCTAAAGCCCAGGATTTCACGGAGTACCCATTCGCATCCCGTAGATGCGAATTTTTATTAGAAACATGCAAAAAATAAATAACTAAGGAAGTTATTATTTAGAGGAAGCTAAAGGCTGATAATACTAAGAAAAGAATAAATCTTTAAAAATTTAGTAATTTTTATATAGAATTAAAATATTTGTTTAAATCATAAAATGCGGTACATCAAATCAAATAGATATATAAACGACATCAAGCAAAGTCCTTCACACAGGAATTTTCAAAAATCCCGTCTGAGCAGATGTCTACGCAGTAAAAGGAACCTACATGCAAAATTTCAATTTACTGTAACTTCAACGTTGATACGACTTCCTTTTTTTTTAGCTACATATAAAGTTGGTGTGGAACTTTTAATATGAAGAAAATAGATTTAACTGAAGAAAAAATCTGTAAATTATTATAAATTATTTTGAACAAAAAGTATAAAACTTATTGCGTTTGTAGAATCAGATAAGAATCTTGGTGTTATTTGTAATAAATCGCTTGAGTGGAATATTCTCAATGCTCAGAGCGCAATACCCTTCAGAGCATCAAATACCCCTAAATATTCGTGCTTTTAGCAAAAAGGTTTTTAATGTCCAAGTTGTTATATGGCTGTGAAATTTTTGCTTTTGTGATTCAAATAGTAAGAGCAGATTGGTTGTAACGTATAATGCGATCGTGAGATATGGAACCTATTAGTATTCCAAATTCTTATACGGAATTAAGTTATGTACACCCAAGAACCAAATAACTTATTTGATCGCATTCAATTTGCACGATCGAGTAGAGGAAAACATATCATACAATTTAGATATCGAACTTTAATCTCTGAGTAGCAATTCTACAAATACTAGAAGACTGTTATACAATTTAAAAAGAAATTGTTCGCAAGGATTTAATTGTTTTTTTAATTATTCCATGATATTTTTGAATTTTGTATTCCATATATTTAGTTAGTTCCATAATTTTCTATTTTTGTAGTATTTTTTTCTTTATTATAAAAAAATATATTGTATCGTTATAAGATCACATACTGTAGTTAAAAGATTAAGTTCTTGTGTTATGTCATATTTACTACGAGGGCGGATCAATAAGTCCGTGACTTTTCGAACTTCCCTCGTAGTTATATAAAATGCAATAGACTACAAAACTGAGCAAGTTCCGTCATTTACTTTGCGTTTAACAGCTGTTCAAAACATACAACCTCGTGGATGTTTTTAAAAATGGAAAAAAGTGAATTTCGAATTTCATTAAACATTTTTTTTTTTACGAAAAAAACCGTTAATCAAACCAATGAAAAGCTTGATAAATACTTGAGGACTCTGCACCATCGATTTCAATGGTAAAAAGTGGTTTACTAACTTTCGTTGTGGTCGCACAAGTACAAATGACGCTGGACGGTCAATTGAGGTCAATACACCCGAAAAAAACACGATATGGTGTTGGCCGTGTTGATGCTATAGGCATTTCATATGGCAGTGTGGTGTCGATTTTAAATGATCAGTTGGATTTAAGAAAGCTGTCTGCAAGATGGGCGCCGCGTTTACTCACAATCGACCACAAACGCAATCGTGTGACAACTTAGTTTCAATGGGAAAATTCCATGAATTGGTACCTCATCCGCCATATTACCCGGTTTTAGCCCCCAGTGACTATTTCCAAACCTAATGAAATAGCTCGGTGGAAAGAGATTTAGCTCCAACGATGAAAAATATTGATCAAGCAAATGCCAATTTTATGGATCTCGAAAAATCCTATTTTTTTGGAAAGGATACAAAAATTGGAGAAATTTTGGACTAAGTGTATTGAGCTAAAACGAGATTATGTTGAAAAATATACTTTTTAACTACTATAACTACTTCGAAAGTTTATATAAGTGTTAACAACAATTTGAAATACATATCGTTTGATATAAAAATAAAGTCATAAATCTGAAACTTTGGGGATTCCAGTTAAGACTTAATGTTGTATTTGAATCTCAGATTTCAAATTGAAAATACGTTTTTTTTTTTGTTTTAAAAGAAAATATACAAATTAAATAATTCCACTTAGGACCTGTGCGAGATAGCTAAATAAATTCTAAACTAAATACAAATTGGCAAAAGATTTTAAAATTCCGTTGGCAAACAATTCTTAAAATTTCATAGAAATTTGGATACCTGAATTTAGTTTAGATTTTGTTTAGCCAACTCACGCCCAAACAAAATACAACATTAAAAAACAATAAACTACATATATTTTTTTTCTGGCGTTTTTATATTTTGTTGTTTTGCTGATTTTTACCCAATACCTGAGTAACAGCAGATAAGTATAGTCGACGTGTACATCAACCTTTAATTACTCCTTTTTTTAAAAAACGTTCGAAAAAAGATAAAAGGCGTTAAATTATATAAAAAGGCATTTGATCGGTTTTTAAAAACAATTGTATTTTTGGTTGTTTTTACACACAAAACATTACGAGTGTGGACATAATTAATATTAGAGGAACGATAAGTATAGAGATTTCATCGAAAGAAGCGGCCAAATAAAATTTCTTACATATTACAAGGTTCGGTTTCTGAGATGAAATTGAGCAAATTCTTCTCATTTCTGTACAAATTTCAGCAAAATCTGGTAAAACCCAATTGAACTTAAAAAAAAAAACAATTGGTCCTGCAAAGAAAATCAATTGGAACCAAAAAAAAATACAAGCTATTTTGTATATACATATGTATACTAACTAAACATGTTAAAAAATTTTATTTTGGAAATAATTTCGGGGAGGGCCCGGGCCCTCTGGCAGACCCATTTAGAGAAGTGGTAATTAGAACGGTTGGTGCTGCAATTCCAATTTTTAGTCAATTTAGAAAGTGCTTTATACATAATCGTGATTTAAAAATTACACCGGCATATAATTCAAAAACAGCTAAAAGGATTTTGGACCAAAATTGACAATCGTTGGTATATTTTTATGTTAAACAAATCCAGATTAATCACAGAAGGGCGGATCACAGAGAAGTGTCGAAACTTGCACTTGTTCATTTAAATACGAATCCTAGCTATAATCTGACTGTGGAGCAGTTCACCACGCCCGTTGGCTCTCAAAAGCAATATATATTTTCAAAATTATGTTGTACAAAAATCATTTTTACATTTCGGAAACGTTGTTCGAGAAATTTGAAGCTATGCTTCTCTATTTTATAGCCGTATACCTAAAGTATTGGTTTACGTGCGAATCAACAATTTATGCTACAAAAAATGACCTAGACTTATTGTCCGAACTTAAAAAATTTTCAAAAATGAAAGGGAAATATTATTCTTTAATTGCAAACAGTGCTAAAGCCACTCAGCTATGGTATGTGGAATAAGCGAACAGAATTTTCAATTTTTAACGATCGAATTTCAATAGAAGAAAAGGAACAACTACGAAAAAAATGTAAGGAAGTAAAATCAAAGATCAATCTCAAAAGTTGTTAGAAATTGATCCAAATTGTAATTTACACGATTTCGAAGAATATGATGCGTACAATGTCACATATTGTACACCGGATGAATAAACTGAAAATTTTGTTAACTTGATGCATTCAACCAATCAAATACTTTATGAGAAAGATTTCGCCGATGTCGAAAAAATTAAAATATATTAAATAAAACTATCGATGTATTTAGCAAATTACCAAATTATCATTCTTTTTGCTCCAAATCGCCCTTTGATTATGTCACTCTTTAGAGCTTAAAAAGTTAAGTTAATTTTGCTATAAATATTTCTTTTATGGGTCACAATGCCATTGATTGACGAACTTACAAAAGCTATGTGGATGCAATCAAAATCGCCAATAACATTAAATCTACAAGCATTTATACGGAATAACTAGTTTTTCGAATTTCAAGATTAGACGATTAGTGTTTGCAGAAAAATAAAAAAAAAAGAAATACTCGTATATACTTATTCCAAATTATCCATGAAAACTCTATTGAAATCAAATTTCTAAAATTTTTTAAATTTTATTAAATTACAATAACTTCCCGAGAACAAAAATTATCTGGCGTAATATTTAATCATATTCAATTAATTAAGTTAGATGTTAATTGATCCGAAAAATGGCAGAACAAATTAGATCCAGCATTATATTCAGGGATCGAATTGTATTAGATTAGATCCACCAATATAATATATACGGAATTTAGTTTATTAAAAAAAAGTAATTTTAAATAAAAAAAATATATTAAAATTCTAAAAAACAATACCTTTGCCAGAATTTGAACTTGATCTGCTAGAGTTATAGCACTCAACAGTGCGTGGCTAACTTTATTAGACTATATTTTTCGTATAATTGTGTTATATATAATTATACCTTCGCGACTTATAAAGGGTGGTGTAACCATAATGCACGATGTTAATTGGGGGTCACACCCTGTCAAGCTTTTTTTCCCAATTTAATTTAACATTTCTTTGTTTCAGTGTTTGATAAATTCAAGCCTTTGACGAAAATGGGACGCTCAAATCAAAATGCACTTCGTGATTTTTTTGGTCAGCATAATCAATCAAATGTGTCCACAATCGGGGGAATTGTGCGCAAATTTCAGCAAACCGGGTCTGTAGGAAAAGTGAAAACACCTGTGCATGCTCGCCAAGTTCGTTCCGCGGAAAACATTTCTGTTGTTCGCGATAGTGTGGCAGAAGAGCCGTTAACCTCGTCGGTGTTCGCTATCGCGAATTGATAACGGACTTCTTGTGGCCAGAAATTAAGGATATGAACCTGGATGGACGATATGTGGTTCCAACAGGATGGTGTCACTTGCCACACAGCCAACGAAACAATGGCTCTTTTGCGCGAGAAATTCAATGGCCCTCTTATCTCACGTCGTGGGGATATTTTAAAAGAAAAAGTGGACGTCAATAAGCCAAGAACAATTCAAGAGTTAAAGCATGAGATAATTCGGAAATTATGTCTCAGAGTCATTAGAAATATGGACCATCGGAAGCCATGGGGAGCATTTGGCCGATATCTTGTTTCACACAAAATTGGCCGATCGAAGTGTAAAAGAGCGTGAGATTGTTAATGACATAGGCATTTCATATGGCAGTGTGGATTCGATTTTAAATGATCAGTTGGATTTAAGAAAGCTGTCTGCAAGATGGGCGCCGCGTTTACCCACACGATTGCGTTAATCGTGTGACAACTTAGTTTCCATGGGAAAATTCCATGAATTGGTACCTCATCCGCCATATTCTCCGGATTTGGCCCCCAGTGACTATTTCCTATTTCCAAACCTAATGAAATAGCTCGGTGGAAAGAGATTTAGCTCCAACGATGAAATAATTGATCAAACGAATCCCAATTTTATGGACCTCGAAAAATCCTATTATTTGGAAGGGATACACAAATTGGAGAAACGTTGGACTAAGTGTATTGAGCTAAAAAGAAAAATATTTTTTTTTTTTGCAAAAGAAAACTGTGTCATTCAATAAGCCACGGACTTATTGATCCGCCCTCGTACAAAATTGATTAATTTTTGATAAAAAGTACCTAAAAAGAGTAAATTTACATATTTTTTTTATAAAAATCACACTTTTTTTGAAATCCACAAAAGAGCTCGTCACCGACAGATCCATGGAGGGATTTACCTCAAAATTGACATACTTCATCTCTAGGATGTATTTAAACAAGCTCGAAAAGTGCAAAATCAATTTTTTTTTAAATTTGTTTTAGAAAATTTTTTAAAAATCTAAAGTGGAGTTTTGAGAATTTTTGTTTTGAAATTTCAAAACTAAATTATAAATGTTTTGTTACTCACTTAAATACGAATTTTTGGAAATACAATACAATTATACTTCTACTTAAAATTTACAAATATAAATAAGTCAATATTTCTCAAAAATATTTCATATACAACTTTTATAGAGATCTGTTACAGAGACATTTTTATATCCTCCACCCTCCAGAATAATTTTTATATCCTCCACATGTCGAAATATAGACATCCTCCCGAGGAGTATTGAAAATGAGCAAAATCGGCCCAGCGGTAAAAAATTTTTGAGTGAAAATGTGAAGGTACCTCTAAATTCTAAATTTTCCATACAAATAAGCGTATTTTATTACAAATTCATAGTATCAAGTAAAATATTTTCTCTTGCTTTTTAACCAGTCCCTTAGAATTGAATAATATTTTATATTCACCTCAAAATTTTTTTCCAACTACAAAATTTGTTCAAAATTTTACTTCGAAAGTTTTTTTACAGTGGGAACATTTTTTTAGGACATTGGTTTCGACACAGCTGAATTTAAGCCTTTTTTAAAATTTTTATTTTTGAATTTCTATTCTACTGTAGGTATTTTCTGCATACAACAAGGTGCAGTTTAAATACGGGCTTTCCGAAATGGCTAAAAAAAAACGGTTTTTGCATTTTCAATGTCTCAAAATTTATTAATTTTGTAGAGCTGTGTAATTAAAGCATATTTAAAAACCTTTTACCTTAAAGGTATCAAGCTCTTTCTCAACAAACACTGATTCGTTTTGTTTAAATTAATTTAATAATATTTAATTACCTTTATACCAAAATATATTGCCCAGCTCATGGGGACCCTGCATTATTTTGCAAGTTAAATTTATATCACTGCCACTTTTAACATACAAATCTGTAGGACCAACAATAGTTGCTTTAAGTTCTGAAAAGGAAATTAAAATAAAAAACTTTAGTGATTTGTTTGTAAAATTTTAAATTATTTAAGCAAATGTATTTTCGGAAACGGAATGTCCCGTTACAATTTAACTGACAGCCAAATTTTATATACAATAAAGTAATGATATTGTATATATATCGATGGCTTAATATAAAAAGGCCCTAACTCGATTTTTTGTTACTTGATAGGAGAAAGAAAAAAACTTAATAAAATACGTAAAATTTTAGATACAAAAAAAGTTTTAATGCAATTTTCAAAATATTTGTCATAAAAATATTTGAAATTTTTGTATTTTTAATTTGATAAAATATTGAAAACAACATAAGTTAACAAATGAATTATGTGTTTCTAAGTAAAGGTAGAGCAGGACAAACAATATAATTGCTCTATTTCACTTTCCCGCGAACTCCATATACGAAAACAGCTTTCCTACAATTTTCAAATTGTATTTTTTTACAAAAAATAACGAAATGTCAGGTTAGTAGGGATAGTCGTTTTCTTTTCGAGTAGTTATAGATATAAAATTCGAATAACATAAACCCAGATAAGACAAACTTGCTTGTTTTGCTGTTTTTGCTTTTTTTTACTCATTTTTGCTTTTTCACATTTTTTCACCTCAGAGCTTTTTTCTTATAAAACAATATATATTTTCTGGGATTTTTAGAATATATTTCTTTTATAAAAGAAAACTATAATAGTAACATTCATAAATATTGTCTTTGATTTGGTTCATTACGGATACAAAAATAACAAATGGTTAACGGCAATTTTAAAATTTTAAACAGCTTTCTTAGAATAGGAAATATTAAAATTGTATTGATTTTATGGAAAACATAAAAAATCAAAATAAATGCATGTTTTTAAAAAGTTAAATGCATATTTTTCTATTTTAATGTAATTGTTAACAGATTTTTGACCCATTGTCACCAAATTCTGTCCGGCAATCCTCGAATATCCAAGAAATAGAAAATTATCTTACTCTATTGTACGTACATAAATATTTATACAAACAAATATTTCTTAGTTTTTATTCTTATTTGCTCTTCCGTCGACAGCATATATTTTCTAAAGCATTTACATTTGTTGAATACAACACGAAAAAAACGAAAACTGCATAATAACTAATGGTTTCTAGTTTGTATGGGTCTGTTTTATTTTATTTTTATTATTCTTTGTTTTTTTTTTCTTTTCCTTCCTAGAGATGCCCCCAAAGTAGTCCACACTAAAATAAAATGTTAATACCGCAATGCATTTAAAAAAATTAAAAAAGGTACAGTTTGTTTTTTCTATACAACGAACTCTAAGTTTAACGAAAAGCTTAATGGTATACCATATTTTGTACATAAGCAGCTGATTTAGAAAGTAGGTGCAAATTAATTATGGTGTGGAGCATTAAAATGGAAAGGCTACATATTTAGAATGCTAGTTGCTTTGTCGAAAAGCTTTAATAATATTAATATTTAAAAGAAATAAAAAAATAATATTATGCACAACAGACTTTGCGATGTGAAATGTTTTAAACTTACTTAGTTACTTAAAATGTTAAGTGTCATCTTAATAGTAATAGTGACAACTCTTAATAATGGGAATGTCTTAGGCCCAATATTACAACTTGCCTTTAAGATGCGTGTTAGTTAAAGGTAACTTTAGCTAAAGTCAGGAATAAAGTGACCTTTAACATTTTTTGGTTATTACAACTTCCTTATAAAATAAAATTAAGTTTTTTGAAAATATGGCATTACCAGAGCAAAAACCGATTACTTTTGACAAATTAAAATGGTTCTTTAAAATACGTAGTGGCAACGACGTACTTTTATTTATTTATTTATTTACTTACAACAAACAAAAAATACAAACGAAAAACAAAATTTCTTCGAATTGTGTAAAAACTAAAAATGTTTGTTGTAAAAAATTTACATTGTCAACGCCGAACACTGAAATAAACCAAACAGCAACGATACGGTCAAAAAACTATACGGCAACTACACTGCAGAGCAGAAAATGTGGCAACTTCAAATGCTTAAACCTTAAGTTAAAAGTTAAAGGTAAGATGAACTTACCTTTAGCTTATCGGTCACTTTTAGGGTAAAGTGTACTTATAATAACGAAAAACTAATAATCTGCACCTTAACATCCTAACTTTAGCTATCGGCAAGTTATAATAAATGGGTCTTATCTCATACCATTATCTAGTAGCAGATAAGATAATTAACAAGTCAAAGCTTTGGGAGCTTGCTATTCCGAGGAAAATGTTTTCTTATTGGATATTTTTTAAAAACAAATCGTCGGTAACTATATTATTTTGTCCTTAGCCCATTTAATTAAATTACGCCTTGGATAAAACCAAAATCTCGTGGCATTTTGGAGTCATACAAGAATTTAGCAAAAAAATACACTAAGGTTATTTTGTTTCAGACTTTTTTAAAATGAGTAAAACAAATATAATACACATATGTGTTTCTGTTCCTGAAATAATTTGCAAATAATATATCAATATAAGGGTGAATATACCTCCCCAAAACGATTTAAAAATAATAATAAAATTATAATACACAACAGACTTTGCGACGTGAACGGTTTTTAAAATAATTTATTTATTGAAAATTTTGTATATATTATTCGATCTCTATGTTTTAATTAAATATTTTTAGAATTTATCAGGTTCAAGGTCATAATTAAATGTTACTAAGGAATAGTAAACACTTAATTTTTTAAATGTAACAGAAGATGGAAAAAATTGTGAGGATGAGCGCTAGAGCGACTCTACACTTTCGACCTGAGGGACCAGTTCATCGTCAGCCTACTTATGAACCACCCAACCCACAACAACTCATGGTTTGAACAGGAAATACCCTTGGCAACCATCTTCGATTCTCAAAGCACAAATCACCTAGGTTGCCATTTCAACTGTTAATGTTTTCGTTTCGATCTTTATGTTTTATTTATATATTTTTAGAATTTATCAGGCTCGAGATCATAATTAAATGTTACTTATTAAGAAATAGTAAACACTATTTTGTTTTAAATGTAAGAGAAGATGAAAAAAATTGTGAGGATCAGCGCTAGCTATATAAGCCTTGTTAAAACATGAGTTGTCGTGTGCTGGGTGGTTCATAAGAAGGCTGACGATGACCTGGTCGCTCAGGTCGAAAGTGTACAATAGAGTGGGTCGCACTCCATACAAAAAAGTTGTGCTGGTCACCCTCTAGAATTAAAGATAGTGTGTAGACGATCTCAAAAAAAATTTTTTTTGCCACGTTCTTTGACTCCGCGCTTTTAGTTTTTTGTTTCCTGTGCCTCTATTTATAGTGCGTGTGATATATCATTGTTCTTAGAATGACAACAGCTACATTTTCTAATTTGATCACTTTTGACTCCGACGTCAAGTTCTAGAAGTGACTTCTGGAATCTTGGTTTCTACCCCCACATTTACACTTCTAACTTTTTTATTTGAGTGTAGTTTAGAAATTCCAAGTCATTTTAACTAAAGATTTTTTATACTTTTAATAATAGAGAAAAAAGGATATTTGATAATAAAAAATTAGTAAAAAGAAAGAACTTAAAAAATGGATACAACAGTAAAGCACACAAGTTAGTGACATTTATTTTTAACGAATGTTGGCATAAAAAGTCAAATTTATACATAATCGTATTTTTAAAAACCTCCGTTACTTTATTGTTTATGAATAAAAATATATACTGTAAAAGACAAAATTTCATGGAATTTAAAAAACTTTTTTTTATCGTTTAGAAAAAAAATGGAAATTAGGGGGTAGAAACCGAGATTCCAGAAGTCACTTTTTTGGAGGTCATCTTCACATTATCTTTAATTCGGTGTAAGTTTTTAATCTG
This sequence comes from Eustalomyia histrio, assembly GCA_949748255.1. Classification (NCBI taxonomy): domain Eukaryota; kingdom Metazoa; phylum Arthropoda; class Insecta; order Diptera; family Anthomyiidae; genus Eustalomyia; species Eustalomyia histrio. The sequence goes on along the minus strand of OX456527.1, from coordinate 223,072 downwards.
TTCACCCAAGTGTCATTTCCTCCAGCGCTGATCCCCACAATTTTAAGCTAGTGTTCGGAGAGTAAAAAAAATGTTTTATATATTTTTTTTTAATTTTTATAGGTTTCTTAAGGTTGGGTATAACATTCTGTTCGACGAAAATTCTGGTTTACAAAATTCTGTTTTACAAAATTCTGATTCTCAAAATTCTGGTTTCCAAAATTCTGTTTTTCAAAATTCTGTTTCACTGTTTTCAAATAATTTTTTATTTAACTGAAAATGCAATTACAAACACATACATAAAAATAAAACAATTAAGAAATCACTTTGCCCTAACTTTCCCTTACATTTAAAAAAAAAATACTGTTTAAAAAAACCACTTTGCAAATTTAAATAAAATGCATCACATACACTGTGTGTGTTTGGTCAAAAATTATGTTTCAGAATTTTATTTAAAATTAGTCGCAATTGTGTTGTTTAATGTGTCGTGTTTAAAAAAATAAAAATTAATAAACTGCAATTAATAAAAACCAATAAAAATAAAGAAATGTTGTGTCTCAACGGATATTTTTATTATTTGGAAATGAAAAGACAAAAAGGAACCTTTAATTGGACGTGCTCGAGAAGAATTCCAGATAAGTGTTCCTCTCGAATAATAACAGCAATGGAAAATAACGAGCATGTTTTAATAAGATATCCAAAAAAGCATACCCACGAACCTATTGCTAGTGCAGTGGAAATATGCAGAACAAATGTTTTTGTAAAATATGCCGCTACCTTCCCTCGAAGTACGCACAAAAACGAAAAATAGGAATCACACGGAATGAAATAGGAGTTTTCAGAGAGCCGCAAGCAATAGATGAAATAGATAACCCTCTAAATCTATACGTTTTGGGTAACGAATTATTTATATTGGCAGAAGAGAAAGTGGGAGATGAATATATGGTTATATTCGGCACAAAATCATCAATTCAACTTCTACAACAAAGCGATTGTTGGCTCGTCGGCGGCACTTTTGATGTTGTGCCCACAATAATGCGCCAATTTTTTTCCGTTCATGGAAGGATTGAACGAAAGGTCGTCCCATTCCTATTCTGCCTAATGTCCAAAAATAAAAGAAATGTAAAAAAAAAATATTTCACGTATTGTAAAAAAATTTAATCGTTTAAGAAAACTAGAATATTTAAAAAGAATAGCAAAAAACTTTGTTTATAATTAATTAAATATTGTTATCAGTTAAATTGAATTGCTATGATTTTTTATTATTTTTAACTTTGTCTTAATTTAATTGATTTTTAACTTATTTGTGTTTTTATTTAATGCTTGTTACATTTTTTTTTCTTTTCAATTAATAAGTTTTTCAATGATATGAATTTATATGAAACATTTCTTATTCATAATAAACTGGCTTTAATTCTTAATAAATAATTTAACGGCATTTTTTTTCTCATAATGAAAGGGGAATAACATATTTCAAAAACCAGGATTTTAAGAGACAGAATTTTATTAAAAACAGAATTTTGTAAAACAGAATTTTAGTCAGACAGAATTTTTTTTTTTTTGGAAAAAAACAGAATTTTTGTAAGACAGAATTTTGGAAAACAGAATTTTGTGGCTATCCCCATTTGAAGACACCTGGTACATAAGATCATAACTATGTCTACACAAGTACTTGTGTAGACATTACTTAATAAAAAAATGTATCGGTATTTTAAGGGTAAAGTTATCTTCTTTTGTTTCGGTAACGCTATTTTAAGGGTAACGCTATTTTCTATTATTTCGGTAACGTTATTTTAGGGATAACCATTTTTTCAGTTATTTCGGTAACGGTTTTTTAGGGATAACGATTTTTTCATTTCATATTGCCTGCCAACCCTGAGTTATAGATATTTCTGCAAGGGACCGCTGTGAAGTAACAAGTTTCAAAAATAAATTCTCTGTACATACATATATCTATCTTCCAAAAGTCTGATCATGATGGGGTAAAATATATCGGTGTGCATTGAAACTAGCGTTATCACTAAAATACCGATACCGCAATAACAAAAATAACGTTACCCTTAAAATATTATTATCGAAATAACTCAAATAACGTTATCGCTAAAATACCGTTACCGAAATAATGGAAAATATCGTTATCGCTAAAATACCGATACCGAAATAACGGAAAAAACGTTACCAATAATAGAAAATAGCGTTACCCTTAGCGATAAACGCATGCTCATATCTGGAAAAATGTTATTCCACATATGGAAGACGCTCATATATGGACAAATATGGAAGTATATGCTATTACATATTTACAAAAGGGACTCGTTTATGGGCATACTAGCGGGCTCTGTCGCAACGTTGTTAGCGTAGAAAAATGTTGCCCGTGCTAAAGCCCAAGAGTACCCGGAGTCCCCAGATTATTACCTGGAGTCTCCCATTTTTATTCTGTTTATGGCCAAAATTCTAAAATGTCCCTTAGAAATGAGTTAGCCCATACTTCGGGTAACACATATTTCAAATTTCAGGCTTCCAGCTAAATCGGCGTGGGCATGCCACCAATGGGGAGGCTTTTCTCCTTTCCGTCTGAGAGGATGTCTACGCCAAAGGAGGAACCTAGGTACCAAAATTCAACTTCCTAGCTCTGGTGGTTTTGGCAGGCCGTCAAGGTGAGAACTTTACATTTTTTCGGCTCCCCCCGCCGGATTTTGAAAAAATCAATAGTTGTTGTCTACACTGGAAAAGGAACCTTCATTCAAAATTCAAACATCCTACGACCAGCGGTTAGGGCAGGGTGTTACGGGAGACTTTTCCTTTTTTGACCCTCCCCGTAGGAATTGTAGAGAATACCGTCTGGGAGGATGTCTACATCGGAAGAAGAAACCATATACCAAATATCAACTACCTAGCTCCTGCGAATTTGGCAGACTGTCAAGGGGAAGAACCTATCCTATGCCCTTATGTAAATATTTTACCAATTGGCAATGTAAATTCAACCACACTCACAAAAAATATGTATGCTCTTATTATGGGAAATTTAGCTAATTTGATTTTTTTCTAATCTTAGCAACACATGTCTGCTGACGTGTAGTACAATGAAATTTTTAAAAACATTAGCTGCCGCTACTAAGTTTTAGAAAACTTTTTGTAGAGTGGAATTAAAATCTGTTCGCTAAAATCAGCAAAAATTTCATAATTATTTTTAATATTAGTACAACATTTAAAATATATCTTTTTTTATCAAGCATCAAACTTTTTTATTTTATTTATTTTTTCAAAAAATATTTTAAACAAAATTAAAAAAAAAAAATCAAAGGCTTAAAAATTGTAAAAACAAACAAACTTATCATTTTGTTATAATTTTTTTTTGAAAAATATTTTAGTCGAATTTTAATTGTTTTTAGGGCTGATTTTTAGAACCAAAAAAACTTTTTAGTGCTATTTTAAGTGGATGTCCTTTAAGAAATGAGTCGGTATATTTACTTCCGAACTGTTACAGTTAAATAATAATATTTCCTTCAATATCCATTTTTTTAAAATTAGTATTTTTTTGCTAATTGTAGCAAATAGACTTTCAAAAATTTGTAAATTGATTTCTGAAATTAGCAACGAAAATTTGTAAATATTCTGTAAAAATTCTGTAATTTGTTAAATGTAAATAGCAAAAAGATTTGCTAAATAATAATTTTTTACTAAAAATCAGTACAAAAATCGTAAAGTGGGATTGAAAACTGTTTACAAATTTTTATACTAACTTTTTTTTCTGAGTGTAATAAAAATAGGCAACCCTTCCAACATTTTTATTAAATTCTAAGTGTCAAAATATAAAAAAAAATTTTTGTCTTTAATTTTCATCGAAGTTTTGCTAAATTAAATTAAATATATTTCATTATTATTCGTACACAAATAACCAAAATAAAATCCGTTTTGTTAATTACAAGTACATTTTCAATTTTAATTCACTAAGCAAAACATCCGAATCAAATATAAAAGTTTTTAAGCAATTGAAGTGGAATTAATATAGTAATATAAATCTTTCTAAATTGTTTTAAACGTAATGTTTTAGTTAATGTTTCGCGGCTGTATTAAAATCAAATTAAATTTATTTTTTCCACAGTAAAATTATGGCGAATAATTTGCAGTTTTTTTTTATACTAACTTTTTTTTCTGAGTGTAATAAAAATAGACATTTTTATTAAATTCTAAGTGTCAAAATATAAAAAAAAATTGTTGTCTTTAATTTTCATCGAAGTTTTGCTAAATTAAATTAAATATATTTCATTATTATTCGTACACAAATAACCAAAATAAAATCCGTTTTGTTAATTACAAGTACATTTTCAATTTTAATTCACTAAGCAAAACATCCGAAACAAATATAAAAGTTTTTAAGCAATTGAAGTGGAATTAATATAGTAATATAAATCTTTCTAAATTGTTTTAAACGTAATGTTTTAGTTAATGTTTCGCGGCTGTATTAAAATCAAATTAAATTTATTTTTTCCACAGTAAAATTATGGCGAATAATTTGCAGTTTTTTTTTTATACTAACTTTTTTTTCTGAGTGTAATAAAAATAGGCAACCCTTCCAACATTTTTATTAAATTCTAAGTGTCAAAATATAAAAAAAAATTTTTGTCTTTAATTTTCATCGAAGTTTTGCTAAATTAAATTAAATATATTTCATTATTATTCGTACACAAATACCAAAATAAAATCCGTTTTGTTAATTACAAGTACATTTTCAATTTTAATTCACTAAGCAAAACATCCGAATCAAATATAAAAGTTTTTAAGCAATTGAAGTGGAATTAATATAGTAATATAAATCTTTCTAAATTGTTTTAAACGTAATGTTTTAGTTAATGTTTCGCGGCTGTATTAAAATCAAATTAAATTTATTTTTTCCACAGTAAAATTATGGCGAATAATTTGCAGTTTCCTAAACATTGAAAGAAACTAAAATTACCAAACTTTAGGGACGTTTTAAAATACGTTATTTATGCTACGACTACTATTAAATATGACTGTCGCTGTTTTGCTCTGCAAAAGCTTTACTTGTCTCAAGTTTTAATGGATTATTTACAGAAAAAGCTCCTCAGAACCCGAGAGCAGAGAGCTTTTCTAGGAAAATGTTCAGAATCTGAGAGTTTTTCTCTATGGGAAAGTCCTAAAAATTTTATGTTTTTAATTTAAGAATAAGTTCTCACAATCTAATTATTTTTCTATAAAAACAGTCAGAATCTGTTGGATTTTCTTTACAAAGAGTGCTCAGAATCTCGAGATATTTCTATAGAAAAACATCTCAGGTATCAGATCTAATGCCCAAGATTATGATGACTTTTCTATAGAAAAATCCCAACTATATTAGGATTTTTTCTAAAAATATCAGATAATGCAGTCTTTTTATAATAAAAAAATCCCAAAATACCCTCATTTTCCACGAAAACCCTTAAATATTGAACATTTTCTGATAGAAAACCACAGAATCTATTTTTTTTTCAAACGGAAAAGTTTTTAAAATCCGAGGATTATTTATATGAAAAAGGGGTTTATTATTGTAGGAAAAAGTTCTCAGAAACTGAGACGTTTTATTAGGAAAATGACAAAGGCGCTTTTTCTATAAAAAGTTTTTAAATTTTTTGGGGTTTCTACAAAAAACGTCCTTGGAATCTAAGTATTTTATGTAGAAAAAAAAAATCCTCAAAACTACAACACTTTTCAATAAAAAGTCCTCAGAATCAGAGAATATTTTTATAGAAAAAATTCCCTACAATCTGAGAGTTATTGTTAATAAACAAGTCTTCAGAAAATCTGAGGGTTCTTCTAAATTTAAAAGTCCTCAATGCCTGAGGGGTTTCCTAAACGACAAAATTCTAAGAATCATGGTTTTTTTAAACGAAAACGTCCTCACAATCTGGAAGTTTTTCCACACGCAAAAGTCCTCTGAATCTAACGGCCTTTAACGACTTACAGAAACTGCTTGTTCCACAGATTCTGAGAATTTTTGCCTTTAGATTTAGGGCTTTTCCTACAGATAGGACAAGAAAAGCAGCAGGCTTTTTCCTATAGAGAACAGCTGAAAATCAGGACTTTTTCTTATAGAAACCCCTTCAAAATCTTTGAACTGTTTCTATAGTAATAATATCCGTCGCTTTAAACAATTTTGATTTAATAAATACATTTAGATTTAATAAAATAAAATCATTATTATGGGACTTTTTTCAATAAAAACAAGTAAAAAAAGGCTTAAATTCGGCTGAGCCGAATCTTTGAATACCCTCCACCAATATCCAAAAAAAATGTCGACTGTTTTTGATACAAATAATGTGAAAAAATTAACAAAAAAAATTATGGAGGTGAACAAAATTTTTTGAGTGAAAACTTATTTTCAATAGCAAACTGCTAGGGAGGATGTCCAACAATCTGGGTAAAAATGAAGACCCCGCGTGCGTCTTCATGCCGTGATCGTCATTTCAACAGACAGACGGACGGACATCGCTAAATCGACATAACATTGCATAAGGATCTCGAATATATATACTTTATAGGGTCTTAGACCCATATTTCAACATGTTATAAACGGAATGACAAACGGATATATACCCTCATCATATATGGTGGAGGATATAAAAAATACCTAATATCAAAGTTAAATAACCAATATTTTGCCTACGTTCAAATTATTAACACACCTATTTTGCTCAGTTAATTTTATAAAATTATGGGTGATTTTCGAACATAAAAGTCAAACAACTACCCGAGAACTCCCCGCAAAAGCATTTAATCTGGTACGAAATTCGACATGTTCGAAGCAATATTTAGTATTGTTGGTTACGTTTCAGCCAAATGACACAAGCTGACAAAGACACTTATTCAAAATAGGTTTTAGCGGAAAAGCATTGGAAACAGGAGTATTGGTTCGTATACTAGTGGTGGCCTCTTGGGCGAAATGCTAGATATTATGCAAGGTTCGAATAGTTTTTTTAATTTCCTATTGTAATACCAAACTTTTCGAACAATTCAGTAATCTCGGCAAAACATCATTGGAAATAAATTAAAAATCGTAATAAGAAAAATATTTACAAGAAAAAGACAAATGGATGATGCTTTTTGATAGAAAAACTTCTGGTCAGCAATATAAGGTAAAATATACATTAGGCGTGTCCCAATAAAATGAAAATGCGATTTTTAAGAATGTCGGGGTCCAATTTGTTTCCTCTCTATATAAAACTAACAAATATGAAGTTTGGTGGCAATAGGATAAAGGAAAGGCGAGGCGGAAATCGATTGAAAATTTTAAGAGAGGGAAAAATATGACTTTTTTTAGTTTTTAGGAAAATTTCGTTCTATATTTTAATTTTTCAACCACTTGTGTTATGAATCGATTTCAGTATAAAATTATCTTTTCAAAAAGCTCCTTCCAAATCGGTTAAGAACTCGCCAAGAAATAGCAAATACCCCAGACCAATATTGTGCCAAAAAACACTAGGTCATGAAATTTGATTGCACTTTTTCAAACTTTCAGAAATTGTTTAAAGTCATAATTGTTTTTGCTTCCTTACTTATAAATACTCAGATATGAAATTGTTTATTGCCTGTCTGTTAACCTGTCGCGCAATACTCCATTTTCGATTTTTATAAAATTTTCTTTAACAAATTTGCAAGGTCTTACTAAATACATCCTAGAGATGAAGTGTACCAATTCTGACGTAAATCCCTCCATTAACTTGTCGGTCACGAGCTCTTATTTTTTGTGGATTTCGAAAAGTGTGATTTTTATAAAAAATTCAGAAAGTTTACTTTTTTTATGTACTTTGTATCAGAAATGAATCAAAAAATAATCAAATAACCTCATTAAGCCTTTTGCAGACGGGGTAAAATATGACCCAAAGCTAATAAAGGACAATTTATTTAAAAAAAACGCCAATGTTTTGTCACTACTGTTGAATTTTTAGAAGTGATGCTTAAAATATGATAGCCAAATGTGCATTTTAAAAAATAAAATACCTAAAAATAATGTATTGTTCTAGTAAGCAAGATGAAACCACTATAAAATCCTGCAATATTTTTCGAAAACTAACTCTTATGTGCTTCTGGGGTCAAAATTAGTAAAAAAAATAAACCAAAACTAAACCATCGACATGGGAATGTGATGAAGGTTTTAAGAATAGTTTCAATTTCTGAAAGGAATTAATTGTAGTAAACAAAGTTTTAACAAATAATGAAGAAGAGAGGCAGTTTTTACTCCAGATAGTGGAATCATACCAGTTACAATATCCTTCATACACAAAGTCTAGTTTAATTTAACAAAGATGAGTTATAGTTTAAACATAATATAAATTTTAATAAAAAAATAGTTTTATTATAAAATAATTTTTAAATAACATTGGTAAATAGTTTTTTTAATTTAAAATGTTGGAAAAAATCATGTTCAAAAAATCATGTTTTTCAGTGATATATTTTTTAATAAAAAACACTTAATTTGATTACTGCAATAAATATAATATATACTAAATAGTCAATAAATTCAAAAAAAGTTTTAAAATATAAATATTTTTAATGTATTTGCGAGCAAGTAGTGCCAATAGGCACAAAAGGAATAATATTCAAAAAACATAGCAGACTTTTAATGGTATCTAGAATAAGTAATTTTATTTATTTATTTTTTTTTAATATGCAAAAAATCACAGTGGCGCCTGTAGAAGAAGTGAGGTTGCAAAAATCAAAAATTTCATGTGTCCCTAAACAATATTGAATAAACTTATTTTATTGGAAACAGTCCAACGATTTCAAATATGCTACTCTAATTACAGTCAGAATTTTGGTTGATATAGCCCTTCATAATTGACTTATTTTCAGTGTTAAAAAAACCGACAATTTTAATGTAATTTGGTGCGCTTTCAGATACAGTATCTCGAAAACTAGGTAACAGATCGTCATTCTTTTTGATTATATTGATAGATCTATTAATTAAGAAAAGAATAAAAAAAATTGTACTGTTTGCTTTGTGTTTGTCCATGTAAATCGGTATTTACCAACTATCCATTTTTTCAATATTTCTCAACTTTAATGGAAATAAGTTCTTTGTTTATTCATTTACCTAATGCAAAAAAATCCAGCTGCCCGTGCTTGCCCCATTATTTGCTAGAGGTAAAATTTTCAAATCTGTTGCATGCATTTTTGGGCAATTTATGACATATTACCGTAAAAACCCATTCTTATTGTTATTCTTTCGTTCGTTATTGTTAAGATATATGATTTTTGTTTTTCATCTGTAATGCTTACCTGAGATCCTCCGTCAAATTCTTCTCCCTAAATTCAGGTGCAGATACAGGATGTACAAATAAAGGCGTTGGCGTACAAATAGTCAAACATTCAGTACAGGTAGGCACAAATCTTATACGTACAAAATTACACAACTTAACCTAAGCCCATATGTATACAAGTAATAGGTAGATTAGACTATGTATTTAAAAACAATCATAATCACGGGATTAGTCTACGACTGAAAGTTGGCGAGCCAAGTTATTTTAAGACACTTCAAACATGACGTTGAACAACTTTAAATTATTTGACCTGTTTAAGAAGTCAACCACAGCAAAAGATTTCGTAGAAGCTGCCTTCAAGGAACTTTATAGTTTATACGACAATATACAGAAAAGCGAAAATATAAAAAAATAAACTAAACTCAAAATGGATAAAAGAAATCGTACGAATAAGAGATTGAACTCCAAACACCAGGACTGGCTTAATAATGATACAATCCTGGATACATTGACAGAAGATGAACCCAGCACATCAACCGGAGGTGCAAGAGGAAGACCAAGGAAAAACATGGAGGAGTGTTAAAATTTTACAAGAAAGAGGAAACTGACTGATTCCACCATTGATTTGAACATTTATCGAAGCGCTATTAGATATACAAAGGATGATGAAAAAGTAAGGTCGCAAATTACAAAATCTGTTGCAAATGCAAACCCACTGCGACTAAAAAGTATTTAGGAAAGCATTCCCACGCCGTCAAACGAAAACCTTTGAAAGTAGGGTTCCGAAGAAGCTTTGGCTTTGTTTATGGACTAAGAACTTTCTAAAGAAAAATATGGGATTCTACGGGTATCTTTAAGGCAACAGGGAGTTGACATTTTACCTGATACAAGCATGTTTCACGACCACTGCATACGGAGTTTAATGAAGTTTCTGTGAAAGTCAATATGCAGCATCTTACGGACCGTATATCAAAACGGCTGTTGTAGAGTCTTCCTAAAAATGTAGTAGAAATTCTTCCTGAGAAACTGATATTGATCAGTAAATGGGGCTACGATGGATCATCCGTGGTTGACGGAAAAGTTTTTAACGAACTGACAAAATACAACCTCAACATTGTCATGCCCAATTTGAAAAAAAACGCAAAAGAACTTCGGCAATTTAAACGATTCTACAAACGAAAAGAATTATGAATAAGGAATCTCACCATTGCACGCAAGAATAAGGTATATGGAGTACTTGTTAAAATTAGCGTATACGTTTCCACAATAGGGGAAACACTTTGATGAAAATACATCAAAGATAACACAGCCCGACAAAATTAAAAAAGATTTTTGCTTCATTGAATTTATCAACTGATTCTAGTTAATTTGGGTGCGCTGAATTCAAATCTGTAATCAGTTTTTCTCTCTCAGCTCTAGTTTTCATGATATAGCTTTTTTTATACCCTCCACTTATGACCGTCTGTCAGTTTTTTCGAAATTTTTTTTTTCCATCAAAATTTCTTATTTACAGTTATGGTAGTTGCAAAAAAAAAAACATTTTTTCCGGAAAAAAATTTTTTACCCAAAATTTTTTTTTTTTCATCAAAATTTTTTATTTACTGTTATAGTTATATTATACGACCTATTTCGGAATGTGTTAAAGAATCGTTTTTAGATTACTTTGGAGTTGATCTTGGTGACCAAGATAAAAGCTGGGCTCTACACATTGTGTGCAATACTTGCTGTGTAAATTTGCGACAGTGGACTCAAGGAAAACAAAATAGGCTTAAGTTTGGTATGCCGATGGTTTGAAGAGAGCCCAGAAATCATTTGGACGACTGTTACTTCTGTTTAGTGAGTATTGCTGGTATTAATAGGAAAAATCGAAATAAATGGCAGTATCCCGATTTACCGTCAGCGCGCCGTCCAATTCCCCATTCCGAAGATGTTCCCATTCCAAAACTGAATGATTCTTCAGAGCTGAGTTCGGAGTTTGAACATAATACCGCTAATGATCTAAGTGATTGCGACAGTGTTTTCGAAGACACAGAAACTATTCCTCAACGTTTTAATCAATGCGAGTTGAATAACTTAATTCGAGATTTGGCCTTATCAAAAGAAGCGTCTGAAGTGATAGCTTCGAGGTTAAATGATAAGAAATTGTTAGAACGTGGAACAAAAATAACTTTTTACCGCACTAGGGATAAAGCTTTTTTAACATTTTTTACTAAGGAAGACAATATGGTGTTTTGTAATAATGTAAATGGTCTTATGCAGGAAATGGGGCTATCCAAGTATCTATCTAGCGATTGGCGCCTCTTCGTGGACAGTTCCAAGAGAAGTTTGAAGTGCGTCTTATTGCACAATGGCAATGTGTATGCATCAATTCCAATTGTGCACTTCACAACAATGAAAGAAGAATATAACAACATTGCATTAGTGATGAAAAAGATAAAATACCAAGACCACCAATGGATCATTTGTGTTGGTCTTAAAATGGAAAATTTTCTTCTTGGACAACAGAGTGGTTATACTAGGTACCCTTGCTTTTTGTGTCTCTGGGATAGCAGATCCAAGCAACAACATTGGCGGCAAAAATATTGGCCTACGAGAGAAAAAATTATTGTTGGCGATTAAAATATTGTAAATGAAGCTTTAGTTCCACGTGAAAAGATCATCCTACCACCGTTGCACATCAAATTAAGACTCATGAAGCAGTTTATTAAGGCTCTGAATCGCGATGGGGAATATTTTGCATATATTTGCAGCAAAATGCCTAATCTAAGTAGAGATAAGATAAGGGCAGGAGTTTTTGACAGTCCCCAAATAAGGCAGTTTATGAATTACAACGATTTTGATAAGTCAATGACCGAAACTGAACGAAATGCGTGGGCATCATTCGTTATAAAAAATTTCTTGGGAAATAATAAAGCTCCAAATTATGTTCAATTAGTGGAGAATATGCTGGATAAGTTCAGAGACCTTGGCTGCAACATGAGTATTAAAATCCGTTATTTGCACAGTCACTTGGACCGATTTCCCAAAAATTTGGGTAATTAAAGCGAAGAACAAGGAGAAAGGTTTCACCAAGATATCAAAATTATGGAGAATCGGTACCAGGGAAGGTGGGATACACATATGATGGCAGACTACTGTTGGAATTTGCAAAGAGACTCTAATCCGGCTGTTCGTTCCAGATTGTCTCTTGAAAGAAGCTTTACACCCTGTAACTAGAATTATATTTATATTATATTTTTAATGCTTGTGGAAAAAATGTTTTTTTTGGCAACTACCATAACTGTAAATAAGAAATTTTGATGAAAAAACTGACAGACGGACAGACGGTCATAATTGGAGGTCATAAGTAGAGGGTATAAAAAAGCTATATCATGAAAACTAGAGACAAACTGATTACAGATTTGAATTCAGCGCACCCAAATTAACTAGAATCAGTTGATAAATTCAAAGAAGCAAATTGATTGTTGGCCTGTATTATGAAAGGTTCAAAAAGTTGTACTAAAAGTAGACTGCCCCAAGTTCGAAAACTCAAACGATGGAAACACTTCGACGAGATTTTTTGAAGATGATGAGGCTGTAACTCGAATCACTGGAATAATTAATCAAATCGTTAAGAGATTGGGAACGATCTTGAATGTTTTAAACTGCAAGGAAAAAGTTTATTCTGAAAATATCAAGAAAATGGTTTGAAAACTGCATCACTTTTAGCAGAACCACGTCCACAAATAAGTTGCCCCAAAAGTTCATAAAATATTGTCGCATGGCAAAGATATAATTGAATAGCGGACTTTGCAATTGGAGAGCTTTCTGAAGAAGCACAGGAGTCCCTAAACAAATTTTATAAAAAATATTGATTGCTAAACACTTTCAAATCATCAAGGGTGAGACAAAATGAGGACCTATTCAACATGTTAGCAGCATCTTCCGATCCACTTAGTTCATCACTACAGCATGTAGTCACAAAAAGAGTTAGAAAATAATTATTAGTCTTTTAGATAAACCTTTTTTACGGATTGTGATCAATATTTTAGAAAAAATTAAAAAAAAAATGTTTAAATCTTTTCTGAAATAATTTTTAATCATAAAAGCCTTAACAAAAATTTTTAAAAATATTTTATTTTACTTCCCATAAAATAGATTTTTTCACAAATTTCAACTTTGCTTACCCATTTTATAGGTTGGTCAATTATCTATTATATGCCTTTTAAATTTTTTGATTATCTCATTTGGCCCAAAAGTTATGATTTTGCAACGAAGAAACTCAAATGGTGCCACTGTGCGTTGTTCGATTTCAAATTTTTATCATAGAAGATCCGCACATTTGGCTATTATATTTTAAGCATCACTTCTAAAAATTATACAGTAGTTACAAAATATTTGCGTTTTTTAATAAATTGTCCTTTATTAGCCAGGGGCCATATGTGACCCCATATCCAAAAGGGTTAATGAGGTCATATTATTTTTTCCCAAACCGCTTAGCTACTAAGATGAAATATAACATTTAAAAGTACAAAATTGATTAATTTTGAAATTACTTAAAGAGTAAATTTACATAATTTTTTGTAAAATTCACACTTTTCTTGAAATCCACAAAAAATAAGAGCTCGTCACTGACAGGTCCAAGGAGGGATTTACCTCAAATTTGGCATACTTCATCTTTAGGATGTATTTAACAAGCTGTTGAAATTTTTTTAAAAATTTAAAATGGAGTTTGAATATTATGCCAAAAAATTTATGCGTTGGTCTGGGGCATTTGCTATTTCTTGGGGCTAACCAATCTTGAAGTTATGTAGCTTTTTGAAAACATAATTTTATACTGAAATCGAATCATAACACAAGTGGTTGAAAAAATTAAAATATAGAACGAAATTTTCTTAAAAACTAAAAAAAAGTCATATTTTTCCTATACAAACTCTCTTGAAATTTTTAATCGATTTCCGCCTCGACTTTCTTTACCCGATTGCCTCCAAACTTCATATTTATTAGTTTTATATAGAAAGTAAACAAATTGGACCCCTTTAAAAAATTACCATATACTCTTGTGGCACCCTTAATATACATAGATTAAATTTAATCAAGAATTCGCTAATTTATGTATACATTTTTTCCATTTTTATCAAGATTATACAAAACCAATTTAATTAAGACCAACATCGAAAAAAGCCAAAAGTTCAGCTTGTCGGGCGTTGCTCAAAAAACGCTTTTGGGGCCCCAAAAACCGGCGCGCTTAGTAACATATATTTGAGGGTACTCAAATGAAAGGAAATTTCCTCAGGATCTTAAAAATGCATATTGTTTCATGATCAACCGTATGTGGATAGCTCTAGATCCATTTGGGATCTAGAATAAAAAAAAGATTTATTTTTGGGGACGTGGCCTGTGGTGGCCCCCTGAACCCAAAAACCGCTACGTGTGTTTTCTCTTTTCTGACTGTACTTTTGACTTTTTTTGCTTATTGTTTATAGTTATGAACCGTTATTTCACATGGAGAAAAATAGGCGCTCGCACAGTAACAACAATTTTACGAAAAAAAAGTGCAAACAAAAAATACTGTCTAGCCTCTCTCAAGTGGACACTTTAACAATGTTTTTGCCTAATTTAAAATTTGAAAATAGTGCAATGTTTTTTTGTAGCGAACGATTTTGTTTAAAAACTACTCATTGTTTATAGTTTTGCATCATACTTTAGAAAAACGCCTTGATTATGAGGACGTTTTCCTTAAAAGATCATAAGATTATAAGAAATTTTTCTATAAAAAAAACTCATATTCTATTGAAGAAAGTCCCCAAAATCTTAAAATTATTATCTATGAAACAGTTCTCAGAATCAAAATCCGATGATTTCTTAACAAAAAAAAATTCATAATTTGAGAGTTTTTCGATAGGAAAATGTATTCCGAATTTGATAACTTAAAAACTTGACTTTTTCCAGTAGAAAAAGTTTTTAGAATCAGGGATAATGCACCATCAAATTCGTAGAATTTTTTTATACAAAAGTTCTCAGATACTGAGAAGTTTTTTTTAGAATCTAAGGATCTTTTTCCCAACATAAAACATCAGATTCTGAGGACTTTTTCTAAATAAAAACCTAAAGATTTTGATGACTTCTTTCTGTAAAAAATGTTCTATGTACAGAAAAGCCTTCAGAACTCAATAGTTAGGCAAATATCCTCAGATTGTAATAGTTTTTCCATGGTAAATGGTACTAATTTTCAAAACTAGCTATAGCTTAAAAAAATATTTGCAAATAAAAATTACATTTTTATAACTTTTTGCAACAAAAAAAATAAACATGACGAAATATTTTTCAACATTTAAATCAACGAAAAGAACAACTAGAGAAAAGATTGGTTGGAATTCGATTAAAATCATTAAAATGCATTTGTTATAACGTTATTTTGTTTTGAATTACCTATAATCAATAAAGAAAGCCAAAAAATTATATTAGGAATTAAATAGAAGGAAAAGGAACCAAAAAACATTCCTATTATCCAACTTTTTATAAATTGTTTTTATTGCAAAGAAACATGAAAATTTTTATTAGTTAATTATAGAGAAAAAAATTTAAAAATTCCACAGAGCCAGCAGGATAGAATACTTAGTATTTTCGGTTGACGCTACCCATCCTCCTCAGTATCCACGCTCTCCCCTATTGCTTATTGATGATTGTCTATTTTATATTGAGTATTTGAAACAAATTAACAAACTCGAAAATAACACACAATTAGACTAACATCAACGAAATTTAACAATTTATATTTATCCTCCATTTTTTACAGGTTTTTGTTATGAAACTTTAATTTTTTAAATGTTTGCCCTAATCCATATGAAAATTACAACATAATCTATGTTGATAGTTAATGATTACACAATATTTTTGAGTTATATTTTGCACTGTATCCTTGTGTTAAAAGTAATGGCTCTTGTGGAATTTTTAAATTTTTATTCCTATAATTTACTAATAAAAATTTTCATGTTTCTTTGCAATAAAAACAATTTATAAAAAAGAATATGATTTTATGATTTAAAATCCTACTAATACTATTCATTTACAAAATAATAGATCAACAAATATATCATTTAAATAGAGTTTTAGTGGATTGTGTTAATTATAGACGCCACTAATGATTGGTATTGATAAAAAATATACTTTATTTGTTTTTCTAACAAATTATTTAAATTCAAAATTAAGCTTCAAAATTTATAAGTCTTTGTCGTGTAGTGGGTAGAGAGGCAGCTCAGTACACCGAATTTCCGATTTCAAATCCCGGAAAAGGAAAACATTTAATAATTTTTCTTAATTAAAAAAAAATATTCAAATGTTTAAATAGCAAATATATCAAGAAAAATTAAAATTAGTTGTGTTGCAGTAAAAGTGTGACCTATGAATCTGAATACCTAGGTCCGATGCCGGAAAAACCTAAAAAAAAAAATTTAAATAAAATTTTGTGGAACGTAATAATATTTATGTGGAATATAAATATTAAATTAGACAACTGAATATTGTCTTTCATAACTAAAAATATAATTTAATATGAAGATAGTTGTCGTAACCGCCAGAATTCGATTGGCAACAAATTCGGTGGCCACAACTAATACTGTTTTCTACGTGAATACACATATTTTTAATATGTACTCTTAGTAAATACCACATGTTAGTTAATTTAAGAAAAATCCCGTTCTTTCTGTTTTATTTAAAGAAAAAATTATGTAGAATTAAAGACAATTAATTTTTTATACCTCAAAAATAAGGAATCTGTGATAAAGATGTAACTTAAATTTAAATAAAAAAAAACACAATTGTGTAAAACACATCTTTTTTATCGATACAACAACGTTTTTGTCAATTAATTATTAAATTAAAACCAAAATGTTATTAAATTTGTACTTTAGATTGAGTTTTTTAAAAATTATGATTAAATGGGATGTAACCCAACATCATGTGTTTAAATTAAGGGATTTTATAAGATTTGCAATCTTGAAAAAGAAGAGAAGTTTTAACTTTGATTGCCAAAATATGCTACATCCTTCATCTAATTGAAATAAATTGATAGGGATTTTAAAGCTGAAAGTTGGTACTTTAAATCCATATCAAAAATTACCCGTAGTTTCCTCAGGTATATGAAATTATAGAACATTTTTTTTCGGTAAATTTGCAAATATTTGAAAAAGTCGTGCTAATTTTTTAATTTGGTGATTCCACTCGTGATTTACATCCTAAAATTTATAATTTTTTATAGGCAGCATTTTTTGTGTTTTATTGTGATATTATTTTATATTTTAATTTTTCAGCATAAACTTGATAAAATTAAGATTTTTTAAATGATTGGAATTGGAATATTACTTACCAACAACATTGAATGTGTATGATAAAGACATTTTTGGTTCAGTATTAATTTGACACTCATATATACCCGAGTCTCTAGGTTGGGGATATTTTATTTGTAATGTCCAATTGCCAGAATTTTCAGGACGCAAGACCTAAAAACAAATAAACAAGTTTTATATATAAATGCATTAACAAAGCAGTAGGAGTACTTTACTACCTGAAATCTTTGATCAGATGTATAAGTTGTGGAACCAGCTGTCAGGATATGTAAATCACGTTTTCTAATCCAGGAAACCTAAAAAAATAAAACTTTTCGAAATAAATACAAATAAATTAGCTTATTCTTTAATTAAATAATAATAAAGTTTGTTGTTACTAATTTTTTGTAAAGGCTTAAAATATAGGACAATAAAGGAAAGTAAAAATAAAAAAAAACTCATAATCTTATAAAATGCCTTTAAAATAGCGACATCATACACAGTGTTACTGTTGTTTTTGATGCCCTTTTTTATACCCTTCACCACAGGTGAGGGTATATATAAGTTTGTCATTCCGTTTGTAATTTCTACAATATTGATCTTAGACCCTATAAAGTATATATATTCTGGGTCCTTATGAAGAGCGAAGTTGATTTAACGATGTCCGTCTGTCCGTCTGTGTGTTGAAATGGGTTTTCCGAAGAACCCAGACGTGATGAGGACTTGATTCTTTTTTATTTCTGTTACATGTGATCCATTTCTGTTTGCTATTAAAAATCAGACAGATCGGTTAATAAATGGCTGAGATATTAGCAAAAAACCAGGACTACCTCTAATTTTTCAAGTAAAATCCCTTTGTTTAATATGTATGTAGAATTTTACGCATAACAAACACATCCATGTGTTAAAATTCATTTCTTTTATCTCCACCTTTTATACACAAACAACACACATACAAAGATTTGTCATTTAAATAAAAACTAAACAAATCTCTAATGAACGAAGACTTTTATATATGTACATCTATTGACGATGATTTTGTGTGAGCTTCAATAGCTCAGTTGTCTAGACGCCATGTCACAAATACTTTTTTTCTCTAAGCCCGTGGAGTTCGAGGTTCAAATCTCGCTCAGGTCAATTCACTTTTTTTTTTAACATTTTTTTTATTATTTTCTTAATATTTTTTTTTTGCTTATTTTTGGTTTTTTTTTAACATTTAATAATTAATTTATATAACATTTTATATTAATAATTAAAATTCTTTTCTTTCATCTCCACCTTTTATACACAAACAACACACATACAAAGATTTGTCATTTAAATAAAAACTAAACAAATCCCTAATGAACGAAAACTTTTATATATGTACATCTATTGACGATGATTTTGTGTGAGCTTCAATAGCTCAGTTGTCTAGACGCCATGTCACAAATACTTTTTTTCTCTAAGGCCGCGGGTTCGAATATCGGTCAGGTCAATTCACTTTTTTTTTGTACATTTTTTTTTTATTTTCTTAAGATTTTTTTTTGTTTTTTTTTTACATTTAATAATTAATTTAAATAAAATTTTATATTAATAATTAAATAATCCATAAATAGGCTAAAAACATCAAAATTTTTATAAAAACCCTCTAATACAAACAAAATACAAACGGTTTTATTTCTTTTTTTTGCTCCGATTTAAAAGAATTTATAAAAAGATTTTTAAACCATTTTATTTCTCACATATTAAGAACATTTTATACATAATTTACCTTTGAGTGCAACTATTTTAGGTCATAACTTATAATAATTTATAAAAAAAATTATAAACTATTTTCCTTCAAATTTTTAAAATTAAGCTAAAGAAATTACAAATATTTCTAATAAAAAAGCGAAATAAAATCCCAAATGTAAATTTGCCAGCTAAATCAAACTATTTTGTAGAAATAAAACACATGCAGTTGTAGTGATTTCTTTTAACGATTTGTTGAAATTCTTTTCTTTCACCTCTTCACCTTTTATACACAAACAACAAACACTATTCTAGAGCTGTATTATGACCTATGGATACGTCTTATATAGCAAAAGATCAAAAATCTTTAGTATAACATATTTGCTGAAAAACTCGGAAATATCGGTTCAGATACAAAAAAGTTATGCCCAAAACATAAATTTTTTTAAAGTACCTATATTCCCGAGTCCAAGTTTTATCTCCAAACTAAATGGTTAATTTCCTCTTAAAGGCGTCCGTATATAAATCTGTCCATTCCATATATGTCCATATATAAACTTCAGTTTTTTCCCAACCATGGTGAAGGGTATATAAGATTCGGCATAGCCGAATTTAGCCGCTCTTACTTGTTAATATTTCATTTGTAAGTTTGGAACAGGGTGAGAGAGAGAGAGAGAATTTCTCTCAAAGTAGTCAACTATTACATTCTTGAAGATATGGACGGTAAGATGGTGGGAACTTTCCATGCTAAGGACTTACGACCATAATTAATTTTTCCTTCTAATTCTGTAGTTTAAAAAAAAACAGAATTATCTGTTTTGTAATGGTAAAGTAGTACTCGAAGTCTGTGGTTTGCTTGGTAATGTTTTTCTCTATTTTGGTTTTGACAAAAGGAAAGGAAAATCGAGACAACTCGACCTGCTTTATAATCAAATTTCGAGTATTTAAATAAATTTAACAAGAATTTATCTCAAATCACTAGAGCGTTTACCTTATCAAAAATCAATTACTGTTTGCCTATTTACGGCTTCGCACACAAAACAGTCATTAAAATCCCAGCTTGGAAACTAAAAAAGGATATATTTGATATGACAATGACAAAGTTTCCAAAATTAAACACTAACCCCATTTAATATCAATCACTTTTTAATGAAATAAAATTCTCCCGGTGTAACTACAAATTCATATTCACCGATAACTACCGAAGAAGAAATCATCAAATCATCAAATACACTCAGCAGAATTAATTGCTATATACAAAGCTATAAAATACCTGAACACAAACAACAATTTTTACGTCTCACAAATAAGGAATATATTATCTGATAAATACCCAAATATGTCATTGCCATGGCTACCAGGGCGCTGTAATATTAAAGGCAATTAATACGCTGACCTTACCGCTAAATTTGCAGCCAGGTCTTCTGTTATTTTTATTCCCAATTTTGACCACAAACACCTTAATAAATTCATATTCAATAACTACTACACCCTAAATAGAGATCAGATATTTGACATGACATTAAACTGGTACAAGGCAATTAATAGCGAGCGTAAAACCATACGAAATACACTACCCTCAAATATAAATAGACTCAAACACAGTTAGTCCTCTTCACATTCTCCATGATTGCCCCCAATTTAATTCTGAACGTGCACTTATATTCCATAACAAGAACCCCAACTCCTCTATAAACCACTCCCTTAACAATATTCGCACAATATCCAAGTTCCTCCAAAAAAATAAACTATACGACAAAATTTAATAACTATTATTAAGACAATTATATAAATTTAGTGAGCTGAAGGCCCACGCTGCCATTGCTCGATAATAATTGGCATATAATCTGTAATTAGTATGCCAATAATTAAATAAATAATAATTTTTGACAGAAGGAGTGGGTTAAAGTTTTGCAAATTTTGTTGATTTTTGTAGTTGTTTTTATTTTAAAATTTATTATAAGTTACAATAGAGTTTTACAAAGCAAGTCTTTAAAGTTAGTGAAAATATCGGTCACCAGACCCAGATTTTCAATAAAATTCCATTTTATTAATTTTTTATACACACGTTCAATATATTCCACAAAATAGGAAATCGACTTTTAATTGATTGACTTTCAATTCATTAATAAACGACCAGAAACTGTTCAGTTGTGTTGATCGTCTATGGGGCACTTTAAACATGATTGATTCGATAACTATACATAAAAAAACTGGATCAAAAACTGTCTATCGTCGGAATAATGCTAGGAGATAATCTTGGACTCAATACAGTTCTTAATTTCTCAAAATGCTTTCCGGCAAAAAATTACTGTAGATTTTGCATGGTAAAAAAAGATGTAGCGCAAAAAGCATGAGAAGAAAATTCTACTTTAATGAGAAATAGGATTTATTATCGAGAACTTGTCATCTGAAACTGGAGTAGTCACAGATTGTGTATTCAGTACAATACCATCTTTCACGCCACTGAAAACTTCAGTGTAGACCTTATGCAAGATATATGTATATGAAGGAATTTGTCATAATATTTTTAGTAACTGCTTAATTTATTTCATAAAAACTATGAAATATTTTAATAGCAGCGAAAAGCCCCAAATATTAATGATTTCTAATACCATTTGGAGACGACACTTGGAAATTTATTTTGTAAATTTATTTTGTATTTTTTGAAACTGACCGAAGATTTTCTATGTTATCAAGTTTCCGATGAATTAATATCACAAGTTAAGAGAAGAATAAAATTAAAACAGTTAACAATTAATATAAAAATATATTTAAGAAAAACTTAACAAATAAATTCCACTTTCTTGTGCATAACCCTACTATTATTATAAAATGTGGACCTTTGCAAAGAATAAATATTTGTTCATTGTTAATTTTAAACAGACTCTGGTGAGGTTTATCTGTGTTGTCAAAAACTTCTCTCCGAATATAATGCTAATTTTTCCGCCTTTAAGTTTAAAACAGTTACACAGTTATATTGCATAATAACAATAAATGATCTTCTGGGGCCTTCCGTCCAAGTGGTTAAAATTCGGCCTTACACAAAATCCTAAAGGAATGTAAACTCATATATATGGTAACTTACGTGGAAGTATACAGTTTTTGACTATTTTTCATAAATTAATTTGTAATACTTATTTCACTTCTTATAGAGCAATGTGTAACTGTGGAAGCTTTAAATTATTTCAGTAAAAATCATATAAACAAATTTTTTCAAAATTTATCAGTTGGAGATCAAGCCACTTTATCTGAAAATAGAGCTAATGTAAGCAAAACTGTTTTTAACACAGCCCTTATACAATTCAATCTGAAACTACCTGTTTCCGATCTGAAACTGCATAGATGCAATGCTATTTCACATTAGCAACCGTTTAAAATCTTAAAATTTTTACAATATCACTTTTTACAGCAATTTTCTATACAACAATAGTTTTTCAAAGCAAATTAACCAATAAATATTAAAAAAACAGAAATACGATTTCGGTACTTATTTCAGTAACTACCAGTTAATTATTATGTTGCGTGTGCATGTAAGTACTCCTACCACCCATTATCAGTATGTCATTATTTTTAGGTAATTTACCTATCATTACATTGTAACACACACAGTAATGACCTGTCGTTAGCTTGTTTTTGCTGGGAATAGGTTTTAATGAACAATAACAGATTGTGCAAATTTTGAACGACAAATATGCTCGATATTTCCAACTGAAACTTTGGTAATTTTTTTTTTTTTTTTTTTAATTTTTCGCAAATTTTAATTTAATACATATACCTAGTAGAATAATTTCATGAAAATACTTTAAGTTTCCAGTTAATATCTTTTTTGTCTTATAGAATTATTATACAAATGGAAAGAGAGGCAAAATATATAAAAAAAAACTCCACAATTTAAAAAGCCTACTTTGGCTTTGAAATTTTAAAATCAAAGTTTACAAAGTTGTTTGTAAAATAATATTTTATTCGTATTTTTATCAAATATATGGTATAATTAAGTTTTTTTGCAGCCATAAATAACGTTCCTGTTTGTTTATATACAGATCCCGAACCCGATTCAGAATTTTCGGTGGAGTGTTTAAGAAACAAGACGATAAACAACGGATGAGTTTGACCTTTACTGAAGAAAATGTTCAAACTACAGATTTAACCAAATAAAGGAAATGAAATCTACTAAAGAAGTGCTTAAACAGTGGTCAGAATATAACAAACCTTCTGGATATAAACTGGTTCGTACGAATATAAAATTGTTTATTATTAATATTTGCCCTGGTTTATGTATTACGAAAATGGTTGAACGAAAATTTGTTTTTGCTTCGCATGTATTTTTAATGAAAGTAATTGATATTTTCTATCCTTTAGACTATTTTCGTAATAGATAAAGAAGCTATTAGCAATTCAAATTGTTGTTTTGCCCTTCCAGATTGGTATTGATTTTTCTACTAAATTTCCTAAAGTGAAAGATTTGTTTGTTAAATGGCCACAGTATGAAAACAAGTTGTTTGATTTAGTTAGAAGCAAAATCGCCAATTCGTCAGTATCATCTATGTTACTAACAGCAAAAAATTCGGTTGCTGCAACTGAACCATTCGATTGGCAACAAATTCGGTTTTCAGTACCAATATGTTTTCTGGGTGTATTAAGAGATTTAAAAGCATTTTAATTCTATATTTTTGTAACTGGAACTATTTACTTCCACCATCCTTAACTACATTAACAAGTCCCAGTGGATTAAAAAAACACAAAAAATTTACAATTGCAGATTCTCAAGAGTCCGGGTTCGTTTGTAAATGCAGTAGTTGTGCATCACTGCAGCATAATAAAAGTAAAACGTTCAGAAAAGCATCACTTGGCAGTACTGATTTACGTCAAAAGTTTTTTTTATGCAAACAATTGACAGTGCTGCCGCAAATTTCTGCAATTATTGCATCATTTTAATTTCTGATGCAATAGAATACAGTATAAATTATTGAAAGTTTAAAAAAAAATTTAAATTGGAGCAAAATGGAAGAGTACCCGAAAGTAGTGCATTATCTAAAAAATTTTTAATACAAATTTAAATAAAATTTTTTTATTTTTTAGTACCGACGAAGATTTTACTTCTAATGTACAAAAATTTATAATAAGGAGCAGATTGTATATGGAATCCGAGTTCCAAGAAGGTAAAAAGAAGAAGTAGTTTTTGTGGCGTAAAGTTATTTCAAAACTTAAAGAAATCAAACCGGACTTTAAAACGACCAAGTAGCAAATATAAAAGAATTAAACATCGAAATAATTCGACTGGACGAAACGCTACGTCCTGGGATTTTTTCGAAATATGTGATGAATTCTACGTAACAAAACACGCTATTAATCCACCCTTAAAGAATTTACAGTCGTCTCTCAATGTTCAAAACAAGGAACAAGAAGTGAGTTTTAACGATTCCATTGATTTTTCCGATATTTTAGCTGAAGAATGTTACCCCCAAAAGAAAAAAAGACAAAAAGTTAAAGATGAAAATGAAACCCTCGAGTTTTTAAAGGAAGAAGCTTAAAAAGACGATGAAAGGCACAAAGAAATTATGGAATTAGAAAACCGTAAAATTGAAGTGGAGCGAGAAAGAATAAATGCAGTGATTGAACTAAAAAATATTTTACAAAAAATTGCGGAAAAATAAGTTTTATGTATTTATTTTTCATACTTTAATTTTTTTTAGCAAATGTCATATTACTAAGGACTCTTTTAGTTTCTTAATGTTTTTTAAGTTTTGTGCCTTTGTAAAAGGCTTTTTATGTAAATATCATTTTGTTTTTTCTTTATTTCGATTCAAATATTTCTTGCCTTATTGTTTATTTTTGTAGTTGAAATGGATTTTAATTAAACTTTATTTGAATTTAATTTTTAATTTAAAAATTTAAATGTGATACGTATGAATAAAACAATAGTATTTTTGTTTAAAAGGTTTTTCTAATTTTTATTTAAGAACAAAACAAAGTTGTCAATCGATGTCTCTTTCATTTTCTTCTAGATATATTGAAGTACTGGGGGATATGTTTCTATAGTGTTCGTATTCTCATATAGATCTGTAGTAATATAATCTGAATGATTTTCGTGATTTATAATAAAATTGTGTAGTATGGTGCAGGCAAATATAGCCTTAGATACTTTTTCAATTGACCCCAACTTTAGATACTTTAAACTTCCATTGTTGGTGCCTTTTAATTTTTTTTTTAATATTCAAAAAAGATGTTTAATATGACAAACAAAATCTTGTAATTTTTTTGTGTGTACTATGTAATTTTAACTAATACCCCATTCATACTGAACCCCAAAATATGTATTTTCGTTTTTTCAAGTTTTCAACGTTCAAATTCCATTCAAATTTTTAATCGAAAACCTGAAAATAACAAAAATACGTATTTTCGGGGTCGGTATGAATGGGGTATAAAAATTTACTTTAAAGTTTTTATTGGGAAGGATGCGTGTGTTTCTGTTGTATGATCGATCGTTTTGTATATGACAAAGAAAATAGCTTTACCTACGTATTTAAACAACCATAGCTGAACTCTCTTGAGTTGGTTGTGAATTAGAAAAAAATACATTACTTCCTTTTATATCGAGGTTTAAAATACTTTGGTTCGTTAAAAAGTTTTTCTTTTAACTATAACTTCCAATAATTTAAAAAATTACAACACTTGTCATTAAATAACTTTTAGTTTTTCAAAAACAGGCAGTCATTGTTTTAAGAAGTTTTTGTTTTTTTTATATGCTTAAACTTTAACTACAAAAATAAACATGTTACCGCCTGAACAGTTTAAGCATCAAGTAAATTTTTATGCCTTAGTAATAAAGGGTGGTTAAATTTTTAAGGCCGATGTTGATTTTGAATAAAACACAAATTATTTAGGAAATTATTGTCATTTCTTTTTATTATGATAATATGGTATGGTTCAATTATGTATGGAAAAAATATCGGCCGAATGGCCACCGCGACCTCGGCGACACACCTCCATCCGATAGTCCAAATTTTCGATGACGCTGAGGCATAATTGAGGTTCTATGCCGTTAATGTGCCGAATTACCTCATCCTTTAGCTCTTGAATTGTTGCTGGCTTATCAACGTACACCTTTTCTTTCAAATAACCCCAAAGAAAGAAGTCCAACGGTGTCAAATCACATGATCTTGGCGGCCAATTGACATCACCACCACGTGAGGTAACACAGCCATAGTAATAAAGGGTGGTTAAATTTTAAGGGCCGATGTTGATTTTGAATAAAACACAAATTATTTAGGAAATTATTGTCATTTCTTTTTATTATGATAATATGGTATGGTTCAATTATGTATGGAAAAAATATCGGCCGAATGGCCACCGCGACCTCGGCGACACACCTCCATCCGATAGTCCAAATTTTCGATGACGCTGAGGCATAATTGAGGTTCTATGCCGTTAATGTGCCGAATTACCTCATCCTTTAGCTCTTGAATTGTTGCTGGCTTATCAACGTACACCTTTTCTTTCAAATAACCCCAAAGAAAGAAGTCCAACGGTGTCAAATCACATGATCTTGGCGGCCAATTGACATCACCACCACGTGAGGTAACACAGCCATTAAATTTGTCGCGCAAAAGAGCCATTGTTTCGTTAGCTGTGTGGCAAGTGGCACCGTCCAATTTCTGGCTTCAAGAATTCCGTTATGATCTCGCGATAGCGAACACCGACGGCGAGTCGAGGTTGATGGCTATTCTGCCACACTATCGCCAACAATAGCAATGTTTTCGGCAGAACGAGCTTGGCGAGCATGCACAGGTGTTTTCTAATTTCCTACAGACCCGATTTGAAGAAAGTGCATTTCGATTAGAACGCCCATAATAAGCCTGAATAACTTTAACGCGTTGCTCGAAAAAAATATTTTCTGGGCAATTACAAAAAAAAATTTTTTGTTAATTTATTTGCATTAAATATTCAAACAATTCAAATCAAATATATAAATTTTATAACATAAATTTGTAAAATTTTGAATATTATTTGATCTATCTGTTTTAATTATATATTTTTAATTCTATCAGGCTCAAGATCATAATTTTTTTTAATGATACTAACGAATAGTAAACATTAATTTTTTTATTAAATGGAAAAAATTGTAAGGATCAGCGCTAGAGGGAGTGCACACTTTCGACCCGAGCGACCAGGTCATGTTCAGCCTCCTGAACCACCCAACACAAATAACTCATGGTTATAAACAGGCATTTATATCACACACTCTAAGGAAAATGACTATGTGAAATTACATTTTTCAGTTAGTGAATGATTACCCGTACAAATGAGCTTTTTCCATCTATTTATAGAATTACCCTTTGGCAACCATCTTCGATTTTCGAAGCACAAATTGACGGTTGCCATTCCAAATGTCAATGTTTCCATTTCTGAGAACCAATTGGGAATCTGGCATAGTAATATTTTATCTTTCACAACATATTTGAGCGTTGTTTATTATATTAGTTTATAAATTACATCGTGCCCTATGTTTTTGTATGTAAATTTTGAATATTATATGCATTATTTACACTCCCTCTAGCGCTGATCCTTACAATTTTTTCCATTTAATAAAAAAATTAGTGTTTACTATTCCTTAGTATCATTAAAAAAATTATGATCTTGAGCCTAATAGAATTAAAATATATCATTTTTTCTAAATTTGACTTTTTTTTAATTTTTATATTTTACGAACTTAAGTATTTCATGATTTATCTTCTGTACAAATATCGGTCTCTAATATAGCGTAATCAAGAAAATCTGAATTGAGCTTTTCAAAAACTGAAAAAGTCGAATTTTTATAAGGATTTTTTTTTTAGAATATGTGAAAAATTTAGGAATTCAAAATTTTTTACGAATCGATTTTTGTGTAACCCCTCAGTGTTGTCAAGTATTTTTTATAAATCGCTATGTCCCAGTGTCCAAAAAACCCTAAATTTAATTCACTGCCAAAACAATCCCCCTAAAAATATTTTTAAATGAAATTGTAAATAGCTGATGTCTTTACCAGGAGAGTAACCTTGATACCAAATTTCAACTTCCCCCCCTTTTTCCCCGTCTACGTCGAAGGGGGAACCCACACACCAAATTTGAGCTTCCTAGCTCCAGCAGAGACAACAGATTGATCGTGACAACCGATTTTCTTGCCAAATGAATATTTTGTTTGCAGCAACTGAATTATTTAATTGTCCCAACCAAAGTTTTCCTGATACAATTGAAATATTTGGTTTCAGCTGTAATTCTGTTGCATTCAAATAAACTTTTACTATGCTACTGCTATTGACTGTTGATGCCAGTTTAAGTTATAGTGATTGTTAAAACTTTAGTTTTAACTGTTTTAGCTGTTGAATCAGTTAAATTTAGGTGCTTTTGCTGAAATCGCGCTAGCATTTTAACCACTTTTTTCTATATGACCTTTGAAGTAAGAAGATCATTAATTTAGTGAGTCCAGTGGAAAATTTTTTTGATATCGGTAAAACGCGGTCCAATTAAATTCTTCGACATCCTAAATTGTATTAATAAATTTTAAAGAACTAATTTAAAATTATTACTGTCATTATCATAAGTGTAATAATTAACAAAATTTTTTGTGACATTAAAAAAAAAAACAATAATTTTTTATACGATTATGCCAGTGCAACAGGGCAATGCGACTCAGATTTGGATACCATTTGGAATTGCCCCAAATCTTTTAAAGAGAATCCTTAAGATTATATCACTCTATTCTGGGTTACTTAAGGTGTAACAGGTCAATTGAAAAGTCCCCGGTATACCATACTAAAACACATTTTTTTTGGCAAAATTCATTTTTTTATTCAACATAGTTCCTTCAAGGGTGATACACTGATTATAGCGAACCTCCAACTTTTCGATACCATTTTTGTAGTACGATTTGTCCTTTGCTTCAAAATAGGCCTCAGTTTCGGCGATCACCTGTTCTTTCGACGAAAATTTCTTTCCAGCGAGCATTCTTTTGAGATCTGAGAACAGGAAATAGCCGCTGGGGCCAGATCTGGAGAATACGGTGGATGCGGAAGCAATTCGGAGCCCAATTCATGGATTTTCGCCTTCGTTTTTCACTGACTTGTTTTTGGTCAAAAGTGAGCTCGCGCAGCACCCACTTTGCACAAAGCTTTCTCATACTCAAATATTCGTGAGTGATATGATTGATGTACACGTTCAGATGATATCTTCAGAGTACCTGATATTTCATTCAATTTCAATTTACGGTCATTCGAAATCATTTTGTGGATTTTTTTGATGTTTTCGTTCGTAACAACCTCTTTTGGGCGTCCACTGCTTTCACCGTCTTCTTAGCATACCAATCCTTGATGGTTAATTTTCCTAGGGCAGTGTTCGGAAACTCGTCATCAAGCCAAGTATTTGCTTCAACTGTATTTTTTCTCTTTAAAAATCAATATTTTATCAACACGCGAAATTCCTTTTTATAATTTTTTTTACAATAACAAAAGTTGCTTTACTCAAAATGTTATAATTCACAAACTAATGATCCGAAAGCTGTCATATTTATACACGTGTCTTTTGAAGGTTAGGGCGAACTATCGATTTAAGTCTAGTAGCGCCATCTATGTGTCAGGCCGGGGACTTCTCAATTGTAACCAAAACACGCGATTTGTTCATCATTAATGAGTTTACCATTGGCGTGTCATTGAGAGGAAGTAGTTTGTTTATGCAACTCGGTGATTTGAAAAATCGATGATAAGATGGACTTTTTCATTAGTTTACGGAAGTTGTTAAATATAGGGACTACAAAAAAAAAAAATATAGGGAGAGGCTTTGTTTTAAAGTTAAAAATGTGATTTTAATTTCACATATGTGCTTTCAAAGCTGTTTATAAGGATAAAAGATACATACTCGTATGTCATTAGCATACAAAAATAGATTTCCGAATAAACCAAGGTTCATTATATCATTCAGATAAACAGTAAACAGCAATGGGCCCAATACACTTCCTTGTGGTACTCCATATTCAACAATACCAATATTACTTTTGCAGTTATCAACTGCTATTACTTCCGATTTTTTAAATAGTTCTCTATCAAAGATAATGACACTCTATTTACTGCATAATAATAAGACAGTTTCTGTATAAGAATTTCATAACCCTTTAAATGCATTATCCAAACTCTGGCACATATTATTTATATCATTATATGTAGCTTTTTCCCGTTTTTGAAGCCAAATTGACATCTACATATCGACGGCTTAATATAAGAAAATAGCTTTTTTTGGTTTATTCTGGTAGACAAATGTCAGATGTACCTTGCCTCAAAATTTCAGGGGAAAATAATTGCAAATAACAGATTTATAACGATATCAAAAAAAGCCCTAAGTCAAATCAAAGAATTTTTGAAAGAAAAAGCCCTAACTCGTTTTTTTGTTTTGTTTGATTAGTTTTCACCATGACACAGTTATACAAGGTGAATCTGTCGGCGTGGCTGTAGTTGAAATAAGTTGGTGAAATAAATGCGGCAGTGGCTAAACAAAAAATTTTACTACGAGCCGCCGGTTAAGAATAAATTTTTAAATTAAAATTCGTGTATGAAACTTAAAATTCTATGCTGTAAAGAATAATTGTATTGTATAAATTAAAATAAACAATGCAATTTTAAAAGCCTAACTACAATTAAAAATCGCAACAAGCTGATGTATATGGCGGCGGCTCGAGTTTTCAAAAACGACGGCAGTGGTCGACTATAAATTGATCGACTTGTTTCTCTGTTTTTTGACAAGCAGAAAACATGTTATATTAACAAAACGGTACTTCCCAATATAATTAAGTATAAAAATATTTTTGTGTGTTACGATCAATTTACTGGGCTTTTTTTGTGTAAATATAGTATGGTGCAAAACTATAAACAATGAGTAGTTTTTAAATAAAATCGTTCGCTACAAAAAAACCGTGCACTATTTTAAAATTTTAAATTAGGCAAAAACATTGTTAAAGTGTCCACTTGAGAGAGGGTAGACAGTATTTTTTGTTTTCGTAAAATTGTTATTGTGCGAGCGCCTATTTTGCTCCATGAAAAATAACGGTGTATAACTATAAACAATAAGCAAAAAAAGTCAAAAGTACAATCAGTAAAGAGAAAACATTGATCAATTTTAATTTTTTTTATTTCTTAAAAGCTCCCTTAACACTAATGCAATGAAATATTCGATTGGGCATTAAATCAACCAGGTCTTTCAGCAATTGCCCGTTTAAATTGTCCCATTCTCGAGAAATGGCTGCTTTAACCTCACTTACACTTTCATATTGCTTATTAGCAGCATAAACGCGCCTAGTTAAAATCCCCTAAAGGTTTCGATAGGGTTTAAATCCGGAGAGCACGCTGGCTTTTGTATATTTTGGGCACGTAGCCAAGTCAGAGTTTGCTTACTGACATGTATGGATGCATTGTCTTGTTGAAATTTCCAATTTTTACCTCGATTTTCATTCAAAAATGCGATAAGACTACAATGTTGCACATTTATGTAGTCGGTGCTTTTCATTTTGGTCGACACGAATTGCAGTTCGAGAGCACCATCCCTTGAAAATGCACCCCAAACCAATACAATGCACCCCTGAAATTCCTTTTTGAGAAATACTGGGGCTCCGTTCTTAGATCGCGCCAATAAGAGTGGAACCCATCAGGAGCATCTAAGTTCCACTTCTTTTCGTCGGAAAATATTACCTTTAAATTATATATTAGAGCAAAGCGTATGTTTTCACACTTGATTTATACTAACTTTATCCCAGTATGTACTCATATTTTCTCGGGCAAAGCTGAGTCGACGATCCTTATGGCTGCTTGTCAAACGGGGAGCAGGCTTCATTTTTTAACGAAGCAGATGAGGAGTGTTCTAAATTAAGCGAAGAATAGTTAATTTTGTAACCTTATTGTCCACAGACGACGCCAATTGCTTGCTGCTTACAGAAGTATTGGTCGCTTTTCTTAATATTTCGCGCTCCTCACGCTCCGAAAGCTTCTTTTTTCGACCTCCTCGTTTGTGTTTTCCATAATTTGGTGGATCCAGTAGAAAATTATGCACACCATACCAACTTCTGTTAATTTTTTTTTTGCAATACCTCGCGTTGCTAGCCCTTGATCTCTAAATGCAAGAATTTTACCTTGTTCGGTTTAAGTTAGATACGTACCACGCGGCATTTCGTCAGAGAATAATGAGAATAACAAAAGCTATCACTTTCAAAGCACATTGCATTAATTAATTGTTAATTACATCGTTTATTTTGCTTTTTGTTTATAGTTATGCACCGTTATTTTACATGGAGCAAAATAGGCGCTCGCACAATAACAACAATTTTACGAAAACAAAAGTGCAAACGAAAAATACTGTCTAGCCTCTCTCAAGTGGACACTTTAACAATGTTTTTGCCTAATTTAAAATTTTTAAATTGTGCACTGTTTTTTTGTAGCGAACGATTTTATTTATAAACTACTCATTGTTTATAGTTTTGCACCATACTTTATATTGTTGAAGAGAGAAAAATTTTGACATTAAAAAATTTAATAATATAATAAATAATATGAAAGCAAGCGAAAAATCTGACTCTGATTCGGAGACCGCAGATGGTGTCCAACCAAGGAAAATGTTGCAAGAAAGTCCGAATGGACATATAACGTAAATAGAAAAAAAGAATGGAAGGTTTCCAATATTTTGGAAAATCGAATAAAGAACTGTCTCTTAAGCCTCCTAAAGAACTAGGTGAAGCATGTATATCATAATTTTGTAAAAAAAAGTGCGCTTCGAAATTATTTATCTTTTAAAAAGCACACTCGAAATGAAATCTTTAATTTGTTTTGGAAGATGACTTGGGAACAATAACGGTTGTATGTCATCAGTCTTACAAGCAGCTATGAGACAAAAATTAATTGCACTGAAAAATCGAAACGAACGCAGACAATTCAATATTTTTTGAGACATAATTCAATCAGACTACAAGTGTGCCGTAATATGTTTTTTCAACGCTAGGCCTAAAAGAAAAGATGATTCGGAATTGGATTACCGGGGCCAGTAAACATGGTATGCAAGAATGTCCCGATAAGACTTCAAATCTACGCAAATCTGCCAAGCTGTCATCTGTCACAGGAAAGCGCAAAGAAGAAAGGCGTACATTTCTACAAACATTTTTAGATGAGTTGCCAAAAATGCAGACCCATTATTGCCGAAAGGACACCAACAAATTATATTTTGAATCGGATTTTTCAACCTATCACGAAATTTACCAGCTTTATGTAGCAGAGTGTGATTCAAAAAAAGAAAATGGAAACATAAAATTGTCCTTTCGCAATTTGTGCAATTAATAAAGGAGGCACGAAAAGTTCCATCACCCCTACAAGCTCACCATTTGCACTACGACTATTTTCTAAATTTTGAAAACATCCCTAAACGATACTCTTCGATTCGTACTGGTAAAAATATTGCTTACTTCAAAAGTTCTAGAAATGTATGTACTCAAATCTCTATTTTAAATTTTAGGCAGACGTATTGGTGACCTTACTGTAAATATGCTACGAGCCTTGGCGTATGACCCATCCGGAAAAATATATTTCAAAACAGACATAACTGACGATTACAAATTTCTCCCAAATACATCAAGGTCGGCGATTAAAGATATCCCACCTGATTCACTTTATAAGGAGAAAATAGCAATCACAAAAAAGGAATGGGACCACCTACACAATTTGAAAAAGTTTTTACCTGCAGATTGCCATCTTTTTTATGATAACTTGTCTTATAAGAACTAATTTTTTACAGTTCACTTCTGATTTAATCCTTTCAATTTCATGAATTATTTCCTTTTCTTATTTAAACCTGAATTATTATAATAATATGTCTCATTTTCAACTCAATTTAAAAAAGCCCTAACTTAATTTTTTTTTCAAAAATATCAATGAAAGAAGGGCCTATCTTAGTTAACTTTATTAAAATATTTTTTTTTTTTTTAAATTAGAAATGAAATGTGTTGCCTCTTTTTATTAAAAATTGCATTAAAACTTTTTTTGTATCTAAAATTTTACGGATCTTATTAAGTTTTTTCCTTCTCCTGTAAAGTAACAAAAAATCGAGTTACGCCTTTTTTATATTAAGCCATCAATATGTATATAATAAGTTATTACCACCCAGAAACGATGAAAGCTGTATTTGTAAGATTTTTCCGAAAATTTTATATATCAACGGCAGACAGTAATAATCGCCAAAAAAAACCCAAAAATTCACCATAGTGCATTGATTGACTTAAGCCCAAATTAGATTAAAAGTAAAGTGCGGGAAAGTGAGGTATCGTTAGGTTTTCTTACCTCCAATCTACTAGTAAAATAAGCAGTTGCGTTGCATATACTATCAACAAAGTAAACATACATATAGTTTTGCTACACTTCCTGTTTCTTTTTTAATACATTTACCAGGTATTACTTACATCTTTATCTCCTAATCTCTCTACTCGACAATATAGGAAACCCGTTTGACCCACTGTTACTGTTATGTTCCGTGGTACATCAAAATCAAAATATGGCAACAAATTTCCTGATGACACAGTTGTTGCGACTTCTAACGATGAATACGACGTTGAATATGTTGTCAAGGTCTCTGCAAGTAAAAAAAAAAATACAAAACAGTATTAACATTTTAAGACTATTAATATGGGGTTTCCAGCTCCATGAAATAACACTCTAAGAAATTACTCGCCAAAACGATAATGAAATAATTCCTCATTAAAAAATTTCAAATTTACATTTGCATTCGGTCGTAGATTATTCGGCAAAAAGAGCAAGTAGTTTTGTTAATCACTGGTTTTAGGCAATATATTATATTGTTGGAAAGGTATGTCAGAGCTTTTTTTAACAGTATAAATTTAATCCTAAAGAGTTGTAGAGTTTTCAAGATATTCGCAGAAACAATTTCAATTTTAGAGGCCTGTCTAACCAAAAGTAAATGTAGCGGGATACAAATTTTTTTTTATGAAGACCAAACAAATCTTTTCCAGTCCTTCAAAAGAGCTTGTTATACCCTCCACCACATATGGTGAGGGTATATATCAGTTTGTCATTCCGTTTGTAACATGTCAAAATATAGGTTTAAGACCCCATAAAGTATATATATTCGTGATCCTTATGCAATTTTAAGTCGATTTAGCGATGTCCGTCTGTCTGTCTGTCCGTCTGTCTGTCTGTTGAAATGGCGATCACGACGCGAAGACGCAAGCGGGGGTGCCTATTTTTACCCAAATTATTGAACATACTCCCGAGCAGTTTGGTATTTAAAATGAGCAAAATCGGTTAAGCGGTTCAAAAGTTATGAGTGAAAATGTGAAGGTACCTCTAAATTTTCCATACAAATTTGTACAATTTTTCTGTATCTATTTTTTTTTTCTGTTAAGTCTTCTTATTGTTCGATTACATTTATTGTCTTACATAGAGAATAATAACATTCTTAGAGCTATATGTGTGTTACTCTGATAACTAAGTTAACGTAAAAATCAACAATGTTAAAGTCGCTAACAGAGCAGAACTCTGTAAATAACATTGCTAAAACTAAATAAATAACATTACTAAAACTAAATAACAAAAGTTCGTTACATAAATTGACAAAACATATTCATATTACAGTTCATGCAAAATTTAGTATATACGTACATATATCATCTTCAGCCTCTATGGTGGAGGGTATTCAAAGATTCGGCACAGCCGAATTTAGCCCTTTTTTACTTGTTTTTTAATTTGTATTTATATTTATCGGTAAAAAAAACACAAAAACAACAACGAAATTTTATCACAATTTGCTTTGTCATCTTAAATTTTAATGTTAGGTTCTTGTATAGCACATATTTATAAATATTTATATATAAATGTATTTTTCAACTCAAATTATTTGTTCAATTCTTATTAACTTTAAATTGTTAATATCTATAACTCGAGTTATATGATTAATATGACTAGTTTCCAAGTGTTTTAATATCCCAGCAAAAACAAGTAGGAAAAGAAGAAAAAAATAAGCAGTGATTTTGATTCCGGTGTTGTGAAAATTTGGATCGGAACCAATGATTTTTACATAGAGAGGTCTAGGGTGGAAGTTTTCTTTTATGATCCTTTTTCATTGCATCTTAAGCCCTTCTTATGGCTTAGTAAAAATGAGATCTTTTGATGTTCCCAAATAAATTTTGAATTTTTTGTTTAAATTGTATCTCTTATAGAAAACGTTTTGTATGATCGATACAAAATTTTCTATATCAATGGTCACAAGTTGACAATTAGTAACAGACAACAAACTGACAAATTTAGTTAAGCATACTAAACAATTTTTCCATCTTTTAAAAGTCATTTGGCATTTTTTTCTTAAGTAAAACTGGTTGATACATAGTAGTTGGCAACTTATGACCATCGTGGTTTAACTGAATATAACATATTTATAGACAAATGGTGCAAAGTACAAAAAGTGCATTTCGGCAGATTATAAAGCTTTCATTAATTCACATTCAGTAATAGACCCTTATTTTTTAAATTAATTTATTAGAAACTCAAAGTTAAAAATTGATACAAATTACTTAAACCTTGTCTCAAAATCACCAAAGTTTAGTACTTAATTATAGTTATGAATATCAATTTATATGAAAATATCTATTGTTAACGTTTAACTTTTATTATTTTTAAAATAAAATTTCATTAAAAATCACATTTTTGGAAGATGTCAAAAAGAACTGCTTTAGAATGGGAAAATCAGAACTTAATAATACTTTGGAATCAATGAAAAATTCATTTCTTAAGAATCACTTCCATTTTTTGCTGGGATATTATGTAAGTCAACATCAAAAGATTTTAAAATGAAATACAATTGCTTAGATGTTATATAAAAAATTTAGATAATTCCACAAAAATATGGTATATGTTGCATCTTTAACTAAATAGTGTAGTTGTTGATTTTAGTAGCTTTATAAAAACTAGAGCTACGAACTAAATTTACAGAAACTTGGTTATTTTTACCCTTGAATAAATCATTTCTTTGTTAGGTTCCAAACTATTCGACAATAATAAATCAACATTTTTCTCGTACGTAACGTTTTCTCGTACGTAACGTTTTTCTAGTAATTCAAAAATGAATTGTTCATCATTTCCTGTCCTATTTGATTCTGTCCATGAACAATTTTGGTTTTAATCCATTTTGACACTCAAATGCAAAGGTACACACAGATATAAATTGCTCAGCCCAGGTGAAAATGTTCATATATGTTGACATGTCGTCATATATGGTGTCATGTATCAGCATGATTTCATGTATATAGACTTATATGTATGTATTGTAACAACAACATTCAAGTTATGTTCCCGGAACCATTCACGCACCAATATTGATGAGTGTTTTGGCTCACTATACTGTTAAAAACTCCATATTAATGGCATATTTTTTTCAGCTTATAGTAGTACAACTGTCTCCAACAAATCAATGTACACAACTCTATTCATTACGTAAGATGCTTCGGACCTACTCCCTCTCAGGAAAAACAGTCCCATACTATGGTATTTCCTCCTCATTGTTTAATAGCATTTTTGGTAAATCTTATTTGGAATTATTTTTCCTTTGGTGGAGTTACATTTTTTCCTGCATCATTACCAAACAAATTGATTTTAGTTTTGTCGGTCCAAATGATCGCCATTTTTTTTTTCAACTTCTGGTGCGCACCATATCTTATGCGACAAATCAAAATTTAACCTCTTCTTCAAATTTGCTTGTCTGAGTAAAGAAACACTCCGAGCTATTCTACCTGGCAGTTTTACAGCCAATATTCTCCGGCGGACAGTTCGCGATGATACAGCATTCCCAATTTCATTGAAGGATTTTATTGAAGATTTGAATGGTCTCCTTTAGGTTAAGTAACTATACGATTATCCGTAACTGAAGAGGTTTTTTAATTACGCCGCGTCTCTCAATATTCTGTTGTTTTATGGTATTTCAGGCCGTCTCAACAATTTGGCAATAGATTTAAAGGGTTTTCTTTGCTTTCGAAGCTAATGAACTAGGCATCTTTCTTCTTCACTGCAATGCTGTCCACGACGCAACTAATATTGTTTTAAATGAAATTAAAATTTACGTTTTCCCCCAATTAAGATAATTTCACATGAATACTTAAGGGCTAACTATATTATACTTTTGTTAACTTAAGCTTCTGTCAAAAATTAACGAAAAGTCTGTCAAATGCTTAAACAACTTATTTGTACTTTTGCAAAAACTGTTTTCTTTTTATATTTCCTAAATATATATACATATGTATTTTTTCGAAAAATATTATTTAATATGTACAATTATAAATATTTTACAATTAACGAATAAATCTATATTTATTTTAAATAATTTAAAGAAACAATTTAAAACATAAATAAAAAGTACTAAAAAATGCAACAGTGCCTGCATCTCAATCGAAAATCAGTAACAAAAACCATCCATTTGTTTGAGTTTGTTTTTTATAATTTTCAATTAAAATTTCTTTAAAATTATTTTTCGCGTACATTGCAACTTGTTTTTTTTTCATAAAAGTTTTTGAGTTGATTCCTTAAGTAAAGTGCGGTCAGTTTCGCTGTTTGCTTAACTCTTTCCGGGCCGGTGGTATAACACTCATACCACTATTCTAAATATTTTTTATAAATTCTGTGCGCATTGGTATGGTACAAATACCGTTTTAACATGTAATTTAAAGCTTATATTTTATAAAAAAAATATTTCAAGTGCGAAAAAGAAATATATATGGGATTGAATTTACAGTACAAAGATGAACGTCGGGAAGTTCCAAAAGTAAGCAAAATTCTATAGGTCAGATAACATCATTTTCTGAGTCGAAACAGGGACCTACTACAATAATCGACCTCGACTTGTAATGTGCCTATTTGTCCAAGCAAAACTAAATCATGCTTTAGTGATTTTCATAAATGAGTCATTAATTTTGTCAGCGGTGTTATATATTTAATACTATGTCCTTGCTACGAATCCTACAAGGATAAACATTTTTCTAATACATATTTTTCAATAAAACTCGATAATAAGTGAAAGCAAATTAAAATTTTGTTTAATTTTTACTGATATCTTATAGTGCCCCGGAAAGAGTTAAACAAATGACACTTGACGAATTTTAACGAAAAGTTTGTTAAGTACAATATTGTTATACACATTTGAATACATGTATTCGCACATTTGCTTAACCCTACGGTCAATAACCGGGTACCCGGGTAACTTTTTCGACTTAAAATTGCTCGCAATTTTTAAATAATGAAGATATAGCGATGGGACTTCAGATCGTCGCTCTTAAGGTCTTTATAAACATAAATAAAAGAAAAAAATTTAATATTATTAACTAAATCTATGTTTAAAATAGTTTAACATTCGACACCTACGCGAGTCAATGACCGGGTACCCCGGTACCCCTACAAAATCTATTTGTTTTCCTCTACAGCTTGCCATTATTTATTATTGAAAAGACATTTTTTTTTATTTTAAGTAAGCTTTTTATTTTTATTTTACATTTTTATAAACTTTTTCTGATATTTTTTGATATAAATACCTACGTACATTCAAAACATTTTGAAATGGTATTGGTATGCTGGTCACATATCGGCTTATTGCACACGTTGCATGATTTTCTTGTTTTTCTTCTTCTCTTTTCTGGTAATGTTAGGCACAAGTAACATGACCCAACAATGGGCTTTCTTCCAGTAGTTTGACTGGAGGTCGACGGTTGTTCACACGTTGCAATTGTGGGTATCGGTTTGCCCAAATAGCATTCAATGGCGGACCTTGATGAAAAGTGGCGTGTAATTTGGCTATTTAGAGCACGGTCTTCAATAAGAGGAAGACAAAGCTCCTCGCTGAGCCTCCGCAAAAAGCATTTCCTTTGTGTATTTTTATATGGTATGGTGCTGTTATTTTGAAAATATATTAGATATGCAGCAAACGCACTGATATCTATTATGTTATAGAATAGTGACAACGGCCATCTTTTTGTTTGCCGTTGTGTTGTATATTGGCCCAGCATTTGATCCATGACATCTACGCCCCCTTTTGTTTTGTTGTAAAATGTGACAATGTCTGGTTTGCCATTACTACCAACACTGTCGTTGTCGTGCATTGTGGATAACAAAATAACGGAATTTGTTTTTCTTTGCGCATATGAACACATTGTCACATTTCTCCGAAAGGCAAATATGGATGACCCAATAGATCGTTTTTTATCTTTCATTATATCTGGAATATATGTCTTGTTTTTGCGTAGAGTTCCCACCATTGTCAATTTGTAGGAAAGGAGATGTTCCGCCAAAGCAAGTGTGGTAAAAAAGTTATCCATTGTGATATTGCGTCCACTACCATGAAATGGACCTGTTAGATCTTTAACCACTCTTTCTCCTTGTCGAATCTCACGACCTGTTGCAAGTTTCCCGGTATATAGTTGTCCTTCGAGAGGATAGGAGTTTTTTGCATCACAAATCCACCAAACTTTAATCCCATATTTTGCTGGCTTTGAGGGAATGTATTGAGTAAACTTAGTTCTGCCACGATAAGGGAAGAGCTGTTCGTCGATCGTTAAATTCTCACTTGGTTTGTAATATGCTGCAAGATTTGCATTGAGCATTGTCCATATATCACGGATTGGGGCTGCTTTATCCGTAAGTGTTCTTTCACCTCTAGTGTTTGCGTTGTCAAAACGTATAAAACGTATCAGTGACCAGAATCTGTTAATGCAAGATGTAAGGGCCCATAAATCTTTTGCATTATCATTACATGAATGATTTGCACCAGCCATTATCAATATGCCAATGAAGGCGTACATTTCATTCACTGTTAAATCTTTCCAATTTAGCGCTGGTTTTGTCGGATTTGTTTCGTTGTATGCTGCATAAGTGGCATGTGCTTTTTTGTTTGTGTGACGCACTATTATGTCCACCATCTCTACGCTCAAGTAGCATTTAAAAGTTTGAGCCTTTGACAGCATTTCTGTTGATCGTGCTGGCCCACAACGTTGACGTAGAATATTAAAGCTCCTAGTTTGATGGGACGGCAAATTATGCTTTTGCCACTCAGAACCATCACGAGCAACATACCTTTCATTTGTGTCACTAACAATTACTGCTGCCACTTCGTCATCACTTTCATCTGTAGACTCGTCATCTACCTCATCATTAGGCTCATCAATATTCGCATCACCAACTGGGAAATCTTCTATG
Source organism: Eustalomyia histrio (assembly GCA_949748255.1). Taxonomy (NCBI): domain Eukaryota; kingdom Metazoa; phylum Arthropoda; class Insecta; order Diptera; family Anthomyiidae; genus Eustalomyia; species Eustalomyia histrio. The sequence continues at coordinate 181,573 of OX456527.1, read as the reverse complement.
TCTGACATTTCCACATCTCCAGCATATGAGGTTTCTTCATCTTCTCCTTTAGACAATTGTTCCTCGTCCACAATATCGTCGAAAATAGATTCGATATAATTTGATTTTTCTTCATCTGATAAGTGTTGGTATTGTCTTTGTGATATCAATTCCACTTTTCGCGACATTCTTACTTGATTTTCAAATTCAAATGATACAGTTGCTGAAAAATGTTGTGTCTAAACTCTTTCAAGTATTTCGTTCTAACAATTCCTACAAAGGCAGTACCGCTACTTCTATAGAAAGAGCTGTACAAAAACAACAGGCAAAGACTTATAGTTTTCTTCTACATGTAATTTGCCTTGGTATAAAAAATGCAACAACAATTAAAAAATGTACCGTTATAAGAATGAACAAAGTATAGCAAAAAATAACCATATGCCATACCGACATGTCTTGGTAGCTACAAATGACTTAGTGACAGACGAAGCAGCGGCATTAGACACAAAAGCTATGGCGAATTTATAAAACAAATTTGTTTTTTTATATATATTAACAAATATTTAAAGCAAAAATATAATTTTTAATATAAAAGCTCAAAAAAGTATATAGGGGTACCGGGGTACCCGGTCATTGACTAACGTATATTTTTTTGGTTATTGACCGTAGGGTTAAGCTAGTAAAAGTATAATATAATTAGCTCTTTACTTTTGTCTGCAAAATATCACAAAAAACTTGAGATTTTACAGCTTTAAACAAGAAGCACATAAATCAAAAAATCCATTCGAGATGCTGATATTAATCCATTTTCCGAATCAATTTGAATAAACATTTTTGACGAGTCTATGATTAATTTATAATCAGTTTTAAGGAATAATTTAGTATTGAATAAAGTGGGATATGATTTAATTTAACAAAACAAAAATGTAAAACTGAATTTTTGATAATAAATTAACAAATAATAAAAAAAAAAAAAAAATAATAATAATATTGATTCGATAGAATATTTTGTTTTATGATTTTTCTTGGAATGATTTGTTAAAATGGATTCAATTCAGTTTTAAATTTAAAAATGTGTAATATTAATTAACACATGTAACGATCGCAAAAGTAAAAAATTCACGGTATTTTAAACTGGATGTTAGCTTATCGGGGTTTTCTGACCAGTGTTTGTTATTATAGAGATTAAGATATCCATACAGGTCCGTAAAATTATAGCGAATTTTTCTAAGGGCAATTAAATCTTTTGTTTTTCATCAAAATGTGTTTGCGGATGGTTAAACTAACATTTTCTGTCTAGAATCCCCAACACGCCTTGAAAGATTTTATGAAATGATATTCTAGTTAAATTTAATTTATTTTAAAAATGTGAATGAAAAGTTAGCAGCCACTTATACGTTTCACACAACAAGTGGCTTTCTAGAATATATATCTTATTTAAATACATCCATATATCAGTTTATTATTCCGTTTGTAACATGTCGAAATATAGGTTTAAGACCCCATACAGTATATATATTCGCAATCCTTATGAAGTTTAAGCCAATCTAGCGATGTCCGTCTGTCTGTTGAAATGACGATCACGGCGCCAGTGAAGTGAAAATGTGAAGGTTCATCTGAATTTTCCATACAAATTGGTACAAAATCATAAAAAGGACTGCCAAGTAAAATATTTTCTCTTGTTTTTTTACCATTAAAATTTTTTCCACCACTAAAAAATTTTTGCATCTCTAAAAAATACAAAATTTGTTTTAACATCCAAAAATGTTTTAACCCCAAAAAAATTTTTTTTAACTTGGGAACTGTCCGTTAGTAGAGCTATCACTGTTGACACAATATATACAACATCATTTTTTAATATATTGTTGCATATGCTTTTTGGCGAATAACTGATGTTAGACGATTTGGAGCAGATTCCACCATCTTTTTTGTGTATTCGGCCTTATTTTATCCCATTCCTCCAAAAAGGCCTTTTTTAGTCATTTTTGTTGGAAATATTATGTTTCCGTATTTCAATTTCCAATTACTGCTACAAATTTTTAATAATATTCAAATCTGCGGAGTTGGGGGAGTTTTGATTACTCTGAGGCAATAATACAACAGCCATTCTTTAACAATTTCAGCCCTGTGTTTTGAATCATTGTCCTGATAGAAATGAAAAGTGTCGACTTTGCCGAGTTTTTCAGCACTTTGTTTCATATTGTTTTTTAAAATATTTAAATATTGCATTTTGTTCATATTTCCTTCAACAAAGTGCAATTAACCAACTCCAGCAGCCGAACAAGCATCCCAAACCATCACATGTCCACCACCATGTTTAACTGTCGGACGCAAATGCTTTGGATTCATCTCCTGGGGGTCAATTCTCGTTCTGTGATAATGTGAAGTGAAAAAAAAACTTTTCATTTTTGTTTTCATAAGCACTTTTCACTCGAACTTTTCACAAATACATAATTTGCGATTCTCGTATGTATTATGAAAAAAATGTTTCATTCGCACTGTACCCATGAAATTTTTTTTAAATAATTATATAAAAATGTCTGGATTAATTGTATTATTGGATATTACTCATAGAATTCGGGATGAACAAAGGTAAGACAATCATGTTACAAGCATTTCATTGCAGTAAATAATTTAATAATTTATAGGAATTTTTTGAGAGTGCTGAGACGCATACTTCGTGATGGCCAAAATCCATTCGAGATGACAACCGATGAGCACTTCATGGATTTATATCGGCTTACTTTAAGTGAACTATATTTGGTGCGCGTATGAAGTCTAATATTACTTAAAGAAAAAAACATTTCATAAAGAATATAAATAAACTATAAATAAATATGCCTTAAGTCGCTCCAATACTTTTTCCATTTTTTACTGTCCTTTTGGGTCCCACTAAAACTGTTAAGGCTCGCCGCTAATTCGATACACTTTTCGTCTCTAAATTTGGCACCATTTGCAGTTACAAATCTGTAAATATCGGATCAATAAAAGTGTGATAATGGTTATTAAGCTACTTACTTATCGTTTGCAATGTCCACATGCTTTTCTTAATAATTTATTAAATACTCCTTTTGGCTTTCGCTGGCACGCTTTCCTCTTACAATCTTCTCCATGTTTATTTCACTTATAAATAGTCTGTGTAAACAATTTTTTCATATGAAAATAGTTTGACAGTTGTTTGCACTGTTACACAAAACAAGACTCGCCAGTGCTGTGCAATCGTGAAACAATCTTGTTTCGTTCCACTTTTTTTTTCATATGAAAACGTTTTGATATTTCTTTACATTTTTTCACAGAACGCGAATCAAAAGTACTATGAAGACGTGAAAAAACTTTTCATTCCACCGTTTCACAAAACGAGAATTGACCCTCTGATTGGATTTTCTCCATACGTTTATTCTGCCCTCTGAACCAAAAGTGTTATATTTGCTCTTATCCGTAAACTAGACGTTCTCTAAGAATGAAAAATCTTTCCCATTGTAGCTGTGAGAAAACTGCAAATGAACTTTTTCATTATTTTGGCTTACATTCAAACTAATTTGTGTAGGACTCTTCGAATTGTTTCGGAGTTACAGTTTATATTAAAGTGTTTCTTAACCATATCCCGTAGTTTCGGTGCAGCGTTAATTTTTAAACCAGTAAATGATGTTTTCAACTATTGTTAGTAAACAATTTGCGCGTTTTTCTCTTTTTCCATTTTTATAATGCTCAATTATTAAATTTCGAACCTCGATTGTGCTATGAATAGGTCTAAACCGTGTTTGTTTCAATGCATTGATATAAGCAAAGGAAAATATAATAAGAAATAGTTCCGTTATTTTTTGTAGCACAGGAAAATAGAACAAAAAATACAGAAGAATATGAAATAGTTCCGTTATTTTTCGTTGCTCTATATTTCTCTTATTTCGCCTAATGTTAATTTTTGTGCAAAATGTTACTGAATTAATAAAATTAACTAATTTAGCCTAATTTTGTTTGTATTGATACTGATTTCTTACACTTCTTACAGTTTAAAGTAGTTAAAGTGAACTATTTTCACTGTGATCCATTGTAATTATAAGATAATTCGAAGCTGTTCTGTTGCGTATTACCTTACACCAATGCAGTGATATGGTTCCCTAAACAAGGTAAGCGATATGTCGCTAGTAACTTAAAAGGTAAAAATTGCCGGTTTCTGCCACAAAGTTCCGGTCACGTAACCAACTCTGTGACTGGTCCATTGCGAGTAGGGCTGCTAATAGCAAGTTTTGCTTGGCGTATTTAAGTTTTTCTCTTCTGTTGCATGTTGCAATCACTATTATAATCTACGTAGTATAAGTGTCATAGGATTTGTCAAAACATTTTGTACAGAAAATCCGATTACGGATTTTGATACTAAGATTATTTTGTTTTTTTTTTAAATATTTCATAAAATTATGATAATCAAATAGTATCAGTGTTGCATTTTCTTACAAACAAAGAAAAACAAACAAAACAGCTGTGAAGTAAGTTGGCGGTAAAAAACAATCGAGCATCAAGGAAAAACAGCTGTTTTCATCTGATTGCATAACAGAGATGAACATCATGAGCTGACTCACTCTTTTTCTATATGTATGAACTCACTGCTTTTGTTTTGTTTTTAATCATCAACATGTGCTAATAATATTGCTTGCAGTGTTTGCGCCCTCACAATTGCTTGTCATTTTCCCAATCACTTTTTAAATGCCGTTAGCAATAACGGCTCAAAAATTATAACTGTGTTTTGATTTGTATGCAAAGCATTCAAATGATTCATAAAAGCTCAATGGTAAGTTGATTGCATAGTGCAAAATCAGTGCGTTAATTTGTATTAAATAAGTTTTCAAGATGAACTCGGACAAAATAAAAAATATTGACAAAGCAGAAGTATTATTTATTTTATTTATTAATCATATAATTACAAATTATATGTTAATACCCCAACCGAGCACTAGCAACAAAGGCCTTCGGCTCGTTGTAGCGAAAACAGACCAGAGCCTCTGGTGGGAATTGAACCCACGACCCCCGCACTGATAAGCTAGCACGCTACCAACTAGCCTACCGGGGCGCTCAAGCAGAAGTAAAATTTGGGATATTTTCTGTCAAATAAAATAAAAAAGAATATACAATAAATATCCCCCAAATACAGTCTTAAATTAATTCAAACATACTCATATAGTAAAGTGTATATTTACTCAAAAAGCTCTGCGTATATTCATAACACTCATTCTGATTCAATGCTTTTGTGAATGGTAAGAGCTTTCAGAATAAGCAAGCAATTACACGCATTTTTAAACAAACCACTTGCTTTGGTTTAGTTTATGTTTAGTGATAACTCAGTCTTCACTTTTGCAAAATTTGCGTCCGAAGGTGTAAACCCAAAATGGGTTACAAAAGATATTTTTTTGACGAGCGCATCATTTCATTGGATTTTTAATTTAATTTTCTTTAGGTAAAATCAGATGGAAAATCAGATAATGTAAACTGCGCTTAAACGAGTTAAATGATTTTTCATTGTTTACACAATACGTGTGTGTTCATGTTTTGTTTTGACACAAAAACATGTTACAAGACAATGTGACAAGTAAATAAAAAAATATGTTATTTACGAGTCAGTACGCAGCAACATGAAATGGGATATAATGTGTAATTTATAACCGTATATAATTTATTTAACTAAATTTATTTACAATAATGCATACATATATTTGCCTGTAAACAAATAAATAAAATACATGCTCATAATTGGGTTCTGCGCGTCAACTTATTTAAGTTTTTAATAATCTTTGCATACCAACTAAATGATGCGTAATCATATGGGGATTAAAATAAAGAATCTTCTTGGTCTCTCAAAAGAGTTACATAGTGTGTTTAGTCGGACTTAAGGGTAGTTTCGAATGGCACAAAATATAATTTTTTTACAGGTATTTGTTGCGAAATAATTGATCACAAAGTTTTGTTATTTTGCATAATAAAGCACACCTAAATGAAAGATGAATATAAGAGAATTCTAAAACAACTTATTTGCAGCCAAAAAAAATTATCTTTTTTGGTCAAAAGCCATGAACCCATTGTGAAGCACGTTACATTTTTGAAGTATATAAATAAACAAAATTGTAACAATTTTAACAAAACAATTTATATTATTTTTATTTAGAATATAGAATAGAATACACTTTATATATAGTCTTATGTTCCATTAAAAAAATAAAATTGGATTAATTAAAATTTTTTTTTTTTTTTTTGGTGGACTGTTTCTGGGATTTGCCCATATCACACGTGATGTAAAAAACACATCTTCTATTCTTATGTAAGCGTTAAATGTCATATACAGAGATACGTTTACGTCTTGCTACACTGTTAGAACTTTCGATTATAGTATTAATAAATCGATTTCATGACATTCGATTTTTTGACTTAATGAAATTGTACATTAAATGTAAAATGTGAACATTTTCCTCAGATTTTTCATAATTTTATTATTCATTAAATTAATGAACACTTTTAAACGAATATTTTAAGTTTTAACAAGTAAAAAATATTAAATTCGGTTGTGCCAAATCTTTAAATACCCTGCCCTCATGTCCTAAGAACACAACCATTTATCAAATCACATATAATACATTGCACATGACAACAAAACATTTTAAAATTTTATTGATATTTTCGGTAAATTTTATATTATAACATACATATATGTTTTTTGACCTTTTTTTATTTAATCCTGGGAGCACTTCCAGACAATGTTGACGAAGTTGAGGATTTGGGAATTGTATTCGATTCTAAGTTGATTTTTTTGCCTCATTTGGAAAAAATGATTCCAAATGTTTACTCCACCCTTGCATTTATTAGAAGAAATTGTAGTGATTTTTCTGAGCCCTACCCAGCAACAACATTTTATCAACTACTTACCAGGCTATTTACTTGCTTAATTACTTTTGTTCGCGATGTCCAAAAAGTAATGGGTACTCATTATTTTTTGGCTGTTTGTAAGCGAGAGGGTAATGACCACCCATTACCTTGTGTTTTTTGTAAGTAAGAAGATAATGACCACTCATTACTTTTGAGACATCGCGAACAAAAGTAATTAAGCGAGTAAATAGGCTGGTAAGTAGTTAAAACCCTGTTTTTGTTGGGATACATTAAAATTATTATATACATCACATCATATTATATACTGTCAGATCTAAATTAGAGTATGGTGCAATCATTTGGAGCCCTCATGCTGATATTCATATTAGACGTATTAAAAGAATACAAAGGAAATTTATTAAGTATTCATTACCTCATTTGAATTATGTTTTTCCTATTCCTACATATGAAGTTCGTTGTATGCATTTAGGATTAGAAATGTTAGAAACTCGACGCAAAATACAATCAATGTTATTTGTATTTGATTTAATTAATGGTAAGATTGATTGCTCGAGTCTTTTGGAGAAAATTTATTTTAATGTACCTTGTAGAAATCTTCGTAATAATGATTTGTTTTTTGAAAAAGATTTTAATTTATTAAATTTTAATCATGTCATTGAATTTAATACATCAAAATCTAGTTTTAAAAACATTTTGTTATACAATTTTTTTAAATCATAGTTGTTATTTTAGAAATAAATAAATAAATAAATTTTTGTTTAAAATTTTATGTATTTATAGTCTGTAAGGAATATTGTTCTATAGACTTTATGAAATAAATAATAAATAAATAAATGTTTAAAAGAGTGAACCCAAACGAAGCCCGCTAAAAACGGAAACCATAACAAATAATAAAAAAAACTTTTTCCAGAAACAAAATACTACAAACTTTTAAGCCTGGCACAGTTTTAAAATAAAAGCAAAGCTTATATTATAATAGCTTTCCCGAGAGTGTCCCCAAATATCTGTGAAATCAACCGTATTATAGAAATTAAAGTTGTTTATATCTTTAACTCTTTAGGGAATAAAAGTACATTTGTAAAAGTTATGAATATTTCTGCTAAATATTAAAAAGTTAGTCGAAAATGCACAGCCGTTCCTCAGCGTGACTTATTTTCATGGTTGGCATTTAATACCTTTTCATAATAACGGTAGTTGGTTGACACAGCTGCTTTAGACCGATATGAAAATTTTAAAATGGCCATTCCATGAAAGGCAAGCGTCTTTTTGTATAACCGGGTTTTTTGCGCTATTTTACCGGTTCGATTTTGAAATATCTTAAAGTACCGTTATAATGATGCTAAACTGTCGAAACACCGATTTATAGCGGTATTTTGCAAATATTACAAAATTTAACAGGTAATATTATGAAATAAACCTCGTGATATTTGAAGACACATGTCACTATTGCAACCACAGTTTTAAAACTTTCGTATCGGTATTGATCAGAGCGTTATAGACAACTACCCTCATAATGAAAAGGTATTGCTTGCCATCCATGCCTTTTTCTTCACCTATTACAGAGTAGCAACTCAACCACAAATTTTTTAGAAGTGGTTTGATGAAAATGTACCTAATTTTTTATTTATTTTATATTGTTATTAAAAAAAAAATATTGAAAGAAAATAATAAATAATCATTATTTTTGTAAAAAGATCTTAAACTCGATTTAAAAGAATAATATAATAATTCTTTTACACTTAATAAAAATTAAAAAAAAAAATGTATATACCCGAGTAAAAAAGTTTTTATATAATTAGATATAATTATATCTGTCATCGATTATTTCAAAATTGTTTAATAAGGTGTCATATAAAATTATATAGGGTCCAATATATAAATAAATATCCCTTATACAGTTATATATAATTATATAAGGCAGATATATTCAACTTGAAATTTTTTTTGTTCTAGCTTTTGCGATTCTGCATTGAATAACAACAATTTTAACAAAATTGCAACTTACTTCAAAATAATTTTTAGGAATATGCCGATTCCAGTTGTTCCATATTTGCAGCTTCTCTTTAAAAAAAATATGTATATAAAAATATACTTTTAAAGCAAAATATGCATTTATAACAAAGTATACATAATGAATCGATGCAATCTGGAAGCAAATTTGTTGATAAACAAAAATATTTGGTTAATGTTTTTATCATTCTAACGAATATTGTTGTTTTTGACATATTCAATTTTATTATTGTTTTGATGTACATCATAAATGTTAAGTATCATTCCTTAATGATTTATTTTTTGTAGAAGTTTTCAATCTGCAATCTGCTTTTGATCGTTTGTTATAACGTTTTCATTATTCTAAAATTCATTTGTTAGGTGACTGCATTCGTATTTCCGACGGTGATCCCAATTACAAGGAAATACATATGTACACATATGATTGCCTGATTTTATTCCAACCGGTTTTCAAAAGTTTTACTTAGTACTACACTGAGAGAAAAAAAGTTAGTAGAAAAATTTGCAAACGGTTTTCAATCCCACTTTACTATTTTTGTACTGATTTTTAGTAAAAAAAGTATTATTTGGCAAATCTTTTTGTTATTTATATTTCACAAACTACAGATTTTTTACAGAATTTTTACAAGCTAAAATTAGCAAAAAAATTTACTAATTTTAAAAAGTGGATATTGAAGGAAATGCTATTTTAAATTAAAACTTACACCTACAAACTTAAATTGCCTTGAAATGTTACATAGATTAAAAAAGGGATCGGAAGTGAATATACCGACTCATGTCTAAAAATAGGACATCCACTTAAAATAGCACTAAAAAGTTTTTTTTTTGTTCTAAAAATCAGCCCTAAAAACAATTAAAATTTGACTTTAAAAGTAAAAAATTTACAAAAATAAATTTCAAAAAGAAATGAAAACAAAATGATAAATTCGTTTCTGTTTTTACAATTTTAAAGCCTTTGATATTTTTTTTTAATTTTGTGTAAAATATTTATTGAAAAATATAAGTAAAATAAAAAAATTTTGATGCTCGATAAAAATGATAAATTTGAAATTTTGTACTAATATTAATAATATTTAGTACATTTTTTTGCTGATATTAACAAACAGATTTTAAATTTCACTTTACAAAAAGATTACTAAAATTTTCGTAGCGGCAGCTAATTTTTCTACAAATTTCATTGTATTACATGTCAGCAGACATGTGTAGCAAAAAATAAAAAAAATAAAAGGAAATAGTAAAACTGGCAACCTGCTCACAGTTTATCTACACAAATAAGTGGCTTTTCATGGATACACTTACAAAATACAAGATTTGTCTATTAATTATAACTTTTATTTGTTTTATTTATTACTTATATTAATAATATAATAACAAATTATATCCTAATACCTAATAAAATCCTAACCGAGCACAAGCAAAAAAGGCTATCGGCTCGTTGTAGCGTAAACAGACCAGAGCCTCTGGTGGGAATTGAACCCACGACCCCGGCACTGATAAGCTAGCACGCTACCAACTAGCCTACCGGGTCGCTCATGTTTTTTTTTAATTTTGAATATTATTTTTAAATAATTGTAAATAAGTACTTTATATAAAAATTAAAATACACTTGTAAATTGGAGAAAATCGTTTTATTATTATTTCTTTAATAGGAAAAAAGTAAAATGTAGGTAAAATTATGTAGGGGTCCATTTGTATAAAATTATATCAAATTATATATGATTTTATATAACTAGATATACCCATTTTTCGGATATATATAAGTTTATATAATTATATATGGTCCAACATCAATTTTTTTAATCGGGTATGCAAAAAATTGTTTATAATTTGGAAGGCATTCAGTGAAAAAGAAAATAATATTTAAATACATCTTATCATATCTAAATGTATATAATTATTACCACCAATTTCCGCATAAAGTTATATATAATTTAATATGGGACTATATATAATTATATATGGGGCCATGTATAATTATATATGATTAAAGCCCGTGATTATCGGAGTCTACAGATGAAAATGGTTCAAAAAGTACCTTTTTAAATAATTAGCACACACACAAGGGAACACAAATTTTATATTCCAGAGTGTACTTTAATATTTAAAATTTCATATTTCTAGGCTAAAGGGGTTAGGCATGCCACCAAAGGGAAAGGGTGCCTACGTCGGATGTGGAACATTATACCATATTGTGGAATGTAGAGGGAGACCCCTATCCATTTTAAGCCCCTCCCAGCAGAAATTTCAAAAATCGAGGATCCTTTAGACCAAATTTCAACTTCCTAGCTCCGCTGAATCGAGGAAGTTGCAACTTGGGATGTAGATGCCTCCTCCGACGTAGACATCTTGCTAGATGGTATTTTCGGAAATTTGTTATGAAGGTTCATACTCCGGCGTAAACAACAGCTAAGACTGGATCTTTAAAAATCCTACAGGGTGAGGCGAAAAATAGGACTGGCAAAACCGCTGAAACTAAGAATTTTATATTTGATTTTTGAAAAAAAATCACTCAAACTCAAAACAAATATTTTGAAAAATGTTATTATTTTTTACAATTTTCTGTTGCTTAACTCCAAGTATATATTTCATGATTTAACTCGAATCAATTAAAAAATTTGCATTTATTTTAATTAATATAATAACTTATATTTATCACAATGATAATTATCAGAAAAATTTTTGGTTAGAAAAACCAAATTTGTTTAAAAAATAAAACTATTCATGATTTTTTTACTTCAAATTGTCAATTTGAAATATTTTCAAAATACATAGATTTTTTGATTTTATTAATAGAAATGTCAGATTTAAAAAACACAGAAGTATTTTTTGGTAAGTAACCTCATTTTTTGTAAAAGCAATATGTACAAATATATATTTTCCCCCTTTCAGACTTATAAAATTCTTTATAATCGGATTTATCTGATATTTTCTGATGAAAACTGCACAATTTAAAATTTAAATAACCTAAAACCATTGGTAAGTAATATAAAACCATTGTTTTTTGGGAAATGGGATTGGCCCAATTCACCGGATTACTAATACAATGACGGCCACAATATATAGAAAGCTTTTAAGCTCAGTTATGCTTCCAGGAATGAGAAATACCAATTTCATGGCCATTCAAGCACAATAAAAACCCTAAACATAAGGCTGGGTTGTAAAAGTATGGTTGGAGGAAAATAATATTACACAATCTCCCAATCTCAAGCCGATTGAGAACATGTGGATGATTGCAAAACGGAATATTGGTAATAAAGTATTCCGAAATGGTGATGAAAAAGCAGTGGAATGAAATTCCCGAAGATTATTTTAAAGAGCTCATAGCCTCAATGCCTAAATGATGTTCTGAAGTAATAAAAAATAACGGCTATGCCACAAAATACTGAATATTGAAACTAATTTTTGAATTTGTATAATAATTCCTTTAAGAGTTGCAAATGTTTTGAACACTTGTATTTAGATTAATTTTTTTTATTGTTGTAAATTTATGAATATATTTTTTTGTTTTTGGAAGTCTTTGTTAAAAAAGAATTAGGCAAAATGTAATTGCAGTTGCAAATGTTTTGAACACCACTGTAATGTCTAAAAACTCCCAATGCCAAGTTATAGCAAACATCGATTTTATTTAAATGCAGGACAAAGAGGAGTTAACTTCTAATAATTAGTAATTTGTCGTAAGAGTAATTTATACAAAAAGAAGGGTTGACTTTGAATTGAATTATTTTTTAAACTATACGCTATAATTTAACAAAATATAATTTTCCAATTAGTGTGAATACGATATCAAAATTTTAAAAAATTCAGTTACTACTTTTAAGTAATCCGTGATTTTTTTAAATTTTTACATATTTTAGTCAAAATATCAAATTTTTCTGAAAAAATGTAAGTAAAAATTCAACTTGCTAATTCAAATCTGGTCTTAATTTTTATGAAGATTACCAATCTGCAATCAAAATTAAAAACAAATTTGTGGTTTTAAATTATGCGCGGTGTTTGAAAATTCGATTTTTTGCGATACTTTCCCAATTACCACGACTGGGCCATTTTTCTTCGAAAATGAGCAAGAAGCCGCCGTTACCGTCAATGGTGAGCGTTACCGTACCATGCTCAACGAAGTTTTGTTTCCAAAAATTTAAGAGAATGACATGTACGACATTTGGTTTAAACAAGACTGGGTCATATGTCACACAGCCTACGAAGCCATCGAAATTTTACGAACTCTTTGAAAATCGAATAATCAGCCGAAATTGTGATGTCAATTGGCCGCCTCGGAGCTGTTATTTGAGCTCTTTGAATTATTTTCTATGGAGAGCCATTAAGGATAAATGTTTCGCAAACCATCCAGAGACAATTGAAGCGTGGAAATATGAAATCGAAGTTACCATTGAAGAGATTCGAGCCGCAACAATCGAAAATGTACTAAAAAATTAGGTTGATCGGATGAGTTACTGCCGAGTTAGTCGTGTTAGTCATATGAATGATATTGTGTTCCATTCTTAAATGACAAAGTTCAACCTTTCTAATAAAACCAGAAATTTGAAAACATAATCAGTATTTTTTTTTATAGCCGATTCAAATTTAAAATTTTTAATGGCCCACTCAGTATTAGATTTGATGAGTCGCGATCCTAATAATTATATTTCATTTATCTCAATCTTTAATTTGTTTAAAATAATAGGACAAGTACAACTTTGAAACTTCAATGACGATGTGACATCTCAAAATAAATTTTTTGTTTTTTTTTTTTTAATTTCTCTGGCAGGAAAATTTGAACTGAAGCCAAAAAGAACATTTATTACCCTTGTCGAATACAAGTTTTATTGCTTGTCATACAATTATTTGCATTTGTTAAAGGGGAAAAATGCAGAATACACCAACACTCATACACATATAAAACAGAGCATATTTAAGAACGGTTGTTGACCTTAGGAACTGTAAATGAGTTAAAAGAGAAACAAGGTGCACGAGCTAAAAAATACCAAATAAAACCGAAATAAAAACAAGAAAATCGTGTAAAAAAACAATGCCAGTAACAGCTGGATCATGTAATAACAACAGATGCAGGTATAACTTTTGCCATAAATTCAAATTCATGTAATTGAACATTGTACTAAAAACCATCATCAGAAAAAAAAATAATGCCAAACACCAAAATATATTTAAATGCATTTATAAAACAAAGCTGTAATGAGTGATTGGCTGACAGACGGCCAGACAATTTTTAACAAAATTAATTAATATTAGTCGAAAAAGGTCAAAAATATTAAAATTTAAAAAGGCATGAGTTCGGTTGTGCCGAATATTATAAGTACCTTCACCCCAACATCCTTAAAAAATGATTTTCGATGTCATTGCGTTACATATGTCAGCAAAACATTCTAAAGTTGAATCGATATTTTCGATAAAATTTTACATACTTGCTTTTTTCATTTTATTTAAACAAAAGGCTTTGAACATGTTGGTTATCTCCACACATATTTACCTTACTTCGAATTAAGACAAAAAATTGGAAAATAATTTGATTTTAATTAAAAATTTGGTTTTAATTAAAAAATGTTTTGTTGAACTTTTTTAAATTCTCACTTATTGAAAACTGCAGACTTTCATCATTTAGTATACGTTCATAAATGTAGTAGTTGCGCATCACTGCAGCATAATAAAAGTAAAACGTTTAAAAAAGAATCACTTAACAACACTGATTTACGTCAAAAGTTGTTTTTATGCAAACAGTGCTGTAGCTATTTTTTGTAAATATGGCATCATTAAAATTTCTGATGCAATAGTGCGAAATCAGTCTTGTTTTTCGTTTTAATTGATTTTTAATAGTCAAAAGTTGTTTCATCTTTCTTTTAATTATTTTTTATTATAAGTTAACAAAAAGTTGCACTCACAATATTATTTTGTTAAAAATAATCTAAAATACATATTTAATTAATCGAAAAAACAATAAAAAAGAGGACTACTGATTTTTCATTATATTCAACCCATTTTCTTGTTAATTTTCAATCATTGTTTAATAATCGACAAAAGTAATAAAAGCAATCGAAAGCCGTTTAAAATAACCATCACTTTTTAACTGACAAAACGTAGAAAAATGATTTGTGTGGTTTGTTTTTCAAATTGATTTTTGTTTTATTTGTATGTAATTTTACAAAACAAAACACACACAGATGTATGTACAAATTTTTATTTTCTATCTGTGTACCCAACAAACATCAATTCAAGCCTTAGAGAAATATTCAAATTTGTATATGATATCAAAGATATAATTCAAGTTATTCTCAACAAAAATAATTTAGCCCTGGAATTCCATTTGAGAAACATTCAAAAACAACTTGAAAATACATTAAGAATTGTTTGCAAAAGTTTTGAACTTGTGCATTAGTCTCAAATGTACTTCTCAAATAAATTTCAAATTAAAAATAATGGCTCGAGATTTCAATTTCAATGTCAAAATCATAGCGTTCTCTATAAAAACGGCTGTTAGAGCTCGAGTGTATTTCTCAAATCTTTATAAAGTTTAATATAAGGCTCCGAACTGATATACAATTCAAGTACATTTCAACACTTTCTCTAGCCTGATTTTTGTGTAAAAATAAAATTAGTTCTGTAGTAGAGCAAAATAGTTGATATTGAGTTGAGAATTATGGTAATTATCAAATAATACTCTAGTGTATATTCTCTATAGTTATCAAATATATTTTTAATGTATTTTTCTATACAGTTTTACAAAATTTTAAATGCAGTTATTTGGAATGTTATTAACAAAATATTTTGTTAACAGTTAAAAATTACATTATGAAGAAAATTTATTAAGTACATTTTGAAATTTAAATACATAGTAACACTAAAAACTAACAACAAGAAAAAAAGGAATAAAACAAGTAAAAAAGGCTTAAATTCGGCTGTACCGAATCTTTAAATACCCTCCACCAATGTTCTCTATTGTTTTTGATACAAACAAAGTTAAAACCTTTTGAAGTAAAATTAAGGAGGTGAAAAACTTTTTTGGATGCGGAAACGAATTTTTTTACGTGAAAAAAATTTTGAGGTGAAAAAATTTTTTAAGGTGAAAAAAAAATTTTGTGGTGAAAAAAAATTTTAGTGGTGAAAAATATTTTTTGAGGTGAAAAATATTTGAGGTGTACAAAATATTATTAATTTCTTAGCAATTGGTGAAAAAATATGAGAAAATATATTATATACCAGTCGCTACTATGAAATTGTACTAAAATACACCAATTTGTACAGAAAATTTAGAGGTAACTTCACATTTTCACCCATAACTTTTTAACCGCTAGACCGATTTTGCTCATTTTCAATACCAAACTGCTCGGGAGGATGTGCAACAATCTGGGTAAAAATAGGCACCCCCGCTAGCGTCTTCGCGTCGTGATCGCCATTTCAACAGACAGACGGACATCGCTAAATCGACTTAAAATTGCATAAGGATCACGAATATATATACTTTATGGGGTCTTAAACCTATATTTCGACATATTACAAACGGAATGACAAACTGATATATACCCTCACCATATATGGTGGAGGGTATAATAAAATTTTTTCTTAAAACCAAGAAAACATTTCCTAACTAACAGTACAATTTTAGATGATGTATGAACTAATTAGAAGGAAATTTTACTGTTTTCTAATGAAAATTTACTTCTCAGTAGTAAAATTTTTCTATAATTTAGAAATTTTTACCAAATTTAAAGTAAAATTTGTTTCTTAATTTCAAGGAAAATTTTATTAAATATTGGTAAAAAGTATCTTTGGCGCCGTTTTCATTTCAATTTTTTCTCTAAATAAGGTAATTTTTCTAAATTCTAGTTTATTTTTATTTTTTAATGTGACCAAAAAACATTAAGACGATGAAACCCTTCATATATCAAAAGCAAACTGAAAAAAGGAAAGTACATTTTTCAAAAATAATACATTTATGCCACTGACTCTCATTTTAGATATCCAGCTTTAAAATATAGTTTTCACATCAGTTGGAAATAATAACTATTTATAATCAAGAACCGAAAAACAATATTGCAAATTAGAAAATAAAATGTATCTTTATTATTTTGCAATTGTCATTTATAATTTATGTTAAGTATTTTTTTAAGTGTAAATTTTTAAATAAAAAATCTAAAAAAAACATTTAAAATTCTTAAAAATAAAATTGAGGCTTATATGAGAAATACACTTGAAATATAATAGAAAAATGGCCTTTTTCTCGATTTGAGAAATACAGTTGTTATCGAGGCAATCTAAATTCTTTTTCTCTAGTCTTTGCAATTTTAATAAATACGCTTGAGTTCTAACAGCCGTTTTAATGGAGAACGCTATGATTTTGAAATTAAGATTAAAAATCGTCAATGCTATTCTCTCAAGTGTAACATTTGAGAAATAAACTAGTTATCAAATCGTTATTTATGCAGTATCAATAGTAAATGTTTGTTGGGCTTGAATAATTTCTTGTAATTTTTATTGAAATAATTTTGAATATAAACAAACATTTTGGTAAAAAAAAACAAAAAGGAATTATATGAATATCTATTTTTTAAAACGAAAATGTAAAATTTTATATTTAACAGAAAATATTTACCATCAAAATTTTCAATAATATTTGTTAATATTATTGTGGTGAACACGTTTTAACGTATATTTTGTAAAACGTTTTAAAAAGCAATCTGCGCAACAGATGATCACGCATCAGCAACAAAAATTGGCATAACTGCCGCAGTATTTTTATGTATTATATCGTAAATGGTACTCTATCGTTTTTCCCAATAAACCTAAAAACGATACAATATCGATTACGATATATTTCAAAACTTAAGTGATATCGTTTACGATATTCACAAAAGATATCACATTAAAAATTATTAAAATTAACGATAGAAAAACGAAAATGTATTTTGAAATTTCTTATGTTTGAAAAAGTTTTCAGAAACAAACAAACTTTGAATAAAATAGATCGCTGGACTCAAATTAATAAAAAAAAATTGGTCCAGCTAATTTATTTATCGCTAACGATATTGCTTTGATATAATAATGATATCATTTCGATGATATGTTCAAACGAGAATGATATCGTATCATAAAGGATTCATAAGTAATAGGTACTGTGGAGAAAAATGCACATTTATCAATGATATGGGTTTTCCATAAAATAACGATAAATAAATGAATTTATTTATTTTTTAACATAAATTAAAACAAACAAAGTTGGAAACTCCTTAATATCCCTGAATTTTTAATAGTTTTGCAGAATCATCTGGTCCACAATTTAGATTTGTCTGAAAACAAATTTAAATAATTAAATAATAAACTTTGTCCTGGGACAGACTTGCTTTTACACACTTACTGACTGAAAACCCCACTCATATCAAACAATTTTATACCACTGTTACGCTTGGGTTTTCAAGAATGTTCCTCACACGAAATATGCTGTGGGGTACGTCTTACACAACAATCACAACCCTGATACTGACTCAAAAATCTTTTAAATCTAACACTTTATCTAATTCAAATGAATTCTCCGCGCGAGAAGAACAACTAAAATTTGATTACTTTATTGGACAATTTTGTAGAAACCTCTTGGATTAATTTGTTGAAAAATCCAAAACGAAATATTTTTGGACATAAACCGAAAACGACCGAATTTAATAACATCGTGAATTTAAAAAAAAAAAACATCTTTTTGAATTCCCTCTAATTCAAGAAGATCTAACGTTTTTCTGTTTAATTCGCAAAATGTTAATTTTAAATTTGTATAAAGTACTTGATTTTTGTTAAAACATTAATTTATTCTGGGTAATCATTTGCAATTTTTATAAAATCAATGTATTAAATGTAAGTTTATTTCTTACATATAAAATACATTTATTCATAAACAATAAATTTTAATTTGTGATTAAAAAACATTTTTTTAATAAATTATAGAAATTGAATTATTGGATTTTGATTTATTATTATGTACAAATTCTCCTTTTGGAAATCATCCTTTTGGGGCGATCAGATGCGATTTTAAGAGTAAAATCAAGGGAAAAGTCGGAAAACATTGGCAGCCGAAGAGCTAAACTTCGTCCTAGGGCATTAGCGTCAATAGGACTGCCTGGGGCAGACTTGCCTCTACATACCTGCTGGTAACACCACACATAATTTGAAATTTTTTTATTCATTTTGTGTTTAATTAAATAGTAAGCAATTTCTAAAAAGAAGACCATTTTGTGCCATGTGCATTTGCAACAGTCAAGTGATGTGTCACGAACCTATTTATTCCCTACAAGTTCTGCGATATAACACATTGCGATTGATATGTAACCAGTTTTTTATGAATTAATTGTCCTCAGTCCTATGGTATGAACATTTGAGCAAGTCACGTAACGTTTCATTTTGCACTACTTCGGATACACACCACGTAGTGTGTGTGAGACTGGTCATGTGTAAGATAATTCTAACCTGTTCTGTTGCACAGTCACTTACACTAATGCAGTGATATATATCAAGTAGCTCAAGAGGTAGAAATTGCCACCTCCTACGAAAAGCCCATGTTAAAGTTACCGGTTACTTTCATATAAGAAAACCAATTCGAGGACCGATTTCTGCCACAAAGTTGCGGTTACGTGACCAACTCTGTGACTGGTCCATTACCCGTAGGGATATTGAAACGACACCACACCATGACGATGTCTCTCACGATGCAAAAAACATAGTCTTGGCTTTTAAATGTGCAGTCACTTACACTAATGCAGTGATATATATCAAGTAGCTCAAGAGGTAGAAATTGCCACCTCCTACGAAAAGCCCATGTTAAAGTTACCGGTTACTTTCATATAAGAGAACCAATTCGAGGACCGATTTCTGCCACAAAGTTGCGGTTACGTGACCAACTCTGTGACTGGTCCATTACCCGTAGGGATATTGAAACGACACCACACCATGACGATGTTTCTCACGATGCAAAAAACATAGTCTTGGCTTTTAAATGTGCAGATTACAAAGGTTTGACTTTGTCTAATAGATTTTCTTCATTCAAATTGATTTTCTTTGCAAGTCCAATTTTGTTTTAGCAGATTTGAGGGAAATTTGCTCAAGTTTGTGCAGAAATGTGAAAAATTTGCTTTGAAATCAGGAAAATTTGCTCAATTTTCTCTTAGTTCTGAACCTTTGTAATCTGTACATTTTTCACATAATTCTCAAAGAAATTTCAAAACCGTTTGTAAATTTGTATTTAGTTTAGCTAATTCCTTAATGGAATTATTTAAATTGTATATTTCCATTTAAAACAATAAAGTTCGTAATTCCAATTTTATTACTTATTTCTATACGACGCGTGCTACACTCATTTTATATTTGACCTTTGATTCTAAGTGTGTGTTTTTCGAATTTTATATAAATACTCCATACAAATTTAAGTAGATATACAGGTTGGTTGAAAAGTTCCTGCGCTCACCAAGAGATGGCACTGCTAGCTCCAAACTTTTTTTTTCTCAAGTTGGTATAACTGTCCTGAGAACACATGCAAAGTTGCAAGTCATTCTGTCAATTCTTTCCTTGTTTACAAGCCATTTGAAGTTGACATGTCATTGATTTTTTTTAATATGAAGGGTTTAAAAGCAAAGGAAATTTCTGAACAATTGTTAGAAGTGTATAAGGAGTCCTCACCTTCAAAACGCACCGTTGAATTTTGCGCTGGTGAATTTAAACGTGGTCGTACCAGCCTTAAAGACGATCCACGCGAAGGACGACCAAAAACTGCAACCACAGCAGAAATCATTGAGCAGGTACATAATATGGTTAGTGAAGATCCAAGTTTGACAAAGCGTGAAATTGCTAATACCATAGGCATCTCAGACGAACGAGTACTCCATATTTTACATGAAGAATTACGTATGAAAAAACTGTTTGGAAAGTTAGTGCCGCACACATTTACAATTCAACAAAAACTGGATCGAAAACAAAATTCTCAGCGTAATTTAGAGCGTTTTAAGCCGAATAAAACCGACTTCTTGCGTCGTTTTATAACTATGGATGAGACTTGGATCTAAAACCATGATCCTAAATTGAAACAAGAATGTTTACAGTGGACTGAAGCTGGTTGTTCAGTTCCAAAGCAGGTGAAGTCACAACGATCAGCAAAGATTTTATGGCATCAGTTTTTTGGAATGCAAAAGGAATTTTGCATATTATTGCAGCCTTTTGGATCAGCTGGATGAAAAAATTCGTGAGAAAAGACCTGGTTTAAAGAAGAAAAAATCATTTTTATCAAGACAATGCACCTGCTCACAAAAGTGTTTTGACGAAGGCTAAATTCAAAGAATTAAAGTACGAATTGCTTGAACATCCACCGTATTCACCAGATTTGGCTCCGAGTGACTACTATCTCTTCAGAAATCTCAAACAATTCCTTCGTGGAAAGCATTTTTCGTCGAATGAAGAGGCCATAGCAGCCGTAGACGGTTATTTTGCAGAGCTTCCGGAAAACCATTATAAGGATTGTAATGTAATGCTCCGGTTATCGGGAATTTATTGCTACCCCAAAAAAAAAAAATGTTTGTTTTGTCTAGTTCAAAATATTTTATTTCAATGTCAAATTAACTTAAAGTTTGATAAGAAATCTTCAATTAACTCGCACTAATAAAATATTGGTACTATTCGGACAGTTATGGCCAAAATATTTATAATTTTTATATCTATGTATAATTAACCCTATGGTTATTATTTAATTTAACGACAACGCTACCAGAATTTTTTCTACCAACTCCTTTTTAGAGTATTTAAATTAGTATTTTTTTAATCCCCCAAAATTCGCTGAATTTAAGTTTTTTTCTAAAGTTTAATTGATACTCAGCAATTTGACTTTGAAATTGGGGTTTTATTTAAACTATGGTAATTGCAACTCTGAATAGCACAGTGAGGTGAGAAAATATATCCCTCAGCTGTTATCATTTTTTTCGGAATACCAAAAGGAATTGGTAAAAACATGCCTTCTATCGCTTCTCGAAAGTTCGAAGTACTTCTGTAGGAAAGCAATGTCAGTCTTTCCGGTTAAACAAATGGTTGGCAGCAAATCAAATCCCTTATGCTGGTGTTAATTACTGGAATCTCAACGATTGATTGTCACATGTTAAAAGTACTACTTGCAATAGGTAATTGTAGATTATTTTTTTTTCATGCACATTCTTCCTATAAATAATATCAATTTATTCAAATAGATTCGTTGGAGTAAATAACTTGCCTATTCTTTTTGCTAACAATCGGGAGAAAAAGGAGAAGAGCAGATTTACATTAACTTTTTTTTGGTTATCAGCCTTACGGGAAATCCATGTTTGGGGAGCAAATAACTTTTCTGAACGTGTTGGAAGAACCCAAAGTTGTTTGCTATTTTGGGAGTTCGCAAAATCATCCTTGGACAGATTTTGTTACCATCCAAAATTTTGTTTAATAAAACGTACTGAAGAGTTATCTCTTGCATATGGAAACTTCCAAGAAGAATTCCAAGAAGAAAAGGCAAAAACAAAATAAGACCATCAAGCGTCAATGTTCACTGTACAAAAATTTACCTTCTCAGTCATAGAATTACTTTCAAGAGGGACCGTTAGTCAGTTGTGTTAAAGACGTTTACTACGTAGTTTTTGTCCTCGGGGCAAAAATATTTAAATTAAAATAATATAAAAAAAAGAAAAAACAGCAAAATTTAAAGTAGTTTAAAATTATTAGAACTAAGACGTTCAAAATTTTAAGAATTTGAGGTATCGTGAATTCTTTGTTATTTATCATTATTTATCCATTACCAATGGAAAAAAAAAGATTTGCACAGTGCGGTTCAAAACAGTGTCGTCAAAAACAAATTAATTAAAAAACCAATATTAAATGCTAAATCTTAAAAATCCAAAGTAGAGTTATTGTATTTTTCCCATTAAATTGTAAAAAACGAAAAAAAACAAAATTTTTTTTAGCAAATGGGTTTGTTTTTCAAAAAAAAAAAAAAAGAAAAAAAGAAAACATACAAAAAAAATTGTGAGAAGAGGGAAATATCCCCAAACTAAAATGTCGTTCGAAAAATTAAAACTTAAAATTCTCATTAAACAAAGTAATAACAATTTAATCTCATAATTTCTCAAATTTCCGATTACCGTTAAAAGGTCGTGAATTTTTTGGTGCAAATTTTGGTAAAAATTGAAATTTCATTGCATATCAAAAAAAAAAAACTAGAAAAAATTTGTGTATATAATAAGAAAGTGTAACGGGATAAAATAATAAACGGCAGAATTTAGCATAAAGAAAGCAGATAAAGGAGTATAAATGGCTCCAAGAAAATAAAAATCAAACACCGCAGCAACAACAAAACATATTCATCGCTGGAAGGCCTTTCAATATGCATATGTAAGTCTCTCTTTCTATATTTTTTTCTTTTTTTTTAAGCCAGACCCTGTTAGTTTAACATCCCAATGTTAAGAAATGTTAGCCCAGAGTTAAAATAAAATGTTGGGAGTTAAACTCACAAAGGTGGCTACGTTTAGTATGATGCCATAATTGCAAATGTGTTATTTTTGTGCCGTAAAAATTATTTTACTATATAATTCGCTTCATTTTTATGTATAAAGTAATTTTTTTTTACTCTATAAATTTCATTGTTGACTGCGAGTAATGATCATTTTCTTTTTCTGCAATAATAAATATTTGCAAATACTTTTTTTATTCAAATCAATTGTAATAGTGAAAAAAGGAAATCTTTAATAATGTTACTTTAAAATAAAAATAGAAAAATGAGGCAAATTAATTACCGTTTTTATTGCAATTGTGACGTCATAACCAGTTACACATATTCTAATTATTGTGCGGGTGCAATGAAATTTGCAATAAAGTCAATTTAAAGAGGAATCAATAAAATAAATAATTTGTATCACTAATTCCACATAGAACCAAATCAACCTACTTGCTAGAAAAAGAAAGATATATAGTTCGCGAAATTCGCGATCAAAACAAACACTCAAAATAATTTTAACTTTTAAAGGGTCATTGAACTTTCCTTTAACTCCAGTTTCAAAAAGTTGTTAACATATATAAATGTATTAGAGCGAAAGAGAAGATAATATTTTTTTTATAACTTTCCAATAAACGCAAGCAAATGATTTTTTTTTATACTTTACATCCGGCGGTTGTTATACGCGCAATCATTTTTCTACTGTGCAGATTTTTTTATATCCAAATTATTTTTACCTAATTTTTAAGCCATTAATTTAGAGTCAAAAAAAAAACCATATCTGGTTAAAGTTTTAAGATATAAAAAAGAAAAAAAATATATAGAAACACAAAATTGTCGATACTTTACTATTGTTATATTTAATTGCCTACCTTAATTGTAAAAAAAAAACACAAACACAAAATGGTTTTTTAAATAAAATGAATTCAATTTGAAACTATTATATTAGAACATAATGTTTCGCTAATTGATTTTTAAACTTTCCTTTAGGGCTGTAATTAAGGTAATTTCTGTTAGGGTTCTCTTAATGTTCGGTTAGGCTAATGAGAACTAGGATGGGAGGGTCATGAGGCCTGGGGCGTGACATCAGCCCCACTCTAGCGTTTGTAGTATGCCTTATTTTTTTTAAAGTTCATCAATCGGATATTTGTATTTCTTGTGGTTTTTAGTCCGCAATTACCATTTTAGAACAGGGACTCTGATAATAAAAATTGTTGTGATTGTAGTCTGGTATGGTAGGGTCAACAACCCACACCCACCACTGAAGCTAGTCTAATAATAGACGGGTCCCGCCGACCTGAGTCATTCCAGACGGGAGTGCTTTGCAGAGCTTAACGAACTGCTTTCTTTTACATAAGTAGCAACGAGTGATTGTTGGTTTTAACGTTACATTGCTTAACTTTATACAGTGGTTCATTCTTGTCACCCCTATAAGTTCACCCTCGCACACTCACAGTAGTCACACATTACAAAATGGCGCCCAACGTGGGGCCCGATAATTTCGAGGGGTTCTGTATCAAAGATGGATTACTTCGTCGAAATTTCAGGTTCCAACAGGGAGTTTTTAATTATATATGGGAAATAAATGTTTTTTTTATATAAAGACTCCTGTGTAGCAGGTTATCTGTGTGCACGAATAAGTTAATTTAATTTTTCCCATTTTTTTGGACGGAGTTTTCGAGTACGTTAAGATTGGAAGTTGTATATCGGAAATAAATCCTTAGTCCATTATGGAATTCGACTATCTGGCATCCTGACCGGATAGATTTCGACCTAAGGGCTCCTGAAGATTGTTTTTCTGGATATCATATTCCTATTGTAGCATTACTTGGAATTCTAAGAATTGTAGAATTGCCTTCTTTGACATGATATTAGTATCTGGATAGTGTTGTGGTGGAAATATTAACCTTATGCCCCCAATGGCGAAGGTTGATCCCTGCAATGTTGCCAGTTATAAAATCATGTCAGGGAATCAATTTTGCAAGTCG
This sequence comes from Eustalomyia histrio, assembly GCA_949748255.1. Lineage (NCBI taxonomy): Eukaryota > Metazoa > Arthropoda > Insecta > Diptera > Anthomyiidae > Eustalomyia > Eustalomyia histrio. The sequence continues at coordinate 156,241 of OX456527.1, read as the reverse complement.
AATAATCAATAGCCCGGTTTCGTTTATTCGCATACTATTCACGTTTTTTTGTTTTTATATTTAATTACCTTAGTCAGCCCATATTTAGGAAAGTTATAACATGATCTTATTTAAAAAAATAAATAAAAAATAAACTTATTTAAGAATTGCAAAGAGGCAACTAATTAGATGTGCTGAAAATATTTTCATAGCAATCTGCTTCTTACTTTATGAATTTTAACTCGTTAATGTTCTTGTTTTTATCATTCCTTTGATAAGATGGCAGAATCACGAGAACATGCCAACGTTAACGTTTCTTCTGCATTTATTGCAGGAGCCATTTGCTTCTTATGTGAAAGCGAAATGTCGAACATAAACGATTGTTTGGCTACAGTTTGTAATCACATATTTCACAAAGAATGCATAACAGGATATTTAACTAATACACCTGAATGCCCAACCTGTGGGTATATGTGTCATCAACGTGAGTTAATGGTACCTAATTCTCAACCTACAAATAGAACCGCTAATCGAACCAGATCGGTTACAAAACGAGGTAGGGGTCGTGGGTTCTCGCAAAATACACGTAACCATACAACTTCATTTACTTTTCCGGATATGACAAACGTACCCTCGATTGCGACCGCAAATCATTTTTATAACCGTCAGTGCACGGACTATAATAGTACGTGTCTCCCAAATGCTAATAATTCTGTCGGCTTTTCTAGGCAGGGTTGTGATTTTACTCCTCAATTTAACCACCCTCAATTTAGTTCTAGTTTTACCAACACGGTTGATTACAACCACATTGCGTCTATGATTGAAACCTTCGTGCAACGGGCATTGGGTAATCTTAATCTTAGTGCAATACAACAAACGTCTTTTCCATCACAAAACTCCTCTCAAGCTGGTGTCGCAAACGCAACCGGTAACTCTGCTGAGTTCAGTTCTTGCCAAAATGGCACTTCGTCTTTTAATTCAACTTCATTAGCCGCCGTTAAAGCTACCACACTCATCCAGAGCTGGAATGTTCGATTCGAGGGGTCTTCTAAGGGTCTGAAATGTGACGAGTTCATCTACCGGATCGGGTGCTTAACTCGTCAAAATTTTTATGGAGATTTTAGTGTAATTGAAAAAAATTTACATGTGCTTCTAACGGGAAAGGCCAGAGATTGGTTTTGGCGGTTTCATAAATCGCAGGAGAGTATTCGATGGGAAACATTTTGTGCAGCTCTTCGCTACGAATACAAAGATTTTCGATCATCTTTTGACATTCGTGAAGAACTGCATAACCGTAAACAGAAGCCAAATGAAACATTTGAAGCATTTTACGACGCAATTAATGAGATACTCGATCAGTTATCGTCTCCATTAAATGAGTTGGAAACTGTTGAGATCATCAGTCGGAATCTTCTACCAGAAATACGCCACGAGCTACTGTACATAAAAATTGACTCGTTGGCTAAATTGAAAGAATTGTGTCTGAAACGCGAAAAACTCCTGAATGAGAAATCTTTCAGGCGCAGTAGTTCTGGCAGAGGATTTCCAACTCGAAAAATAGCTGCAGTGGAAGGCAAAGCGTTCCTCGAAGAAACTGATAAGATCGAAAGCTCCTCTTTATCAGTGAACGCAGTTTCAAAGCCTGAAGGGTCAGTGGTGTGCTGGAACTGCGATGAAACTGGACATTATTGGGACATGTGCCTCAAAGAAAGAAATATTTTCTGCTATGGATGTGGTTTAAAAAATGTTTACAAACCCCAATGTTTAGTGTGTGCAAAAAACTTGAAGAGTTCAAGGGGATCAGGCCACAACCTTCCCCTTCAGCGAAAATAGATGACATCAAAGATTTACCCAAAATAATTACTAGACCTAAAGACGAAATTGGCAATGATAAGGAAGCTGATATTGACTTAAAATTTGGACATGTTAAAATGTTAGAAAACAAGGAAAAGTTTAATACTGAGTTAAAACCTAAATTAGAATTTCGTCCTCTTCATGAGAGACTACGAAATTATATAGTGGCTCGAGATAAAATCTTTGGCGATCCTAAGTTAGGTAAGGAGATAGTTAGGAAATACAAGCGATCTACGGTGCGTATGCGTAGTTTCTATAAAAACATCAAGATCGCTCAACGAAGGGTTATTTCGACAATTATAGGATGGGATAAAGTTATTGGAAGATCATTGGAACAAGTGTATTGAGCTTCTAGGAGATTATATTGAATAAAAAAATATATTTCGTAACAAAAACAGTATTCTTTCATTTCGAGCGCAGGAACTTTTCAACCAACCTGTAGACTTACTAAGTAGTTCTCTTCTCTTTTAAATGAAAACAAAAATATTGGAAATTTTGGTAAATGTAATTTGATAAAATATTACAAACAACAAAAGCTAATAAATGAATTATGTGTTAGTTAGTAAAGGTATAGCAGGGCATCTAAAAAGTTGATATATTTCGCGTTCTGGCGAAGTGCATATACTAATAAAGCTTTCGTACAAACGTGGCCCTATATGTTAAAATTGTATTTGTTTACAAATAACGAAAAGTCTGAAATGATCTTTGGATTTGACTAAAAATTTGTACGAGGCTATTCCACGCTCCCGTGATATCTCTGCTGTTTTTTGTTACTCAAAATTCGATGTGGCCCAAAGTTGGTCACTTTTTGTTTAAATCGAAAACGTGTTTTTTTTAATTTTCGCTTATTTTCGAATTAATTATCTGAAAGTTTGTAAAATAATTGGTTAAAATGTTAAATTAGTTTAAAAATGAGGTATTTATCCAACTTTGAACCGCTAAAAGTACCCAACTTTTATCATCGAGAGAACGTGAATTTTAAAAAACCAAAACATCACACATTTCAATGGAACGTGGAATATCCATGTCCAAATTTTCTGTGATTTCCATAGAATGACAAAAATAATCTCAAGTATGACAAATAGGTAAAGAATTAATACAATAGTGTACAACTGCGTTTTAACTGTGTTTCAACTGCTAGTTTTTGTTAAAGATTCCACTTCTAGTTAAAATAAATTGATCACTTCGTAGAATTAACATTTAAAATTTTCCAGAAAAATACGTTTGGCCAATCAATCAGAAATATATTGAATTTGGCAACAAAAGGCACTTTTAAAGCAAATTTTTTAGGTGAAATAGTTAAAGACACTTTAAAGAATTTATAAATAACACTAATAAATCGTTTATGCAAGTTTAAGTTCCTTGAGATATCAAATATACTTTGGCTTTAAAAATTGTGTCCAAACTAATTTGGACACTTAAATTATAATTAATAAATTTAAACCAAATTATAATTTTTATAATAATTATTAAACAATAATTAACATAAGCCTTTCAAACTGTAAGAATTTTGTATATTGTATGGCAGCACTAAAGATAGTTTTCGCTGCAAAGATACATTTCAGTTTCGTTAAGTAAAAGCGATATCGTTTTTTGTTGCTGTAACTTTTAAAATGAAGAAGTATTTAAGTTCATATATACAGGAACCACCTAAGCGATCAGCTGATCACAAACTCATTTATAAAAATTATAAATTGAAATAAAATTTGAATTGTACCAATTAAAAAAACATCTCACGTAGTAAATTATTATTTGCAAAGGAAACGCTCAACAAAAGGTAAGCCCCCTGATGCCAAACGAACCAGCAACAACAACTTAACCAAACTTCCTTTTCTTTACCTCCAAAACCCTACAATTGTAATTGTTCTAACCCGAGTGCTTATAATCCTCCTTCTATTATAGATTGCCAGACTTGGGTTCTATAAGCAAAGGTTTACATACAATTGCACTGCATACCCAAGTAACAAGTAGTGAAGGTGATTGCAACAATACAATTGTATTCAAAGTGAAATTAAAACGATGTGTTCTTTTGTTTTAAATTTTGTTAAAAAGCGTTAAACGTTTTTACATAATGCAACTCTGACGCCAGTAGAATTATCAATACTTATCAAAACTTTTCTTTACAACACAAAATTCTCCTTAGAAATTTAAGGGAAAGAAACTACTTTCGAATATTTCAGGATAAAATGTACGAAAGAGAAATTACGAAATCAAATCAATTCCGCAAAAAACCTGTTATATGCCTGATAATTGATGAAGAAATAATTTGTTTGCAAAATTATTAAAGAAGCTTTATACAGAAAATAATAACCCAGGTGAAAATGTTCATATATGTTCATATATCATCATATATGGCTTCATATATGATCGTATACCTTTTTTCACACATAGCTGTATACATTTTAAACAATACATTGGTATTATTAATAATATTATTAATAATATTAATATTTTTTTTTATATTATAGTGCAACAACTCTTCATTTAATGTAACAATTCATTTTTTATTATTTATTTATTCTATTTTTAATACTGTTTTTAAATAATAACAAGAAAGTTTGAATTGTTATATAAAATGAAGATACTTATATAAAATGAAGTACTTAAATATGACCATATATGAACACTCATATATGTCCATATATGATCATATACGGCCATATACCCTCAAATTTCGGATCCGAGCATATATTGAATAATACATGAACCCATATATGTAGCCATATATGAACATTTTCACCTGGGAAAACAAAATATATCCACTCAATTCATTAATCTCATATATGTGTGGAGATAACTAACACGTTCAAATCCTCTTGTCTTAAAACATTGTAAGTAAATGTGCTTCAAGCTTAAATAAAAATGAACAAATAACAAATATGTTGCCGGCATATGTAATGCATTACCAGTGATTTCGTTAATCTATGCTTTTTAAGAGGTATTCAAAAAATCGGCACAGCCGAATTTAAGGTGGTGTTTCTAGATGACGTTTTGCTTTAGACAAACAAATATACAATAACAAAATACATGAAATATACAAACAAAATATATGTAGTCACTTAAGGAAACACCATGTAAGCCATTTTTACTTGTTTTTAAATATGCTTGTGCTTGAGTGCAAACTTTACATTAGCATATTCGCTAACTAACGTACTAACGTATACTCGCGCTCTTCTCAAAAAAAAAAATAATAATAATAAAAAAGCCATAAAAACCTACTGTCATCTAGCTTTATTCAAAAGATCAAATATTGTAATTATATACTTGAAGGCCTTCTAAAAGACCTACTGAAATATAGGTAGAATTTAAACATTTTGAGTATACATACATATCTATCTATACATTAAGTTTTTTCTAACTTACCTTTAATCACAGTAAAAAAAATTAACAAAACTAATCCGCAACGGGGGTAAAAATATCTCGTCCGATGATCAAGATGAGTTAAGCATGATGAAGTTGCTACATGCGGTGATCGTACAGATGATGGTGAAGGTTTTTGTCGCTGTTGTTGCTGATGCTGCTGACGCATTATATTGTATTTTTTCAAATAATTTTTTTATTAATAAATAAAATTCGAAACATTACTTGACTTATTAAAATGTTTTTCACATTTACACGCACGTAAGCAATAACGTAGTCAGTCGTACAATTACATACACACGCAATGGTTGGTTTTTTAGTTAAATTGTTTTGTTCACTTTTTAATTCAATTTTTTATTTAATTTTGTTTGCATACTCTCTAGAGGGTTATTCTTTAATAAACCCTATTTTTGTTTTTTTTTTTAGAGACTTTAGACGAAAAAAGTGACAACTAATGATTTCGTCAAATTAGTGCCAGCAACAAATGGGTTTGTGTTTTGTTTATTCTTCATCCCTTGTGTTTAGTTCATTGGTAAACACTTTCATGAGTGTAATATTACAATAACCAACAGCAACAAAAACGTGCAGGTTTAATAAAAACCTTTTACTATAGGATTTATTTTATTTTTTTTTAACTATTTAAATGGACATTTGTGACAATAGAGACGTCTTACGGTGTTGTACGTACTAAATATATGTATGTATATATTTTTATACTTATTAATCAATTTCTGAAAAATGTTAGACAATATTTTAACTATGCACGATTTATTTTAAACATTATTTTTTCCCGAACCGTCTAATAGCCGCTTTTGAACACGCACACAGTTTGTCTGCAACGAAGGTGAGTTGGAAGATGAGCCTGCAACTTTTGGTAGTGTCTAGCAGTGCTGCCATATAGCCAATTTTAACTGTTTCCGTTTTTGGGATGCTTAAGATTTTTAAGTTTTTTTTTTATAAAAAACTGTTTTTAATTTATTTTATTCTTTTTAGAATGATAATCTGTCCACGGAGTGGAGGATTTTTGTTAACAATTTAATTTTAGTACGCTAAACATCAACCCAATTTAATATTTTTCAACACTTTGAAAATGTTGCCCGCTTTTTTTTATTATTTAACAGTAGACATACGCGTAGATATACAGTAGATATACGCGATTTTATTCGTTGATTTGATAACACTGTTAATTTTTTTATAAAAGTATGTAGTTCGTTGTACAAAATATGTTAACTAGCTCTGGATTACCAAAATATGCATGACTGCTTCATTGGCGGCATTCTATCGATGAAAAAAAAGACTCTGAATTGAACAATTTCTAAGTAAACGTAAATGTTGGTGGTAAAAAAAATCAAAAACCATTAAATAAATGCACAATGGTTAAGTAAATAAACATTTTTACGGTCTCTCCGACACATGCGGAATCATGAATCCGGATTGTGCGACACGTTTAGGTCCGTAAAAATGGTATCCGTCAAAGCTTGTACATAACGAATCATTAACGGACCGTATAATCGGTTTTTCGAAAACATTACGTTTTAACTCCGTTTGCTGTGTTATGTAGCCAAATAATAAAAAATAATTAAATAAAATAAATCACTTAAATCACTTAAATCGCGCATCCCTTTTGTTAAGTTTAAATTTGTATGAAAGCAAGCTAAGATGCGAAACAAGTGACTTGAAGTACTTTTACGCGGTTTACCAAAAAGTACTTTTTACATGAACATAAACTTATTTGTTTTTAATGTTATAAAATACCAAAATTAAAACGAGATAAAAAAATATGTACTACTTAAAATTAATAAAAAAAAAATAGTGAAATTTTGGGTAAATATTTATGTCCCCATTTTGAAAGCGGAGTCATTCCGTATATTACACGACACAGGGGTACACAAACCGTCCGTTTTTGACGGACTTTAAACGGATTCGAATCAGTTTCGAGGTTTATGACGCACTGAAAACGGTAAGTTAACAGATCGTTTTTTGTTGTTGGGTTGTTTCAGGTTTTTATTGCAAAATATTGCAGTCAATGCAAAAAGTGAATCTGAAGATTTGCCATCTGAAAGCGACAATGATAGCATGTTATTAAATATTTCCAACACAAATTTAAATAATAAATATTTTAATATATTTAAATAAAAACAAAAAACTAAATTTTGGTTATTATTTTTTATCGTTTAGTAACTTTTTTTAAAAAATTTGGTTACAAAAAATGTTTGTACGTGGCAACACTGATTATAATATCAGTTCTTCAATTCACAACTCGTATTGTATCCTTGTATCTGTTGTATCGTGTATTACTTTACAATAGTGTAAAATTGTTGTTGGTAATTTACACTTTAAAATCTGATACAACTTTACAACTTCATTTGCTGTGTTTATTAAATGATGTATTGTAATCATAACGGTAACGATTTCTGTTCTAAATTGTTTTTACCTAATAGAATGCGAAGATATTACCTTTGTGCACTTTAATTTTGAGAGGATGGCAATTCGCCTTTTAAAACAGCTGACATTTACCGTGTGTGTGTGTATTTTTTATCGCGTCTATTGTCAAAATAGCAGACATTTTTCGAGTTTATTTATTATCGAAGTATTTATTTTTATAAAACACATTGCAATAGTAAACACTACAATTTAATTTTATTCTTTAACTTTTAAAATAAATTTCATTAATTTTGCAAATTTGTTTACTAGAATTGTAGACGTATTGAGTATTCCGGCACTGATTACTGTCTATTTTTTCTCAAATACATTAAAATTACAAAAGATAACAATTAAAATTATAAGTTAAATTAAAATAAAATAAAAAAACATGTGTATTGAATTTTGTATGGTATTTACTTATTAAAGAGATCATTAGTATAAAATTTGTCTTTATATGAGTAAAGATTTATTAAAGCTCTTGTCATTAAATGAACACCTGCAATGGAATATTGTGTGTACCCATTTATCATAAAATTCTTATTACATGTTGTCTTTAAAGTTTATTCCCTATTTGTACAGAAAACGAATCGCTAGAATTAGAAATTGAATAAATTAAATACTTTAAATTACAAAAAACTTGAAATGTTTTATTTAATAAAGGCTTGGTTTATTACAAATTCAAAAAAAACCGTTAAAAGTATTTAGTACTATCGAGTACTCAGTTGAAAATAATTGAGTACTCAAAACGTATCGAAAATTTACAACTCAGGATCAGATTCGAAAAAAATGTCCTGACCGGTAGGATTAAAATAATTCGATCTCTATCAAATATAATAAATATAAATGTACAAGAGAAATTACCGCTGCAAATGATTTACATTACAAAAAGTGTTTTATTTTAAATTTATTAAAAAACATGAATTTTGGTTAAATCAATTTGGTGATTTTTGTAGACCAGAAAATAGCAGTTTGGGGATTTTTGTGGATGAAAAAATCAATATTTGGGGATAAAGCTTTTAGACTGACAACACTGTAAATACAAATTGTCGGTTTTCTAACCAAAACGCCTTTGTTTTTTTAGCTAGTGTTCGTAGAGCAAAAAAATGAGTTACTTTGTAACAGTAACAGGAACATGATGTTGATTTTATTTAACAGTGAGTTTTGTTGAGTAATTAATCAAGAATAAAATTGATTTTGCAGTTCTCTGATATCTAATAATGTATATCTGATAATACTCACGGACCATTATCATTTTCGCTTTAAAAAATTTCTGCAAAATTATCTTTTAAAAAGTCATTGTAACATGTAAATTTTCTGCGGAAATTTTTAAAAAATCAGATTTTTATGTTCTTAAAAAGGCAGAATATTTGAATTTTTCAAACTTGGAATCTGAAAAAATTTGAATAAATAATTTGAGAAAAATTTTTTTCTTATTTTACAAAGTTATTAAAAAAAAGCTTAGGTGCACATTTTACCAAAACAATTAATATCCAAATAGACGAGAAATTTGATTTTAATTTAAAAATAATTATACTTATGCTTCAATATCATATATTTCAAGTTACAACAAATTCGGACAACGGATTCAATGCTTGGTCAATAATACCAAAAGGTACGCTTACATTATTGTTAACTATAATATTTCAGTTGCATGGTGCCTTGCGTAGATTTTATATTCCTATTAAATTATATTCGTAATTTATAAATTTAGCTTTAATCCTAACTTTTTAAATATTCGCACCTTGATTTACATTTTTTTAATTTCACTTTCAGAATTTTAAAATGTTTTTTTTTTTATTAATAATTCATAACTAAGCCTTTAAAAATCTTAGGTACATGTTACAATTTTATAGAGCTCCTTAAAGTACATATATGTGTTACAACATGTATTTTTCTTTCTTTTTTTTTTTTTTTTTGCTTTCTTGTGCTTTTACACATGAGACAATATTTTCACCTTGTATTTTTTTTTTTTTTTGCTTCTTGTTTTTTACTTTAAGAATTTATTTGTTCACTCAACACAAAATACATGCATTCATTCAACCTCACTTTTGGATGTGTTCACCACATATACATACTGAAATGCTAGCACACATACGGGCGCCTTAGTGTATGCTTTAATTTATAAAGCTTACATATCATAACCCAGCTGCATCATTGTCGCCATAGCAAGAAGCAACATGACAACAGTAGTAGCAACTATTAGAAATATTTTTTAGGGTTTTTTATTTCTTTTAGTAAACTTCAATGCGTGTGTGTTTTTATTATTATTTTACCACTTTTTTATTAGAACAAATAACTTTTTTAGGACACCAATTTAATTTTTTTAAAAACACGTACAACGTTGTTATTTTACTTATAAATTTTATATTTTTTAAATAATTTTTGATCAATCATACTTTTCTCCAAGCAATATTTTTTTATTATTTGTTTCAATTGTCCCGCGTATAAATTAAGGCGCGTGCTATATTCACGACTCACAGGATAAAACTACAAGTATTTGTACACACTGCACAGTGTGATGTTTTTACTATGTATTTTTTCACCAACAACATTGTTTGTTGGTTGATATGCCCTTAAAATTCTTCTGCTCTTATTCTCCATTGCCTAGTTCTGTTATTGTTGGCTGCTGTTGCTTATTTTATCAAGTTTCATCAGAGTTGTTTGTGCCATAGGCGAAATAAACATTTTAATACACACTTGTGAACACATTGCATCTATTCTTATACGGAAATAAATCCACCACACATTGATGAAAACAGAGACGCTCTGTCTCTGGCTCTCTATGCTACTCTCTGAATTAATAGAAATTTATAGATATATAATATAAATTCTAAGTTTGTTTATAGGAATTTTTGTTTAAACATTAAACTCTTATACTAATATTAAAAAGTAGCCCAGCAAAATCTTTTAGTAATTTAAAATACAAAATTACGACTTTCTGACAATGGGTTGTAAAAGTACGCATTTGGTTAAAAAAGTGTCGATTTTGTATTTTAATTTACAACTTTAAATTACATAAATAATTTACAAAAAAAGAACCTATCGAGGTAAAAAATGCAATAATTTTTTAAATGTTTCTAATCAGAAATATCATTGAAAACATAAAAAAGCAGAAGGGGCAAAAAGGAGAAGAGCCAGCCTCCCCGTTGATGGCGTGTGCGCACGGCGATTTAGAGTAAAGGCTAACTCATTGTTAAGGTAAATTCTAGCAAGGACATTGTAAAAACGGGGGACTTCGAGTTATCAGGCAACATTTTTCTATACTAACAACATAGCGGGCATTGCTCGCTAGTATATCATAATATAATGGTTGTTTCCGTAAAAGTGACAGTTTGCTTAAAAAAATTAAAAATTAGTTCATCAAATTAAAATGAAAAAGACTCCAAAGCAAAAAGAATTCAGCAAATCTTAATGCAAATCAATCTTGCACTTGCACAATCAAGTAATGCAAATCGTTTTAAAGGACAGTCCAACATTGGAAAATTCTTGCACAATTCATTAAGTGCAGTAATACATGATACTTTCGGTAACAATGGCTTGTTTTTAACAATATCCTAAATAAAATGCATCCCCTTACAAAGAATTGTGCCCACACTTTGCGTTCGTATTTTTGTGGCCTGACACTGTATATCCGATGCCTATTTCTAATGTTTTTGGAATGTATTGGGTAAATTAAAATACAATTTGGAAATCAGAAAACAGATAAGAACAAAAATGTTTTGTACACACTTTTATATGCAATAATACACACAAAAAGTATTTTTAGACATAATGTGCTTAAAATTAAACACTTTGTGCTGAAATTAGTATTCTTTTGTGAAATTAAAATTTTACGCAGAAATTTTGGAAATAAACTAACTTAGAATGGTAATAAATATTTGAGATTTGGAATTGGAAATAAAAAAATAAAAAAAGCTAAAACGAAAATTATTTTCCAAAAGTTTATAAATATAATATTTGTGAATATTGGGAATTTTAATTCAAGATGACCATCATGATAGCACATACCCATTCGAAATATATTATGTATTATATTTATAATTCATTATTATTAAAACATACATACATAAAATAAATTAACTATTTAAAAAAAATATTTTTCTGCAAATTAATTTAAACCATGCGTTGGTAACAATACGCATTTTTTATATAATTACACATGTAGAAATGCATTTTTAGGCATTTAATGCGTATATTTACTCTTCAAATAGGTTTTTAACGCACAATTTTAGTAAATTTTCAATTAACTTCATTTAATATTTACGCACTTTCAATGTAAAATAACCCATTATTTGTGTACCAACTTACGCATAATGTGTGTACTTTTTTTTCGTTTACGCACAAGGAGTAAATTTACCCAATTCATAGTAGGAGTACAGTTTCCCACTATAAGTTGGGTAAATTTCAACAGAAATTTATTAGAGTGTAGTTTTGATTTTATTTAAAGTATTTTGACACTCAGTTTCATTATGGATAATTATGAAAACTGATCGAATTCAGAACACTTTGTATTTTTAGTTAAAAAAAAACGCTGAGTGGAAATGAAGAAATATGTGTCAGCAATAAATTACAAGTGGTTATTGGTAATTATTATTAATTAAAGTAATCTGACGCTATTTTGACATGTGACAAACAAATCAACGATGTATGTTTGGTAGAATAACTTATTAAGTGCATTTTGGAAAATCACACATAGAAGAAGTATAGAACTTCTACAAAGTGTAGTTTAAGATATAGAGTGTACTTTCAAAAGCCACTCGAAGAGGAAGTATAGAACTTGCTATGAAATTTTGTATAAAAACCCTAGAACATTTCAATAAAGATCAGACCTTGATTTAAACTACACGCACTACGTGTTTTATTTTCACCTCGTATATTTCAAGGCGATCTTGCCGCCAAAGAATCTTAGGGTTTTTGGGAGGAATCTGAGGTCACACATGTTCAGTGGAAGTAAACCCGTAAGCCTAAAACAGACAAACGCAGTGTCGATATTTTGTTGACATTAATAAACATTAGGAAATTCGTACATACATTGTGTTGTTTTTGCGTAATCTTATAATATGCGAAATAAAATAGTAAATATCTCATTTTTGACAAAAGCACTGAAGTCCACTTAAGAAAATTTTCCAAATTTTGTGGTCAATAAAATTTTTTAATACGCATATTCCTGTCTAGTCTTACCAAGTAAATTTTAACGATTTCTTTTTTGGGTTCTACGTAGGTTATTATACTCTTTCAAAAGTTTTTCAAACATCAACTTATTAAGTTTAAAAAAAAGAAACTTTCACGGCTTGCCGAAACCCCTTTAGCCAGAAACCTGAAATTTGAAATGAGCCTTGAAATGAGGAGTATGTGCTAACTCCTTGATAAGGTACATACTAGAATTTTGGCCAGTGGCATTGTAAAAAATGGGGTTGTAACGGGCGAAAAGTCTCCCACTTCACGGCTTGCCCAAACCGTTGGACCTAAGAAGTTGAAATATGGTATGCAGGCTCCTTCTCCAGTGTGGATAAGAGATAAGACTTGATTTTTGAAAAATCAAACGGCCTTCACCCATCGAAATAGCAAGATACTTGAAATTTTAAATATGTATTACCTGGAGTATGGACTAACTCTCTGATTAGCTACATTTCAGAATTTTAGCCAGGGACGTGAGGTTTAAAAGGATGTAATTTCTCCCCTTTAACAGCTTGGCGAAACCGCTAGACCTGGGAAGTTGAAATTTGGTATTCAGGCTCCATCTCTAGTGTAGATAACTGTTAAGAAGTAATTTTTGGAAAATCCAATGGGGAGGGACAGAAATGGGAAAAATTCTTACCATTGCCAAAACCGCTGGAGCTGGGAAGTTGAAATTTGGTGCAAAGGTTCATCCTCCGGCGTAGACATTCACCTAGGCCGGATTCTTGGAAATGTGTACGAGGAGGAGCAAAAAGGTGAACAGTCTCCTCCATAACGGGCTGAAAATTTTAATATGTGTAAGTGCTAACTCACTGATCAGCTACATTTTAGAATTTTAGCCAGATACATGGTAAAAATGGGGGCTCAAAGGGAAAAATCTGAAATTTTAAATATGTGTTACTCCAGTATGGGCTAATTCATTATTGAGGTACATCTTAGAATTTTTGCCTGGAACATGGTAAAAATTAAGGACTCCGGATAATTATCTGGGAACTCCGTATACCCCCGGGCGTTAGCCTGGCACACCCGGCCAGAAGCAAAGTTCAGTTTGAAAAAAATGACGACAAAAAGTGACTATGCCATCTTTTTGTGTGCGATCTGCCCTTCTAGAAACCGTATCCCATGAAATCCTAGCTGATCCTTTTTCAGAAATATCAACATTTAAATTAAAAAAAAAAAATAGGAAATATTATTTGATTTGCTTTAAAAAAAATATATATAACAAATAAGAATAACAAACATCATCATTATCATCAAAATCATAATTAACGGCAACTGCATTTAAGTTGTGGTGTGTATGTATATCAAACTAGCTAGTGCATTTGTGTATGGCAACTACACTCATAGAAAAAAGCCGGTCCAAAAATCAACGGAACATATCGAAAGAAGTAAGATCAAAATTATGGCTGACGGTGGTCAAAAATTCTTAAAATTTTCTATTTCTATTTTAGAAGATGATCCAATTCAAATAGATAGTAGTGAGAATAAAAAAATTCCGTACTCTGACGGAGGAAGTTTTGCAAAAAAGAGGAAAGAAACTTACGAAAATGTAAAAAAAATAGTGGAGTTAACACAACTCAATGACATACCATTTAAATTTGTTTCGGATTTCAAACTTTTATTAATTGCTATTGGCCAACAGACTGCAACTGCAACATACCCATGTCCTTATTGCTTTGTAAAGTAAAATGAATTACAGAACCATGATGTCCAAAGTATTGAGCTAAAGACCTTTAAACACTTGAAGCAGGATTATAGAAAATTTAAGTCTTCTGGTAAGGATAAAAAGAATGCTCCACAATGCCATAGTGTAGTTAATCACCCCCTATTTGTGAAAGAAGATGACGACGAAGACGATAACATCCATGTAATTGAGAAATGTATTTTACCTGAACTCCACCTTTTACAAGGATTTGTCAATCATCTCTTTTGGAATGGCCTAGTTCCGCTTGTAGGACGGGAAAAAGCTCTATTATGGCCCAAGAAGTTTAAGCGAATTCCGAAAAACTATCACGGCGATATTTTTGAAGGGAACGCTTGCAGAAAACTTCTAAGAGAAGCGGATGAATTAGAGGATCCAGAAATCTATGATGAAGTTGGAATATTTAAAATTCAGCCTTTCATTGCATCATTTAAAGCTATGAATACTATTGTTGACATTTACTTCACAACGAACATAGTCAATATTACTAACATAAATAAGCACTTGACTGCACTCCGTAGAGCTTTTCAAAGTACGAATGTTTCCCAAACTCTTTAAATTCATGTAATTCGTGATCATTTAGAGCAGGGTCTTATACATTTGAATTATGATGGTTTGGGGTTATGGTCCGAGCAAGCTGGCGAATCTATTCATAGAGAATTTCTCAAATTTTGGGATAGATTCAAGATAAATATTATCGATGATCCAACTTTTTCGGCACGATTAAAAAAAGCGGTAGTTACTTTTTCTTCTCAGCATTTATAATAAACATTGTTTATTAGTGGATTAGGTCTATTTGAGATACCACTTAAAAAAAAGCGCCGAGGTATATATCCCAACGATGGTGTGTTACTGATATCAACTCTGTTAATTATACTTGGAGTTAAATATTTTTTTTTTTTTGAACAAAAATTATGAATTTTTCCGGGAAGTTACCCATACAATATTATGTAGCATAAGAAAGCTTGAAGAATTTTCTATCAATGGAATTTCACAGAAACAAATTAGTTTAAGCCTTATTTGTTATATATATTTTTTTAAAAGCAAATCAAATAATTTTTTTTTTTTAAATTAAAATGTTGATATTTCTGAAAAAGAATCAGCTAGGATTTCATGGGATACGGTTTCTGGAAGGGCAGATCGCACACAAAAAGATGGCATAGTCACTTTTTGTCGTCATTTTTTTCAAACTGAACTTTGTTTCTGGCCGGGTGTGAGTATAAGCACAATAGAAACAATAAACAATAGAAGAATAAATAAAAACTAAACAAATCTCTAATGAACGAAGACTTTTATATATGTACCTCTATTGACGATGATTTTGTGTGAGGTTCAATAGCTCAGTTGTCTAGACGCTATGTCACAAATACTTTTTTTCTCTAAGGCCGCGGGTTCGAATCCCGCTCATTTTTTTTTGTAAATTTTTTTTTATTTTTTTCTTTAAGACTTTCTTTTTGTTTATTTTTGGTTTTTTTTTAACATTTAATAATTAATTTATATAAAATTTTATATTAATAATTAAATAATCCATTAATAGGCTAAAAACATCAAAATTTTTATAAAAACCCTCTGATACAAACAAAATACAAACGGTTTTATTTCTATTTTTTTGCTCCGATTTAAAAGAATTTATAAAAAGATTTTTAAACCATTTTATTTCTCATATATTAAGAAAATTTTATACATAATTTTCCTTTGAGTGCAACTATTTTAGGTCATAACTTATAATAATTTATAAAAAAAAAAATATAAACTATTTTCCTTCGAATTTTTAAAATTAAGCTAAAGAAATTAAAAATATTTTTAATAAAAAAGCGAAATAAAATCCCAAATGCAAATTTGCCAGCTAAATCAAACGTTTTTGTACAAATAAAACACATGCAGTTCTAGTGATTTCTTTTAACGATTTGTTGAAATTCTTTTCTTTCACCTCTTCACCTTTTATACACAAACAACAAACACTATTCTAGAGCTGTAATATGACCTATGGATACGTCTTATATAGCAAAAGATCGAAAATCTTTAGTATAACATATTTGCTGAAAAACTCGGAAATATCGGTTCAGATACAAAAAAGTTATGCCCAAAACATAAATTTTTTTAAATACCTATTTTCTGGAACCATAAATCTTCCCGAGTCCAAGTTTTATCACCAAACTAAATGGTTAATTTCCTCTTAAAGGCGTCCGTATATAAATCTGTCCATTCCATATATGTCCATATATAAACTTCAGTTTTTTCCCAACCATGGTGAAGGGTATATAAGATTCGGCATAGCCGAATTTAGCCGCTCTTACTTGTTTTTATATATTTCTATATTTTTAGTGCATATTTTATGCGCATAAAACACTTTTTTATGGGATATTTGCGGTTTCCCTGCAGATAAGGTACAAATATTTAAATTGAAAAAATATTGTCAAGGTGAAAAATATTTTGTGGCCAAAAAGTCATTGGATGTAAAAACAATTTTTGAGGTAAAATAATTTTTTTTAAAGTAAGAAAATTTTTGAGGTGAAAAAAATTTAAGATGAATATAAAATATTGTTCATCTGTAGATGTCTGATGAAAAATTATAACAAAATGTTATGAAATTAAACTAAAATAAACAAATTTGTATGGAAAATTTAAAGGTACCTTCACATTTTCATTCATTACTTTTTTACCGCTGGTCCGAGGATAACATAGCATCTGAGTGAATTCGACCAACTTCGCTTCTTCCTCGCGACGTGCTCACCTTTTCAACGGACAGACAGACGAACGTGACTAGATCGGCTGCAAAAAATTTAAAATTTTTTTTTTAAACTATATGTATATGCAACTTAAAATAATGGTAGTTAATTGAAGAACTAGCCCACAGAATATAACTATTATTTTTTTGCACACTCTGCGCATTGATACGTATCGTTTTACTACTATTACATCAATTTTGTTTTATCGGATAAAAGTGTTCAGGTTCTAAAATTAAATGTGTCTAGGAGCCAAATAAAACTGAATATGCCTTAAAAATTCGACTTTTTGTATTTTTTTTAATCGAGTCTTTCATATGCTTCCAATATTTTAATAAAAAATTCGCAAAAAAGATGCATTTTCTTTAATAAGTTCAAACCAGTGTAGAATAAAATATAAACATTCAAGGCGTGTTTCCCTTTTAACCCAGAATTCAAAATCTGCTACCCCTGTACATCGAACTAATGCCCTTAATTTAAAATAATAGATTATCAGTACATACCTTCCGTGTTGCCGAACAAAAACCACTCGGTACCTAGGCACAGATAGGTAAATATTGCTTGCTTAAAATCTCGGACATACGAATTCTAGTCTTTATTATGGCAATTTTTGATTTTTTGTGAAATAAATTTTAATTCTGCTTGCAGTTATTTTTTTTTTTTTTTGCCCTGTTTTGTTATTAAAATTATGTGTCCACTTATGAAGAAACAATTAAGTATTTAGAATGGCCTTAGTTTTTAATTATCCCACAATTACAATCTGTGGTTATAATTGTTGAATTTATTTATTGCAATATGTACAGAGTTGTTCGATTCCAAAAACTTAGAAAATCACAATATTGTAACACAGAGTTGGAACTGTGACAGCTTGGAAAACTAATTTTAACTTTCAATTAATAAAAAAAACAAAAAAATTTACGAGTAATTTTAATGTAATAAAGCAATAATTTTTATACGACTGTGTTACAGTTTATAAACCGATAAAAAGAGGCTAGTCGATCACAGGGGAAAAATCCGTTACTGCATTTTTTATCAACTGCCGCCGCTAATTACTAATTTCCTTGCCGCGGGTCTCTGGTAATAATACACCACAGTTATTTTTAGCCCAAGGTGAGTTTCTCGACTTTGAGCTTTTTTATACAACTTTTTGGTGAGCTTTTTCATTGTTGCCAGTGTGTATGCCTATGCTATATATTTTTTAAATACTATTTTTTGAGAAATTTTATTTTTAAAATATAAAAACAGTTTGTTCTGAATTATCAGTATCTTTAAAAATTTTATTTAAAATTGATTTGAAGTTAAACAGTTAAAAAAAATTGGTGAATTTGCAATATTTTTGGGAATTCTGGGGATTTTTAGCTTACAAAAAAAATAAAAACGGCCATTTTAAAAAGTTTATGTTTTTTTGAAAAATTGATTAAAACAAAAGGTTTTTTCGAGTTTTTTTTATTAAAGAAACGCCATTCATTTTATTTCACGATAAAAACACATAAAAAATAGAAAAAGCAATACCGTACTCTTAAACATGCAAATTAATATTTCTTTAAAAAATTACAAGTATAATATGCACAAAAAATATAAATATTTGCATAGTTTTGGGCAAATATATAAAAAATATATATTAAAATTATGTGTCCACTTATGAAGAAACAATTAAGTATTTAGAATGGCCTTAGTTTTTAATTATCCCACAATTACAATCTGTGGTTATAATTGTTGAATTTATTTATTGCAATATGTACAGAGTTGTTCGATTCCAAAAACTTAGAAAATCACAATATTGTAACACAGAGTTGGAACTGTGACAGCTTGGAAAACTAATTTTAACTTTCAATTAATAAAAAAAACAAAAAAACGATAACACTCTGTTACGTATTGTAGTACAAGAGTGCTAATGGAAACTGCTTCCCAAGCAGAATATGTCTTATGGAGTGAATGGACTTTCTGATGCGACACCTCTCTTTCGATATATGTAACTGAAAGGTTTTTGCTTTAAAATCAAAAAGCAGCTATTTGCAAGAAAGAAACAAAACATAATATTGAATTATAATTTACCTCTAAGTGTTCATTATGCGATAATTCTTTTGTATGTAATTTAATAAGAAAAAATGGATTAATTTTTTCCTTTTATCTAGATTGCATTTTATCACACAAGATGTACATATGTATCAGAGCTGAAATATACCAATTTATCACACTAGATGTATATATGTATCAGAGCTGAAATATCCCAATTTATCACACTAGATGTATATATGTATCAGAGCTGAAATATCCCATTTTATCACACTAGATGTATATATGTATCAGAGCTGAAATATCCCAATTTATCACACTAGATGTAAATATGTATCTAAGCTGAAATATCCCATTTTATCACACTA
Organism: Eustalomyia histrio; assembly: GCA_949748255.1. Lineage (NCBI taxonomy): Eukaryota > Metazoa > Arthropoda > Insecta > Diptera > Anthomyiidae > Eustalomyia > Eustalomyia histrio. Next base: position 136,634 of record OX456527.1, on the reverse strand, counting down.
GATGTATATATGTATCTAAGCTGAAATATCCCATTTTATCACACTAGATGTATATATGTATCAGAGCTGAAATATCCCAATTTATCACACTAGATGTATATATGTATCAGAGCTGAAATATCCCATTTTATCACACTAGATGTATATATGTATCTAAGCTGAAATATCCCATTTTATCGCACTAGATGTATATATGTATCAGAGCTGAAATATCCCAATTTATCACACTAGATGTAAATATGTATCTAAGCTGAAATATCCCATTTTATCACATTAGATGTACACATGTATCAGAGCTGAAATATCCCAATTTATCACACTAGATGTATATATGTATCAGAGCTGAAATATCCCATTTTATCACACTAGATGTATATATGTATCAGAGCTGAAGTATCCCAATTTATCACACTAGATGTAAATATGTATCTAAGCTGAAATATCCCATTTTATCACATTAGATGTACACATGTATCAGAGCTGAAATATCCCAATTTATCACACTAGATGTATATATGTATCAGAGCTGAAATATCCCATTTTATCACACTAGATGTATATATGTATCAAAGCTGAAATATCCCAATTTATCACACTAGGTGTATATATGTATCTAAGCTGAAATATCCCATTTTATCACACTAGATGTATATATGTATCAGAGCTGAAATATCCCATTTTATCACACTAGATGTACATATGTATCTAAGCTGAAATATCCCATTTTATCACACTAGATGTATATATGTATCTCAGCTGAAATATCCCATTTTATCACACTAGATGTATATATGTATCTCAGCTGAAATATCCCATTTTATCACACTAGATGTATATATGTATCAGAGCTGAAATATCCCATTTTATCACACTAGATGTATATTTGTATCTAAGCTGAAATATCCCATTTTATCACACTAGATGTATATTTGTATCTAAGCTGAAATATCCCATTTTATATTATTTCTAGAAGATTTTTTCTGTAAAAATTTTTATTTTCATAAATTTCTTATAATAATTTTATTAAAAAAAATGTTTTACAAAAATTTTAAATTTTTAAATTTTGTACTTTATACAATAAAAAAAATGCATTAGAACTTATAACAATTTTTTCAAGTGACACTCGTACAACTTGATGTTCTTTATCTTAAATAAATTCAATTATAACCCGGGCTGTCAACGCTTTTGACTTCTTTCACTTTTACAAAAAATAAGTAAATTTTCAGCATTTTACATATTTATTAACAAAAAAAAATTGACAATATGACGAAAAATTGAATTGTGGCAGCCCTAAAAAAATTCTTTTACTTTGATACAAATATGATGTTTATTCAAAATGAAAATGAATTATAATATTGCAAAATATATCAAATGCATTTAATTGAGTGTTACATATTTTTAAAAGTTGCAATATTGATAAACATATCAAATAAGAAGGATTGTTGGTTTAAACTTTCATTTACAGCAAAAAGGGATTTTTTTAAATATTTTAATCATTTATTTTTTTATGTGTATAGGACTTGAGACAATATCATTGAAATAAATTTATTTCAAAATTGTCAAGCAATAATTAAAAAAATTCTGATATTTTTATAAAAATTTTTATAATTTTTGTACCTTTAGAACGCTTTTCTTATTTTTGTTTCCAAAAACAGTTGTGGAAGATAATTTGCAAAAAAAGAAAATTTATTCATGTGAAATCCTCTAAAAAAAACTAACTGAAATTTCATTTCTGTTTTCAGTGGTTTTCAAATGAAGTAAAGATTAATACATTTATGGCAAATCATCCCTTTTGGTAACATATAAAAAAAATTCTTTAATTTTTTGAAATATTTTAAAGGAAAATAACGAAAAATTGCGGTTTGCGATTGTGTAATGCAATCGTGTAATGCAATCTTAATCGACATGTCATCGTTATTTGGAATCACTCGTTTTCATTGAAGTTTTTTTTATTAAAGTGCCGCATAGTGTAATTTATATTTTTTATATCAATATATGTACATAATAATAAAAAAAAAGAAACCCATTGTTTTTTGACTCTGTAATTTTTGGGGTTTATTTAGTAAATTTGTAGGTAGACCACGAATAGGCGGGATGGTAAAAAAAATATACCAGAATGATAAAAACTACAAAAAAGGAATTTTTTAAATTACATTTAAATGCATTTGGAACAGATATTTTTGCAGCATCTATAAATAAGCTAATAAACCATTCAAATCAGTCTCCTAGTTTTTAAAATACATCAATCGTCATGCCGGAAAATTTATCCAGTTTTTAAATTTTAATACCAGCTTCCTAAAATTTATTTTTATTGTATTTTTTTTTCAAGAACCTGCTAAAAATATTTTTTTTAGCAAATTTCTAAGCAAAACTAAAATTGTGATGTAAAAAAGTATTCGATTTAACATGGAATGGATTATATCTAACAGCGGGTATAAATGGGTTGATATTGTAGCCGAAATTCCGGCTGAATAATCGGTTGCTCACTAATTGTAATATTTATTTGATTTTATGCATTTGTTACACTCACCAATTAGTTATTTGTAATGCAGTCAGAGCTTCTTTTATTAAATCTTTATTTTATTTTTATCGCGCGAACTGATTACCGTTTAAACTTTATTAATTTTTACAAGATTTTAATATAAACTTGATTATAATTAATATTTTTTTAAATATCAGTAACAACTGATAATTACAAAAAAAAAAAAAAAGACACACACACACAAATCAAAATGCATTTGATTATTATTGCATTTCCAATAAAGAGATCAACCCTTTCCACTGAACTTGCTAAAATATTCTTTTTTTTTAACTTATAACAAATAGCTCTCTTTTTTCTAGGAGAAATATTACCATTGAGGAAAAATATGAATTAATTTTAATTTTAACAAACACCCAAAAATAAATATTTTAAATTTGAAAAGAAGAACAAAAAAACAATAACATTTTTTTACTTGCAAATTTAACTACTTTACCAATCAGGAACATTATTAGGCTCTTTTCAATCATGATTACTTTCGCTCAATGCAAAAATATAGAAACAACAATAATTACCAATTTTTTTATTTATTTGAGAATATAGAAAATAGAGCAAGCAAAATAAATAACTTTTTTCATAAAAAAATGAGCAAACACTGGAATGAATTTTATATATTTACTTTTATTTAAAGCATATATTGCTTATATTCGGCAATTTCATTTATTTTTTAACACTTTTTTAAAATACTCAATGGTATATACATTTTTCTAATATTTTCAATGAAATAAAACACTTACACTATTCACAATATATATGTATTAATTTCGAACACGGAATATGCGTTCAGACAACCGGTTTACTTGAGGGATAAGCTGCAACTAAATTTTAAAACGCATTCAAGGAGAATATATAAATAATCGGGAATTAGAGTATTTGGAATTTAGGCAAATAAACTGGAAAGCAACGTAAGTAACAACAATAAAAACTCAAGTTCAATATTATTTTGATTTAAATATGATGCTTACTCCAGAAATACATTATCAAAAAAATCTAAATTTTTTTTGAAAAATAGATTTGCCGTTCTCTGAAGCTAAAAAGGACAATAAAAATCTTATAAATATTTGAATAAAATAAATTATGTTTTTGCTCCCCTTATATGAATTTGAAAAGTGTTGTTGCTTTTTAAAGGTTCCATTAGATGTTACGATGTTACGTTCCGTAACGTGTTGTTATGGATGGCTCTTTGTGTACGTATTTGATCTTTTTCGTAAAATCGTTTCAGCTACTTTGGCTGAAAATTACTAATTTGATAATTAGTTGAATATAAGGTCAATTCCAGAATATGAATTAATTAATTTTATATGTACCCATTAGAGATGTTTGAAAAATATGAAAGTGAATTCTTAAGTCCACGAATGCGATAATTTGGTTCTTTGGTATATTAAAATGTGTACTATGAAGTCTGTTGCCGATTGAATACAGAAAATTCTATGCAGGAATGGAGTGAAAATTGGAGTAGTGAAGTGGAAAAAAATCACTTTTTATAGTTTTTTTATTTATTGCTCAAGATATATTTTTACTCAAAATGCTAAAATAATCGAAATGTATACTTAAGAATCTTTCTTAAAACGTATAATACATGGAAATCGGTTTAAAAATATCCAAGTTATTACAAATGCCACAGGTCAATAATGCTTCAAACACCTTTAGATGAGGGAATTAAGGATCAAATTTTATTATTTTTTTTATTTTTTTAATTATACACAGAATAAAATTACAAAATTCTGTGTGTAATATTCGTAGAAAATTTTTGTCAACACATATAATAAATAAATATAATTTTTAAATAAGAAAACTTTTTGTTATTTTTTTGTAATTTCAATTTTTATTTGAAAAGTAACAATTCACAAACATTTCAAAAAAAATTGTTAGAAATCGAATTTGAATTTTAACAAATATTTTTACTTACTTCAAATTTTGTGATATTTGTTTCTGTGGTTATTATTTATTAACTTCTTAAATTGTTTAAGCTTAAAGTTTGCTTTTTTTTTCCTTATAAATTAAAATATTATTTATTTTTCAATACTTCGCTACTTGATTTTGTAGCATCTTCAGGAAAAAAGTAAATAATATTTTAATTTATAAAAACCAACTTAATGCTCAAAAAATTTAAGAAGTTTAAAATAAAAAAAGGTTAAATAGGAGAGGTTGCTAAGCAAAACTATATAAATAGGTACTCTCTGATATAATCCGAACACACAGTGTTATTGTTATTTATAAATTAAATGCAACTCTTTAACTCATTATTTTAAAAAGTCTCAAAAGTATATTATTTCAGAAAAGGGAAATACAGAATGCTTGGAAAGGAAAAACATAACAAAACAGAACTTTATTTGCATTATAGAAATCAGAGAATAACTATAAATATTATAGAGATTGAGAGAATGAGTTACAAAGTAGTGAGTTTATTGTAGAAACGGAAACAACAACAAGGAAACTGAAACGCCAATATACAATTAAAAATGAGAAGAAAGACAGAAAGTAAAGAAGATCTAATATACATAAACTTATGTACCAAAATTTCGTCCAACTATATTTAGATTTGCGAAGTGTACTTTGATTAAAGTTCATTTAAGCAAATTCAGGGGAGGGGGAGGTGGGTTTATACCAGAAATGATAAAGTTGGTACTGTAGTTATTTTTGTGGTACTATTAGAACCTCAAAAGTGTTATGGTACTGCTATGACTAATTTGGTACTGTTTATAGTTCCCTATGTTTTAAGTTTCTTTGTGCTTTTTTAAACTTTTTCATTCAAATATTTAAATTATTTAATGTTAAAAACTCAGTGAATTAAATTTTTCAAATATCTATACACAGAAAAAAGTATCACAAAATTTGAAAGTAATTAAAAATATTTCTTAAAATTCAAATTTGATTTTTAACAATTTTTAGTTTGAAATATTTTTAAATTGTTACTTTATAAAAATTGAAGTTGAATTGAAAAAATAACAAATTCCATTGTTGGTGCCTTTTTAAAAACTATTTTTTTTGTTGTATTTACAAAAATGTTCTATAAATGGTGTTCAATATTTCAAATAGGATTTTGTAATTTATTAGAAAAAATTAACAAACCCCTGTTTTAATATTAAACATCTTTCATGAAATATTTTTTTAAATTCAAATAATTTTTTTTTTTAAATATACCAACAGTAAAATTTGTAAATAAAAAAAACGTATTATTTTTTATAACTAAAATTTTTATATTTAAAGAATTTTCATATAAAAAATAAATGAGATAAAGTGATTAAATCATTTTAAGTGAATTCGATCAAATTTGTTAATTTATAGAATAACTTGGGGTAATTTGAGAATAATTTTGATCAGGTCCAAAAAAAGCAAATATGAATGTTTTGTTTTAATTATCAAATAAATTTATATTTACAGTTAAATTACAAGATTTACACGCACGGACGGACGTCGACTCAGAACATCAATTTTTGTGATTGTTTTTCTTTCGTAACTAGATGGAATTTTTTACAAAAATATCGTACTAAAATTTCAAAACGAAATTCCATGTATTTCCAAAATTACAAGCACAAACAAATTAAGTCACAAATTTCAGAAACATCGCATGTGTTTTTTTAAATTTCCATAACATTTTTCTCAAACCTTCTTTTTCAAAAATTTGCACCACTACGTTTGCAAGGTGTCCCTGATTTTAATGCTATTTTAAAAAAGAATAAAATGTATATTATTTCTAGAAGATTTTTTCTGTAAAAATTTTCATTTTTATGAATTTCTTAGAAAAATTGTATTAAAAAAAATGTTTTACAAAAATTTTAAATTTTTAAATTTTGTACTTCATACGATAAAAAAAATGCATTAGAAGACTCTTGTACGGGTTTGCTTGGTCCATTTAGAACATAATTTTATGCATAAAAGCATTCTTTTCTTTATGCATTTTCTTTTCTTTATGCAAAAATTAAAAAAAAAAAATAAAATTGATGCGATATCTTGAAGAATTAGATCAGCAAAAATTTATATAATAAAAAATGTTGTGCTAAAATATCAAAGGGACTTTTCCCACATAAAGTTTAAACATATTCACTAAAACAAACTATTCGCGTTATTTATGTTTTTAACATGAAGTTTTTAAATTACCCGTGTAAAATACTTTTTGAATCATGTCCATTTTTGAATCAGAAATTGGTTTTAATAATTGATTTAAATATTTCAAAAAATTTTTCAAATTTAGGTATAACAAGTAAAAAAGGGCTAAATTCGGCTGTGCCGAATCTTTGAATACCCTCCACCAATATCCTAAAAAGATGTTCTCTTCTGTTTTTGATACAAATAATATAAAAAAAACTTTTAAAGTAAAATTATGTAGGTGAACAAATTTTTTGAGGTGAACAACTTTTTTAGATGTCAAAAGAACTTTTTTAGAGGTGAAAAAAATTTTTAAGGTGAAAAAATTTAGAGGTGAAAAAAAATTTTAGTGGTGAAAAAATGTTTGAGGTGAATACAAAATATTTACTGCTAAGCGACTGGTGAAAAAAATATGAGAAAATATGTTATGTACCAGTCGCTACTATGAAGTTGTACTAAATTTGTATGGGCAATTTAGAGGCACCTTTACATTTTCACTAGTTTTTTTAACCATGGACTGCACAAAAAACCCATTTTAAAGCATAGTTTTTGTCAAATACTCAATTTTGTTTCGGCTAGTGGGGACTAGCTCTGAAGCTGAATATGCCTAATGGAGAGAATGCACTTTCTGATGCGCCACGTATTGATAAATAGTTGCAACGAAAGTTCTTTTTTTAAAAATTGAAGTGTGTTAAAGGATAATTTGTTAAAAAAGAACATGAGTTGTAACTATTTGTCAATAGATGTCGCATCAGGCATATTTTGCTGCAGAGCTAGTCTCCATTAGCCATATTGTGCTACAATATGCAGTAGAGTATTATTGATTTTCTATTTTCTTTGTAACATAAATAAATATTTGCCAAAAACTATGAAAAATATATGTTTTATGTGCATATTATACCTTAATTTTTTAAATCAACATTCATTTAGATGTTAAAGAGCACAATATTGCACTTTATTCATGTGTATTTTTTTATAAAAGAAAAAATAACATAAATATGCATTTGCCAGTCCCTTAATTCTCGAATATACAAATGGAATTAAAAAAATACTATTTTCCTCTATGAAAATTTCTTTTTTGACATAAAAATGTGAAACAAATGCTTTCATTACGTCAAACATTTGAAAAATTGATTTTAAAATTATGTAATAAGTCTACTAGTAACATCTGAATGCATTATAATTTAAAGCATGTAGTTAATTTAATATTTTTGGTAAATAAATTAATTGAAAGCCTAATCCAAGGCTACATCGCCATGGGGCAGGGTATAGTTTTAATGTGATTCCGCTTCTTTTTAATAGTAGCGGCACTAAGGCAATTATGCATTTTGCTCTTTCTTTATATATAAATTTCTTTGGACCTAGCCATGAGGCAGGGTATTGTTTTAGGTAATTCTGCGCCACCTATTCAAAAGTAGCGACACTAAAGCAGTTATGTATTTTGCTCTTTCTTTAGATATAAGTGTCTTTGGTTACAAAAACAAAATATGCTTGTCAGCCAAATATACGAAAGCGAGAAAAACACCATCTGGGCTGGATCTACATATTTTTCTCCTGTCGTTACAATTAATGGATGTGTTAACGACGATCAACAGAACTTTTGTTAATTAGTTTTAGGCCCAATATTATAACTTGCCTTTAAGGTGCGTGTTAGTTAAAGGTAACTTTAGCTAAAGTGAGGAATAAAGTGACCTTTAACATTTTTTGGTTATTACAACTTTAATATAAAATAAAATTAAGTTTTTTGAAAATATGGCATTACCAAAGCAAAAGCCGATTACTTTTGACAAATTAAAATGGTTTTTTAAAATACATAGTGGCAACGACGTACTTTTATTTATTTATTTACTTACAACAAACAAAAAATACAAACGAAAAACAATTAAAATTAAAAAAATTCTTTTACTTTGATACAAATATGTGGGCTACAACACATCTTCTCTTTTATTAGGTCTTACTGATTCCATTAGAAGAACGTTAGATGCTCGTCAAGTAGGTGTTTTATTATCATTAGATTTGTCTAAAGCCTTTGATTGTGTTAGTCCATCCATTTTAATTCATAAACTTTGTAATTTCCTTGGATTTTCTCGAATGGCTTGCCATTTAGTTTTTTCTTATTTGACTGGAAGAAGGCAGTTTAGTCATCTGAAAAGTGTTGATTCTGAATGGATGCCTGTGACAAGTGGGGTCTCTCAGGGATCAGTTTTAGGGCCGTTACTGTTTATATTATATATAAACGATTTTTTTCCATCATTGATGGTTCTCCTTGTGAGGCTTTTGTTTTTGCTGATTATATTCAGCTATTTTTTTCAGGTGATCGCCAATTTCTTGGTGTTTTTGAACTGTCTATTAATCAGTTGTTGACTGATGTTGTTTCTTGGATGTCTAATAGTAATCTTTGCATAAACCCTTTCAAGACAAAGGCTATGCTCTTTAAATCACCTACTTCTGCTGTAAATTTGAAAATATAGATTAATGATGTTCCTGTGAACTTTGTTGACACTATGAAATGCCTTCGGGTCATGCTTGATTCTAATTCTAAATTTCACATTAAGACGATTGTACTCCTTAAATATTTATCTCCCTTTGTCTGTTAGGAAACGTATTGCACATGCTTTGCTAATGTCGAACATGTTGTATTGTGCTGAAGTTTTCACTGGAACTTCAGATGGAGAATTAAGGAAACTTAAACTTCTTCTTAATAAAGTAGTTCGTTTTGTGTATTGTGTTAGGATTCGAATGCCTATTTCAAATTATGTTGTTGATTTTTTAGGGTGTGATTTAAAAAGCTTTCTTGATACTCGAATTATGTTGCATTTTTATAAAATTATAAAATTTAATTGCCCCGAGTATTTACGTAGTCAATTTTTGTTTTCTCCATTTTTAAGAAACCAACAGATAGTGTATCCTCTTATGAGACTTACTTGTCATGAACTCTCTTTTCAAGTGAGAGTTTCGAGAATTTGGAACCATTTGCCTGATGAACTTAAATCTTTTTCTTTTTCTGTAAATTGTTTGAGATGCAAACTTTTGGAACATGCTCAATCGACGATTTCCTAATTTTTGCGCCTTATATATTTTTGTTTTGATGAGTTGTTATAATGTTTTATTTATTTAAATATGATTTTAATTTTACAATTTTTTTGTACAACATAACAGCCTTTATATATTCTGTTTTTAGTGGTTTTCAAATGAAGTAACGAATTATACATTTATGGCAAATCATCCCTTTTGGTAACATATAAAAAAAATTCTTTAATTTTTTGAAATATTTTAAAGGAAAATTGTACCGTAAATTGATTAGCGAAATATTTTAAATAACAAAGAATTGCGGTTTGCGAGTGTGTAATGCAATCTTAATCGACATGTCATCGTTATTTGGAATCACTCGTTTTCACTGAAGTTTTTTTTTATTAAAGTGCCGCATAGTGTAATTTATATTTTTTATATCAATATACATAATAATAAAAAAATGAAACCCATTGCCTTTTGACTCTGTAATTTTTGGGGTTTATTTAGTAAATTTGTAGGTAGACCACGAATAGGTGGGATGGTAAAAAAAATATACCAGAATGATAAAAACTACAAAAAAGGAATTTTTTAAATTACATTTAAATGCATTTCAGTCCTTGATATATCGTTTATGCGATCAGACGTGTTAATATTATTTGTGTACAAGTGTATAAAACAAAATTGAAAATTATTAAACAATAAAAACATCTATTGGCTTAGCAACACAATTGTTTACAGCAAGTGTCGCAATAAATATTAAAAAAATAAAAACAAATTAAAAATAAAAACAAAATAAACAATAAACAATAAAAAAACAATAATAACAACAACATCCATGGCTAGTTCTAGTGCCTGCATTAGAGCTAGTGCAAACGAAATGGATGATTTACACGAAGACAGTGAAAGTGAAATAGAATGGCAAACCGTTACTTATACAAGAAAACGTCCAAGCTCACAAGAATTATACAATACTAATAAATATTGAAAAGGCAATAATTTTTTTTCTATATCTCAATACGAAGTGAGTATTTTATTTTCTTATAAAATTATTTAACAAACAAATTTGAAGTAAAAATATTACAATATGGTTTTTAAAAATTTTATAAATTCAAAGTAAAATTTGCTAAAGTATTTTAACACCCCCACTGAAATTTACTTTACACAATTAATCCCATATTTTGAAAACAAAATTTATGCTTCGGTAATGTTGTTGCTTTCGTTAGAGAATCTGCTATCATCTCATCTGCCTTCACAGGATATAACTCAATCAGTTTAGCATTTTTCTTTTCCCTGATAAAATGATGACGAACATCGATATGCTTAGATCGTGGATGATAACTATTTGTAGAAGCCAAAGCAATTGCACTTCTGTTGTCACAAAATATTGGAGTTGGATCGTTTAAAATATCTGAAACAAGTTCAAAATAAAGACTTCTTAACCAAAGTCCCTCTTGAGTTACTGAAGACATCGCCATGTATTCTGCCTCAGTCGAAGACAACGCAACTTACTGCTCCACGAAATTGCACCTGATTGTAGCAAAACAACATATCCTGTCATTGATTTTCTTTCGTCGATATCGTTGGCCCAATCTGCATCGGAATAAGCTAATAACTCATGGTTACCATCACTACTGTAGCAAAGTTTAGCGGGTTTTGTTCCCTTTAAATATCTAAATACTCTTTTCACAGCATTCCAGAGCTGTTGACTTGGGTTATTGTTGAAACGACTCAAATAACTTACAGCATGACAAATATCAGGTCTTGTACACTGCGTTAAATACATCAAGCCTCCAATTGCTTGCTGATATGGATAAACATCACCTGTTATTGTCTTTTCAGATTTTACAAGTTTTTGATTCGGATCCATTGGAACTTGAACAGCATTACAATCTTCCATATTAAATTTTTGTAAAATTTTATCAATGTATTCTTCTTGATCCAAATATATTTTCTTGTCTTGCTTGGTAATACAAATACTTAAACATTTCTTAGCTTTTCCAAGAATTTTCATATGCAACTCTTTACATAATTTTCTTTTTGTAGTTTCACGAAATTTAGCATCATTACTTAACAGTAACATGTCGTCAACATAAATTGCTAAATATGTTCGACCGACATCTGTTAAATGATAGTAAACACACGGATCAACCCTTGATCTCTTAAAACCAATTTTCTGCAGAACTTGGTCTAGCTTTATATTCCATAGCAAACTAGACTGTTTCAAGCCATATAAAGCCTTATTAAGTTTGAGAACCGAGCTTGGGTTTTCGCATTGAACCCCTTCTGGTTGATGTATAAAAATATTTTCGGTTAATTCACCTTGTAAAAAAAGCCGAAACAGCATCCATTTGCTCTATTTCCAAGTTGTATTTTGTTGCAAGAGCCATCAACATTCTAAGCGATGAATATCGTATCACTGGGGAATACGTCTCTTCGTAGTCAATACCTTTTTTCTGAGTGAAACCCTTTACCACTAGGCGAGCGTTATACCTCTTTGTTCCATTTGGTTCGTCCTTAATTTTAAAGACCCATTTGGTTTCTATAACGTTTTCAGAATTGGAACGACTAACTTCAGTCCAAGTATTGTTGATTTTTAACGAGTTGATTTCACTGTTAATCGCTTCTGACCACTTGTTTTTATCTGGACGACTCATAGCTTCTTCATACGACAAAGGATCATCTGAAATTCCATTTTCTACCAAAAAACCAAACCTTTGAATCGCTTTAGGTTTTCTTTCTCTTCGTCTTGGTATTACAACTACGTTTTCCATGGCACCATCTGTTTCTTGTTCTTCACCCACTAAATCAACTGCATCTTCTTCTGAAGATTGGAACATAATTTTTTCTTTTACATTGTTATTGTCGATTGCTTCCCCCACTTCATTATTATCCTCTATAAATGAAGCAAATAATAATGAATCATTATCAACATTATTACCTTCATTGTTTTCAACGATTTCTTCAGAATTGTCTGGTTGCATGTTAATTGTGAACCAGTATTCTTCAATAGCTGTAGATTTGTTCAAATACAAAAATTGATCTTCAAAAAATATGACGTCTCGACTAACAACTATTTTCTTCTTGATTGGATGAAACAAACGATAGCCTTTTGATTCAGTACAGTATCCAACAAAGATCATATTTTCTGACTTCGCGTCAAACTTTCTTCATTTTTGATGAGGTATATGTACCATTGAACTACATCCGAACACTCTCAAATGATTGATATTTGGTTTTCTACCATATTTCGTCAGGACACTTTCCAAGACTTTTATGAGGGATGCGATTAATCAAATAACCAGCTGTATTCACAGCTTCTGCCCAAAAACTTTTTGGTAACTTTGCTTCGTATAACATGCAGCGAGCTTTTTCCACTAAAGTTCTGTTCATCCGTTCTGCGACTCCATTCTGCTGCGGATTATAAGCCACACTCTTCTGATGCATTATACCATGTTTCTTCATAAAGTTAGACATTTGCTTATTAACAAATTCGCAACCATTGTCTGACCGCAAACATTTAATTTTCTTGCCAATTTGATTTTCTACGAACACCTTGAATTCGACAAACACTTCAAACACAGAACTTTTATTCTTTAAAAAATACGTAAAGACTTTACGACTGTAGTCATCTGTAAAGGTTAGCAGGTATAAACTTCCATTATTATTTTCGATAATATATTCCATAGAGTGGTTCGTGGTCTAACTTTCTCCCTGTTAGCAAAATAAATAGTTTCTAATAAAAAAAAAAAATGCAAAACCTGGAGCCAATTAAGCTATCCTTAGCATTTGTTAAAAATATGCCAAAACATGTGCTAAAATTACCATTTCCTACATTACCACACTTTCGAGAATATACCATGTCCTCATAATAAATATAATAAGTAAACATTTTTTTTTGGTCTATGAAGGTGGGAAAAGTACAATTTTTAAACTGGTTAGTACTATTTTGAAAATGCGTTTATCTCGACGAGTAAAAATAAAAAAAATGTATTGTTTTTATGTTTGACAAAAAAGTATTTTTTGAAAATTAATTGTTTCTTATTAACATAAATAAATTGAAGTGAAGTGTAAAGTGTTAGATTATAGTTTTGATTTCCTTTTTTCTACGTTTTCGCAACTTTTGTTAGCTCAAAATTAAAAAAAAAAAACATAATAAAAAAATAGTTAACAATAATTGCGTTGCGAAAAAATATTCTAGATAAAAAGTAAAAGAATGCAAAAAATATGTTTTCATCAACCTGCTATTTTAAAAACACTAAGAGCTGCTAACTTATGAATGTCAAATTTCTATGGAAATATATGTGGTTAACGTTTTACTCTGGTTATTTATTATTTTCATTTCTTTCTTGTGTTGTTCTTGTTTTTTTAGAAAATAAAAATATGTGTATATTTGATAAAAACAAATTGAAAATTGATTTGAATCTGCAATTTCAATCAAAAATTTGATTAAAATATTTATTGATTTGATGCTGAAATTTCAAAAAAAAAATTTGATTTAAATTTTAATTTATTTTTGGTTAGAACTTTAATTAAAGTTTTAATTGATTTTTGGTTAGAACTTTAATTAAAGTTTTAATTTATATAATTAAAACTTTAATTGAGAATGTTGAAGAATTTTCATTAAAAATTTAATTGATATGATTAAAATAATAATTGAAAAAATTTTAATTAGCTTTTACAAAAAAAATTAATTGATATAACAAATTCTTTAGTTGGTCCAAATTAAATTAATTTTGAATTTTAAAAAATTATCGAAGCTCTCTTTATTTTCAAATAAATAATTTTTTATTTTTCCCTAATTTTATCATTAGAAAATCTGAAAAGTAGAGTATTTTATATCAAAACACTGTTCAGGGTTTACGGCCTTTTCGATGTTTTAAACCGGACTAAAAAATTTAAGCAGTATTAGATTTCAAAAACTTTTATTCAAACAAATTTTCTACATTTGTATTATTTTTTTATCTATTTTTATAAAAAAAAGTTGTATCGTACTATCATCAATTGTTGTATTTTTTTAAAATTAAACTAAACACAGAAAAAATTATTAAATTATTACTTGATAATGAACTTGGTGAAAAAATATTTAAGTTAACAATAAACACTATTGACTATTGTTGCCAGATAAATGGATTTGGCTTCAGATTTGAAAATTTGTTGATAAAAAAAATAAAAATTTGGATAGATTTTTCAGATCGATAATCGATAGCTATTTCATATTATTAATTTTATGAATCTATGAATAAACTATAATCACTTCATACCAATGATTTAATTTTGACTCGATTTAACAATATGTTTTGTGAAAAGAATCAACAAAAATTAAATTGATTCTCTGAATTTATTAAAGTATAAAATTATTCATACAATGAATAAAATTTTGCAAATCGAAAATAATTCAGATTTTAAATGTCTATTTTAAAGTTTAAAAATATTGTTAAAATTTAAATACATTTATGAGGCCACCCTTTTTTTAGAATATTTTTTTTTTTTAGTTTCTAGCAAATAAAATCTGCGAAAAATCATTTTAGAAAAAGGAAAGTTTAATTATTTAACAATTTAAGGATTTTTGGGTATTTCAACTTTGAAAATGGGAACATAGGAACAAACTTTTTTTGGCAACACTGCGGATACGCATGTGACAGTTATGATAAAGTTGGTACCATAGTATATATTGTGGTGCTATTGGAACCTTAAAAGTACTATGGTACTCCTATGAACTATTTGGTACAAAGTATTTGTAAATTTACATCCGTTGATGAATTACAAACATTGAAAATTTTATTAAAATTTGAATAAATTTGATGCTGGAATTTCAAATAAAAATTTGATTAAAATAAAAATTGATTTTTGGTTAGAACTTTAATTAAAGTTTTAATTGATATAATTAAAACTTTAATTGAACATGTTGAAGATATAACAAATTCTTTTGATGGTCCAATTAAATTTTTAATTGTATTTACAAATATTTTAATAAAAACTCGATTTTTTTTGATGAGGTATATGTACCATTGAACTACATCCGAACACTCTCAAATGATTGATATTTGGTTTTCTACCATATTTCGTCAGGACACTTTCCAAGACTTTTATGAGGGATGCGATTAATCAAATAACCAGCTGTATTCACAGCTTCTGCCCAAAAACTTTTTGGTAACTTTGCTTCGTATAACATGCAGCGAGCTTTTTCCACTAAAGTTCTGTTCATCCGTTCTGCGACTCCATTCTGCTGCGGATTATAAGCCACACTCTTCTGATGCATTATACCATGTTTCTTCATAAAGTTAGACATTTGCTTATTAACAAATTCGCAACCATTGTCTGACCGCAAACATTTAATTTTCTTGCCAATTTGATTTTCTACAAACACCTTGAATTCGACAAACACTTCAAACACAGAACTTTTATTCTTTAAAAAATACGTAAAGACTTTACGACTGTAGTCATCTGTAAAGGTTAGCAGGTATAAACTTCCATTATGGGATTTAACTTCCATAGGTCCACACAAATCTGTATGTATAACCTCTAAAATTTCTTTGGCTCTTGAACCCTCTTTGGAAACTTCCTCTTTGCTTGTTTTCCTTGCGCACATGCAACACAGTTAATAACAGTACAACGATTATATGTCAACATGCCATTGGATTTCATTTTTTCCATTGATTGTTGGTTGACATGACCCAAACGTCTATGCCATATTTCATAACTTGTGGATTCTCTGGCCAAAAACACATTTCTATTAGTAGGCATATTTAATTTATACGTACCATTGATTTCAGTTGCTTGTGCCACCAGATCATTGTTTTCATCCAATATACGACAGCCATTTTTGTTAAACACCAATTGCTTATTACGTTTAAGCACTTGACTAATGGATAATAAATTAGTCCCAAGTTCAGGTACATATAAAACTCTACTAACGGTGATTTTGATATCCATCAGAAGTCGAAACTTTACCACAGTACCCACACCAACTGCTTTTAAAATTTGGTCGTTTGCAACTCGAACATATTCTTCACAGCTCTCAAGATTTTTAAAATAATTTTTGGAACGACACATATGCACAGATGCTCCGCTATCAACGAACCACTCACCTTTATCTAATTTTTCGATAACATAAACAGCAAACATTGTTGTGTTTTTGAGTTTACCATTACCACGATTTGGACATTTTGAAGCGTAATGACCAAACTTCTTACAGGCATAGCATTTGACGTTCTTTATATTTGTTTTCATCTTACCCTGTTTTTGGCTAGCTAATGCTGCATTTGTAGCTTGAGGTTCATGTTTAACATCTTGCAGCTGGTAAACCTTTTAACAAATTTGACGCAACCCATTCATCAGAAACGCTAAAACCAATGCTGTTTAGCTTCTGTGTTGTAGACATGACTTCAGAAACATACTGTTCCACCGAATTACAATTCTCCAGTTGAATAGAACACAATTTTCTTAACAGACCAATACGTCTGTCCAAACCAGAATCTTGAAACAAATTTTTCAGCTTTTGAAAAATTTCCTTGAATGTTGTTGCTTCTTGTACGTACACATATAAATCCTTATGCAAGGACAGGATAAGTCTGCATCTTGCTTGCTTTTCCTTTCCAACGTCGGCACACGTACCTTCAATACATCCCCATAAGTCATCTAACTCGAACTGAGCTTTCAATGCGAAACACCACGTGGACCAATTATCAGATCCCACTAATTTTTCAAATTGAATCGCATTTATTTTAGACATTTTTAAACCACGTATAATTCTGAGATAGATATTGCTCTTTTTATTTTCAAAAATGAAATTTGCCCATAACCTATTAAAAAGGCAATCATTTTCTTCTATATCTCAATACGAAGTGAGTATTTTATTTTCTTATAAAATTATTTAACAAACAAATTTGAAGTAAAAATATTACAATATGGTTTTTAAAAATGTTATAAATTCAAAGTAAAATTTGCTAAAGTATTTTAACAAAAAACGTGGACAAATCTACAACAATGATGAACCTACCAGCTCAAGCAGCAATAGATTTATCGATCTCGATAATATTGAACCAGAAGATGTTAATATATCAGATTCTTCGGAACCAAAACCTCCACCTTTGTATATCCCAAATGTATCAAACATTAAAGAAATGACCCAACATTTTTCCAAAATTATTTCCCCAAACCAATATTCCTTTAAAGCTTTAAGAGACGGACAAATTAGAGTTATGGTTAAAACCATAAGTTCATATATAACTCCAGTTACAAATCTTAAACTTAAGAAAATAAGCTTTCATACATTTCAGACAAAACAAAACAGGACTAACCGCGTAGTCATTAAAAACTTACACTACACAACCAACATTAATGATATTAAAATGTTCATTGAACAACTTGGCCACAGAGTAAGAAATGTTTCAAACATTAGAAGCAATATTACTAAACAACCACTTTCCATGTTCTTCCTCGATCTTGATCCGAAAGACAACAATAAAGAAATTTACAATCTGACCAATATAAATAACGCAATTATAACAATCGAACCACCTCGAAAATCTAAATACCTTCCACAATGCCACCGCTGTCAACAGTATGGCCATACCAGGTCATATTGCAACAAACCATACAAATGCGTCAAATGCGGAGAAAGTCATATTACTGCAGAATGCACGAAGAGTAAAACGTTGCCAGCAAAATGTGCAAATTGTAATGATTCTCACCCTGCAAGCTACAGGGATTGTATTGTCCACCAAGAATTAAAAAGAACATTGCAACACAAAATTTCGGCATTTCAACAAACAAGAACACAAGCATCGTACATTTCAAATAACTTTCCTCAAAACAACAACTCACAACTAACACCAAATTTAACATATTCTGAGGCCCTCAGAGGTAATTCTAATTCCAATAACGATAATACTATTTTACAAAAAAATTGAAACACTACTCGAAAAACAAATGGAGTTGACAAATACCTTACTTATTAAATATGATGTCAGTTGTGTGTAATAAATTATGTCAATATATCTTCGATTAGCAACATGGAATGCCAACGGCTTGTTAACTCATTTTCATGAGGTTGAAACTTTTCTACAGTCAAACAGTATAGACATATTTTTAATATCGGAGACACATTTTACTAAGAAATCATATTTTAAGATAAAAGGCTATGACCTCATTAATGCAAACAACCCAAATGAAAGAGCTCACGGGGGCTCTGCAATTTTAATCAAGTCCTGTATTAAATACGAGCAGGATGAACCATATACAGAGGCAAGCATACAAGCTTCATGTATTAAAATTAAATGAAACAAAATCACAGTATCTGTAAGTGCAATTTACCTACCACCTCGTCACAACATTACATGTGACGATTTCAAAAGTTTCTTTCAAAAACTCAGTCCAAGATTTATTGTTGGCGCGGATCTAAATGCAAAACACCCTTGATGGGGCTCGCGTCTTATAAATCCCAAAGGTAGAGAGCTTTATAAATGTCAAACTGCCAAGAAATATTCTGTTCTCTCAACGGGCAAACCCACATATTGGCCCAGTGACCCCAATAAAGTTCCTGACTTAATGGACTTTTTTGTATATGCTGGTATTCCTAGCAGTCAATTCGGCATTATAGACAATTATGATCTTAGTTCGGACCACTCACCCATAATAGTAACGTATAATACCACGCCTTCATTAATCAATAAAAATCCAAAACTAATTACAAATAAAACTGGTATGGAATCTTTTTCATATTGGCTAGAAACAAATCTGAACTTAAAATTACCCATAACTAATAACTTGGAGTTGGATAATGCGGTAGAACTTCTAACGAACTTAGTACATGAAGCTGCTTTTTTGTCAAACCCATCAAACAATTTGACAGATGCACAAAATAAAGTTCAAATTTCATCGCAGAACTTATAAGAACCAAACGAAGGCTCAGAAAAACATGGCAATTAAGCAGAAATCCTAACGACAAAAAACGTCTAAACCAAGCTACAAAAAAACTTAAACTCCACTTATTGAACATAAAGAACAAATCTATTGTTGATTTTTTCGATAACATAAACACATCTAAGGATAACAACAACAATTTGTGGAAAGCTACACTCTAATCAATGCTTGTAAAATTACTACTATAAAATGGGCAAAGTTTTATGTAATATTACGAAAATTCGGTAAATATAAACACCAAATGCGTAAAACTTTTTTGTGCACACTTTCATATACAATAATACACACACGCAGTATTTTTACACACTATTTGTTTACAATTAAACACATTATGCCTAAATTTAGTATTGTTTTGTTAAATAAAAATTTTACGCACAAAGATTGGAAATATACTAACTTATAGTAGTAAAAAAAAATATGACATTTTGAAATTAAAAAAAAAATCTGAAAGCCTAATAAATAGATTCATTAGTTTTTTAAATTTATCAATTATTTGGAATTTCTAAACAATAAATTTATTGTTTTTATTCTTGCTGTGAGTTAACAAACAATAAAATAATGTTTTTTATTGTGAATTACTAAATAATAAATTTATTGTTTTTTATTACAAAACAAAATTTTTTTTGCTTTATAATTTTCAATATCATGGTAGAAAATGTGCGCAATTTTGTAGGATTTTTCCGCATTTTTATGTACATTTACAGGAAAATTGTGTTTCTTTACGCACAAATTTGGTGAATTTACACTTTAATTTTATAATTTCATTGAATTTTTACGCACTATTAATGAAATTTTACCTATTTTGTGTTCATCAACTTACGCATAATGTGTGTATTTTTTTTTTTTTTTCATTTACGCACACAGAGTAAATTTACCCAACTTATAGTAGGAGTACAGTTTCCTACTATAAGTTGGGTAAATTTCAACAGAAATTAATTAGAGTGTACTAAATTTTTAAAACGTCCAACAAAAAGAAGCCAACCGTTTAAAGAGAATAATGGCGCGTGATGTAGATCAGATGCAAACAAAGCTCAAGCATTTGCTCAGTATCTATATAATACTTTTGACAATCACCCAATTAATAATCCCGCCGAAGACACAGACATTTCTCAATTTTTAGATGTTACTAATCAGATGAGCTTACCAATTAAGCATTTTTCACCTTCTGAAGTTAAAACCGAAATTAAAAAACTTAATCCCAAAAAATCTCCCGGATATGACAATATTGACGCCAATGTTATGAAAAATTTTCCTAAAAAAGCAATCCTGTTTCTTACATTAATATATAACTCAATTTTACGACTAAGTCACTTTCCATCCCAGTGGAAATGTGCCGAGATCATAATGATAAAAAAAACCAAACAAACCAGAAAACGAGATAACGTCGTACATGCCGATAAGTTTATTATGTATTTTTTAAAAAATTTTTGAAAAAATCTTCTTAAGCCGTTTGTCACCAGCTCTTGAAAATTTAAGAATTATTCCCGAACATCAGTTTGAGTTTAGACAAAAACATGGCACAGAGTTATAAATGTAATTCGACAATCATTCGAAGAAAAGAAATACTGCTCAGCGGTTTTCTTAGACATCCAACAGGCGTTCGACAGAGTTTGGCACATTGGTCTATTGTCCAAAATAAAAAGGTTTCTCTCAGCACCACTATATTTAATTATCCAATCTTTTCTACACAATAGAATTTTCTACGTCAAGATCGCTGACGAAAGATCTTCTCTTTTTGATATAAGAGCAGGAGTTCCTCAAGGCAGTGTACTGAGTCCTGTCCTTTATACAGTATTCACGGCTGATATGCCAATTTCAGAAAGTATCAGTATATCAACATATGCTGATGATACCGCTATACTATCGACAAATGAATCGCCATCCATAGCATCTAGTAATAAAAATAAATAAATGCAGAAAAGTCAGTACACGTTACATTTACACTAAGAAGAGGAGATTGTCCTAATCTTTTTATTAATAATATCCAAACTCCCAAAGGGGATTGCGTCAAGTACCTTGGGATGCAGTTGGATCGTCGACTGACATGGAAGCAACATATAAAAGCCAAACGTCAACATTTAAATATACAAAATAAAAGACTTTTCTGTTTGATTGGACCAAAATCTCAACTAAATATTGAAAACAAGTTAAGACTGTACAAGGCTTTTTTGAAACCAGTTTTGACATACGGACTGCAAGCCATTCGAATATCGAAATAATCCAAAGATATCAGTCTAAGACACTTAGACTTATAGTCCAATCACCTTGGTATATAACTAACGAGTCAATCCATAATGATCTCAAAGTTCCAACAGTGAAGGAAGTCATAAGTCATTTTAGTAAAAAGTATTTGACTAGACTAAGCAATCACGTTAACTCTACGGCAATTGCCTTATTAGACGAAACAGACGAAATTAAAAGACTGAAGAGATACCACATCCTAGACCTTCCTTTCCGAAACTAGTTAAATTATTTAATACAAAATGTCATCAACACTTAAATTTATCTTATTTATATAATTTGTTTTTCATTATTGTTTTTATTTTTCTTAAATAGCGTAGCAAACTTTTTTTGTAAACAAACTATGTATTAGTAAAATCTTTGTTAAAAAAATGTAAATAATTCTTTGAATTTACTGCTAAATTTAAATTTAATTATTATCCTGCTCATATCATTTAAAAATGTATATATTGTTAAACTAAAGATATAATTATCTGAACTTATAGTTGTACTTATAAGAGTACATCTACCAATGTAATTTTAACAATCATCAAATTTGCTTATTATCTTAATGTATGTGATTAGATTGCAATTAAAATAAAGATAACTAAAAAAAAATTTAAATGCATTTGGAAAAGATATTTTTGCAGCATCTATAAAATAAGCTAATAAACGGTTCAAATCAGTCTCCTAGTTTTTAAAATACATCAATCGTCTTGCCGGAAAATTTATCCAGTTTTTAAATTTTAATACCAGCTTCCTAAAATTTATTTTTATTGTATTTTTTTTTCAAGAACCTGCTAAAAATATTTTTTAGCAAATTTCTAAGCAAAACTAAAATTGTGATGTAAAAAAGTATAAATGGGTTGAGATTGTAGCCGAAATGCCGGCTAAATAATCGGTTGCTCACTAATTGTAATATTTATTTGATATTATGCATTTGTAACACTTACCAATTAGTTATTTGTAATGCAGTCAGAGCTTCTTTTATTAAATCTTTATTTTATTTTTATCGCGCGAACCGATTACCGTTTAAACTTTATTAATTTTTACAAGATTTTAATATAAACTTGACCCTTTTCACTGAACTTGCTAAAATATTCTTTTTTTTTTAACTTATAACAAATAGCTCTCTTTTTTCTAGGAGAAATATTACCATTGAGGAAAAATATGAATTAATTTTAATTTTAACAAACACCCAAAAATAAATATTTTAAATTTGAAAAGAAGAACAAAAAAACAATAACATTTTTTTACTTGCAAATTTAACTACTTTACCAATCAGGAACATTATTAGGCTCTTTTCAATCATGATTACTTTCGCTCAATGCAAAAATATAGAAACAACAACAATTACCAATTTTTTTTTATTTATTTGAGAATATAGAAAATAGAGCAAGCAAAATTAATAACTTTTTTCATAAAAAATGAGCAAACACTGGAATGAATTTTATAAATTTACTTTTATTTAAAACATATATTGGTTATATTCGCCAATTTCTTTTATTTTTTAACACTTTTTTAAAATACTCAATGATATAAAATTTTTTTAATATTTTCAATGAAATAAAACACTTGCACTATTCACAATATATATGCGTTCGGACAACCGGTTTACTTGAGGGATAAGCTGCAACTAGATTTTAAAACGAATTCAAGGAGAATATATAAATAATCGGGAATTAGAGTATTTGGAATTTAGGCAAATAAACTGGAAAGCAACGTAAGTAACAACAATAAAAACTCAAGTTCAATATTATTTTGATTTAAGTATGATGCTTACTCCAGAAATAAATATTTGAATAAAATAAATTATGTTTTTGCTCCTCTTATATGAATTTGAAAAGTGTTGTTGCTTTTTTAAACGTTCCATTAGATGTTACGATGTTACGTTCCGTAACGTGTCGTTATGCCGATTGAATACAGAAAATTCTATGCAGAAATGGAGTGAAAATTGGAATATGAAGTGGAAAAAATCACTTTTTATAGTTTTTTTTTATTTATTGCTCAAGATATATTTTTACTCAAAATGCTAAAATAATCGAAATGTATACTTAAGAATCTTTCTTAAAACGTATAATAAATGGAAATTGGTTAATAATGCTTTAAACACCTTTAGGTGATGGAATTAAGGAACAAATTTTATTATTTTTTTAATTTTTTAATTATACACAGAATAAAATTACAAAATTCTGTGTGTAATATTGAACATCTTTCGTAGAAAATTTTTGTCAACACAAATAATAATTTTTAAATAAGAAAACTTTTTGTTATTTTTTTGTAATTTCAATTTTTATTTGAAAAGTAACAATTCACAAACATTTCAAAAAAAATTGTTAGAAATCGAATTTGAATTTTAACAAATATTTTTACTTACTTCAAATTTTGTGATATTTGTTTCTGTGGTTATTATTTATTAACTTCTTAAATTGTTTAAGCTTAAAGTTTGTTTTTTTTTTTCTTATAAATTAAAATATTATTTATTTTTCAATACTTCGCTACTTGATTTTGTAGCATCTTCAGGAAAAAAGTAAATAATATTTTAATTTATAAAAACCAACTTAATGCTCAAAAAATTTAAGAAGTTTAAAATAAAAAAAGGTTAAATAGGAGAGGTTGCTAAGCAAAACTATATAAATAGGTACTCTCTGATATAATCCGAACACACAGTGTTATTGTTATTTATAAATTAAATGCAACTCTTTAACTCATTATTTTAAAAAGTCTCAAAAGTATATTATTTCAGAAAAGGGAAATACAGAATGCTTGGAAAGGAAAAACATAACAAAACAGAACTTTATTTGCATTATAGAAATCAGAGAATAACTATAAATATTATAGAGATTGAGAGAATGAGTTACAAAGTAGTGAGTTTATTGTAGAAACGGAAACAACAACAAGGAAACTGAAACGCCAATATACAATTAAAAATGAGAAGAAAGACAGAAAGTAAAGAAGATCTAATATACATAAACTTATGTACCAAAATTTCGTCCAACTATATTTAGATTTGCGAAGTGTACTTTGATTAAAGTTCATTTAAGCAAATTCAGGGGAGGGGGAGGTGGGTTTATACCAGAAATGATAAAGTTGGTACTGTAGTTATTTTTGTGGTACTATTAGAACCTCAAAAGTGTTATGGTACTGCTATGACTAATTTGGTACTGTTTATAGTTCCCTATGTTTTAAGTTTCTTTGTGCTTTTTTAAACTTTTTCATTCAAATATTTAAATTATTTAATGTTAAAAACTCAGTGAATTAAATTTTTCAAATATCTATACACAGAAAAAAGTATCACAAAATTTGAAAGTAATTAAAAATATTTCTTAAAATTCAAATTTGATTTTTAACAATTTTTAGTTTGAAATATTTGTAAATTGTTACTTTATAAAAATTGAAGTTGAATTGAAAAAATAACAAATTCCATTGTTGGTGCCTTTTTAAAAACTATTTTTTTTGTTGTATTTACAAAAATGTTCTATAAATGGTGTTCAATATTTCAAATAGGATTTTGTAATTTATTAGAAAAAATTAACAAACCCCTGTTTTAATATTAAACATCTTTCATGAAATATTTTTTTAAATTCAAATAATTTTTTTTTTTAAATATACCAACAGTAAAATTTGTAAATAAAAAAAACGTATTATTTTTTATAACTAAAATTTTTATATTTAAAGAATTTTCATATAAAAAATAAATGAGATAAAGTGATTAAATCATTTTAAGTGAATTCGATCAAATTTGTTAATTTATAGAATAACTTGGGGTAATTTGAGAATAATTTTGATCAGGTCCAAAAAAAGCAAATATGAATGTTTTGTTTTAATTATCAAATAAATTTATATTTACAGTTAAATTACAAGGTTTACACGGACGGACGGACGTCGACTCAGAACATCAATTTTTGTGATTGTTTTTCTTTCGTAACTAGATGGAATTTTTTACAAAAATATCGTACTAAAATTTCAAAACGAAATTCCATGTATTTCCAAAATTACAAGCACAAACAAATTAAGTCACAAATTTCAGAAACATCGCATGTGTTTTTTTAAATTTCCATAACATTTTTCTCAAACCTTCTTTTTCAAAAATTTGCACCACTACGTTTGCAAGGTGTCCCTGATTTTAATTCTATTTTAAAAAAGAATAAAATATATATTATTTCTAGAAGATTTTTTCTGTAAAAATTTTCATTTTTATAAATTTCTTAGAAAAATTTTATTAAAAAAAATGTTTTACAAAAATTTTAAATTTTTCAATTTTGTTCTTTATACAATAAAAAAAATGCATTAGAGGACTCTTCTACGGGTTTGCTTGGTCCATTTAGAACATAATTTTATGTATAAAAGCATTCTTTTATATTAAATTTTTTTAAATTACAGGTTGGTTGAAAAGTTCCTGCGCTCGAAATGAAACAATACTGTTTTTGTTACGAAATATATTTTTTTATTCAATATAATCTCCTAGAAGCTCAATACACTTGTTCCAATGATCTTCCAATAATTTTATCCCATCCTTATAATGGTTTTATGGAAGCTCTGCAAAATAACCGTCTACGGCTGCTATGGCCTCTTCATTCGACGAAAAATGCTTTCCACGAAGGAATTGTTTGAGATTTCTGAAGAGATAGTAGTCACTGGGAGCCAAATCTGGTGAATACGGTGGATGTTCAAGCAATTCGTACTTTAATTCTTTGAATTTAGCCATCGTCAAAACACTTTTGTGAGCAGGTGCATTGTCATGATGAAAAATGATTTTTTTTTCTTCTTTAAACCAGGTCTTTTCTCACGAATTTTTTCATCCAGCTGATCCAAAAGGCTGCAATAATATTCAGAGTTGATTGTTTTACCTTTCTGAAGATAATCAACAAAATTCCTTTTGCATCCCAAAAAACTGATGCCATAAAGTCTTTGCTGATCGTTGTGACTTCAGATGCTTTGGAGCTGAGCAACCAGCTTCAGTCCACTGTAAACGTTCTTGTTTCAATTAAGGATCGTGGTGGTAGATCCAAGTCTCATCCATAGTTATAAAACACGTTTTAAAGCATAGTTTTTGTCAAATACTCAATTTAGTTCAGGCTAATGGGGACTAGCCCTGCAGCTGAATATGCATAATGGAGAGAATGTACTTTCTGACGCGCCAAGTATTGAAAATTGTTGCAACGAAAGTTCTTTTTTTAAAAAATTGAAGTGTGTTAAAGAATAATTTGTTAAAGAAAGAACATGAATTGTAACTATTTGTCAATAGATGGCCCATCAGAAGGTGCATTCTCTCCATTAGGCATATTTTGCTGCAGAGCTAGTCTCCATTAGCCATATTGTGCTACAATATGCAGTAGAGTATTATTGATTTTCTATTTTCTTCGTAATATAAATGAATATTTGCCAAAAACTATGAAAAATATATGTTTTTATTTAATTTTTTAAATCAATATTCATTTAGATGTTTAAGAGCACAATATTGCACTTTATTCATGTGTATTTTTTTATTAAAGAAAAAATTAACATAAATATACATTTGCCAATCCCTCAATTCTCAAAAATACAAATGGAATAAAAAAATACTATTTTCCTCTATGAAAATTTCTTTTTGGACATAAGAATGTGAAACAAATGCTTTTATTACGTCAAACATTTGAAAAATTGATTTTAAAGTTACACTCTAAAAAATGCTTGTAAAATTCGGTAAATATAAACAATGCGTAAAAATTTTTTGCGCACACATTTATATGCAATAATACATACATGAAGTATTTTTAGACATTATGTGTTTACAATTAAACACATTATGCCTAATATTAGTATTATTTAGTTGAATATACATTTTACACAAACTTATAATGGCAAAGAAACAATGACATTTTTAAATTGAAAAAATCGGAAAATTTTTAAAAATTTAAAAAAAAAAAGAAATAATAAGAACGTTAAAATTTATGAATTTTTGTGCTAAACAATTAAAAATGTATAAATTTATTAATGTATCAAAAGCATTTATACGTGCATAAAAAAAAATCGAAATGCATTTTTCAAATGCATGCACCCTAATTGTGTAAAAAAATTTTCAACATATAAAATATATAGCAACCACTTATATAGAAACTACAGCAAAATAAGTGTTAGTACCAATGAATTAAATCTTTATACGTGCAAGGTTTGCTCTTTTAGAACAGAGAAGTGGATGAAAATCATATCACACATTACAAGCCATATTGAAAATGAGCACCACTGCATATGTCCGTTTGGAAGCTGCGATAAATCGTTCATAAATAAAAGCACGTTTAAAGTTCACACTTACCGACATCACCAGCACATCAACAATAATGCTTCATTAAATAAAAAGGACAGAGTGGTTAATATGCCTTCATTATTTGAATTGACCGAAGAGACTTTTCCTGAATTGAATTGTGAAGAAGGGATGTGTTCCTATCAATCTTTAAATATAAGAAATACAATGACAACCTTGAAATTCCAGTATCAAGTGAGTGATACAGCTCTAAATTTTTTAGTATCTCAAACGTCGGAGTTTTTTCAAAAACAAGATAGCGAAAATATGAAAAAGATACAAAAATACAGCAACGAATTAAATATTTAAAATCAAAATGATTTATTATCTAATATTTCCAATAACAATGCTTTACATGAATTATCAAGACTTAAATCTAGTTATCAAAGAAGTGAACTTTATGAAAAAGAAACTAGTTATGTGACTCCTGTAGAAATTACAATTGGTATTGACAAATTCCATAAAAATTGTTTTTTTTTCATTATATTCCAATTCTGGAAACGTTGAAAAGCTTACTAAGAGACAGATGTTTTTTTAATCTTTTTAATCAGGAAAAACCACACCCAACTGATATGTTTTTGGATTATAATTGCGGCTCGTATTATAAATTAAATCGGTTCTTTACTGAAGGTGATAAAAAAATAGAAATAATTCTTTTCCAAGATGCATTCGAAGTTTGTAATAATTTAGGGTCATCTAAAGGAAAACACAAATTAATCGGTTTCTATATGAACATTGGAAATATTCCCAAAGAATATCGTTCAAATACGAAAAATATACAATTGGTGTTATTATGTAAGGAAATGTACATAAAAATTTTCGGTTTTGAAACCATCTTAAATCCATTGATTCAAGATTTGAAAACGTTGGAAAATTATGGAGTAGACATCGTTATAGATGGTTCGATTAGAAATTATCGTGGTCATTTAGGAAGCCATCAAATAGGAGGTTTCACCGAAAATTTCAGTACATGCAAATATTTTTGCAGATTTTGTATCATGACAATAGAATCATTGAAATGACAAATTTTACAACCGGCTTTGGAAAAAAATCCTTCAAATTACATCCAATGTGTTAATAATCTTGAATCTACATCTATGGGAGTAAATAAAATATCCTGTATAAATCAATTGAAGCACTACAATGTATGCAAAGGGTTGCGATCCTGCTTAGCTCACGATTTATTCGAAGGAATTATACCGTACGATCTATTAGAAATCATAAAATACTTTAATAATACGAAAATAATAACAATCAATTCTTTAAATATGTTTTTAGGAAACAGTTTGGATTATCTTTATCATTTCCAATTCTTGACGTAAAGATGAAAAAATTACCGGCAGATGAAGTGCGAAATTATATTTTTTTACTTCCCATATATTTTTTAAATTGTTCAGTTAACTATGAAAATCCTGTGTGGCAGTTTTTTACCTCTATGGTAGAAATGTGTTGAATAATATGTTGCGATCAAATAACTAAAAGTCAAGTATTTCTTTTAAAGCACTATATTGATCTTTATATGAAGTACAGAAAAGAATGCTTTCCAGAATTAAATCTTAGACCAAAACGTCATAATATATGCCATTATCCGGATGAGATAACGAATTTTGGTCCTCTTAAGCATTTGTGGACCTTAAGATTTGAGCAAAAACATCAGTATTTCAAGCAAATATGCAGAAGAATAAAAAAATTTAAAAATATTACGTTATCCCTCTCTTAAAATCATCAGCAGTATCAATCCAGTTTGCACGAAGATCGATTTAGAGTTAACTTAATATGCGATGAATCTGAAAACATTTCGATTGGCATGTTCAATTTTACTCTACTACCACAATTCCAATTGGCATCAAAAAAAATACTTTTCTTAATACTGAATATAAAGAAAATGATTACATTATAATAAATAAAGATGAAATCGGAAATATAAAGGTGATGAAAATAACACAATTTTTGTGGATACAAGTTACCAAAATGCAATATTTTATGGAGAAGTCTTATCGATGTGGCATAACTACACATCGATTTTGTTCCAAAGTTATAACATACAACAAACGTACAGTTTGGCTTATATAAAAAAAATAGTTAATCCACATCCAGTAAAAATTTATAATGGGGAAGGAACATACTATTGCAGTTTATTTGAATCGCTACCTGATCATCATCTTTATGAAAATATCGACTAGTAATTAAATCGTTTTTAAAATGTATTACATATAAAAAATACAACAAATTAGAAATGGATAATTGGTCAGGACTTTATATAAGATAGCATACGATACACCTTTTTGTAGTACTGTTGTATTTTTAATTAACCTTTAGACTTTTGATTGGTTTATTCCAATATTCGATACGCAATGAGTTTAATATCTATTCATTTTTAAAAATGTGTTATATTCAGCTTATGTCAACTCAACGTATACAAAATTTATAACTATGCTGCAGTTTATATTTATACAATAATATAAATCAGGATTTATCGTGCTAAAAGTGGAAACATTTTACACACTCTTAGCTAATACTTTATAGTCTCAACCACAAAATGGTGTAAATATGTACATATATCCAAATCAGACATTTATTTAAATTCGAACTCCAACTTAATTTCGGATCCCAAATTTTTTATTTTTATTTTGTGGTAGAAAGGATAATTTAGATGTACTTCAGTCTGTGTTAAATTATTCTACAAACTGTATTTCAAATTGGATGATTAATAATTACTTATCAATTAATGCAATGAAGACAACGGCAATGTTATTTTCGACCTCACATAATTATGTTCAGGATGTTTATTTATCTATTAATGGAACTAATATTGAATTTGTACACCATTTATCTATCTTAGGTGTAGTTATTGACTGCAATTTGACATTTGAATATCATATTAGATATCTTACGTCAAGGGTATTTTTTATTTTGAGGATATTATATAATACAAATCTTATTATTCCTGTTTATGTCAAGGAAAGAATTGTTCACAGTACTATAATGCCTCTTTTTCTATATTGTTTGGAGGTATTTTCTGGTACTTGGGGTTATAATATTAGGGACATTCAGTTGCTATTTAACAGAGTTATAAGATATGTATATTCAGTAAGAATTCGTGAACATATTACAGAACATGTTATTCGTTTTCTTGGAACATCGTTTCGTGATTTTATTAAAATACGTCTCCTATTATATTTCTATCGAGTTTTTAATATAAATTGTCCTTTGTTTATATCAAATTTTTTTAGATTTACTAGATCTCATAGTCTAATTGCACCTTTCAATACTCCTTGGGTAAGTCGGTCTTTTCATAGGCGTGTGGTTTTATTATTTAATGCGCTGCCAGCATCTTTAAGGCAATTCAATTATAGCGTTCATGTTTATAAAAGAAAACTTTTAAATAACTTTCAATAATTACAACAATTTTATTTTCTTTTTGATAATTTTTTATTACTACATTATTCTTTTTTTCTCGTTGCAATTTGGGATAGCAAAATGTTATATACTTTATTTATACGGTATCAAATAAATAGTTATCAGGGTTTTAATTTATAAATTTTAAGGTAACCTTAAGTGAGTGGTATATTGTAATTTATTAATTGGCCTCTAGGCTTTGAAATTGCAAAATGTGGAATAAAAAAAAATATAAATACAACCACTAAAACCATTGTCTCAAAATATTTAAAATTTTTTAAACCAAGATTTAAATCATATGCTCATTGAAATCTCCGTAATGCAAAAAAAACTAAACAAATCCACTGTGTTCAAATATTTTAAAATAAAATTCAAGTCATTGAATTTTAAGTCAATAAATAAAAGAAGCAAACGTGCACAAAAATATCAACAATTAAAATCATCAAAACCGTAAGTAAATTTTACATATTTAAAAAATTGTTTTTTTTAATAATTATTTTTAAAAGTTGTAGATTAAATATTGGGCTTGATCTCGTCAGTCTGTCTTTCCTAACAACCATAAACCAGAAAAAATGGATTATATGCCGTGCAAAATATGGAGTGAAGATCGCGTCATTAAAAAAACGTTCATGACGATTCCATCAGTCAAAAGTATTTTACAAGAAGTTAAGTGTTTTGCTCATTACTGGGGCTGAATCGTAGATTGTCGTAAATTGTCATACTCATACATTTCCTGGGATTCTCGATTAAGTAGCAAATAATCTTTTTTTGTGATATTTCTTTCTTTTTTTCCATTTCTTGTTAAAGTTCTTCAATAGTATCATGCAATTCTTTGAGTTGTTTTTCAAAATTCTTATTCAATTGTGACTGTTGTAACTTATTTAAATATTTTTCAATTAGATCGATTTTCTTAAATTTTAAGGCACAATAGCTGTGTTTATGCCGGAAGCTATAGACGTTGGTTTCTGTAATTCCCATACAAATTTGACATAACTAACGTTAAGCGTTAACACTAAACGTTGGTTCATTTCAACTTTATATGAGAATGACACTAGCCAATTTTGATAGCTGGCCACAGCTAATATGCCTGGCGTGTTATAGTTTTATGTCGCATGTGTACGGGATATCCAATTTTAAAGACAAAACACAATCATCATAGGCTTGTTGATAATAACCAAAGGGCCATAGCACGATGAGCAAAGTCTAATGATAATTCATCACTGTTAATGGTATCCAAAGCTGCAAATATAGCAACATTGTAGAGGCGGCATGACCCCAGGGCGTTACCATGTTTCCCTTTGGCAGCCAATACTTGATTACCTTGTTGTCGCAAATAATTGGATTCTTTGATATTTTCAACATTCTTTTAAGGATAATTTGAGCAAGAAAACAGATGATCAAACTCACCACTATTGTGGTGTAAAAACGGCTGAATGTAAATTGTTTTGGTGTAAATAGCTTTGCTTAAGCAGCAAGCTAGCAAAGTTGGCTTATGTCATTCCCAAGAATATTTGACGAAAGCAAACGTTTAAGGCTGGATTAGCCAGACGTAAACGTATCTTTTTCGTAAATCAGTTCTATATATGGGCCAGAAATCATAACGAAAAGGCTCAAGTATTAGCTGATCATTTTTACAGAACTTTCTCTAATGAAATGGACGAACAAAATATTACTCTGCCAAATATCATTTCATCCACAAACTGCCACATCAAAAACGTTTCTATACATGAAGTTAAAGCTACTATTAAAACAAGATTTGATGCTAAAAAATCCCCTGGCTATGACAGAGTAACGGGCAAACTATTAAAAAAACTACCAATGAAGGGACTTATCTACATAAGAAATATCTTTAACGTTATAATAGCAATGAAATATTTTCCTAAAGTATGGAAAGTTGCAGAAATAATCGCTATTGCAAAGCCCAACAAGGACGCCACAAGGGCTACTTCATATAGGCCAATAAGTCTATTACCACTTTTATCTAAATTATTTGAAAAACTTATTTTTGATCGACTAGAACCAATACTTATAGAAAGAAATCTTATACCATCGCATCAGTTTGGTTTTAGACCCATGCACTCTACGATCCAACAAATACATAGAGTAACTAACAAAATCTCATCTGAAATTGATAAGAAAAATTTTTGCGTGACAAAGTTGTTTAACTGACAGGCACTTTTATGTTAAATATAAAGATGAATGCTCAAGCATAATGAAAATGGAAGCGGGAGTTCCGCAAGGTAGTGTCCTTGGCCCTATCCTATACCTTCTGTACACAGCAGACATTCCTACTCCAACAAGAAACACATATATGATTGCAACATTTGCAGACGACACTATCCTTTTGTCAACAAATAAAGATATAACTTTGGCCATATCAAACCTTCAACAATTGCTGGACAATACTCTAAACTGGTTTAAAACCTGGGGTATTTTAGTAAATAGTGAAAAAACAGTACAAGTGGCTTACACAAATAGGAAGATAAGTGATCATCAAGCAATTACGATAAACAACACTCCGATTTAAAATGATAATAAAGCTAAATATCTTGGCATGATAATCGACTCTAAATTAATCTGGAAAGATCATATCATCCGTAAGAAAAACGAAGTAAAGTACAAATTTGGACAACTTTACTGGCTCTTAGGAAAGGATTCAACTTTATCCTTACAAAACAAATTGCTTATATACAAAACAATAATAGCTCCTATTTGGAAATATGGCGCATAGCTCTGGGGTACTACAAGCAACTCTAATATAAAAATCATCCAACGAGTTCAATCAAAAATACTGAGAACTATTATAAACGCCGAATGGTACATATCCAATCAAAATATACATCGTGATCTTAACGTCCAAGAAGTCATAAGGAATTCCAGCTTAAAACATACATTTAAACTTACAACTCATTCTAACAATGAAATTAGACAAATACCCTATAATGAGCTCTTAGGTTCAAGAAGACTTAAGCGATGCACTCCATCGGAGCTATTTGTCCGATTCTTATAATTGATAATTTGGCAAAATATATTTTATATAATTTAATATAAATGTTTACTTACACTAAATATAAGTTATCTTAAGTGTTGATTTAAGTTAATTAATACCCAAACCTCAAAACTAATTACTAATTGTCATATAAAGACAGGTGTAATTAAATAGGATGTTAAAAAAAAGTATATGCATATATATATATATATATATATATATATATATATATAAATTAAAGTGGCCATTTATTTTTGAAAAAGATTGTTTTAATGACCATTTCCAAATATTAATGAATCTAGATTCATCTATTTTTACAAACAATTTTAAATCATCTCAGGATAAAATTCTTCAATTTTTTAAAAGTCGCATGAAGCAAAGAGTAACTGAAAATATAAAAAACACCGATAGAATTTTCAATTTAAGGTGCAATAGCTGCGTACTTCAAGAATATAACCTATTTGTATAACCTATTTGTATAAACATTTTGAGGTAGAAGTTGAACTATATCAAAGTAAAATTATTATTTTTTATAGTTGTTATTTGTATTTTTTTACAGTTGGAAAAACATTGGACGACATTAAGGAGGAAGTCCCAACTAATACACCATTCATTGCTTTTATTCGTAAGTATTTTTAATGGTAAAAATTAAAAGAGAGCATAAGCAAATTTTAAATTTTTGAATGAAACAAGCTTTATGAGAACCCTGTACAAAACGGCTAAACGATCAGCTGTTTTAGTCTTGTAAATGTACATGTATTTAGGGTGTGTGTCACACGGTAGCAAAGTGGCATGTTAAAAATATTTTTTGTATGGTGAAAAAGTTTTAAATTTTTATGTGTGAAAAAGAATGGAATTTATTTATTTGTTTTGTTTTCATTTAGATTTAAGAAGCTTTCAAATTTTAACACTTCAAAAATTTCTATTCTTATGTCAAAAATTCTACTAGCCCTATGGGCTAGTGAAATTTTATTCACCTCAAAACTGTCAAAAATTTACTAAGAAGCATACTTTGCTACCATTTAACACACACCCTTACTATACCTTTTGGTCTTGTTATATTTCCCTACATTCGTAAATAATATTTCTTATAAAGTTTTTCGTTTTTTCTTTTTAGAACATGAATTCATTGAGAAGGGGTACATATTTATAGAAAAAGAACTTGTGCTTGATGGCAAAATTAACGTGATCGAACAAATTAATTCAGTAATCCAGTTTTATTATATTTTTAATATTTTATATCCTAATCAAATATCTCAAACTATGGAATTTTTATTCCGCTATTTTTACAAATCATATCCATCGGATAGTCGAGGCAACACAAGAAATGTGAACAACGTACAAAAAATCAACAATTTAATCAAAAAACTATCAGAATTTAAGTAACTTCTGTTTATTACACTGCCCTACAGCAATTTCACTCAATACTTTTAAGCAATTTTATTACATCCTTAAGGAATTCCCTCTCATAAGGCGTTGGCGAATTTAGTAAAACGGTTCCATAGAAATTAAATTTTTTACAACCAAAATGAACAAAAACTTAATTTTTTTTTTTGGTAAATTTAATACAGTTTTTATGAAATATGTATAAGTTTTACTTGACTTGATCAATATTTCAATAGAAGTGGTTATACCGACCTTACTGTCATATACGCATAAAAACGTCTGCGCATACGAATTAAATTTAGTTATTGAGATATAACTCATTATAAATAAAATTCATTTTTAAAATAAATGTATTGTCTTTATTACAAAAATAATTGGATTGTTTTATTTTTCAACATTGTGGTGGTAAATACACAAATTTTTGGGGGATTTTTACGCATTTGCAATGGATTTTTTGCGCATTTTATGTGTAATTTTACACGTACACATTTGGTAAATTTACCCTTTAAATTAAAAATTTCATTTAATTTTTACGCACTTTCAAAGTAGTTTTACTCATTTTGTGTTCACCAGCTTACGCATAATGTGTGTATTTTTTTCATTTACGCACACAGAGTAAATTTACCCATCTTATAGTAGGAGTACAGTTTCCTACTATAAGTTGGGTAAATTTAAAATATGTAGTTAATTTAATATTTTTGGTAAATTAATTAATTGAAAGCCTAATCCAAGGCTATATCGCCATGGGGCAGGATATAGTTTTAATGTGATTTTGCGCCACCTATTCAAAAAGAGCGGCACTAAAGCAATTATGCATTTTGCTCTTTCTTTATATATAAATTTCTTTAGACATAGCCTAGCGCCACCTACTCAAAAGCAGCGGCACTAAAGCAATTATGTATTTTGCTCTTTCTTTAGATATAAATATCTTTGGTTACAAAAACAAAAAATACATTTTATGGAATGAAACGAAAAACCAACAAAGCTTAACAGAAAAACCCCATCTGGTTTACTATATCTCCTATAGTAGCCAAAGAATTGGAGATATTTGAACGGAAAATCCTAAGAAAATGCATCGGAAAAAATTATGAAAATTTCATAAAACGATTTTCAATTAGTTACGTCTATGAAAATGCCGATGTTCTACCCTTCTGTAGGTACTCCATCTCATTGCAAGCCAGATTTGTTGAGAAACTGCGCTACACGATAATATGCTTGTCAGCCAAATATACGAAAGCGAGAAAAACACCATCTGGGCTGGATCTACATATTTTTCTAATGTCGGTATAATAAATGGACGTATTAACGACGATCTAGCTCCTCTGGACCTTACCTCATTCTATATGAGCCCAGCCTCAGGCAATCATAGGGGATGAAGACGATATACGTATATACTAAATTTTGCATAAACTGTAATATAAATATGTTTTGTCAATTTATGTAACAGAACTTTTGTTAATTAGTTTTAGGCCCAATATTATAACTTGCCTTTCAGGTGCGTGTTAGTTAAAGGTAACTTTAGCTAAAGTGAGGAATAAAGTGACCTTTAACATTTTTTGGTTATTACAACTTTCTCATAAAATAAAATTAAGTTTTTTGAAAATATGGCATTACCAGAGCAAAAGCCAATTACTTTTGACAAATTAAAATGGTTTTTTAAAATACATAGTGGCAACGACGTACTTTTATTTATTTATTTACTTACAACAAACAAAAAATACAAACAAAAAACAAAATTTCTTCGAATTGTGTAAAAGATCAAAATGTTTGTTGTAAAAAAATTTACATTGTCGACGCCGAACACAGAAATAAAACAAGTAGCAAAGATACGGTCAAAAAACTACACGGCAACTACACTGCAGAGCAGAAAATGTGGAAACTTTAAATGCTTAAACCTTAAGTTAAAAGTTAAAGGTAAGATGAACTTACCTTTAGCTTATCGGCCACTTTTAGGGTAAAGTGTACTTATAATAACGAGAAACTAATAATCTGCCCGTTAACATCCTACCTTTAGCTATCGGCAAGTTATAATAATGGGCCTTAGTAAAGTTATTTATTTAGTTTTAGTAATGTTATTTACAGAAGTCTGTTCTGTTAGCGACTTTAACAATGCTGCTTTTTACGTTAACTTAGTTATTAGAGTAACACACATATAGCTCTAAGAATGTTATTATTCTCATAGTATGTAAGACAATAAATGTAATCGAACAAGAAGAAGACTTAATAACATTTTTACCTACTTAACAGAAAAAAAATAGATACAGAAAAGTTGTACAAATTTGTATGGAAAATTTGGAGGTACCTTCACATTTTTACTCATAACTTTTGAACCGCTGAACCGATTTTGCTCATTTAAAATACCAAACTGCTCGGGAGGATGTTCAATAATCTGGGTAAAAATAGGCTTGTGTCTTCGCGTCGT
Source organism: Eustalomyia histrio (assembly GCA_949748255.1). Taxonomy (NCBI): domain Eukaryota; kingdom Metazoa; phylum Arthropoda; class Insecta; order Diptera; family Anthomyiidae; genus Eustalomyia; species Eustalomyia histrio. The sequence goes on along the minus strand of OX456527.1, from coordinate 98,371 downwards.
GATCGCCATTTCAACAGACAGACGGACATCGCAAAATTAACTTAGAATTGCATAAGGATCACGAATATATATACTTTATGGGGTCTTTAACCTATATTTGGAGCCAAGTGTTCCGTTGCTTGATTCCTAAAGTTCGGCGCAGTAATTATTACTAAATCGAAATTTAGGAGACAGGCAGCAAGAACACAGGGGGTCCTTGAAGCGTATACACAGCACATCGAACGATGGTGCCTTAGCCTATCAGGACCCCAATGACCGTCCATGCGTGGAGTTTAAGCTAGACTTATCCAGATGCAGACGTGGTTCCTTGTGATGAACAACACGGAGTCGCATCTGCGACTGGATAATCCATGCTTTAATCCACATCCTGCTCGAGGTGGCTCTGCTTTTACAGAACATGGCGGATCTAGAGCGGACACTCGATAAAAACCCGTAATCCCAGGTGTTATCTATACCGTGCCTATGGGACGAATAGCACTACGTTAGTGTGTTTTTGAACGGTGGCCTCCAGGGCGTGGCGTACCCTGGTTGTATCAGCTCACTGGTAGCACAGGGCTCTGCTACTATGTGTTCTGTTGTAATCCCTTATTTTTCTTTTCTTTTAGATGGACTCTAATAATCTATTAAATAAAGAGCAAGAGAAGACCGATGCAGGTCTCACCTTAGGTGGCAAAGAGGTTTCAAACCTAAAAGGCACAGAGGTAGCAATAGTTTCGGCTGAGCAGACATTGGGCGCTCTGGATTCCAATGTTGCCGAACCCATGGATGTTAGTAGTTTAACTCAGGACCCTCCGGGCCCTATTTCAGACACAACTACGAACATCCCAATGGACGAGGAGGATGAGCTGTTAAGCTCCCAGCCTGTAAGTGCCGTCACAGTCCCAGGCGATCGGTCGAAACCGAAGACTGAGCGCGTGAAGCTCTGCGGGGCGGCTCGCAAACGCTTGCGGACGTACCTGGATGAAGGTATTGACCTAGAGGTTGCGCGGCGGCTTTGTCAGTTGCCAATGCGCGAGGCCCGTAAGGAGGTCAAAGAGCTCACAGGTAGCAGGAAAAGGGTGCGCTCAGATGGCTCGACACCACCTGAAACTAGACATCCTGCAAAGCGGACAGCTGATATGGCTGCAGATGGCACACCTTGCAAGACTGTAGGCGCTATACTGCCGAAACCAGCCTTGCCAGTTCCGGCCAACCAGCGGAAACAAGAGGTATCCTACAAGGATGCAGTTGCCACCGTGAAGATTGGTGTTATTCCACCTGATTTCCCGGCAACTAGATGGATGGATGAGCAGCACTACTCCATCCAAAGAGCTGTGCTGCACAAAATAGCGGAGCTGAGTAAGGGAACAATTAAGCCCAGTTTCTCGAGTTGCTCCTTTAAGCCAGGGTGGCTCAGTTTTGTTTGCCGCGTCAAGGACACGGCGCAGTGGCTGGAGACTTATGTCCCCACTCTAAAGCCATGGAGCGACGCTGTGTTGAAGGTGGTTGCGGAGGAAAAAGTGCCGAAGGCCCAAGTGTTCGTGGGTTATTTTCCCGAGAAGGAGGACACGTCTAATGATCTAATTCTTAGACTAGTTGAGGGCCAGAACTGCGAGCTTTCGGTTGGGTATTGGAAGGTGTTGAATAGGGTTATCAAGGGTGGCATAGTTGAGCTCACCCTGTCTATTGACCCTATCTCAGCTGATATACTCAAGCGAAAGGATCACAGGGTGAACTTTGGGTTTGGAACAGCGCTGGTAAGACCCACCCGACAACAACATGGGGTCGGGCGCGACATACCCAAACAGGCAAAGGCAAGCATTTCTGCAGCCACGGCCAAATCCGACACACGAGTTGTTACTAGCTTACACACGTCGGATGATAAACCGTGCTGTTCGAAGGACCTTGCTATGCCTAGTTCTACTGAGCCCACAACCAAAAAACGGGTCGATTTTAAGGCTTCCGAAAGGCGGAAAAAGGGTGAGCGGCACTCGGCAGAAGAAGCTGTGCTGCTTAACTCAAATCGTGGCAGAAAGGTGGCAAAGCGTGCTGCCAAACACAAATAATGGCTGCCAAAAAAGCTGGAGCACCAAAGAACCTCAGGTGCTTACAGGTGAACCTTCACCATGCAAAGGCGGCATCGGACATCGCCAGCAGAAGGTTCACAACGGATGTCCTGGACGTAATGTTCATCCAGGAGCCTTGGGTGCACAATGGAGTCATAAAAGGGCTCAATGCAAGTCAAGGTAAGCTGATCTATAATTCTCAATTAACTAGGCCCAGAGTGGCCATCTTTGTGAGGAATAGTCTAACCTTTCTTCCAATTTCAGAATTTGTCTTGGGAGATTTGGTAGCAATCTCCGCAATGTTACCCTCCCTATCTGGGGTACATGAGGTAGTACTCGCCTCCGCGTACTTGCCTGGCGACGCAGAAGCGGCACCAACAGCTGAGGTTTCGGCCTTGGTTGAATATTGCCGAAAGAGGTCAGTGAGCTGGATCCTAGCATGCGACGCCAACGCACATCACACGGTATGGGGGAGTAAGGATGTCAACAAACGTGGTGAGTACCTGCTAGAATTTATATGTAGGAATAATATAAACATAGCGAACAGGGGTGACGTACCGACTTTTAGGAATGCAATTAGGTCAGAGGTCTTGGATCTCACTCTTACGAGCTCCAATTTGTCTTTTGCCATCTCTGACTGGCATGTCTCCAACGAACTATCAATGTCTGACCATCAGCACCTGGTCTTTGATGTTATCGGTTCATTGGATTCCGATCAGGTTTATCGCAATCCTAGACGTACGAACTGGGAAAACTTCCGCCATCACTTGGGGGGCGACACCAACTTTTCCAAGGGGTTGATTCTGAGCTCAGGGGAAATTGATTATGAGGCGGCGGAAATTCAAGGGAATTTAACTTCTGCTTACGCTGCGAGCTGCCCACTAAAGACCAGGAGGACAAAGAGAGATGTTCCATGGTGGAACAGTGGTTTGGAGGAGCTCAAAAGTAAAGCCAGAAAGCTCTTTAATAATGCCAAACGAACAGGTGACTGGGTCACCTATAGGGCTGCACTCACTGCATATAACAAGGAACTACGCAGATCCAAAAGGTCCACGTGGCGCAGTTACTGTGAGAGGATCTCGAATCTTCCAGAAGCTGTGCGACATCAAAAGACCCTATCACAGGATCATACGAATGGTATCTGTACTCTGAGGAGACCAGATGGGTCCTACACTGAATCTCCCGTCGAAACCTGCAAACACCTGCTAGATACGCACTTCCCGGGATGCGTAGTCTCCGGCGGGTCGGATGCTACTTGGGGAATCCCAAACCTAACGGGGAGGAATGTACATCTATCGTGGTCTATCTTTCAGGAGAGCAGGGTAAGGTGGGCGGTGAATGAGTTTTCTCCATACAAATCTCCAGGTCCGGACGGGTCTATCCATGCCTGTTGCAGCAGGGGTTGTACGCAATTATCCAAAGGCTGGTTAGGATATTTAGATCCAGTCTGCTATTTGGTCATGTACCATCACCTTGGAGAGAGGTGAAAGTGGTCTTCATATCAAAGGCAGGGAGAAAGTCCGAACAGTTGCCTAAATCGTATAGACCAATTAGCCTCAGCTCGTTTCTCCTTAAGACTATGGAGAAAGTCTTGGATCGCTATATTAGGGACACTTACCTCGCACGGAGACCGATACGCGGTCTTCAGTTCGCGTATCAGCGGGGAAAGTCTACCGAAACAGCTGTTCATCACGTTGTCGATATGGTTGAGAGGGCACTAGGGGCAAAGCACATTGCCCTTTGTGCCTTTATAGATATACAGGGCGCTTTTGACAACACGTCCTACGGTGCGATTAAAGGGGCCATGCTGCGTAAGGGTATCTCTCCAGTCATTGTGGACTGGACTCTAGAAATGCTAAGGTCCAGGGTAATCACCGTTGGTATAGGGTCTGCACTCAGGACTGTGAATGCGACCAGAGGGTGTCCTCAGGGGGGTGTTTTATCGCCATTATTATGGACACTGGTCATAGATGAGTTGCTCGAGGGTCTAAACGACCAGGGCTTCAAGACCTACGGCTATGCAGATGATCTTGTCATATCCGTCGTTGGATGGGATGACAGGACGATCTCAGAGCGCATGCAAGAGGCTCTGAACTTTACTCTTTCATGGTGCCAGGGAAAGGGCTTATCCATCAACCCGTCGAAGACGATACTGGTACCATTTACAAATAGAAGGAAGGTTAATCTATCAAGGCCCGTTGTGGGGGGCATGGTGATAGATTACTCTGATAAGGTTAGGTATTTGGGGGTTACTCTTGACAAATCTCTAACCTGGAATGATCATATTGACTCGCTGTCCAAAAAGGCCACCAGAGCTCTTTATGCCTGCCAAAGGCTCTTTGGGAAGACATGGGGTCTGAGTCCGCGGATGGTGTATTGGTCATTCATTACTATTGTCAGACCTATGATCACCTATGCGGCCATCGCATGGTGGCCTAAGGTCGAGCAGTCGAAAACGATGAGTGCTCTTAAGAGGATCTACCGTTTGGCGTGCATTGGTATAACGGGCGCCAGCGGGACGTGTCCTACGGATGCCATCGGGGCCATGCTGGGAATTCCTCCGTTGCATATCACTGTAATGGAGGCGGCCGTCATGGGCTCAACTAGACTTAGGGAATTCGGTAGCATGAGGGGCGGCGACCTAGGACCCGGTTTCCAGCGCGCCCTTCCCATGGGCAAATATCCCTCCATTTTTCAGGCGGAAATCTACGCCATATGTGTGTGTGTGGAGGAATGCCTACGGAGGCGTGTGGTCAGATCTCGTATCTATATTCTCTCTGACAGTCAGGCGGCACTCAGGGCTCTTATGTCCCACGAGGTGTCATCTAAACTTGTCATGGAATGTATTACGGCACTCAACCGACTCGGTAGGAGCAACTCCCTTACCCTGGGATGGATTCCGGGCCATGAGGGGCATGAGGGCAACGAAAGGGCGGACTGTCTGGCCAACCGTGGTGCCCGCCGGCCCTTCATAGGCCCTGAACCTTTCTGCGGGGTGCCCATGGGCTACATTAAGGAGAGGCTCAGGTTGTGGAGAGAGTCGAAATTCTACGATTATTGGCAAACATCTCGTGGCCAACGACAGGCTAAGAGATTTATATCTATGCCCAGTGGTGGGTCTGGGCGACTACTGGCCCTTGGTCGAAGGGACCTAGGGACCCTGACTGGATACTTTACTGGAAATTGCAACCTTAGGTACCATAAGCACAAGAAGGGTCAATCGGACACTGAACTGTGCAGGTTTTGCGGGTTGGAATCGGAGACGTCAGAGCATGTCCTCTGCGATTGTCCTGGGCTTTGTGTCAGGAGGATCAAGTTTTTGGGTGACCGTTTCTTGTCGCCTTCCGACATTTGGAACACTTCACCCGGCAAGGTTCTTGGCTTCATCAATAGCTTGAACCCTTAGGGTGATTCTAGGCAGCACAAAAGACCTACTGTGGTCGCGGTGCGTAGTGCCATTTGAAATAAATAAATAAATAACCTATATTTCGACATGTTACAAACGGAATGAAAAACTGATATATACCCTCACCATATATGGTGGAGAGTATAAAAATTTGTTCAAGTGACACTCGAACAACTTAATATTATTTTATCTTAAATAAATTCAATTATAACCCGGGCTGTCAACTTTCTGACTTCTTTTACTTTTCCAAAAAAAAAATAAATACATTTTCAGCATTTTACTTTATTTATTAACAAAAAAAAATTGATATAAATTGATATTTTTTATGTGTAAAGGATATTGATATAAATTGATATAAATTTATTTCAAAATTGTCAAGCAATAATTAAAAAAATTCTGATATTTTTATAAATATTTTTATAATTTGTGTACCTTTGGAACGCTTTTTTTATTTTTGTTTCCAGTTGTGAAAGATAATTTGCAAAAAAAGAAAATTTATTCATGTAAAATCCTCTAAAAAAAACTAACCGAAATTTCATTTCTGTTTTCAGTGGTTTTCAAATGAAGTAACGATTAATACATTTATGGCAAATCATCCCTTTTGGTAACATATAAAAAAAATTCTTTAATTTTTTGAAATATTTTAAAGGAAAATTGTACCGTAAATTGATTAGCGAAATATTTTAAATAACAAAGAATTGCGGTTTGCGATTGTGTAATGCAATCTTAATCGACATGTCATCGTTATTTGGAATCACTCGTTTTCACTGAAGTTTTTTTTTATTAAAGTGCCGCATATGTAATTTATATTTTTTATATCAATATACATAATAATAAAAAAATGAAACCCATTGCCTTTTGACTCTGTAATTTTTGGGGTTTATTTAGTAAATTTGTAGGTAGACCACGAATAGGCGGGATGGTAAAAAAAATATACCAGAATGATAAAAACTACAAAAAAGGAATTTTTTAAATTACATTTAAATGCATTTGGAACAGATATTTTTGCAGCATCTATAAAGTAAGCTAATAAACCATTCAAATCAGTCTCCTAGTTTTTAAAATACATCAATCGTCATGCCGGAAAATTTATCCAGCTTTTAAATTTAAATACCAGCTTCCTAAAATTTATTTTTATTTCATTTTTTTTTTTCAAGAACCTGCTAAAAATATTTTTTAGCAAATTTTTAAGCAAAACTAAAATTGTGATGTAAAAAAGTATTCGATTTAACATGGAATGGATAATATCTAACAGCGGGTATAAATGGGTTGAGATTGTAGCCGAAATGCCGGCTAAATAATCGGTTGCTCACTAATTGTAATATTTATTTGATATTATGCATTTGTAACACTCACCAATTAGTTATTTGTAATGCAGTCAGAGCTTCTTTTATTAAATCTTTATTTTATTTTTATCGCGCGAACCGATTACCGTTTAAACTTTATTAATTTTTACAAGATTTTAATATAAACTTGACCCTTTTCACTGAACTTGCTAAAATATTCTTTTTTTTTAACTTATAACAAATAGCTCTCTTTTTTCTAGGAGAAATATTACCATTGAGGAAAAATATGAATTAATTTTAATTTTAACAAACACCCAAAAATAAATATTTTAAATTTGAAAAGAAGAACAAAAAAACAATAACATTTTTTTACTTGCAAATTTAACTACTTTACCAATCAGGAACATTATTAGGCTCTTTTCAATCATGATTACTTTCGCTCAATGCAAAAATATAGAAACAACAACAATTACCAATTTTTTTTTTATTTATTTGAGAATATAGAAAATAGAGCAAGCAAAATTAATAACTTTTTTCATAAAAAATGAGCAAACACTGGAATGAATTTTATAAATTTACTTTTATTTAAAACATATATTGGTTATATTCGGCAATTTCTTTTATTTTTTAACACTTTTTTAAAATACTCAATGATATAAAATTTTTTTAATATTTTCAATGAAACTTGCACTATTCACAATATATATGCGTTCGGACAACCGGTTTACTTGAGGGATAAGCTGCAACTAGATTTTAAAACGAATTCAAGGAGAATATATAAATAATCGGGAATTAGAGTATTTGGAATTTAGGCAAATAAACTGGAAAGCAACGTAAGTAACAACAATAAAAACTCAAGTTCAATATTATTTTGATTTAAGTATGATGCTTACTCCAGAAATAAATATTTGAATAAAATAAATTATGTTTTTGCTCCTCTTATATGAATTTGAAAAGTGTTGTTGCTTTTTTAAACGTTCCATTAGATGTTACGATGTTACGTTCCGTAACGTGTCGTTATGCCGATTGAATACAGAAAATTCTATGCAGAAATGGAGTGAAAATTGGAATATGAAGTGGAAAAAATCACTTTTTATAGTTTTTTTTTATTTATTGCTCAAGATATATTTTTACTCAAAATGCTAAAATAATCGAAATGTATACTTAAGAATCTTTCTTAAAACGTATAATACATGGAAATCGGTTTAAAAATATCCAAGTTATTACAAATGCCACAGGTCAATAATGCTTCAAACACCTTTAGATGAGGGAATTAAGGATCAAATTTTATTATTTTTTTTATTTTTTTAATTATACACAGAATAAAATTACAAAATTCTGTGTGTAATATTCGTAGAAAATTTTTGTCAACACATATAATAAATAAATATAATTTTTAAATAAGAAAACTTTTTGTTATTTTTTTGTAATTTCAATTTTTATTTGAAAAGTAACAATTCACAAACATTTCAAAAAAAATTGTTAGAAATCGAATTTGAATTTTAACAAATATTTTTACTTACTTAAAATTTTGTGATATTTGTTTCTGTGGTTATTATTTATTAACTTCTTAAATTGTTTAAGCTTAAAGTTTGTTTTTTTTTTCTTATAAATTAAAATATTATTTATTTTTCAATACTTCGCTACTTGATTTTGTAGCATCTTCAGGAAAAAAGTAAATAATATTTTAATTTATAAAAACCAACTTAATGCTCAAAAAATTTAAGAAGTTTAAAATAAAAAAAGGTTAAATAGGAGAGGTTGCTAAGCAAAACTATATAAATAGGTACTCTCTGATATAATCCGAACACACAGTGTTATTGTTATTTATAAATTAAATGCAACTCTTTAACTCATTATTTTAAAAAGTCTCAAAAGTATATTATTTCAGAAAAGGGAAATACAGAATGCTTGGAAAGGAAAAACATAACAAAACAGAACTTTATTTGCATTATAGAAATCAGAGAATAACTATAAATATTATAGAGATTGAGAGAATGAGTTACAAAGTAGTGAGTTTATTGTAGAAACGGAAACAACAACAAGGAAACTGAAACGCCAATATACAATTAAAAATGAGAAGAAAGACAGAAAGTAAAGAAGATCTAATATACATAAACTTATGTACCAAAATTTCGTCCAACTATATTTAGATTTGCGAAGTGTACTTTGATTAAAGTTCATTTAAGCAAATTCAGGGGAGGGGGAGGTGGGTTTATACCAGAAATGATAAAGTTGGTACTGTAGTTATTTTTGTGGTACTATTAGAACCTCAAAAGTGTTATGGTACTGCTATGACTAATTTGGTACTGTTTATAGTTCCCTATGTTTTAAGTTTCTTTGTGCTTTTTTAAACTTTTTCATTCAAATATTTAAATTATTTAATGTTAAAAACTCAGTGAATTAAATTTTTCAAATATCTATACACAGAAAAAAGTATCACAAAATTTGAAAGTAATTAAAAATATTTCTTAAAATTCAAATTTGATTTTTAACAATTTTTAGTTTGAAATATTTGTAAATTGTTACTTTATAAAAATTGAAGTTGAATTGAAAAAATAACAAATTCCATTGTTGGTGCTTTTTTAAAAACTATTTTTTTTTGTTGTATTTACAAAAATGTTCTATAAATGGTGTTCAATATTTCAAATAGGATTTTGTAATTTATTAGAAAAAATTAACAAACCCCTGTTTTAATATTAAACATCTTTCATGAAATATTTTTTTAAATTCAAATAATTTTTTTTTTTAAATATACCAACAGTAAAATTTGTAAATAAAAAAAACGTATTTTTAAAAACTATTTTTTTTTGTTGTATTTACAAAAATGTTCTATAAATGGTGTTCAATATTTCAAATAGGATTTTGTAATTTATTAGAAAAAATTAACAAACCCCTGTTTTAATATTAAACATCTTTCATGAAATATTTTTTTAAATTCAAATAATTTTTTTTTTTAAATATACCAACAGTAAAATTTGTAAATAAAAAAAACGTATTATTTTTTATAACTAAAATTTTTATATTTAAAGAATTTTCATATAAAAAATAAATGAGATAAAGTGATTAAATCATTTTAAGTGAATTCGATCAAATTTGTTAATTTATAGAATAACTTGGGGTAATTTGAGAATAATTTTGATCAGGTCCAAAAAAAGCAAATATGAATGTTTTGTTTTAATTATCAAATAAATTTATATTTACAGTTAAATTACAAGGTTTACACGGACGGACGGACGTCGACTCAGAACATCAATTTTTGTGATTGTTTTTCTTTCGTAACTAGATGGAATTTTTTACAAAAATATCGTACTAAAATTTCAAAACGAAATTCCATGTATTTCCAAAATTACAAGCACAAACAAATTAAGTCACAAATTTCAGAAACATCGCATGTGTTTTTTTAAATTTCCATAACATTTTTCTCAAACCTTCTTTTTCAAAAATTTGCACCACTACGTTTGCAAGGTGTCCCTGATTTTAATTCTATTTTAAAAAAGAATAAAATATATATTATTTCTAGAAGATTTTTTCTGTAAAAATTTTCATTTTTATAAATTTCTTAGAAAAATTTTATTAAAAAAAATGTTTTACAAAAATTTTAAATTTTTCAATTTTGTTCTTTATACAATAAAAAAAATGCATTAGAGGACTCTTCTACGGGTTTGCTTGGTCCATTTAGAACATAATTTTATGTATAAAAGCATTCTTTTATATTAAATTTTTTTAAATTACAGGTTGGTTGAAAAGTTCCTGCACTCGAAATGAAACAATACTGTTTTTGTTACGAAATATATTTTTTTATTCAATATAATCTCCTAGAAGCTCAATACACTTGTTCCAATGATCTTCCAATAATTTTATCCCATCCTTATAATGGTTTTATGGAAGCTCTGCAAAATAACCGTCTACGGCTGCTATGGCCTCTTCATTCGACGAAAAATGCTTTCCACGAAGGAATTGTTTGAGATTTCTGAAGAGATAGTAGTCACTGGGAGCCAAATCTGGTGAATACGGTGGATGTTCAAGCAATTCGTACTTTAATTCTTTGAATTTAGCCATCGTCAAAACACTTTTGTGAGCAGGTGCATTGTCATGATGAAAAATGATTTTTTTTTCTTCTTTAAACCAGGTCTTTTCTCACGAATTTTTTCATCCAGCTGATCCAAAAGGCTGCAATAATATTCAGAGTTGATTGTTTTACCTTTCTGAAGATAATCAACAAAATTCCTTTTGCATCCCAAAAAACTGATGCCATAAAGTCTTTGCTGATCGTTGTGACTTCAGATGCTTTGGAGCTGAGCAACCAGCTTCAGTCCACTGTAAACGTTCTTGTTTCAATTAAGGATCGTGGTGGTAGATCCAAGTCTCATCCATAGTTATAAAACACGTTTTAAAGCATAGTTTTTGTCAAATACTCAATTTAGTTCAGGCTAATGGGGACTAGCCCTGCAGCTGAATATGCATAATGGAGAGAATGTACTTTCTGACGCGCCAAGTATTGAAAATTGTTGCAACGAAAGTTCTTTTTTTAAAAAATTGAAGTGTGTTAAAGAATAATTTGTTAAAGAAAGAACATGAATTGTAACTATTTGTCAATAGATGGCCCATCAGAAGGTGCATTCTCTCCATTAGGCATATTTTGCTGCAGAGCTAGTCTCCATTAGCCATATTGTGCTACAATATGCAGTAGAGTATTATTGATTTTCTATTTTCTTCGTAATATAAATGAATATTTGCCAAAAACTATGAAAAATATATGTTTTTATTTAATTTTTTAAATCAATATTCATTTAGATGTTTAAGAGCACAATATTGCACTTTATTCATGTGTATTTTTTTATTAAAGAAAAAATTAACATAAATATACATTTGCCAATCCCTCAATTCTCAAAAATACAAATGGAATAAAAAAATACTATTTTCCTCTATGAAAATTTCTTTTTGGACATAAGAATGTGAAACAAATGCTTTTATTACGTCAAACATTTGAAAAATTGATTTTAAAGTTACACTCTAAAAAATGCTTGTAAAATTCGGTAAATATAAACAATGCGTAAAAATTTTTTGCGCACACATTTATATGCAATAATACATACATGAAGTATTTTTAGACATTATGTGTTTACAATTAAACACATTATGCCTAATATTAGTATTATTTAGTTGAATATACATTTTACACAAACTTATAATGGCAAAGAAACAATGACATTTTTAAATTGAAAAAATCGGAAAATTTTTAAAAATTAAAAAAAAAAAAGAAATAATAAGAACGTTAAAATTTATGAATTTTTGTGCTAAACAATTAAAAATGTATAAATTTATTAATGTATCAAAAGCATTTATACGTGCATAAAAAAAAATCGAAATGCATTTTTCAAATGCATGCACCCTAATTGTGTAAAAAAATTTTCAACATATAAAATATATAGCAACCACTTATATAGAAACTACAGCAAAATAAGTGTTAGTACCAATGAATTAAATCTTTATACGTGCAAGGTTTGCTCTTTTAGAACAGAGAAGTGGATGAAAATCATATCACACATTACAAGCCATATTGAAAATGAGCACCACTGCATATGTCCGTTTGGAAGCTGCGATAAATCGTTCATAAATAAAAGCACGTTTAAAGTTCACACTTACCGACATCACCAGCACATCAACAATAATGCTTCATTAAATAAAAAGGACAGAGTGGTTAATATGCCTTCATTATTTGAATTGACCGAAGAGACTTTTCCTGAATTGAATTGTGAAGAAGGGATGTGTTCCTATCAATCTTTAAATATAAGAAATACAATGACAACCTTGAAATTCCAGTATCAAGTGAGTGATACAGCTCTAAATTTTTTAGTATCTCAAACGTCGGAGTTTTTTCAAAAACAAGATAGCGAAAATATGAAAAAGATACAAAAATACAGCAACGAATTAAATATTTAAAATCAAAATGATTTATTATCTAATATTTCCAATAACAATGCTTTACATGAATTATCAAGACTTAAATCTAGTTATCAAAGAAGTGAACTTTATGAAAAAGAAACTAGTTATGTGACTCCTGTAGAAATTACAATTGGTATTGACAAATTCCATAAAAATTGTTTTTTTTTCATTATATTCCAATTCTGGAAACGTTGAAAAGCTTACTAAGAGACAGATGTTTTTTTAATCTTTTTAATCAGGAAAAACCACACCCAACTGATATGTTTTTGGATTATAATTGCGGCTCGTATTATAAATTAAATCGGTTCTTTACTGAAGGTGATAAAAAAATAGAAATAATTCTTTTCCAAGATGCATTCGAAGTTTGTAATAATTTAGGGTCATCTAAAGGAAAACACAAATTAATCGGTTTCTATATGAACATTGGAAATATTCCCAAAGAATATCGTTCAAATACGAAAAATATACAATTGGTGTTATTATGTAAGGAAATGTACATAAAAATTTTCGGTTTTGAAACCATCTTAAATCCATTGATTCAAGATTTGAAAACGTTGGAAAATTATGGAGTAGACATCGTTATAGATGGTTCGATTAGAAATTATCGTGGTCATTTAGGAAGCCATCAAATAGGAGGTTTCACCGAAAATTTCAGTACATGCAAATATTTTTGCAGATTTTGTATCATGACAATAGAATCATTGAAATGACAAATTTTACAACCGGCTTTGGAAAAAAATCCTTCAAATTACATCCAATGTGTTAATAATCTTGAATCTACATCTATGGGAGTAAATAAAATATCCTGTATAAATCAATTGAAGCACTACAATGTATGCAAAGGGTTGCGATCCTGCTTAGCTCACGATTTATTCGAAGGAATTATACCGTACGATCTATTAGAAATCATAAAATACTTTAATAATACGAAAATAATAACAATCAATTCTTTAAATATGTTTTTAGGAAACAGTTTGGATTATCTTTATCATTTCCAATTCTTGACGTAAAGATGAAAAAATTACCGGCAGATGAAGTGCGAAATTATATTTTTTTACTTCCCATATATTTTTTAAATTGTTCAGTTAACTATGAAAATCCTGTGTGGCAGTTTTTTACCTCTATGGTAGAAATGTGTTGAATAATATGTTGCGATCAAATAACTAAAAGTCAAGTATTTCTTTTAAAGCACTATATTGATCTTTATATGAAGTACAGAAAAGAATGCTTTCCAGAATTAAATCTTAGACCAAAACGTCATAATATATGCCATTATCCGGATGAGATAACGAATTTTGGTCCTCTTAAGCATTTGTGGACCTTAAGATTTGAGCAAAAACATCAGTATTTCAAGCAAATATGCAGAAGAATAAAAAAATTTAAAAATATTACGTTATCCCTCTCTTAAAATCATCAGCAGTATCAATCCAGTTTGCACGAAGATCGATTTAGAGTTAACTTAATATGCGATGAATCTGAAAACATTTCGATTGGCATGTTCAATTTTACTCTACTACCACAATTCCAATTGGCATCAAAAAAAATACTTTTCTTAATACTGAATATAAAGAAAATGATTACATTATAATAAATAAAGATGAAATCGGAAATATAAAGGTGATGAAAATAACACAATTTTTGTGGATACAAGTTACCAAAATGCAATATTTTATGGAGAAGTCTTATCGATGTGGCATAACTACACATCGATTTTGTTCCAAAGTTATAACATACAACAAACGTACAGTTTGGCTTATATAAAAAAAATAGTTAATCCACATCCAGTAAAAATTTATAATGGGGAAGGAACATACTATTGCAGTTTATTTGAATCGCTACCTGATCATCATCTTTATGAAAATATCGACTAGTAATTAAATCGTTTTTAAAATGTATTACATATAAAAAATACAACAAATTAGAAATGGATAATTGGTCAGGACTTTATATAAGATAGCATACGATACACCTTTTTGTAGTACTGTTGTATTTTTAATTAACCTTTAGACTTTTGATTGGTTTATTCCAATATTCGATACGCAATGAGTTTAATATCTATTCATTTTTAAAAATGTGTTATATTCAGCTTATGTCAACTCAACGTATACAAAATTTATAACTATGCTGCAGTTTATATTTATACAATAATATAAATCAGGATTTATCGTGCTAAAAGTGGAAACATTTTACACACTCTTAGCTAATACTTTATAGTCTCAACCACAAAATGGTGTAAATATGTACATATATCCAAATCAGACATTTATTTAAATTCGAACTCCAACTTAATTTCGGATCCCAAATTTTTTATTTTTATTTTGTGGTAGAAAGGATAATTTAGATGTACTTCAGTCTGTGTTAAATTATTCTACAAACTGTATTTCAAATTGGATGATTAATAATTACTTATCAATTAATGCAATGAAGACAACGGCAATGTTATTTTCGACCTCACATAATTATGTTCAGGATGTTTATTTATCTATTAATGGAACTAATATTGAATTTGTACACCATTTATCTATCTTAGGTGTAGTTATTGACTGCAATTTGACATTTGAATATCATATTAGATATCTTACGTCAAGGGTATTTTTTATTTTGAGGATATTATATAATACAAATCTTATTATTCCTGTTTATGTCAAGGAAAGAATTGTTCACAGTACTATAATGCCTCTTTTTCTATATTGTTTGGAGGTATTTTCTGGTACTTGGGGTTATAATATTAGGGACATTCAGTTGCTATTTAACAGAGTTATAAGATATGTATATTCAGTAAGAATTCGTGAACATATTACAGAACATGTTATTCGTTTTCTTGGAACATCGTTTCGTGATTTTATTAAAATACGTCTCCTATTATATTTCTATCGAGTTTTTAATATAAATTGTCCTTTGTTTATATCAAATTTTTTTAGATTTACTAGATCTCATAGTCTAATTGCACCTTTCAATACTCCTTGGGTAAGTCGGTCTTTTCATAGGCGTGTGGTTTTATTATTTAATGCGCTGCCAGCATCTTTAAGGCAATTCAATTATAGCGTTCATGTTTATAAAAGAAAACTTTTAAATAACTTTCAATAATTACAACAATTTTATTTTCTTTTTGATAATTTTTTATTACTACATTATTCTTTTTTTCTCGTTGCAATTTGGGATAGCAAAATGTTATATACTTTATTTATACGGTATCAAATAAATAGTTATCAGGGTTTTAATTTATAAATTTTAAGGTAACCTTAAGTGAGTGGTATATTGTAATTTATTAATTGGCCTCTAGGCTTTGAAATTGCAAAATGTGGAATAAAAAAAATATAAATACAACCACTAAAACCATTGTCTCAAAATATTTAAAATTTTTTAAACCAAGATTTAAATCATATGCTCATTGAAATCTCCGTAATGCAAAAAAAACTAAACAAATCCACTGTGTTCAAATATTTTAAAATAAAATTCAAGTCATTGAATTTTAAGTCAATAAATAAAAGAAGCAAACGTGCACAAAAATATCAACAATTAAAATCATCAAAACCGTAAGTAAATTTTACATATTTAAAAAATTGTTTTTTTTAATAATTATTTTTAAAAGTTGTAGATTAAATATTGGGCTTGATCTCGTCAGTCTGTCTTTCCTAACAACCATAAACCAGAAAAAATGGATTATATGCCGTGCAAAATATGGAGTGAAGATCGCGTCATTAAAAAAACGTTCATGACGATTCCATCAGTCAAAAGTATTTTACAAGAAGTTAAGTGTTTTGCTCATTACTGGGGCTGAATCGTAGATTGTCGTAAATTGTCATACTCTTACATTTCCTGGGATTCTCGATTAAGTAGCAAATAATCTTTTTTTGTGATATTTCTTTCTTTTTTTCCATTTCTTGTTAAAGTTCTTCAATAGTATCATGCAATTCTTTGAGTTGTTTTTCAAAATTCTTATTCAATTGTGACTGTTGTAACTTATTTAAATATTTTTCAATTAGATCGATTTTCTTAAATTTTAAGGCACAATAGCTGTGTTTATGCCGGAAGCTATAGACGTTGGTTTCTGTAATTCCCATACAAATTTGACATAACTAACGTTAAGCGTTAACACTAAACGTTGGCTCATTTCAACTTTATATGAGAATGACACTAGCCAATTTTGATAGCTGGCCACAGCTAATATGCCTGGCGTGTTATAGTTTTATGTCGCATGTGTACGGGATATCCAATTTTAAAGACAAAACACAATCATCATAGGCTTGTTGATAATAACCAAAGGGCCATAGCACGATGAGCAAAGTCTAATGATAATTCATCACTGTTAATGGTATCCAAAGCTGCAAATATAGCAACATTGTAGAGGCGGCATGACCCCAGGGCGTTACCATGTTTCCCTTTGGCAGCCAATACTTGATTACCTTGTTGTCGCAAATAATTGGATTCTTTGATATTTTCAACATTCTTTTAAGGATAATTTGAGCAAGAAAACAGATGATCAAACTCACCACTATTGTGGTGTAAAAACGGCTGAATGTAAATTGTTTTGGTGTAAATAGCTTTGCTTAAGCAGCAAGCTAGCAAAGTTGGCTTATGTCATTCCCAAGAATATTTGACGAAAGCAAACGTTTAAGGCTGGATTAGCCAGACGTAAACGTATCTTTTTCGTAAATCAGTTCTATATATGGGCCAGAAATCATAACGAAAAGGCTCAAGTATTAGCTGATCATTTTTACAGAACTTTCTCTAATGAAATGGACGAACAAAATATTACTCTGCCAAATATCATTTCATCCACAAACTGCCACATCAAAAACGTTTCTATACATGAAGTTAAAGCTACTATTAAAACAAGATTTGATGCTAAAAAATCCCCTGGCTATGACAGAGTAACGGGCAAACTATTAAAAAAACTACCAATGAAGGGACTTATCTACATAAGAAATATCTTTAACGTTATAATAGCAATGAAATATTTTCCTAAAGTATGGAAAGTTGCAGAAATAATCGCTATTGCAAAGCCCAACAAGGACGCCACAAGGGCTACTTCATATAGGCCAATAAGTCTATTACCACTTTTATCTAAATTATTTGAAAAACTTATTTTTGATCGACTAGAACCAATACTTATAGAAAGAAATCTTATACCAGCGCATCAGTTTGGTTTTAGACCCATGCACTCTACGATCCAACAAATACATAGAGTAACTAACAAAATCTCATCTGAAATTGATAAGAAAAACTTTTGCGTGGCCACATATCTTGATGTAGCGAAAGCGTTTGACAGTGTGTGGCATGCTGGCCTACTTTATAAATTGGAAAAAAAACTACCAATGGACTTTTTTCTTATTCTACAAAGTTGTTTAACTGACAGGCACTTTTATGTTAAATATAAAGATGAATGCTCAAGCATAATGAAAATGGAAGCGGGAGTTCCGCAAGGTAGTGTCCTTGGCCCTATCCTATACCTTCTGTACACAGCAGACATTCCTACTCCAACAAGAAACACATATATGATTGCAACATTTGCAGACGACACTATCCTTTTGTCAACAAATAAAGATATAACTTTGGCCATATCAAACCTTCAACAATTGCTGGACAATACTCTAAACTGGTTTAAAACCTGGGGTATTTTAGTAAATAGTGAAAAAACAGTACAAGTGACTTACACAAATAGGAAGATAAGTGATCATCAAGCAATTACGATAAACAACACTCCGATTTAAAATGATAATAAAGCTAAATATCTTGGCATGATAATCGACTCTAAATTAATCTGGAAAGATCATATCATCCGTAAGAAAAACGAAGTAAAGTACAAATTTGGACAACTTTACTGGCTCTTAGGAAAGGATTCAACTTTATCCTTACAAAACAAATTGCTTATATACAAAACAATAATAGCTCCTATTTGGAAATATGGCGCATAGCTCTGGGGTACTACAAGCAACTCTAATATAAAAATCATCCAACGAGTTCAATCAAAAATACTGAGAACTATTATAAACGCCGAATGGTACATATCCAATCAAAATATACATCGTGATCTTAACGTCCAAGAAGTCATAAGGAATTCCAGCTTAAAACATACATTTAAACTTACAACTCATTCTAACAATGAAATTAGACAAATACCCTATAATGAGCTCTTAGGTTCAAGAAGACTTAAGCGATGCACTCCATCGGAGCTATTTGTCCGATTCTTATAATTGATAATTTGGCAAAATATATTTTATATAATTTAATATAAATGTTTACTTACACTAAATATAAGTTATCTTAAGTGTTGATTTAAGTTAATTAATACCCAAACCTCAAAACTAATTACTAATTGTCATATAAAGACAGGTGTAATTAAATAGGATGTTAAAAAAAAGTATATGCATATATATATATATATATATATATATATATATATATATATATATATATATATATATATATATATATATATATATATATATATATATATATATATATATATATATATAAATTAAAGTGGCCATTTATTTTTGAAAAAGATTGTTTTAATGACCATTTCCAAATATTAATGAATCTAGATTCATCTATTTTTACAAACAATTTTAAATCATCTCAGGATAAAATTCTTCAATTTTTTAAAAGTCGCATGAAGCAAAGAGTAACTGAAAATATAAAAAACACCGATAGAATTTTCAATTTAAGGTGCAATAGCTGCGTACTTCAAGAATATAACCTATTTGTATAACCTATTTGTATAAACATTTTGAGGTAGAAGTTGAACTATATCAAAGTAAAATTATTATTTTTTATAGTTGTTATTTGTATTTTTTACAGTTGGAAAAACATTGGACGACATTAAGGAGGAAGTCCCAACTAATACACCATTCATTGCTTTTATTCGTAAGTATTTTTAATGGTAAAAATTAAAAGAGAGCATAAGCAAATTTTAAATTTTTGAATGAAACAAGCTTTATGAGAACCCTGTACAAAACGGCTAAACGATCAGCTGTTTTAGTCTTGTAAATGTACATGTATTTAGGGTGTGTGTCACACGGTAGCAAAGTGGCATGTTGAAAATATTTTTTGTATGGTGAAAAAGTTTTAAATTTTTATGTGTGAAAAAGAATGGAATTTATTTATTTGTTTTGTTTTCATTTAGATTTAAGAAGCTTTCAGATTTTAACACTTCAAAAATTTCTATTCTTATGTCAAAAATTCTACTAGCCCTATGGGCTAGTGAAATTTTATTCACCTCAAAACTTTCAAAAATTTACTAAGAAGCATACTTTGCTACCATTTAACACACACCCTTACTATACCTTTTGGTCTTGTTATATTTCCCTACATTCGTAAATAATATTTCTTATAAAGTTTTTCGTTTTTTCTTTTTAGAACATGAATTCATTGAGAAGGGGTACATATTTATAGAAAAAGAACTTGTGCTTGATGGCAAAATTAACGTGATCGAACAAATTAATTCAGTAATCCAGTTTTATTATATTTTTAATATTTTATATCCTAATCAAATATCTCAAACTATGGAATTTTTATTCCGCTATTTTTACAAATCATATCCATCGGATAGTCGAGGCAACACAAGAAATGTCAACAATGTACAAAAAATCAACAATTTAATCAAAAAACTATCAGAATTTAAGTAACTTCTGTTTATTACACTGCCCTACAGCAATTTCACTCAATACTTTTAAGCAATTTTATTACATCCTTAAGGAATTCCCTCTCATAAGGCGTTGGCGAATTTAGTAAAACGTTTCCATAGAAATTAAATTTTTTACAACCAAAATGAACAAAAACTTAATTTTTTTTTTTGGTAAATTTAATACAGTTTTTATGAAATATGTATAAGTTTTACTTGACTTGATAAATATTTCAATAGAAGTGGTTATACCGACCTTACTGTCATATACGCATAAAAACGTCTGCGCATACGAATTAAATTTAGTTATTGAGATATAACTCATTATAAATAAAATTCATTTTTAAAATAAATGTATTGTCTTTATTACAAAAATAATTGGATTGTTTTATTATTTATTATTATTTATTATTATTTATTTATTAATTCAGTAATCCAGTTTTATTATATTTTTAATATTTTATATCCTAATCAAATATCTCAAACTATGGAATTTTTATTCCGCTATTTTTACAAATCATATCCATCGGATAGTCGAGGCAACACAAGAAATGTCAACAATGTACAAAAAATCAACAATTTAATCAAAAAACTATCAGAATTTAAGTAACTTCTGTTTATTACACTGCCCTACAGCAATTTCACTCAATACTTTTAAGCAATTTTATTACATCCTTAAGGAATTCCCTCTCATAAGGCGTTGGCGAATTTAGTAAAACGTTTCCATAGAAATTAAATTTTTTACAACCAAAATGAACAAAAACTTAATTTTTTTTTTTGGTAAATTTAATACAGTTTTTATGAAATATGTATAAGTTTTACTTGACTTGATAAATATTTCAATAGAAGTGGTTATACCGACCTTACTGTCATATACGCATAAAAACGTCTGCGCATACGAATTAAATTTAGTTATTGAGATATAACTCATTATAAATAAAATTCATTTTTAAAATAAATGTATTGTCTTTATTACAAAAATAATTGGATTGTTTTATTTTTCAACATTGTGGTGGTAAATACACAAATTTTTGGGAGATTTTTACGCATTTGCAATGGATTTTTTACGCATTTTATGTGTAATTTTACACGTACACATTTGGTAAATTTACCCTTTAAATTAAAAATTTCATTTCATTTTTACGCACTTTCAAAGTAGTTTTACTCATTTTGTGTTCACCAGCTTACGCATAATGTGTGTATTTTTTTCATTTACGCACACAGAGTAAATTTACCCATCTTATAGTAGGAGTACAGTTTCCTACTATAAGTTGGGTAAATTTAAAATATGTAGTTAATTTAATATTTTTGGTAAATTAATTAATTGAAAGCCTAATCCAAGGCTATATCGCCATGGGGCAGGATATAGTTTTAATGTGATTTTGCGCCACCTATTCAAAAAGAGCGGTACTAAAGCAATTATGTATTTTGCTCTTTCTTTAGATATAAATATCTTTGGTTACAAAAACAAAAAATACATTTTATGGAATGAAACGAAAAACCAACAAAGCTTAACAGAAAAACCCCATCTGGTTTACTATATCTCCTATAGTAGCCAAAGAATTGGAGATATTTGAACGGAAAATCCTAAGAAAATGCATCGGAAAAAATTATGAAAATTTCATAAAACGATTTTCAATTAGTTACGTCTATGAAAATGCCGATGTTCTACCCTTCTGTAGGTACTCCATCTCATTGCAAGCCAGATTTGTTGAGAAACTGCGCTACACGATAATATGCTTGTCAGCCAAATATACGAAAGCGAGAAAAACACCATCTGGGCTGGATCTACATATTTTTCTAATGTCGGTATAATAAATGGACGTATTAACGACGATCTAGCTCCTCTGGACCTTACCTCATTCTATATGAGCCCAGCCTCAGGCAATCATAGGGGATGAAGACGATATACGTATATACTAAATTTTGCATAAACTGTAATATAAATATGTTTTGTCAATTTATGTAACAGAACTTTTGTTAATTAGTTTTAGGCCCAATATTATAACTTGCCTTTCAGGTGCGTGTTAGTTAAAGGTAACTTTAGCTAAAGTGAGGAATAAAGTGACCTTTAACATTTTTTGGTTATTACAACTTTCTCATAAAATAAAATTAAGTTTTTTGAAAATATGGCATTACCAGAGCAAAAGCCAATTACTTTTGACAAATTAAAATGGTTTTTTAAAATACATAGTGGCAACGACGTACTTTTATTTATTTATTTACTTACAACAAACAAAAAATACAAACAAAAAACAAAATTTCTTCGAATTGTGTAAAAGATCAAAATGTTTGTTGTAAAAAAATTTACATTGTCGACGCCGAACACAGAAATAAAACAAGTAGCAAAGATACGGTCAAAAAACTACACGGCAACTACACTGCAGAGCAGAAAATGTGGAAACTTTAAATGCTTAAACCTTAAGTTAAAAGTTAAAGGTAAGATGAACTTACCTTTAGCTTATCGGCCACTTTTAGGGTAAAGTGTACTTATAATAACGAGAAACTAATAATCTGCCCGTTAACATCCTACCTTTAGCTATCGGCAAGTTATAATAATGGGCCTTAGTAAAGTTATTTATTTAGTTTTAGTAATGTTATTTACAGAAGTCTGTTCTGTTAGCGACTTTAACAATGCTGCTTTTTACGTTAACTTAGTTATTAGAGTAACACACATATAGCTCTAAGAATGTTATTATTCTCATAGTATGTAAGACAATAAATGTAATCGAACAAGAAGAAGACTTAATAACATTTTTACCTACTTAACAGAAAAAAAATAGATACAGAAAAGTTGTACAAATTTGTATGGAAAATTTGGAGGTACCTTCACATTTTTACTCATAACTTTTGAACCGCTGAACCGATTTTGCTCATTTAAAATACCAAACTGCTCGGGAGGATGTTCAATAATCTGGGTAAAAATAGGCTTGTGTCTTCGCGTCGTGATCGCCATTTCAACAGACAGACGGACATCGCAAAATTAACTTAGAATTGCATAAGGATCACGAATATATATACTTTATGGGGTCTTTAACCTATATTTGGAGCCAAGTGTTCCGTTGCTTGATTCCTAAAGTTCGGCGCAGTAATTATTACTAAATCGAAATTTAGGAGACAGGCAGCAAGAACACAGGGGGTCCTTGAAGCGTATACACAGCACATCGAACGATGGTGCCTTAGCCTATCAGGACCCCAATGACCGTCCATGCGTGGAGTTTAAGCTAGACTTATCCAGATGCAGACGTGGTTCCTTGTGATGAACAACACGGAGTCGCATCTGCGACTGGATAATCCATGCTTTAATCCACATCCTGCTCGAGGTGGCTCTGCTTTTACAGAACATGGCGGATCTAGAGCGGACACTCGATAAAAACCCGTAATCCCAGGTGTTATCTATACCGTGCCTATGGGACGAATAGCACTACGTTAGTGTGTTTTTGAACGGTGGCCTCCAGGGCGTGGCGTACCCTGGTTGTATCAGCTCACTGGTAGCACAGGGCTCTGCTACTATGTGTTCTGTTGTAATCCCTTATTTTTCTTTTCTTTTAGATGGACTCTAATAATCTATTAAATAAAGAGCAAGAGAAGACCGATGCAGGTCTCACCTTAGGTGGCAAAGAGGTTTCAAACCTAAAAGGCACAGAGGTAGCAATAGTTTCGGCTGAGCAGACATTGGGCGCTCTGGATTCCAATGTTGCCGAACCCATGGATGTTAGTAGTTTAACTCAGGACCCTCCGGGCCCTATTTCAGACACAACTACGAACATCCCAATGGACGAGGAGGATGAGCTGTTAAGCTCCCAGCCTGTAAGTGCCGTCACAGTCCCAGGCGATCGGTCGAAACCGAAGACTGAGCGCGTGAAGCTCTGCGGGGCGGCTCGCAAACGCTTGCGGACGTACCTGGATGAAGGTATTGACCTAGAGGTTGCGCGGCGGCTTTGTCAGTTGCCAATGCGCGAGGCCCGTAAGGAGGTCAAAGAGCTCACAGGTAGCAGGAAAAGGGTGCGCTCAGATGGCTCGACACCACCTGAAACTAGACATCCTGCAAAGCGGACAGCTGATATGGCTGCAGATGGCACACCTTGCAAGACTGTAGGCGCTATACTGCCGAAACCAGCCTTGCCAGTTCCGGCCAACCAGCGGAAACAAGAGGTATCCTACAAGGATGCAGTTGCCACCGTGAAGATTGGTGTTATTCCACCTGATTTCCCGGCAACTAGATGGATGGATGAGCAGCACTACTCCATCCAAAGAGCTGTGCTGCACAAAATAGCGGAGCTGAGTAAGGGAACAATTAAGCCCAGTTTCTCGAGTTGCTCCTTTAAGCCAGGGTGGCTCAGTTTTGTTTGCCGCGTCAAGGACACGGCGCAGTGGCTGGAGACTTATGTCCCCACTCTAAAGCCATGGAGCGACGCTGTGTTGAAGGTGGTTGCGGAGGAAAAAGTGCCGAAGGCCCAAGTGTTCGTGGGTTATTTTCCCGAGAAGGAGGACACGTCTAATGATCTAATTCTTAGACTAGTTGAGGGCCAGAACTGCGAGCTTTCGGTTGGGTATTGGAAGGTGTTGAATAGGGTTATCAAGGGTGGCATAGTTGAGCTCACCCTGTCTATTGACCCTATCTCAGCTGATATACTCAAGCGAAAGGATCACAGGGTGAACTTTGGGTTTGGAACAGCGCTGGTAAGACCCACCCGACAACAACATGGGGTCGGGCGCGACATACCCAAACAGGCAAAGGCAAGCATTTCTGCAGCCACGGCCAAATCCGACACACGAGTTGTTACTAGCTTACACACGTCGGATGATAAACCGTGCTGTTCGAAGGACCTTGCTATGCCTAGTTCTACTGAGCCCACAACCAAAAAACGGGTCGATTTTAAGGCTTCCGAAAGGCGGAAAAAGGGTGAGCGGCACTCGGCAGAAGAAGCTGTGCTGCTTAACTCAAATCGTGGCAGAAAGGTGGCAAAGCGTGCTGCCAAACACAAATAATGGCTGCCAAAAAAGCTGGAGCACCAAAGAACCTCAGGTGCTTACAGGTGAACCTTCACCATGCAAAGGCGGCATCGGACATCGCCAGCAGAAGGTTCACAACGGATGTCCTGGACGTAATGTTCATCCAGGAGCCTTGGGTGCACAATGGAGTCATAAAAGGGCTCAATGCAAGTCAAGGTAAGCTGATCTATAATTCTCAATTAACTAGGCGCAGAGTGGCCATCTTTGTGAGGAATAGTCTAACCTTTCTTCCAATTTCAGAATTTGTCTTGGGAGATTTAGTAGCAATCTCCGCAATGTTACCCTCCCTATCTGGGGTACATGAGGTAGTACTCGCCTCCGCGTACTTGCCTGGCGACGCAGAAGCGGCACCAACAGCTGAGGTTTCGGCCTTGGTTGAATATTGCCGAAAGAGGTCAGTGAGCTGGATCCTAGCATGCGACGCCAACGCACATCACACGGTATGGGGGAGTAAGGATGTCAACAAACGTGGTGAGTACCTGCTAGAATTTATATGTAGGAATAATATAAACATAGCGAACAGGGGTGACGTACCGACTTTTAGGAATGCAATTAGGTCAGAGGTCTTGGATCTCACTCTTACGAGCTCCAATTTGTCTTTTGCCATCTCTGACTGGCATGTCTCCAACGAACTATCAATGTCTGACCATCAGCACCTGGTCTTTGATGTTATCGGTTCATTGGATTCCAATCAGGTTTATCGCAATCCTAGACGTACGAACTGGGAAAACTTCCGCCATCACTTGGGGGGCGACACCAACTTTTCCAAGGGGTTGATTCTGAGCTCAGGGGAAATTGATTATGAGGCGGCGGAAATTCAAGGGAATTTAACTTCTGCTTACGCTGCGAGCTGCCCACTAAAGACCAGGAGGACAAAGAGAGATGTTCCATGGTGGAACAGTGGTTTGGAGGAGCTCAAAAGTAAAGCCAGAAAGCTCTTTAATAATGCCAAACGAACAGGTGACTGGGTCACCTATAGGGCTGCACTCACTGCATATAACAAGGAACTACGCAGATCCAAAAGGTCCACGTGGCGCAGTTACTGTGAGAGGATCTCGAATCTTCCAGAAGCTGTGCGACATCAAAAGGCCCTATCACAGGATCATACGAATGGTATCTGTACTCTGAGGAGACCAGATGGGTCCTACACTGAATCTCCCGTCGAAACCTGCAAACACCTGCTAGATACGCACTTCCCGGGATGCGTAGACTCCGGCGGGTCGGATGCTACTTGGGGAATCCCAAACCTAACTGGGAGGAATGTACATCTATCGGGGTCTATCTTTCAGGAGAGCAGGGTAAGGTGGGCGGTGAATGAGTTTTCTCCATACAAATCTCCAGGTCCGGACGGGTCTATCCATGCCTGTTGCAGCAGGGGTTGTACGCAATTATCCAAAGGCTGGTTAGGATATTTAGATCCAGTCTGCTATTTGGTCATGTACCATCACCTTGGAGAGAGGTGAAAGTGGTCTTCATACCAAAGGCAGGGAGAAAGTCCGAACAGTTGCCTAAATCGTATAGACCAATTAGCCTCAGCTCGTTTCTCCTTAAGACTATGGAGAAAGTCTTGGATCGCTATATTAGGGACACTTACCTCGCACGGAGACCGATACACGGTCTTCAGTTCGCGTATCAGCGGGGAAAGTCTACCGAAACAGCTGTTCATCACGTTGTCGATATGGTTGAGAGGGCACTAGGGGCAAAGCACATTGCCCTTTGTGCCTTTATAGATATACAGGGCGCTTTTGACAACACGTCCTACGGTGCGATTAAAGGGGCCATGCTGCGTAAGGGTATCTCTCCAGTCATTGTGGACTGGACTCTAGAAATGCTAAGGTCCAGGGTAATCACCGTTGGTATAGGGTCTGCACTCAGGACTGTGAATGCGACCAGAGGGTGTCCTCAGGGGGGTGTTTTATCGCCATTATTATGGACACTGGTCATAGATGAGTTGCTCGAGGGTCTAAACGACCAGGGCTTCAAGACCTACGGCTATGCAGATGATCTTGTCATATCCGTCGTTGGATGGGATGACAGGACGATCTCAGAGCGCATGCAAGAGGCTCTGAACTTTACTCTTTCATGGTGCCAGGGAAAGGGCTTATCCATCAACCCGTCGAAGACGATACTGGTACCATTTACAAATAGAAGGAAGGTTAATCTATCAAGGCCCGTTGTGGGGGGCATGGTGATAGATTACTCTGATAAGGTTAGGTATTTGGGGGTTACTCTTGACAAATCTCTAACCTGGAATGATCATATTGACTCGCTGTCCAAAAAGGCCACCAGAGCTCTTTATGCCTGCCAAAGGCTCTTTGGGAAGACATGGGGTCTGAGTCCGCGGATGGTGTATTGGTCATTCATTACTATTGTCAGACCTATGATCACCTATGCGGCCATCGCATGGTGGCCTAAGGTCGAGCAGTCGAAAACGATGAGTGCTCTTAAGAGGATCTACCGTTTGGCGTGCATTGGTATAACGGGCGCCAGCGGGACGTGTCCTACGGATGCCATCGGGGCCATGCTGGGAATTCCTCCGTTGCATATCACTGTAATGGAGGCGGCCGTCATGGGCTCAACTAGACTTAGGGAATTCGGTAGCATGAGGGGCGGCGACCTAGGACCCGGTTTCCAGCGCGCCCTTCCCATGGGCAAATATCCCTCCATTTTTCAGGCGGAAATCTACGCCATATGTGTGTGTGTGGAGGAATGCCTATGGAGGCGTGTGGTCAGATCTCGTATCTATATTCTCTCTGACAGTCAGGCGGCACTCAGGGCTCTTATGTCCCACGAGGTGTCATCTAAACTTGTCATGGAATGTATTACGGCACTCAACCGACTCGGTAGGAGCAACTCCCTTACCCTGGGATGGATTCCGGGCCATGAGGGGCATGAGGGCAACGAAAGGGCGGACTGTCTGGCCAACCGTGGTGCCCGCCGGCCCTTCATAGGCCCTGAACCTTTCTGCGGGGTGCCATTAAGGAGAGGCTCAGGTTGTGGAGAGAGTCGAAATTCTACGATTATTGGCAAACATCTCGTGGCCAACGACAGGCTAAGAGATTTATATCTATGCCCAGTGGTGGGTCTGGGCGACTACTGGCCCTTGGTCGAAGGGACCTAGGGACCCTGACTGGATACTTTACTGGACATTGCAACCTTAGGTACCATAAGCACAAGAAGGGTCAATCGGACACTGAACTGTGCAGGTTTTGCGGGTTGGAATCGGAGACGTCAGAGCATGTCCTCTGCGATTGTCCTGGGCTTTGTGTCAGGAGGATCAAGTTTTTGGGTGACCGTTTCTTGTCGCCTTCCGACATTTGGAACACTTCACCCGGCAAGGTTCTTGGCTTCATCAATAGCTTGAACCCTTAGGGTGATTCTAGGCAGCACAAAAGACCTACTGTGGTCGCGGTGCGTAGTGCCATTTGAAATAAATAAATAAATAACCTATATTTCGACATGTTACAAACGGAATGAAAAACTGATATATACCCTCACCATATATGGTGGAGAGTATAAAAATTTGTTCAAGTGACACTCGAACTACTTAATGTTATTTTATCTTAAATAAATTCAATTATAACCCGGGCTGTCAACTTTCTGACTTCTTTTACTTTTCCAAAAAAAAAATAAATACATTTTCAGCATTTTACTTTATTTATTAACAAAAAAAAATTGATATAAATTGATATTTTTTATGTGTAAAGGATATTGATATAAATTGATATAAATTTATTTCAAAATTGTCAAGCAATAATTAAAAAAATTCTGATATTTTTATAAATATTTTTATAATTTGTGTACCTTTGGAACGCTTTTTTTATTTTTGTTTCCAGTTGTGAAAGATAATTTGCAAAAAAAGAAAATTTATTCATGTAAAATCCTCTAAAAAAAACTAACCGAAATTTCATTTCTGTTTTCAGTGGTTTTCAAATGAAGTAACGATTAATACATTTATGGCAAATCATCCCTTTTGGTAACATATAAAAAAAATTCTTTAATTTTTTGAAATATTTTAAAGGAAAATTGTACCGTAAATTGATTAGCGAAATATTTTAAATAACAAAGAATTGCGGTTTGCGATTGTGTAATGCAATCTTAATCGACATGTCATCGTTATTTGGAATCACTCGTTTTCACTGAAGTTTTTTTTTATTAAAGTGCCGCATAGTGTAATTTATATTTTTTATATCAATATACATAATAATAAAAAAATGAAACCCATTGCCTTTTGACTCTGTAATTTTTGGGGTTTATTTAGTAAATTTGTAGGTAGACGAATAGGCGGGATGGTAAAAAAAATATACCAGAATGATAAAAACTACAAAAAAGGAATTTTTTAAATTACATTTAAATGCATTTGGAACAGATATTTTTGCAGCATCTATAAAGTAAGCTAATAAAACATTCAAATCAGTCTCCTAGTTTTTAAAATACATCAATCGTCATGCCGGAAAATTTATCCAGCTTTTAAATTTAAATACCAGCTTCTTAAAATTTATTTTTATATCATTTTTTTTTTTCAAGAACCTGCTAAAAATATTTTTTAGCAAATTTTTAAGCAAAACTAAAATTGTGATGTAAAAAAGTATTCGATTTAACATGGAATGGATAATATCTAACAGCGGGTATAAATGGGTTGAGATTGTAGCCGAAATGCCGGCTAAATAATCGGTTGCTCACTAATTGTAATATTTATTTGATATTATGCATTTGTAACACTCACCAATTAGTTATTTGTAATGCAGTCAGAGCTTCTTTTATTAAATCTTTATTTTATTTTTATCGCGCGAACCGATTACCGTTTAAACTTTATTAATTTTTACAAGATTTTAATATAAACTTGATTATAATTAATATTTTTTTAAATATCAGTAACAACTGATAATTACAAAAAAAAAAAAAACACACACACACACACAAATCAAAATGCATTTGATTATTATTGCATTTCCAATACAAAGATCAACCCTTTTCACTGAACTTGCTAAAATATTCTTTTTTTTTTAACTTATAACAAATAGCTCTCTTTTTTCTAGGAGAAATATTACCATTGAGGAAAAATATGAATTAATTTTAATTTTAACAAACACCCAAAAATAAATATTTTAAATTTGAAAAGAAGAACAAAAAAACAATAACATTTTTTTACTTGCAAATTTAACTACTTTACCAATCAGGAACATTATTAGGCTCTTTTCAATCATGATTACTTTCGCTCAATGCAAAAATATAGAAACAACAACAATTACCATTTTTTTTTTTATTTATTTGAGAATATAGAAAATAGAGCAAGCAAAATAAATAACTTTTTTCATAAAAAAATGAGCAAACACTGGAATGAATTTTATATATTTACTTTTATTTAAAACATATATTGCTTATATTCGGCAATTTCATTTATTTTTTAACACTTTTTTAAAATACTCAATGGTATATACATTTTTCTAATATTTTCATTGAAATAAAACACTTACACTATTCACAATATATATGTATTAATTTCGAACACGGAATATGCGTTCAGACAACCGGTTTACTTGAGGGATAAGCTGCAACTAAATTTTAAAACGCATTCAAGGAGAATATATAAATAATCGGGAATTAGAGTATTTGGAATTTAGGCAAATAAACTGGAAAGCAACGTAAGTAACAACAATAAAAACTCAAGTTCAATATTATTTTGATTTAAATATGATGCTTACTCCAGAAATACATTATCAAAAAAATCTAATTTTTTTTTGAAAAATAGATTTGCCGTTCTCTGAAGCTAAATAAGACAATAAAAATCTTATAAATATTTGAATAAAATAAATTATGTTTTTGCTCCTCTTATATGAATTTGAAAAGTGTTGTTGATTTTTTAAAAGTTCCAGTAGATGTTACGATGTTACGTTTCGTAACGTGTCGTTATGGATGGCTCGTTGTGTACGTATTTGGTCTTTTTCGTAAAATTGTTTCAGCTACTTTGGCTGAAAATTACTAATTTGATAATTAGTTGAATATAAGGTCAATTCCAGAATATGAATTAATTAATTTTATATGTACCCATTAGCGATGTTTGAAAAATATGAAAGTGAATTCTTAAGTCCACGAATGCGATAATTTGGTTCTTTGGTATATTAAAATGTGTACTAAAACAGACTTCAGTTGCCGATTGAATACAGAAAATTCTATGCAGAAATGGAGTGAAAATTGGAATAGTGAAGTGGAAAAAATCACTTTTTATAGTTTTTTTTTTTTTTTTGTTTTTTTTTTATATTTATTACTCAAGATATATTTTAACTCAAAATGCTAAAATAATCGAAATGTATACTTAAGAATCTTTCTTAAAACGTATAATAAATGGAAATCGGTTTAAAAATATCCAAGTTATTACAAATGCCACAGGTCAAGAATGCTTCAAACACCTTAAGGTGAGGGAATTAAGGAACAAATTTTATTATTTTTTTAATTTTTTAATTATACACAGAATAAAATTACAAAATTTTGTTTGTAATATTGAACATCTTTCGTAGAATATTTTTGTCAACACAAAAAAAAAATATAATTTTTAAATAAGAAAACTTTTTGTTATTTTTTTGTAATTTAAATTTTTATTTGAAAAGTAACAATTCACAAACATTTCAAAAAAATTGTTAGAAATCGAATTTGAATTTTAACAAATATTTTTAATTACTTCAAATTTTGTGATACTTGTTTCTGTGGTTATTATTTATTAACTTTTTAAATGCTTTATATTTTTTTAAGACCAACAACTGCAAAAACTTAAAAAATTAAAAAACAAAATAAACACGGTCTTTTTAAAAAAGTTTATGTTTTATTTGAAAAATTGATTAAAACACCTCTGTTTCTTTTACACACTTTTTTAATTCACAAAACTCACCACTTAGCATTAGTGTCATGAGGCTATCTCTATTATTATAAAAGAAAACTCGCCTGATATAACGGTTTTTGTAAACAATTGGTCGATTCCCTCTAAACATAGCGCAAATTTTTAAAATGAATAAGAGTATAAGCACAATACAAATTAAACTGTTTTATATTTTTTTAAGACCAACAACTGCAAAAACTTAAAAAATTAAAAAAACAAAATAAACACGGCCTTTTTAAAAAAGTTTATGTTTTTTTTGAAAAATTGATTAAAACACCTCTGTTTTACACACTTTTTTAATTCACCAAACTCGCCACTTAACATTAGTGTCATGCCTGATATTGGTCGATTCTTAAAATGAATAAGAGTATAAGCACAATAGAAATTAAACTGTAAGGCGTGGTGGAAAATATAAAGAAAATTTTAACGGATTTACGAGAATTTACAAAAATTGTTGCAACAATTAATAGCATATTTATTCTCTTTATTATATATTTTTACCATAGAAATGGGAAATAATGGATATGAATAGACATTGTTGGTCAATGTGTGTGTACACACTTTAATACTTTTCATGTAACAATGTTAGCTTTGAATTCGTAACTATGTTTTAACACAATTGCAAATTTTTGTTGTATTTTTTACTTTATTAGACATGTCTAATTTTAGTAAAAATAAAGAGTATATTGAACAAATATTATATTTTTATATGAAAAATCTGAGAGTACTAAAAAGTTCGTGATTGAAAATATACTCTTGAGAATTATATACTTTTTGGTGAAACTCAAACAAAAAAAAAACAATAATAATAAAGGGTTTTGATTGGATAAACTATATACGGTCATTATACCTACATGGGGACTCAACCAATTATGAGTTTACTCAATAGTTTCTCTCATTTTTTTACTCTCTCTTGCTCACTAATGCAACTGCAAAAGTCGTGAGCCCACCACTGTTCTAAGACAAAAGTTATTAGTGCAATGAGATGTGAGTAATAAAGGAAAATGGGAATCATTCTGAGCATGAGAGGATACCAATGTTAGTAGTAAAGTTTTTTATAACTATTATTAAGCGGCTTATACCTATCAATATTATCAACACAACTCTTCAAGTAATGCCAATATTTATATTGATGGTGTGTATCAGGGATGCGAAAGTTGGTACAATTATACCATTTTTGGTACGATTTTGGTCTTAAAAGTACGATGGTACTCCCATGGCACAGTTTTCGTTTCTCGTGCATGTTTCTGTTATCTCACTTCACACTCATATGTACTCTTATTTTGTTGCTTAATTTACATTCAGTTTTCGTGCAATTAAAGTTACCGTATAAACAGACATAACTTTGGAAGCAACTTTGCATCGTATGAATTGTCAAAAGTTTCTAGTCTAGTCCAAACGAAAGATTTGTTACAATTATCGAATTTTTGTTGCTATAATTTTAAAATAACAAATAGTTTGTTACCTACTTTTTATCTAATTTTTGGGGTTTATTTAGAAAATTTGTAGGTAGACCACGAATAGGTGGGATGGTAATAAAAATATACCAGAATGATAAAAACTACAAAAAAGGAATTTTTTAAATTACATTTAAATGCATTTGGAACAGATATTTTTGCAGCATCTATAAAATAAGCTAATAAACCATTCAAATCAGTCTCCTAGTTTTTTAAAATACATCAATCGTCAAGCCGGAAAATTTATCCAGTTTTAAATTTTAATACCAGCTTCTTAAAATTTATTTTTATTGTATTGTTTTTTTTTCAAGAACCTGCTAAAAATATTTTTTAGCAAATTTCTAAGCAAAACTAAAATTGTGATGTAAAAAAGTATTCGATTTAACATGGAATGGATTATATCTAACAGCGGTTATAAATGGGTTGAGATTGTAGCCCAAATGCCGGCTAAATAATCGGTTGCTCACTAATTGTAATATTTATTTGATATTATGCATTTGTAACACTCACCAATTAGTTATTTGTAATGCAGTCAGAGCTTCTTTTATTAAATCTTTATTTTATTTTTATCGCGCGAACCGATTACCGTTTAAACTTTATTAATTTTACAAGATTTTAATATTAACTTGATTATAATTAATATTTTTTTAAATATCAGTAACAACTGATAATTACAAAAAAAAACACACACACACAAATCAAAATGCATTTGATTATCATTGCATTTCCAATAAAAAGATCAACCCTTTTCACTGAACTTGCTAAAATATTCTTTTTTTAACTTGTAACAAATAGCTCTCTTTTTTCTAGGAGAAATATTACCATTGAGGAAAAATATGAATTAATTTTAATTTTAACAAACACCCAAAAATAAATATTTTTAATTTGAAAAGAAGAACAAAAAACAATAACATTTTTTTACTTGCAAATTTAACTACTTTACCAATTAGGAACATTATTAGGCTCTTTTCAATCATGATTACTTTCGCTCAATGCAAAAATATAGAAACAACAACAATTACCAATTTTTTTTTATTTATTTGAGAATATAGAAAATAGAGCAAGCAAAATTAATAACTTTTTTCATAAAAAATGAGCAAACACTGGAATGAATTTTATAAATTTACTTTTATTTAAAACATATATTGCTTATATTCGGCAATTTCTTTTATTTTTTAACACTTTTTTAAAATACTCAATGATATAAATTTTTTTTAATATTTTCAATGAAATAAAACACTTGCACTATTCACAATATATACATATGTATTAATTTCGAACACGGAATATGCGTTCAGACAACCGGTTTACTTGAGGGGTAAGCTGCAACTAAATTTTAAAACGAATTCAAGGAGAATATATATATAATCGGGAATTAGAGTATTTGGAATTTAGGCAAATAAACTGGAAAGCAACGTAAGTAACAACAATAAAAACTCAAGTTCAATATTATTTTGATTTAAATATGATGCTTACTCCAGAAATACATTATCAAAAAAATCTAATTTTTTTTGAAAAATAGATTTGCCGTTCTCTGAAGCTAAATAAGACAATAAAAATCTTATAAATATTTGAATAAAATAAATTATGTTTTTGCTCCTTTTATATGAATTTGAAAAGTGTTGTTGCTTTTTTAAAAGTTCTATTAGATGTTACGCTCCGTAACGTGTCGTTATGGATGGCTCTTTGTGTACGTATTTGGTCTTCAGCTACTTTGGCTAAAAATTAATAATTTGATAATTAGTTAAATATAAGGTCAATTCCAGAATAATAACCACAGAAACAAATATCACAAAATTCGAAGTAATTAAAAATATTTGTTAAAATTCAAATTCGATTTCTAACAATTTTTTTTGAAATGTTTGTGAATTGTTACTTTTTAAATAAAAATTTAAATTACAAAAAAATAACAAAAAGTTTTCTTATTTAAAAATTATTTTTTTTTTTTGTGTTGACAAAAATTTTCTACGAAAGATGTTCAATATTACACACAGAATTTTGTAATTTTATTCTGTGTATAATTAAAAAATTAAAAAAATAATAAAATTTGTTCCTTAATTCCCTCACCTAAAGGTGTTTGAAGCATTATTGACCTGTGGCATTTGTAATAACTTGGATATTTTTAAACCGATTTCCATGTATTATACGTTTTAAGAAAGATTCTTAAGTATACATTTCGATTATTTTAGCATTTTGAGTAAAAATATATATTGAGCAATAAATAAAAAAAAAAAACTAAAAAAAGTGATTTTTTTCACTTCACTATTCCAATTTTCACTCCATTTCTGCATAGAATTTTCTGTATTCAATCGGCAACTGAAGTCTGTTTTAGTACACATTTTAATATACCAAAGAACCAAATTATCGCATTCGTGGACTTAAGAATTCACTTTCATATTTTTCAAACATCGCTAATGGGTACATATAAAATTAATTAATTCATATTCTGGAATTGACCTTATATTCAACTAATTATCAAATTAGTAATTTTCAGCCAAAGTAGCTGAAACAATTTTACGAAAAAGACCAAATACGTACACAACGAGCCATCCATAACGACACGTTACGAAACGTAACATCGTAACATCTACTGGAACTTTTAAAAAATCAACAACACTTTTCAAATTCATATAAGAGGAGCAAAAACATAATTTATTTTATTCAAATATTTATAAGATTTTTATTGTCCTTTTTAGCTTCAGAGAACGGCAAATCTATTTTTCAAAAAAAATTTAGATTTTTTTGATAATGTATTTCTGGAGTAAGCATCATATTTAAATCAAAATAATATTGAACTTGAGTTTTTATTGTTGTTACTTACGTTGCTTTCCAGTTTATTTGCCTAAATTCCAAATACTCTAATTCCCGATTATTTATATATTCTCCTTGAATTCGTTTTAAAATTTAGTTGCAGCTTATCCCTCAAGTAAACCGGTTGTCTGAACGCATATTCCGTGTTCGAAATTAATACATATATATTGTGAATAGTGTAAGTGTTTTATTTCATTGAAAATATTAGAAAAATGTATATACCATTGAGTATTTTAAAAAAGTGTTAAAAATAAAAGAAATTGCCGAATATAAGCAATATATGTTTTAAATAAAAGTAAATATATAAAATTCATTCCAGTGTTTGCTCATTTTTTTATGAAAAAATTATTCATTTTGCTTGCTCTATTTTCTATATTCTCAAATAAATAAAAAAATTGGTAATTGTTGTTGTTTCTATATTTTTGCATTGAGCGAAAGTAATCATGATTGAAAAGAGCCTAATAATGTTCCTGATTGGTAAAGTAGTTAAATTTGCAAGTAAAAAAATGTTCTTGTTTTTTTTTTGTTCTTCTTTTCAAATTTAAAATATTTATTTTTGGGTGTTTGTTAAAATTAATTCATATTTTTCCTCAATGGTAATATTTCTCCTAGAAAAAAGAGAGCTATTTGTTATAAGTTAAAAAAAATAATATTTTAGCAAGTTCAGTGAAAAGGGTTGATCTTTGTATTGGAAATGCAATAATAATCAAATGCATTTTGATTTGTGTGTGTGTGTGTTTTTTTTTTTGTAATTATCAGTTGTTACTGATATTTAAAAAAATATTAATTATAATCAAGTTTATATTAAAATCTTGTAAAAATTAATAAAGTTTAAACGGTAATCGGTTCGCGCGATAAAAATAAAATAAAGATTTAATAAAAGAAGCTCTGACTGCATTACAAATAACTAATTGGTGAGTGTTACAAATGAATAATATCAACTGTAAAAAAATACAAATAACAACTATAAAAAATAATAATTATACCCTCCACCATATATGGTGAGGGTATATATCAGTTTGTCATTTCGTTTGTAATATGTCGAAATATAGGTTTAAGACCCCATAAAGTATATATATTCGTGATCCTTATGCAATTTTAAGTCGATTTAGCGATGTCCGTCTGTCTGTTGAAATCACGATCACGACGCGAAGACGCAAGCGGGGTGCTATTTTTACCCAGATTATTGAACATCCTCCCGAGCAGTTTGGTATTTAAAATGAGCAAAATCGGTCAAGCGGTTCAAAAGTTATGAGTAAAAATGTGAAGGTACCTCTAAATTTTCCATACAAATTTGTACAATTTTTCTGTATCTATTTTTTTTTTTCTGTTAAGTATGTAAAAATGTTATTAAGTCTTCTTATTGTTCGATTACATTTATTATCTTACATACTATGATAACTAAGTAAACGTAAAAATGAACAATGTTAAAGTCGCTAACAGAGCAGACCTCTGTAAATAACATTGCTAAAACTAAATAACAAAAGTTCGTTACATAAATTGACAAAACATATTCATATTACAGTTCATGCAAAATTTAGTATATACGTATATCATCTTCATCCCCTTTGGTGGAGGGTATTCAAAGATTCGGCACAGCCGAATTTAGCCCTTTTTTACTTGTTTTACTTTGATATAGTTCAACTTCTACCTCAAAATGTTTATACAAATAGGTTATATCCTTGAAGTACGCAGCTATTGCACCTAAAATTGAAAATTCTATTGGTGTTTTTTTATATTTTCAGTTACATTACAATTACGTTTGCAAACGCATTCAATAGTTTGCTTAATTTTTCCTTTTTTTCCAACATTTGCATTATATCTCCAGGACCTTTTACCCATGGTATTTGAAAATTTAAAAATTCAATTTCATTATTTTTATGTAAATTATCTTCTTTACTTGTATTAACATTTGCTTCATTAGCAATGACCATTTCATTATTTAATTTTCTAGAAATATATATGTCGTCATTATGAGGTATGTATGCTATCTCTTCCACTACTACCTCATTTATGTCCTCGTTGAAGTGGTTTGGTTGTTCGAAATTCTTATGATTGCCTTCTGGCCAATTATCTTTAATTACCATTAATATTGTATTGTTTTTTAAATAATAATTAAGAACTGAATCATCGCAGATTTCACTGCCATCAGCTTCAAGGACAATTTTGTTTCCATAAATTGTACGTGATATAATTTTTCCTTCGTTGTCAGTTTCGAGAAATGAATCTGGATATTTATTAATGGCTTGTTGTGTTACCGCTCGTAGGGTTCCCATAGGTACACTTTTCGATGTTAGCCGTAGTTCATCTACAATTACGTTTGCAAACGCATTCAATAGTTTGCTTAATTTTTCCTTTTTTTCCAACATTTGCATTATATCTCCAGGAACTTTTACCCATGGAATTTGAAAATTTAAAAATTCAATTTCATTATTTTTATGTAAATTATCTTCTTTACTTGTATTAACATTTGCTTCATTAGCAATGACCATTTCATTATTTAATTTTCTAGAAATATATATGTCGTCATTATGAGGTATGTATGCTATCTCTTCCACTACTACCTCATTTATGTCCTCGTTGAAGTGGTTTGGTTGTTCGAAATTCTTATGATTGCCTTCTGGCCAATTATCTTTAATTACCATTAATATTGTATTGTTTTTTAAATAATAATTAAGAACTGAATCAACGCAGATTTCACTGCCATCAGCTTCAAGGACAATTTTGTTTCCATAAATTCCAATTGAGTTAGCTAAACATATAAAAATAAAATTTAAAAAAATGTATAATATATATATATATATATATATATATATATATATATATATATATATTTATATATATGCATATATTTATATATATGCATATATTTTTTTTAACATCCCATTTTATTTACACCTGTCTTTATATGACAATTAGTAATTAGTTTTGAGGTTTGGGTATTAATAAACTTAAATCAACACTTAAGATAACTTATATTTAGTGTAAGTAAACATTTATATTAAATTATATAAAATATATTTTGCCAAATTATCAATTATAAGAATCGGACAAATAGCTCCGATGGAGTGCATCGCTTAAGTCTTCTTGAACCTAAGAGCTCGTTATAGGGTATTTGTCTAATTTCATTGTTAGTATGAGTTGTAAGTTTAAATGTATGTTTTAAGCTGGAATTCGTTATGACTTCTTGGACTGTGCTGACGTTAAGATCACGATGTATATTTTGATTGGATATGTACCATTCGGCGTTTATAATAGTTCTCAGTATTTTTGATTGAACTCGTTGGATGATTTTTATATTAGAGTTGCTTGTAGTACCCCAGAGGAACATACTATTGCAGTTTATTTGAATCGCTACCTGATCATCTTTATGAAAATATCGACTAGTAATTAAATCGTTTTTAAAATGTATTACTTATAAAAATTACAACAAATTAGAAATGGATAATTGGTCAGGACTGTTTATTCAATATCCGATACGCAATGAGTTTAATATCTATTCATTTTTAAAAATGTGTTATATTCAGCTTATGTCAACTCAACGTATACAAAATTTGTAACCATGCTGCAGTTTATATTTATACAATAATATAAATCAAAATTTATCGTGCTAAAAGTGGAAAAATTTTACCCACTCTTAGCTAATACTTTATAGTCTCAACCACAAAATGGTGTAAATATGTACATATATCCAAATCAGACATTTATTTAAATTCGAACTCCAATTTAATTTCGGATCCCAAATATAAATACAACCACTAAAACCATTGTCTCAAAATATTTAAAATTTTTTAAACCAAGATTTAAATCATATGCTCATTGAAATCTCCGTAATGCAAAAAAAACTAAACAAATCCACTGTGTTCAAATATTTTTAAATAAAATTCAAATCATTGAATTTTAAGTCAATAAATAAAAGAAGCAAACGTGCACAAAAATATCAACAATTAAAATCATCAAAACCGTAAGTAAATTTTACATATTTAAAAAATTGTTTTTTTTTAATAATTATTTTTAAAAGTTGTAGATTAAATATTGTGCTTGAACTCGTCAGTCTGTCTTTCCTAACAACCATAAACCAGAAAAAATGGATTATATACCGTGCAAAATATGGAGTGAAGATCGCGTCATTAAAAAAACGTTCATGACGATTCCATCAGTCAAAAGTATTTTACAAGAAGTTAAGTGTTTTGCTCATTACTGGGGCTAAATCGTAGATTGTCATACTCTTACATTTCCTGGGATTCTCGATTAAGTAGCAGAGAATCTTTTTTTGTGATATTTCTTTCTTTTTTTTCCATTTCTTGTTTAAGTTCTTCAATAGTATCATGCAATTCTTTGAGTTGTTTTTCAAAATTCTTATTCAATTGTGATTGTTGTAACTTATTTAAATATTTTTCAATTAGATCGATTTTCTTAAATTTTAAGGCACAATAGCTGTGTTTATGCCGGAAGCTATA
Source organism: Eustalomyia histrio (assembly GCA_949748255.1). Classification (NCBI taxonomy): domain Eukaryota; kingdom Metazoa; phylum Arthropoda; class Insecta; order Diptera; family Anthomyiidae; genus Eustalomyia; species Eustalomyia histrio. The sequence goes on along the minus strand of OX456527.1, from coordinate 57,440 downwards.
GACGTTGGTTTCTGTAATTCCCATACAAATTTGACATAACTAACGTTAAGCGTTAACACTAAACGTTGGCTCATGTCAACTTTATATGAGAATGACACTAGCCAATTTTGATAGCTGGCCACAGCTAATATGCCTGGCGTGTTATAGTTTTATGTCGCATGTGTATGGGATATCCAATTTTAAAGACAAAACACAATCATCATAGGCTTGTTGATAATAACCAAAGGGCCATAGCACGATGAGCAAAGTCTAATGATAATTCATCACTGTTAATGGTATCCAAAGCTGCAAATATAGCAACATTGTAGAGGCGGCATGACCCCAGGGCGTTACCATGTTTCCCTTTGGCAGCCAATACTTGATTACCTTGTTGTCGCAAATAATTGGATTCTTTGATATTTTCAACATTCTTTTAAGGATAATTTGAGCAAGAAAACAGATGATCAAACTCACCACTATTGTGGTGTAAAAACGGCTGAATGTAAATTGTTTTGGTGTAAATAGCTTTGCTTAAGCAGCAAGCTAGCAAAGTTGGCTTATGTCATTCCCAAGAATATTTGACGAAAGCAAACGTTTAAGGCTGGATTAGCCAGACGTAAACGTATCTTTTTCGTAAATCAGTTCTATATATGGGCCAGAAATCATAACGAAAAGGCTCAAGTATTAGCTGATCATTTTTACAGAACTTTCTCTAATGAAATGGACAAACAAAATATTACTCTGCCAAATATCATTTCATCCACAAACTGCCACATCAAAAACGTTTCTATACATGAAGTTAAAGCTACTATTAAAACAAGATTTGATGCTAAAAAATCCCCTGGCTATGACAGAGTAACGGGCAAACTATTAAAAAAACTACCAATGAAGGGACTTATCTACATAAGAAATATCTTTAACGTTATAATAGCAATGAAATGTTTTCCTAAAGTATGGAAAGTTGCAGAAATAATCGCTATTGCAAAGCCCAACAAGGACGCCACAAGGGCTACTTCATATAGGCCAATAAGTCTATTACCACTTTTATCTAAATTATTTGAAAAACTTATTTTTGATCGACTAGAACCAATACTTATAGAAAGAAATCTTATACCAGCGCATCAGTTTGGTTTTAGACCCATGCACTCTACGATCCAACAAATACATAGAGTAACTAACAAAATCTCATCTGAAATTGATAAGAAAAATTTTTGCGTGGCCACATATCTTGATGTAGCGAAAGCGTTTGACAGTGTGTGGCATGCTGGCCTACTTTATAAATTGGAAAAAAAAACTACCAATGGACTTTTTTCTTATTCTACAAAGTTGTTTAACTGACAGGCACTTTTATGTTAAATATAAAGATGAATGCTCAAGCATAATGAAAATGGAAGCGGGAGTTCAGCAAGGTAGTGTCCTTGGCCCTATCCTATACCTTCTGTACACAGCAGACATTCCTACTCCAACAAGAAACACATATATGATTGCAACATTTGCAGACGACACTATCCTTTTGTCAACAAATAAAGATATAACTTTGGCCATATCAAACCTTCAACAATTGCTGGACAATACTCTAAACTGGTTTAAAACCTGGGGTATTTTAGTAAATAGTGAAAAAACAGTACAAGTGTCTTACACAAATAGGAAGATAAGTGATCATCAAGCAATTACGATAAACAACACTCCGATTTAAAATGATAATAAAGCTAAATATCTTGGCATGATAATCGACTCTAAATTAATCTGGAAAGATCATATCATCCGTAAGAAAAACGAAGTAAAGTACAAATTTGGACAACTTTACTGGCTCTTAGGAAAGGATTCAACTTTATCCTTACAAAACAAATTGCTTATATACAAAACAATAATAGCTCCTATTTGGAAATATGGCGCATAGCTCTGGGGTACTACAAGCAACTCTAATATAAAAATCATCCAACGAGTTCAATCAAAAACGAGTTCAATCAAAACGAGTTCAATCAAAAATACTGAGAACTATTATAAACGCCGAATGGTACATATCCAATCAAAATATACATCGTGATCTTAACGTCCAAGAAGTCATAAGGAATTCCAGCTTAAAACATACATTTAAACTTACAACTCATTCTAACAATGAAATTAGACAAATACCATATAATGAGCTCTTAGGTTCAAGAAGACTTAAGCGATGCACTCCATCGGAGCTATTTGTCCGATTCTTATAATTGATAATTTGGCAAAATATATTTTATATAATTTAATATAAATGTTTACTTACACTAAATATAAGTTATCTTAAGTGTTGATTTAAGTTAATTAATACCCAAACCTCAAAACTAATTATTAATTGTCATATAAAGACAGGTGTAATTAAATAGGATGTTAAAAAAAAGTATATGCATATATATATATATATATATATATATATATATATATATATATATATAAATTAAAGTGGCCATTTATTTTTGAAAAAGATTGTTTTAATGACCATTTCCAAATATTAATGAATCTAGATTCATCTATTTTTACAAACAATTTTAAATCATCTCAGGATAAAATTCTTCAATTTTTTAAAAGTCGCATGAAGCAAAGAGTAACTGAAAATATAAAAAACACCGATAGAATTTTCAATTTAAGGTGCAATAGCTGCGTACTTCAAGAATATAACCTATTTGTATAACCTATTTGTATAAACATTTTGAGGTAGAAGTTGAACTATATCAAAGTAAAATTATTATTTTTTATAGTTGTTATTTGTATTTTTTTACAGTTGGAAAAACATTGGACGACATTAAGGAGGAAGTCCCAACTAATACACCATTCATTGCTTTTATTCGTAAGTATTTTTAATGGTAAAAATTAAAAGAGAGCATAAGCAAATTTTAAATTTTTGAATGAAACAAGCTTTATGAGAACCCTGTACAAAACGGCTAAACGATCAGCTGTTTTAGTCTTGTAAATGTACATGTATTTAGGGTGTGTGTCACACGGTAGCAAAGTGGCATGTTGAAAATATTTTTTGTATGGTGAAAAAGTTTTAAATTTTTATGTGTGAAAAAGAATGGAATTTATTTATTTGTTTTGTTTTCATTTAGATTTAAGAAGCTTTCAAATTTTAACACTTCAAAAATTTCTATTCTTATGTCAAAAATTCTACTAGCCCTATGGGCTAGTGAAATTTTATTCACCTCAAAACTGTCAAAAATTTACTAAGAAGCATACTTTGCTACCATTTAACACACACCCTTACTATACCTTTTGGTCTTGTTATATTTCCCTACATTCGTAAATAATATTTCTTATAAAGTTTTTCGTTTTTTCTTTTTAGAACATGAATTCATTGAGAAGGGGTACATATTTATAGAAAAAGAACTTGTGCTTGATGGCAAAATTAACGTGATCGAACAAATTAATTCAGTAATCCAGTTTTATTATATTTTTAATATTTTATATCCTAATCAAATATCTCAAACTATGGAATTTTTATTCCGCTATTTTTACAAATCATATCCATCGGATAGTCGAGGCAACACAAGAAATGTCAACAATGTACAAAAAATCAACAATTTAATCAAAAAACTATCAGAATTTAAGTAACTTCTGTTTATTACACTGCCCTACAGCAATTTCACTCAATACTTTTAAGCAATTTTATTACATCCTTAAGGAATTCCCTCTCATAAGGCGTTGGCGAATTTAGTAAAACGTTTCCATAGAAATTAAATTTTTTACAACCAAAATGAACAAAAACTTAATTTTTTTTTTTGGTAAATTTAATACAGTTTTTATGAAATATGTATAAGTTTTACTTGACTTGATAAATATTTCAATAGAAGTGGTTATACCGACCTTACTGTCATATACGCATAAAAACGTCTGCGCATACGAATTAAATTTAGTTATTGAGATATAACTCATTATAAATAAAATTCATTTTTAAAATAAATGTATTGTCTTTATTACAAAAATAATTGGATTGTTTTATTTTTCAACATTGTGGTGGTAAATACACAAATTTTTGGGGGATTTTTACGCATTTGCATTGGATTTTTTGCGCATTTTATGTGTAATTTTACACGTACACATTTGGTAAATTTACCCTTTAAATTAAAAATTTCATTTAATTTTTACGCACTTTCAAAGTAGTTTTACTCATTTTGTGTTCACCAGCTTACGCATAATGTGTGTATTTTTTTCATTTACGCACACAGAGTAAATTTACCCATCTTATAGTAGGAGTACAGTTTCCTACTATAAGTTGGGTAAATTTAAAATATGTAGTTAATTTAATATTTTTGGTAAATTAATTAATTGAAAGCCTAATCCAAGGCTATATCGCCATGGGGCAGGATATAGTTTTAATGTGATTTTGCGCCACCTATTCAAAAAGAGCGGCACTAAAGCAATTATGCATTTTGCTCTTTCTTTATATATAAATTTCTTTAGACATAGCCTAGCGCCACCTACTCAAAAGCAGCGGCACTAAAGCAATTATGTATTTTGCTCTTTCTTTAGATATAAATATCTTTGGTTACAAAAACAAAAAATACATTTTATGGAATGAAACGAAAAACCAACAAAGCTTAACAGAAAAACCCCATCTGGTTTACTATATCTCCTATAGTAGCCAAAGAATTGGAGATATTTGAACGGAAAATCCTAAGAAAATGCATCGGAAAAAATTATGAAAATTTCATAAAACGATTTTCAATTAGTTACGTCTATGAAAATGCCGATGTTCTACCCTTCTGTAGGTACTCCATCTCATTGCAAGCCAAGATTTGTTGAGAAACTGCGCTACACGATAATATGCTTGTCAGCCAAATATACGAAAGCGAGAAAAACACCATCTGGGCTGGATCTACATATTTTTCTAATGTCGGTATAATAAATGGACGTATTAACGACGATCTAGCTCCTCTGGACCTTACCTCATTCTATATGAGCCCAGCCTCAGGCAATCATAGGGGATGAAGACGATATACGTATATACTAAATTTTGCATAAACTGTAATATAAATATGTTTTGTCAATTTATGTAACAGAACTTTTGTTAATTAGTTTTAGGCCCAATATTATAACTTGCCTTTCAGGTGCGTGTTAGTTAAAGGTAACTTTAGCTAAAGTGAGGAATAAAGTGACCTTTAACATTTTTTGGTTATTACAACTTTCTCATAAAATAAAATTAAGTTTTTTGAAAATATGGCATTACCAGAGCAAAAGCCAATTACTTTTGACAAATTAAAATGGTTTTTTAAAATACATAGTGGCAACGACGTACTTTTATTTATTTATTTACTTACAACAAACAAAAAATACAAACAAAAAACAAAATTTCTTCGAATTGTGTAAAAGATCAAAATGTTTGTTGTAAAAAAATTTACATTGTCGACGCCGAACACAGAAATAAAACAAGTAGCAAAGATACGGTCAAAAAACTACACGGCAACTACACTGCAGAGCAGAAAATGTGGAAACTTTAAATGCTTAAACCTTAAGTTAAAAGTTAAAGGTAAGATGAACTTACCTTTAGCTTATCGGCCACTTTTAGGGTAAAGTGTACTTATAATAACGAGAAACTAATAATCTGCCCGTTAACATCCTACCTTTAGCTATCGGCAAGTTATAATAATGGGCCTTAGTAAAGTTATTTATTTAGTTTTAGTAATGTTATTTACAGAAGTCTGTTCTGTTAGCGACTTTAACAATGCTGCTTTTTACGTTAACTTATTTATTAGAGTAACACACATATAGCTCTAAGAATGTTATTATTCTCATAGTATGTAAGACAATAAATGTAATCGAACAAGAAGAAGACTTAATAACATTTTTACCTACTTAACAGAAAAAAAATAGATACAGAAAAGTTGTACAAATTTGTATGGAAAATTTGGAGGTACCTTCACATTTTTACTCATAACTTTTGAACCGCTGAACCGATTTTGCTCATTTAAAATACCAAACTGCTCGGGAGGATGTTCAATAATCTGGGTAAAAATAGGCTTGTGTCTTCGCGTCGTGATCGCCATTTCAACAGACAGACGGACATCGCAAAATTAACTTAGAATTGCATAAGGATCACGAATATATATACTTTATGGGGTCTTTAACCTATATTTGGAGCCAAGTGTTCCGTTGCTTGATTCCTAAAGTTCGGCGCAGTAATTATTACTAAATCGAAATTTAGGAGACAGGCAGCAAGAACACAGGGGGTCCTTGAAGCGTATACACAGCAAATCGAACGATGGTGCCTTAGCCTATCAGGACCCCAATGACCGTCCATGCGTGGAGTTTAAGCTAGACTTATCCAGATGCAGACGTGGTTCCTTGTGATGAACAACACGGAGTCGCATCTGCGACTGGATAATCCATGCTTTAATCCACATCCTGCTCGAGGTGGCTCTGCTTTTACAGAACATGGCGGATCTAGAGCGGACACTCGATAAAAACCCGTAATCCCAGGTGTTATCTATACCGTGCCTATGGGACGAATAGCACTACGTTAGTGTGTTTTTGAACGGTGGCCTCCAGGGCGTGGCGTACCCTGGTTGTATCAGCTCACTGGTAGCACAGGGCTCTGCTACTATGTGTTCTGTTGTAATCCCTTATTTTTCTTTGCTTTTAGATGGACTCTAATAATCTATTAAATAAAGAGCAAGAGAAGACCGATGCAGGTCTCACCTTAGGTGGCAAAGAGGTTTCAAACCTAAAAGGCACAGAGGTAGCAATAGTTTCGGCTGAGCAGACATTGGGCGCTCTGGATTCCAATGTTGCCGAACCCATGGATGTTAGTAGTTTAACTCAGGACCCTCCGGGCCCTATTTCAGACACAACTACGAACATCCCAACGGACGAGGAGGATGAGCTGTTAAGCTCCCAGCCTGTAAGTGCCGTCACAGTCCCAGGCGATCGGTCGAAACCGAAGACTGAGCGCGTGAAGCTCTGCGGGGCGGCTCGCAAACGCTTGCGGACGTACCTGGATGAAGGTATTGACCTAGAGGTTGCGCGGCGGCTTTGTCAGTTGCCAATGCGCGAGGCCCGTAAGGAGGTCAAAGAGCTCACAGGTAGCAGGAAAAGGGTGCGCTCAGATGGCTCGACACCACCTGAAACTAGACATCCTGCAAAGCGGACAGCTGATATGGCTGCAGATGGCACACCTTGCAAGACTGTAGGCGCTATACTGCCGAAATCAGCCTTGCCAGTTCCTACAAGGATGCAGTTGCCACCGTGAAGATTGGTGTTATTCCACCTGATTTCCCGGCAACTAGATGGATGGATGAGCAGCACTACTCCATCCAAAGAGCTGTGCTGCACAAAATAGCGGAGCTGAGTAAGGGAACAATTAAGCCCAGTTTCTCGAGTTGCTCCTTTAAGCCAGGGTGGCTCAGTTTTGTTTGCCGCGACAAGGGCACGGCGCAGTGGCTGGAGACTTATGTCCCCACTCTAAAGCCATGGAGCGACGCTGTGTTGAAGGTGGTTGCGGAGGAAAAAGTGCCGAAGGCCCAAGTGTTCGTGGGTTATTTTCCCGAGAAGGAGGACACGTCTAATGACCTAATTCTTTGACTAGTTGAGGGCCAGAACTGCGAGCTTTCGGTTGGGTATTGGAAGGTGTTGAATAGGGTTATCAAGGGTGGCATAGTTGAGCTCACCCTGTCTATTGACCCTATCTCAGCTGATATACTCAAGGGAAAGGATCACAGGGTGAACTTTGTGTTTGGAACAGCGCTGGTAAGACCCACCCGACAACAACATGGGGTCGGGCGCGACATACCCAAACAGGCAAAGGCAAGCATTTCTGCAGCCACGGCCAAATCCGACACACGAGTTGTTACTAGCTTACACACGTCGGATGATAAACCGTGCTGTTCGAAGGACCTTGCTATGCCTAGTTCTACTGAGCCCACAACCAAAAAACGGGTCGATTTTAAGGCTTTCGAAAGGCGGAAAAAGGGTGAGCGGCACTCGGCAGAAGAAGCTGTGCTGCTTAACTCAAATCGTGGCAGAAAGGTGGCAAAGCGTGCTGCCAAACACAAATAATGGCAGCCAAAAAAGCTGGAGCACCAAAGCACCTCAGGTGCTTACAGGTGAACCTTCACCATGCAAAGGCGGCATCGGACATCGCCAGCAGAAGGTTCACAACGGATGTCCTGGACGTAATGTTCATCCAGGAGCCTTGGGTGCACAATGGAGTCATAAAAGGGCTCAATGCAAGTCAAGGTAAGCTGATCTATAATTCTCAATTAACTAGGCCCAGAGTGGCCATCTTTGTGAGGAATAGTCTAACCTTTCTTCCAATTTCAGAATTTGTCTTGGGAGATTTGGTAGCAATCTCCGCAATGTTACCCTCCCTATCCGGGGTACATGAGGTAGTACTCGCCTCCGCGTACTTGCCTGGCGACGCAGAAGCGGCACCAACAGCTGAGGTTTCGGCCTTGGTTGAATATTGCCGAAAGAGGTCAGTGAGCTGGATCCTAGCATGCGACGCCAACGCACATCACACGGTATGGGGGAGTAAGGATGTCAACAAACGTGGTGAGTACCTGCTAGAATTTATATGTAGGAATAATATAAACATAGCGAACAGGGGTGACGTACCGACTTTTAGGAATGCAATTAGGTCAGAGGTCTTGGATCTCACTCTTACGAGCTCCAATTTGTCTTTTGTCATCTCTGACTGGCATGTCTCCAACGAACTATCAATGTCTGACCATCAGCACCTGGTCTTTGATGTTATCGGTTCATTGGATTCCAATCAGGTTTATCGCAGTCCTAGACGTACGAACTGGGAAAACTTCCGCCATCACTTGGGGGGCGACACCAACTTTTCCAAGGGGTTGATTCTGAGCTCAGGGGAAATTGATTATGAGGCGGCAGAAATTCAAGGGAATTTAACTTCTGCTTACGCTGCGAGCTGCCCACTAAAGACCAGGAGGACAAAGAGAGATGTTCCATGGTGGAACAGTGGTTTGGAGGAGCTCAAAAGTAAAGCCAGAAAGCTCTTTAATAATGCTAAACGAACAGGTGACTGGGTCACCTATAGGGCTGCACTCACTGCATATAACAAGGAACTACGCAGATCCAAAAGATCCACGTGGCGCAGTTACTGTGAGAGGATCTCGAATCTTCCAGAAGCTGTGCGACATCAAAAGGCCCTATCACAGGATCATACGAATGATATCTGTACTCTGAGGAGACCAGATGGGTCCTTCACTGAATCTCCCGTCGAAACCTGCAAACACCTGCTAGATACGCACTTCCCGGGATGCGTAGTCTCCGGCGGGTCGGATGCTACTTGGGGAATCCCAAACCTAACGGGGAGGAATGTACATCTATCGGGGTCTATCTTTCAGGAGAGCAGGGTAAGGTGGGCGGTGAATGAGTTTTCTCCATACAAATCTCCAGGTCCGGACGGGGTCTATCCATGCCTGTTGCAGCAGGGGTTGTACGCAATTATCCCAAGGCTGGTTAGGATATTTAGATCCAGTCTGCTATTTGGTCATGTACCATCACCTTGGAGAGAGGTGAAAGTGGTCTTCATACCAAAGGCAGGGAGAAAGTCCGAACAGTTGCCTAAATCGTATAGACCAATTAGCCTCAGCTCGTTTCTCCTTAAGACTATGGAGAAAGTCTTGGATCGCTATATTAGGGACACTTACCTCGCACGGAGACCGATACACGGTCTTCAGTTCGCGTATCAGCGGGGAAAGTCTACCGAAACAGCTGTTCATCACGTTGTCGATATGGTTGAGAGGGCACTAGGGGCAAAGCACATTGCCCTTTGTGCCTTTATAGATATACAGGGCGCTTTTGACAACACGTCCTACGGTGCGATTAAAGGGGCCATGCTGCGTAAGGGTATCTCTCCAGTCATTGTGGACTGGACTCTAGAGATGCTAAGGTCCAGGGTAATCACCGTTGGTATAGGGTCTGCACTCAGGACTGTGAATGCGACCAGAGGGTGTCCTCAGGGGGGTGTTTTATCGCCATTATTATGGACACTGGTCATAGATGAGTTGCTCGAGGGTCTAAACGACCAGGGCTTCAAGACCTACGGCTATGCAGATGATCTTGTCATATCCGTCGTTGGATGGGATGACAGGACGATCTCAGAGCGCATGCAAGAGGCTCTGAACTTTACTCTTTCATGGTGCCAGGGAAAGAGCTTATCCATCAACCCGTCGAAGACGATACTGGTACCATTTACAAATAGAAGGAAGGTTAATCTATCAAGGCCCGTTGTGGGGGGCATGGTGATAGATTACTCTGATAAGGTTAGGTATTTGGGGGTTACTCTTGACAAATCTCTAACCTGGAATGATCATATTGACTCGCTGTCCAAAAAGGCCACCAGAGCTCTTTATGCCTGCCAAAGGCTCTTTGGGAAGACATGGGGTCTGAGTCCGCGGATGGTGTATTGGTCATTCATTACTATTGTCAGACCTATGATCACCTATGCGGCCATCGCATGGTGGCCTAAGGTCGAGCAGTCGAAAACGATGAGTGCTCTTAAGAGGATCTACCGTTTGGCGTGCATTGGTATAACGGGCGCCAGCGGGACGTGTCCTACGGATGCCATCGGGGCCATGCTGGGAATTCCTCCGTTGCATATCACTGTAATGGAGGCGGCCGTCATGGGCTCAACTAGACTTAGGGAATTCGGTAGCATGAGGGGCGGCGACCTAGGACCCGGTTTCCAGCGCGCCCTTCCCATGGGCAAATATCCCTCCATTTTTCAGGCGGAAATCTACGCCATATGTGTGTGTGTGGAGGAATGCCTACGGAGGCGTGTGGTCAGATCTCGTATCTATATTCTCTCTGACAGTCAGGCGGCACTCAGGGCTCTTATGTCCCACGAGGTGTCATCTAAACTTGTCATGGAATGTATTACGGCACTCAACCGACTCGGTAGGAGCAACTCCCTTACCCTGGGATGGATTCCGGGCCATGAGGGGCATGAGGGCAACGAAAGGGCGGACTGTCTGGCCAACCGTGGTGCCCGCCGGCCCTTCATAGGCCCTGAACCTTTCTGCGGGGTGCCCATGGGCTACATTAAGGAGAGGCTCAGGTTGTGGAGAGAGTCGAAATTCTACGATTATTGGCAAACATCTCGTGGCCAACGACAGGCTAAGAGATTTATATCTATGCCCAGTGGTGGGTCTGGGCGACTACTGGCCCTTGGTCGAAGGGACCTAGGGACCCTGACTGGATACTTTACTGGACATTGCAACCTTAGGTACCATAAGCACAAGAAGGGTCAATCGGACACTGAACTGTGCAGGTTTTGCGGGTTGGAATCGGAGACGTCAGAGCATGTCCTCTGCGATTGTCCTGGGCTTTGTGTCAGGAGGATCAAGTTTTTGGGTGACCGTTTCTTGTCGCCTTCCGACATTTGGAACACTTCACCCGGCAAGGTTCTTGGCTTCGTCAATAGCTTGAACCCTTAGGGTGATTCTAGGCAGCACAAAAGACCTACTGTGGTCGCGGTGCGTAGTGCCATTTGAAATAAATAAATAAATAACCTATATTTCGACATGTTACAAACGGAATGAAAAACTGATATATACCCTCACCATATATGGTGGAGAGTATAAAAATTTGTTCAAGTGACACTCGAACTACTTAATGTTATTTTATCTTAAATAAATTCAATTATAACCCGGGCTGTCAACTTTCTGACTTCTTTTACTTTTCCAAAAAAAAAATAAATACATTTTCAGCATTTTACTTTATTTATTAACAAAAAAAAAATTGATATAAATTGATATTTTTTATGTGTAAAGGATATTGATATAAATTGATATAAATTTATTTCAAAATTGTCAAGCAATAATTAAAAAAATTCTGATATTTTTATAAATATTTTTATAATTTGTGTACCTTTGGAACGCTTTTTTTATTTTTGTTTCCAGTTGTGAAAGATAATTTGCAAAAAAAGAAAATTTATTCATGTAAAATCCTCTAAAAAAAACTAACCGAAATTTCATTTCTGTTTTCAGTGGTTTTCAAATGAAGTAACGATTAATACATTTATGGCAAATCATCCCTTTTGGTAACATATAAAAAAAATTCTTTAATTTTTTGAAATATTTTAAAGGAAAATTGTACCGTAAATTGATTAGCGAAATATTTTAAATAACAAAGAATTGCGGTTTGCGATTGTGTAATGCAATCTTAATCGACATGTCATCGTTATTTGGAATCACTCGTTTTCACTGAAGTTTTTTTTTATTAAAGTGCCGCATAGTGTAATTTATATTTTTTATATCAATATACATAATAATAAAAAAATGAAACCCATTGCCTTTTGACTGTAATTTTTGGGGTTTATTTAGTAAATTTGTAGGTAGACCACGAATAGGCGGGATGGTAAAAAAAATATACCAGAATGATAAAAACTACAAAAAAGGAATTTTTTAAATTACATTTAAATGCATTTGGAACAGATATTTTTGCAGCATCTATAAAGTAAGCTAATAAAACATTCAAATCAGTCTCCTAGTTTTTAAAATACATCAATCGTCATGCCGGAAAATTTATCCAGCTTTTAAATTTAAATACCAGCTTCCTAAAATTTATTTTTATATCATTTTTTTTTTTTCAAGAACCTGCTAAAAATATTTTTTAGCAAATTTTTAAGCAAAACTAAAATTGTGATTTAAAAAAGTATTCGATTTAACATGGAATGGATAATATCTAACAGCGGGTATAAATGGGTTGAGATTGTAGCCGAAATGCCGGCTAAATAATCGGTTGCTCACTAATTGTAATATTTATTTGATATTATGCATTTGTAACACTCACCAATTAGTTATTTGTAATGCAGTCAGAGCTTCTTTTATTAAATCTTTATTTTATTTTTATCGCGCGAACCGATTACCGTTTAAACTTTATTAATTTTTACAAGATTTTAATATAAACTTGACCCTTTTCACTGAACTTGCTAAAATATTCTTTTTTTTTTAACTTATAACAAATAGCTCTCTTTTTTCTAGGAGAAATATTACCATTGAGGAAAAATATGAATTAATTTTAATTTTAACAAACACCCAAAAATAAATATTTTAAATTTGAAAAGAAGAACAAAAAAACAATAACATTTTTTTACTTGCAAATTTAACTACTTTACCAATCAGGAACATTATTAGGCTCTTTTCAATCATGATTACTTTCGCTCAATGCAAAAATATAGAAACAACAACAATTACCAATTTTTTTTTATTTATTTGAGAATATAGAAAATAGAGCAAGCAAAATTAATAACTTTTTTCATAAAAAATGAGCAAACACTGGAATGAATTTTATAAATTTACTTTTATTTAAAACATATATTGGTTATATTCGGCAATTTCTTTTATTTTTTAACACTTTTTTAAAATACTCAATGATATAAATTTTTTTTAATATTTTCAATGAAACTTGCACTATTCACAATATATATGCGTTCGGACAACCGGTTTACTTGAGGGATAAGCTGCAACTAGATTTTAAAACGAATTCAAGGAGAATATATAAATAATCGGGAATTAGAGTATTTGGAATTTAGGCAAATAAACTGGAAAGCAACGTAAGTAACAACAATAAAAACTCAAGTTCAATATTATTTTGATTTAAGTATGATGCTTACTCCAGAAATAAATATTTGAATAAAATAAATTATGTTTTTGCTCCTCTTATATGAATTTGAAAAGTGTTGTTGCTTTTTTAAACGTTCCATTAGATGTTACGATGTTACGTTCCGTAACGTGTCGTTATGCCGATTGAATACAGAAAATTCTATGCAGAAATGGAGTGAAAATTGGAATATGAAGTGGAAAAAATCACTTTTTATAGTTTTTTTTTATTTATTGCTCAAGATATATTTTTACTCAAAATGCTAAAATAATCGAAATGTATACTTAAGAATCTTTCTTAAAACGTATAATACATGGAAATCGGTTTAAAAATATCCAAGTTATTACAAATGCCACAGGTCAATAATGCTTCAAACACCTTTAGATGAGGGAATTAAGGATCAAATTTTATTATTTTTTTTATTTTTTTAATTATACACAGAATAAAATTACAAAATTCTGTGTGTAATATTCGTAGAAAATTTTTGTCAACACATATAATAAATAAATATAATTTTTAAATAAGAAAACTTTTTGTTATTTTTTTGTAATTTCAATTTTTATTTGAAAAGTAACAATTCACAAACATTTCAAAAAAAATTGTTAGAAATCGAATTTGAATTTTAACAAATATTTTTACTTACTTAAAATTTTGTGATATTTGTTTCTGTGGTTATTATTTATTAACTTCTTAAATTGTTTAAGCTTAAAGTTTGCTTTTTTTTTCCTTATAAATTAAAATATTATTTATTTTTCAATACTTCGCTACTTGATTTTGTAGCATCTTCAGGAAAAAAGTAAATAATATTTTAATTTATAAAAACCAACTTAATGCTCAAAAAATTTAAGAAGTTTAAAATAAAAAAAGGTTAAATAGGAGAGGTTGCTAAGCAAAACTATATAAATAGGTACTCTCTGATATAATCCGAACACACAGTGTTATTGTTATTTATAAATTAAATGCAACTCTTTAACTCATTATTTTAAAAAGTCTCAAAAGTATATTATTTCAGAAAAGGGAAATACAGAATGCTTGGAAAGGAAAAACATAACAAAACAGAACTTTATTTGCATTATAGAAATCAGAGAATAACTATAAATATTATAGAGATTGAGAGAATGAGTTACAAAGTAGTGAGTTTATTGTAGAAACGGAAACAACAACAAGGAAACTGAAACGCCAATATACAATTAAAAATGAGAAGAAAGACAGAAAGTAAAGAAGATCTAATATACATAAACTTATGTACCAAAATTTCGTCCAACTATATTTAGATTTGCGAAGTGTACTTTGATTAAAGTTCATTTAAGCAAATTCAGGGGAGGGGGAGGTGGGTTTATACCAGAAATGATAAAGTTGGTACTGTAGTTATTTTTGTGGTACTATTAGAACCTCAAAAGTGTTATGGTACTGCTATGACTAATTTGGTACTGTTTATAGTTCCCTATGTTTTAAGTTTCTTTGTGCTTTTTTAAACTTTTTCATTCAAATATTTAAATTATTTAATGTTAAAAACTCAGTGAATTAAATTTTTCAAATATCTATACACAGAAAAAAGTATCACAAAATTTGAAAGTAATTAAAAATATTTCTTAAAATTCAAATTTGATTTTTAACAATTTTTAGTTTGAAATATTTTTAAATTGTTACTTTATAAAAATTGAAGTTGAATTGAAAAAATAACAAATTCCATTGTTGGTGCCTTTTTAAAAACTATTTTTTTTGTTGTATTTACAAAAATGTTCTATAAATGGTGTTCAATATTTCAAATAGGATTTTGTAATTTATTAGAAAAAATTAACAAACCCCTGTTTTAATATTAAACATCTTTCATGAAATATTTTTTTAAATTCAAATAATTTTTTTTTTAAATATACCAACAGTAAAATTTGTAAATAAAAAAAACGTATTATTTTTTATAACTAAAATTTTTATATTTAAAGAATTTTCATATAAAAAATAAATGAGATAAAGTGATTAAATCATTTTAAGTGAATTCGATCAAATTTGTTAATTTATAGAATAACTTGGGGTAATTTGAGAATAATTTTGATCAGGTCCAAAAAAAGCAAATATGAATGTTTTGTTTTAATTATCAAATAAATTTATATTTACAGTTAAATTACAAGATTTACACGCACGGACGGACGTCGACTCAGAACATCAATTTTTGTGATTGTTTTTCTTTCGTAACTAGATGGAATTTTTTACAAAAATATCGTACTAAAATTTCAAAACGAAATTCCATGTATTTCCAAAATTACAAGCACAAACAAATTAAGTCACAAATTTCAGAAACATCGCATGTGTTTTTTTAAATTTCCATAACATTTTTCTCAAACCTTCTTTTTCAAAAATTTGCACCACTACGTTTGCAAGGTGTCCCTGATTTTAATTCTATTTTAAAAAAGAATAAAATGTATATTATTTCTAGAAGATTTTTTCTGTAAAAATTTTCATTTTTATAAATTTCTTAGAAAAATTTTATTAAAAAAAATGTTCTGTAAAAATTTTCATTTTTATAAATTTCTTAGAAAAATTTTATTAAAAAAATGTTTTACAAAAATTTTAAATTTTTTAATTTTGTTCTTTATACAATAAAAAAAATGCATTAGAGGACTCTTCTACGGGTTTGCTTGGTCCATTTAGAACATAATTTTATGTATAAAAGCATTCTTTTATATTAAATTTTTTTAAATTACAGGTTGGTTGAAAAGTTCCTGCGCTCGAAATGAAACAATACTGTTTTTGTTACGAAATATATTTTTTTATTCAATATAATCTCCTAGAAGCTCAATACACTTGTTCCAATGATCTTCCAATAATTTTATCCCATCCTTATAATGGTTTTATGGAAGCTCTGCAAAATAACCGTCTACGGCTGCTATGGCCTCTTCATTCGACGAAAAATGCTTTCCACGAAGGAATTGTTTGAGATTTCTGAAGAGATAGTAGTCACTGGGAGCCAAATCTGGTGAATACGGTGGATGTTCAAGCAATTCGTACTTTAATTCTTTGAATTTAGCCATCGTCAAAACACTTTTGTGAGCAGGTGCATTGTCATGATGAAAAATGATTTTTTTTTCTTCTTTAAACCAGGTCTTTTCTCACGAATTTTTTCATCCAGCTGATCCAAAAGGCTGCAATAATATTCAGAGTTGATTGTTTTACCTTTCTGAAGATAATCAACAAAATTCCTTTTGCATCCCAAAAAACTGATGCCATAAAGTCTTTGCTGATCGTTGTGACTTCAGATGCTTTGGAGCTGAGCAACCAGCTTCAGTCCACTGTAAACGTTCTTGTTTCAATTAAGGATCGTGGTGGTAGATCCAAGTCTCATCCATAGTTATAAAACACGTTTTAAAGCATAGTTTTTGTCAAATACTCAATTTAGTTCAGGCTAATGGGGACTAGCCCTGCAGCTGAATATGCATAATGGAGAGAATGTACTTTCTGACGCGCCAAGTATTGAAAATTGTTGCAACGAAAGTTCTTTTTTTAAAAAATTGAAGTGTGTTAAAAAAGAATAATTTGTTAAAGAAAGAACATGAATTGTAACTATTTGTCAATAGATGGCCCATCAGAAGGTGCATTCTCTCCATTAGGCATATTTTGCTGCAGAGCTAGTCTCCATTAGCCATATTGTGCTACAATATGCAGTAGAGTATTATTGATTTTCTATTTTCTTCGTAATATAAATGAATATTTGCCAAAAACTATGAAAAATATATGTTTTTATTTAATTTTTTAAATCAATATTCATTTAGATGTTTAAGAGCACAATATTGCACTTTATTCATGTGTATTTTTTTATTAAAGAAAAAATTAACATAAATATACATTTGCCAATCCCTCAATTCTCAAAAATACAAATGGAATAAAAAAATACTATTTTCCTCTATGAAAATTTCTTTTTGGACATAAGAATGTGAAACAAATGCTTTTATTACGTCAAACATTTGAAAAATTGATTTTAAAGTTACACTCTAAAAAATGCTTGTAAAATTCGGTAAATATAAACAATGCGTAAAAATTTTTTGCGCACACATTTATATGCAATAATACATACATGAAGTATTTTTAGACATTATGTGTTTACAATTAAACACATTATGCCTAATATTAGTATTATTTAGTTGAATATACATTTTACACAAACTTATAATGGCAAAGAAACAATGACATTTTTAAATTGAAAAAATCGGAAAATTTTTAAAAATTTAAAAAAAAAAAGAAATAATAAGAACGTTAAAATTTATGAATTTTTGTGCTAAACAATTAAAAATGTATAAATTTATTAATGTATCAAAAGCATTTATACGTGCATAAAAAAAAATCGAAATGCATTTTTCAAATGCATGCACCCTAATTGTGTAAAAAAATTTTCAACATATAAAATATATAGCAACCACTTATATAGAAACTACAGCAAAATAAGTGTTAGTACCAATGAATTAAATCTTTATACGTGCAAGGTTTGCTCTTTTAGAACAGAGAAGTGGATGAAAATCATATCACACATTACAAGCCATATTGAAAATGAGCACCACTGCATATGTCCGTTTGGAAGCTGCGATAAATCGTTCATAAATAAAAGCACGTTTAAAGTTCACACTTACCGACATCACCAGCACATCAACAATAATGCTTCATTAAATAAAAAGGACAGAGTGGTTAATATGCCTTCATTATTTGAATTGACCGAAGAGACTTTTCCTGAATTGAATTGTGAAGAAGGGATGTGTTCCTATCAATCTTTAAATATAAGAAATACAATGACAACCTTGAAATTCCAGTATCAAGTGAGTGATACAGCTCTAAATTTTTTAGTATCTCAAACGTCGGAGTTTTTTCAAAAACAAGATAGCGAAAATATGAAAAAGATACAAAAATACAGCAACGAATTAAATATTTAAAATCAAAATGATTTATTATCTAATATTTCCAATAACAATGCTTTACATGAATTATCAAGACTTAAATCTAGTTATCAAAGAAGTGAACTTTATGAAAAAGAAACTAGTTATGTGACTCCTGTAGAAATTACAATTGGTATTGACAAATTCCATAAAAATTGTTTTTTTTTCATTATATTCCAATTCTGGAAACGTTGAAAAGCTTACTAAGAGACAGATGTTTTTTTAATCTTTTTAATCAGGAAAAACCACACCCAACTGATATGTTTTTGGATTATAATTGCGGCTCGTATTATAAATTAAATCGGTTCTTTACTGAAGGTGATAAAAAAATAGAAATAATTCTTTTCCAAGATGCATTCGAAGTTTGTAATAATTTAGGGTCATCTAAAGGAAAACACAAATTAATCGGTTTCTATATGAACATTGGAAATATTCCCAAAGAATATCGTTCAAATACGAAAAATATACAATTGGTGTTATTATGTAAGGAAATGTACATAAAAATTTTCGGTTTTGAAACCATCTTAAATCCATTGATTCAAGATTTGAAAACGTTGGAAAATTATGGAGTAGACATCGTTATAGATGGTTCGATTAGAAATTATCGTGGTCATTTAGGAAGCCATCAAATAGGAGGTTTCACCGAAAATTTCAGTACATGCAAATATTTTTGCAGATTTTGTATCATGACAATAGAATCATTGAAATGACAAATTTTACAACCGGCTTTGGAAAAAAATCCTTCAAATTACATCCAATGTGTTAATAATCTTGAATCTACATCTATGGGAGTAAATAAAATATCCTGTATAAATCAATTGAAGCACTACAATGTATGCAAAGGGTTGCGATCCTGCTTAGCTCACGATTTATTCGAAGGAATTATACCGTACGATCTATTAGAAATCATAAAATACTTTAATAATACGAAAATAATAACAATCAATTCTTTAAATATGTTTTTAGGAAACAGTTTGGATTATCTTTATCATTTCCAATTCTTGACGTAAAGATGAAAAAATTACCGGCAGATGAAGTGCGAAATTATATTTTTTTACTTCCCATATATTTTTTAAATTGTTCAGTTAACTATGAAAATCCTGTGTGGCAGTTTTTTACCTCTATGGTAGAAATGTGTTGAATAATATGTTGCGATCAAATAACTAAAAGTCAAGTATTTCTTTTAAAGCACTATATTGATCTTTATATGAAGTACAGAAAAGAATGCTTTCCAGAATTAAATCTTAGACCAAAACGTCATAATATATGCCATTATCCGGATGAGATAACGAATTTTGGTCCTCTTAAGCATTTGTGGACCTTAAGATTTGAGCAAAAACATCAGTATTTCAAGCAAATATGCAGAAGAATAAAAAAATTTAAAAATATTACGTTATCCCTCTCTTAAAATCATCAGCAGTATCAATCCAGTTTGCACGAAGATCGATTTAGAGTTAACTTAATATGCGATGAATCTGAAAACATTTCGATTGGCATTTTCAATTTTACTCTACTACCACAATTCCAATTGGCATCAAAAAAAATACTTTTCTTAATACTGAATATAAAGAAAATGATTACATTATAATAAATAAAGATGAAATCGGAAATATAAAGGTGATGAAAATAACACAATTTTTGTGGATACAAGTTACCAAAATGCAATATTTTATGGAGAAGTCTTATCGATGTGGCATAACTACACATCGATTTTGTTCCAAAGTTATAACATACAACAAACGTACAGTTTGGCTTATATAAAAAAAATAGTTAATCCACATCCAGTAAAAATTTATAATGGGGAAGGAACATACTATTGCAGTTTATTTGAATCGCTACCTGATCATCATCTTTATGAAAATATCGACTAGTAATTAAATCGTTTTTAAAATGTATTACATATAAAAAATACAACAAATTAGAAATGGATAATTGGTCAGGACTTTATATAAGATAGCATACGATACACCTTTTTGTAGTACTGTTGTATTTTTAATTAACCTTTAGACTTTTGATTGGTTTATTCCAATATTCGATACGCAATGAGTTTAATATCTATTCATTTTTAAAAATGTGTTATATTCAGCTTATGTCAACTCAACGTATACAAAATTTATAACTATGCTGCAGTTTATATTTATACAATAATATAAATCAGGATTTATCGTGCTAAAAGTGGAAACATTTTACACACTCTTAGCTAATACTTTATAGTCTCAACCACAAAATGGTGTAAATATGTACATATATCCAAATCAGACATTTATTTAAATTCGAACTCCAACTTAATTTCGGATCCCAAATTTTTTATTTTTATTTTGTGGTAGAAAGGATAATTTAGATGTACTTCAGTCTGTGTTAAATTATTCTACAAACTGTATTTCAAATTGGATGATTAATAATTACTTATCAATTAATGCAATGAAGACAACGGCAATGTTATTTTCGACCTCACATAATTATGTTCAGGATGTTTATTTATCTATTAATGGAACTAATATTGAATTTGTACACCATTTATCTATCTTAGGTGTAGTTATTGACTGCAATTTGACATTTGAATATCATATTAGATATCTTACGTCAAGGGTATTTTTTATTTTGAGGATATTATATAATACAAATCTTATTATTCCTGTTTATGTCAAGGAAAGAATTGTTCACAGTACTATAATGCCTCTTTTTCTATATTGTTTGGAGGTATTTTCTGGTACTTGGGGTTATAATATTAGGGACATTCAGTTGCTATTTAACAGAGTTATAAGATATGTATATTCAGTAAGAATTCGTGAACATATTACAGAACATGTTATTCGTTTTCTTGGAACATCGTTTCGTGATTTTATTAAAATACGTCTCCTATTATATTTCTATCGAGTTTTTAATATAAATTGTCCTTTGTTTATATCAAATTTTTTTAGATTTACTAGATCTCATAGTCTAATTGCACCTTTCAATACTCCTTGGGTAAGTCGGTCTTTTCATAGGCGTGTGGTTTTATTATTTAATGCGCTGCCAGCATCTTTAAGGCAATTCAATTATAGCGTTCATGTTTATAAAAGAAAACTTTTAAATAACTTTCAATAATTACAACAATTTTATTTTCTTTTTGATAATTTTTTATTACTACATTATTCTTTTTTTCTCGTTGCAATTTGGGATAGCAAAATGTTATATACTTTATTTATACGGTATCAAATAAATAGTTATCAGGGTTTTAATTTATAAATTTTAAGGTAACCTTAAGTGAGTGGTATATTGTAATTTATTAATTGGCCTCTAGGCTTTGAAATTGCAAAATGTGGAATAAAAAAAAATATAAATACAACCACTAAAACCATTGTCTCAAAATATTTAAAATTTTTTAAACCAAGATTTAAATCATATGCTCATTGAAATCTCCGTAATGCAAAAAAAACTAAACAGATCCACTGTGTTCAAATATTTTAAAATAAAATTCAAGTCATTGAATTTTAAGTCAATAAATAAAAGAAGCAAACGTGCACAAAAATATCAACAATTAAAATCATCAAAACCGTAAGTAAATTTTACATATTTAAAAAATTGTTTTTTTTAATAATTATTTTTAAAAGTTGTAGATTAAATATTGGGCTTGATCTCGTCAGTCTGTCTTTCCTAACAACCATAAACCAGAAAAAATGGATTATATGCCGTGCAAAATATGGAGTGAAGATCGCGTCATTAAAAAAACGTTCATGACGATTCCATCAGTCAAAAGTATTTTACAAGAAGTTAAGTGTTTTGCTCATTACTGGGGCTGAATCGTAGATTGTCGTAAATTGTCATACTCTTACATTTCCTGGGATTCTCGATTAAGTAGCAAATAATCTTTTTTTGTGATATTTCTTTCTTTTTTTCCATTTCTTGTTAAAGTTCTTCAATAGTATCATGCAATTCTTTGAGTTGTTTTTCAAAATTCTTATTCAATTGTGACTGTTGTAACTTATTTAAATATTTTTCAATTAGATCGATTTTCTTAAATTTTAAGGCACAATAGCTGTGTTTATGCCGGAAGCTATAGACGTTGGTTTCTGTAATTCCCATACAAATTTGACATAACTAACGTTAAGCGTTAACACTAAACGTTGGCTCATTTCAACTTTATATGAGAATGACACTAGCCAATTTTGATAGCTGGCCACAGCTAATATGCCTGGCGTGTTATAGTTTTATGTCGCATGTGTACGGGATATCCAATTTTAAAGACAAAACACAATCATCATAGGCTTGTTGATAATAACCAAAGGGCCATAGCACGATGAGCAAAGTCTAATGATAATTCATCACTGTTAATGGTATCCAAAGCTGCAAATATAGCAACATTGTAGAGGCGGCATGACCCCAGGGCGTTACCATGTTTCCCTTTGGCAGCCAATACTTGATTACCTTGTTGTCGCAAATAATTGGATTCTTTGATATTTTCAACATTCTTTTAAGGATAATTTGAGCAAGAAAACAGATGATCAAACTCACCACTATTGTGGTGTAAAAACGGCTGAATGTAAATTGTTTTGGTGTAAATAGCTTTGCTTAAGCAGCAAGCTAGCAAAGTTGGCTTATGTCATTCCCAAGAATATTTGACGAAAGCAAACGTTTAAGGCTGGATTAGCCAGACGTAAACGTATCTTTTTCGTAAATCAGTTCTATATATGGGCCAGAAATCATAACGAAAAGGCTCAAGTATTAGCTGATCATTTTTACAGAACTTTCTCTAATGAAATGGACGAACAAAATATTACTCTGCCAAATATCATTTCATCCACAAACTGCCACATCAAAAACGTTTCTATACATGAAGTTAAAGCTACTATTAAAACAAGATTTGATGCTAAAAAATCCCCTGGCTATGACAGAGTAACGGGCAAACTATTAAAAAAACTACCAATGAAGGGACTTATCTACATAAGAAATATCTTTAACGTTATAATAGCAATGAAATATTTTCCTAAAGTATGGAAAGTTGCAGAAATAATCGCTATTGCAAAGCCCAACAAGGACGCCACAAGGGCTACTTCATATAGGCCAATAAGTCTATTACCACTTTTATCTAAATTATTTGAAAAACTTATTTTTGATCGACTAGAACCAATACTTATAGAAAGAAATCTTATACCATCGCATCAGTTTGGTTTTAGACCCATGCACTCTACGATCCAACAAATACATAGAGTAACTAACAAAATCTCATCTGAAATTGATAAGAAAAATTTTTGCGAGACAAAGTTGTTTAACTGACAGGCACTTTTATGTTAAATATAAAGATGAATGCTCAAGCATAATGAAAATGGAAGCGGGAGTTCCGCAAGGTAGTGTCCTTGGCCCTATCCTATACCTTCTGTACACAGCAGACATTCCTACTCCAACAAGAAACACATATATGATTGCAACATTTGCAGACGACACTATCCTTTTGTCAACAAATAAAGATATAACTTTGGCCATATCAAACCTTCAACAATTGCTGGACAATACTCTAAACTGGTTTAAAACCTGGGGTATTTTAGTAAATAGTGAAAAAACAGTACAAGTGGCTTACACAAATAGGAAGATAAGTGATCATCAAGCAATTACGATAAACAACACTCCGATTTAAAATGATAATAAAGCTAAATATCTTGGCATGATAATCGACTCTAAATTAATCTGGAAAGATCATATCATCCGTAAGAAAAACGAAGTAAAGTACAAATTTGGACAACTTTACTGGCTCTTAGGAAAGGATTCAACTTTATCCTTACAAAACAAATTGCTTATATACAAAACAATAATAGCTCCTATTTGGAAATATGGCGCATAGCTCTGGGGTACTACAAGCAACTCTAATATAAAAATCATCCAACGAGTTCAATCAAAAATACTGAGAACTATTATAAACGCCGAATGGTACATATCCAATCAAAATATACATCGTGATCTTAACGTCCAAGAAGTCATAAGGAATTCCAGCTTAAAACATACATTTAAACTTACAACTCATTCTAACAATGAAATTAGACAAATACCCTATAATGAGCTCTTAGGTTCAAGAAGACTTAAGCGATGCACTCCATCGGAGCTATTTGTCCGATTCTTATAATTGATAATTTGGCAAAATATATTTTATATAATTTAATATAAATGTTTACTTACACTAAATATAAGTTATCTTAAGTGTTGATTTAAGTTAATTAATACCCAAACCTCAAAACTAATTATTAATTGTCATATAAAGACAGGTGTAATTAAATAGGATGTTAAAAAAAAGTATATGCATATATATATATATATATATATATATATATATATATATATATATATATAAATTAAAGTGGCCATTTATTTTTGAAAAAGATTGTTTTAATGACCATTTCCAAATATTAATGAATCTAGATTCATCTATTTTTACAAACAATTTTAAATCATCTCAGGATAAAATTCTTCAATTTTTTAAAAGTCGCATGAAGCAAAGAGTAACTGAAAATATAAAAAACACCGAGAGAATTTTCAATTTAAGGTGCAATAGCTGCGTACTTCAAGAATATAACCTATTTGTATAACCTATTTGTATAAACATTTTGAGGTAGAAGTTGAACTATATCAAAGTAAAATTATTATTTTTTATAGTTGTTATTTGTATTTTTTTACAGTTGGAAAAACATTGGACGACATTAAGGAGGAAGTCCCAACTAATACACCATTCATTGCTTTTATTCGTAAGTATTTTTAATGGTAAAAATTAAAAGAGAGCATAAGCAAATTTTAAATTTTTGAATGAAACAAGCTTTATGAGAACCCTGTACAAAACGGCTAAACGATCAGCTGTTTTAGTCTTGTAAATGTACATGTATTTAGGGTGTGTGTCACACGGTAGCAAAGTGGCATGTTGAAAATATTTTTTGTATGGTGAAAAAGTTTTAAATTTTTATGTGTGAAAAAGAATGGAATTTATTTATTTGTTTTGTTTTCATTTAGATTTAAGAAGCTTTCAAATTTTAACACTTCAAAAATTTCTATTCTTATGTCAAAAATTCTACTAGCCCTATGGGCTAGTGAAATTTTATTCACCTCAAAACTGTCAAAAATTTACTAAGAAGCATACTTTGCTACCATTTAACACACACCCTTACTATACCTTTTGGTCTTGTTATATTTCCCTACATTCGTAAATAATATTTCTTATAAAGTTTTTCGTTTTTTCTTTTTAGAACATGAATTCATTGAGAAGGGGTACATATTTATAGAAAAAGAACTTGTGCTTGATGGCAAAATTAACGTGATCGAACAAATTAATTCAGTAATCCAGTTTTATTATATTTTTAATATTTTATATCCTAATCAAATATCTCAAACTATGGAATTTTTATTCCGCTATTTTTACAAATCATATCCATCGGATAGTCGAGGCAACACAAGAAATGTGAACAACGTACAAAAAATCAACAATTTAATCAAAAAACTATCAGAATTTAAGTAACTTCTGTTTATTACACTGCGCTACAGCAATTTCACTCAATACTTTTAAGCAATTTTATTACATCCTTAAGGAATTCCCTCTCATAAGGCGTTGGCGAATTTAGTAAAACGTTTCCATAGAAATTAAATTTTTTACAACCAAAATGAACAAAAACTTAATTTTTTTTTTGGTAAATTTAATACAGTTTTTATGAAATATGTATAAGTTTTACTTGACTTGATAAATATTTCAATAGAAGTGGTTATACCGACCTTACTGTCATATACGCATAAAAACGTCTGCGCATACGAATTAAATTTAGTTATTGAGATATAACTCATTATAAATAAAATTCATTTTTAAAATAAATGTATTGTCTTTATTACAAAAATAATTGGATTGTTTTATTTTTCAACATTGTGGTGGTAAATACACAAATTTTTGGGGGATTTTTACGCATTTGCAATGGATTTTTTGCGCATTTTATGTGTAATTTTACACGTACACATTTGGTAAATTTACCCTTTAAATTAAAAATTTCATTTAATTTTTACGCACTTTCAAAGTAGTTTTACTCATTTTGTGTTCACCAGCTTACGCATAATGTGTGTATTTTTTTCATTTACGCACACAGAGTAAATTTACCCATCTTATAGTAGGAGTACAGTTTCCTACTATAAGTTGGGTAAATTTAAAATATGTAGTTAATTTAATATTTTTGGTAAATTAATTAATTGAAAGCCTAATCCAAGGCTATATCGCCATGGGGCAGGATATAGTTTTAATGTGATTTTGCGCCACCTATTCAAAAATAGCGGCACTAAAGCAATTATGCATTTTGCTCTTTCTTTATATATAAATTTCTTTAGACATAGCCTAGCGCCACCTACTCAAAAGCAGCGGCACTAAAGCAATTATGTATTTTGCTCTTTCTTTAGATATAAATATCTTTGGTTACAAAAACAAAAAATACATTTTATGGAATGAAACGAAAAACCAACAAAGCTTAACAGAAAAACCCCATCTGGTTTACTATATCTCCTATAGTAGCCAAAGAATTGGAGATATTTGAACGGAAAATCCTAAGAAAATAGTTACGTCTATGAAAATGTCGATGTTCTACCCTTCTGTAGGTACTCCATCTCATTGCAAGCCAGATTTGTTGAGAAACTGCGCTACACGATAATATGCTTGTCAGCCAAATATACGAAAGCGAGAAAAACACCATCTGGGCTGGATCTACATATTTTTCTAATGTCGGTATAATAAATGGACGTATTAACGACGATCTAGCTCCTCTGGACCTTACCCATTCTATATGAGCCCAGCCTCAGGCAATCATAGGGGATGAAGACGATATACGTATATACTAAATTTTGCATAAACTGTAATATAAATATGTTTTGTCAATTTATGTAACAGAACTTTTGTTAATTAGTTATAGGCCCAATATTATAACTTGCCTTTCAGGTGCGTGTTAGTTAAAGGTAACTTTAGCTAAAGTGAGGAATAAAGTGACCTTTAACATTTTTTGGTTATTACAACTTTCTCATAAAATAAAATTAAGTTTTTTGAAAATATGGCATTACCAGAGCAAAAGCCAATTACTTTTGACAAATTAAAATGGTTTTTTAAAATACATAGTGGCAACGACGTACTTTTATTTATTTATTTACTTACAACAAACAAAAAATACAAACAAAAAACAAAATTTCTTCGAATTGTGTAAAAGATCAAAATGTTTGTTGTAAAAAAATTTACATTGTCGACGCCGAACACAGAAATAAAACAAGTAGCAAAGATACGGTCAAAAAACTACACGGCAACTACACTGCAGAGCAGAAAATGTGGAAACTTTAAATGCTTAAACCTTAAGTTAAAAGTTAAAGGTAAGATGAACTTACCTTTAGCTTATCGGCCACTTTTAGGGTAAAGTGTACTTATAATAACGAGAAACTAATAATCTGCCCGTTAACATCCTACCTTTAGCTATCGGCAAGTTATAATAATGGGCCTTAGTAAAGTTATTTATTTAGTTTTAGTAATGTTATTTACAGAAGTCTGTTCTGTTAGCGACTTTAACAATGCTGCTTTTTACGTTAACTTAGTTATTAGAGTAACACACATATAGCTCTAAGAATGTTATTATTCTCATAGTATGTAAGACAATAAATGTAATCGAACAAGAAGAAGACTTAATAACATTTTTACCTACTTAACAGAAAAAAAATAGATACAGAAAAGTTGTACAAATTTGTATGGAAAATTTGGAGGTACCTTCACATTTTTACTCATAACTTTTGAACCGCTGAACCGATTTTGCTCATTTAAAATACCAAACTGCTCGGGAGGATGTTCAATAATCTGGGTAAAAATAGGCTTGTGTCTTCGCGTCGTGATCGCCATTTCAACAGACAGACGGACATCGCAAAATTAACTTAGAATTGCATAAGGATCACGAATATATATACTTTATGGGGTCTTTAACCTATATTTGGAGCCAAGTGTTCCGTTGCTTGATTCCTAAAGTTCGGCGCAGTAATTATTACTAAATCGAAATTTAGGAGACAGGCAGCAAGAACACAGGGGGTCCTTGAAGCGTATACACAGCACATCGAACGATGGTGCCTTAGCCTATCAGGACCCCAATGACCGTCCATGCGTGGAGTTTAAGCTAGACTTATCCAGATGCAGACGTGGTTCCTTGTGATGAACAACACGGAGTCGCATCTGCGACTGGATAATCCATGCTTTAATCCACATCCTGCTCGAGGTGGCTCTGCTTTTACAGAACATGGCGGATCTAGAGCGGACACTCGATAAAAACCCGTAATCCCAGGTGTTATCTATACCGTGCCTATGGGACGAATAGCACTACGTTAGTGTGTTTTTGAACGGTGGCCTCCAGGGCGTGGCGTACCCTGGTTGTATCAGCTCACTGGTAGCACAGGGCTCTGCTACTATGTGTTCTGTTGTAATCCCTTATTTTTCTTTTCTTTTAGATGGACTCTAATAATCTATTAAATAAAGAGCAAGAGAAGACCGATGCAGGTCTCACCTTAGGTGGCAAAGAGGTTTCAAACCTAAAAGGCACAGAGGTAGCAATAGTTTCGGCTGAGCAGACATTGGGCGCTCTGGATTCCAATGTTGCCGAACCCATGGATGTTAGTAGTTTAACTCAGGACCCTCCGGGCCCTATTTCAGACACAACTACGAACATCCCAACGGACGAGGAGGATGAGCTGTTAAGCTCCCAGCCTGTAAGTGCCGTCACAGTCCCAGGCGATCGGTCGAAACCGAAGACTGAGCGCGTGAAGCTCTGCGGGGCGGCTCGCAAACGCTTGCGGACGTACCTGGATGAAGGTACTGACCTAGAGGTTGCGCGGCGGCTTTGTCAGTTGCCAATGCGCGAGGCCCGTAAGGAGGTCAAAGAGCTCACAGGTAGCAGGAAAAGGGTGCGCTCAGATGGCTCGACACCACCTGAAACTAGACATCCTGCAAAGCGGACAGCTGATATGGCTGCAGATGGCACACCTTGCAAGACTGTAGGCGCTATACTGCCGAAACCAGCCTTGCCAGTTCCGGCCAACCAGCGGAAACAAGAGGTATCCTACAAGGATGCAGTTGCCACCGTGAAGATTGGTGTTATTCCACCTGATTTCCCGGCAACTAGATGGATGGATGAGCAGCACTACTCCATCCAAAGAGCTGTGCTGCACAAAATAGCGGAGCTGAGTAAGGGAACAATTAAGCCCAGTTTCTCGAGTTGCTCCTTTAAGCCAGGGTGGCTCAGTTTTGTTTGCCGCGACAAGGACACGGCGCAGTGGCTGGAGACTTATGTCCCCACTCTAAAGCCATGGAGCGACGCCGAAGGCCCAAGTGTTCGTGGGTTATTTTCCCGAGAAGGAGGACACGTCTAATGACCTAATTCTTTGACTAGTTGAGGGCCAGAACTGCGAGCTTTCGGTTGGGTATTGGAAGGTGTTGAATAGGGTTATCAAGGGTGGCATAGTTGAGCTCACCCTGTCTATTGACCCTATCTCAGCTGATATACTCAAGCGAAAGGATCACAGGGTGAACTTTGTGTTTGGAACAGCGCTGGTAAGACCCACCCGACAACAACATGGGGTCGGGCGCGACATACCCAAACAGGCAAAGGCAAGCATTTCTGCAGCCACGGCCAAATCCGACACACGAGTTGTTACTAGCTTACACACGTCGGATGATAAACCGTGCTGTTCGAAGGACCTTGCTATGCCTAGTTCTACTGAGCCCACAACCAAAAAACGGGTCGATTTTAAGGCTTCCGAAAGGCGGAAAAAGGGTGAGCGGCACTCGGCAGAAGAAGCTGTGCTGCTTAACTCAAATCGTGGCAGAAAGGTGGCAAAGCGTGCTGCCAAACACAAATAATGGCAGCCAAAAAAGCTGGAGCACCAAAGCACCTCAGGTGCTTACAGGTGAACCTTCACCATGCAAAGGCGGCATCGGACATCGCCAGCAGAAGGTTCACAACGGATGTCCTGGACGTAATGTTCATCCAGGAGCCTTGGGTGCACAATGGAGTCATAAAAGGGCTCAATGCAAGTCAAGGTAAGCTGATCTATAATTCTCAATTAACTAGGCCCAGAGTGGCCATCTTTGTGAGGAATAGTCTAACCTTTCTTCCAATTTCAGAATTTGTCTTGGGAGATTTGGTAGCAATCTCCGCAATGTTACCCTCCCTATCCGGGGTACATGAGGTAGTACTCGCCTCCGCGTACTTGCCTGGCGACGCAGAAGCGGCACCAACAGCTGACGTTTCGGCCTTGGTTGAATATTGCCGAAAGAGGTCAGTGAGCTGGATCCTAGCATGCGACGCCAACGCACATCACACGGTATGGGGGAGTAAGGATGTCAACAAACGTGGTGAGTACCTGCTAGAATTTATATGTAGGAATAATATAAACATAGCGAACAGGGGTGACGTACCGAGTTTTAGGAATGCAATTAGGTCAGAGGTCTTGGATCTCACTCTTACGAGCTCCAATTTGTCTTTTGTCATCTCTGACTGGCATGTCTCCAACGAACTATCAATGTCTGACCATCAGCACCTGGTCTTTGATGTTATCGGTTCATTGGATTCCAATCAGGTTTATCGCAGTCCTAGACGTACGAACTGGGAAAACTTCCGCCATCACTAGGGAGGCGACACCAACTTTTCCAAGGGGTTGATTCTGAAGCTCAGGGGAAATTGATTATGAGGCGGCAGAAATTCAAGGGAATTTAACTTCTGCTTACGCTGCGAGCTGCCCACTAAAGACCAGGAGGACAAAGAGAGATGTTCCATGGTGGAACAGTGGTTTGGAGGAGCTCAAAAGTAAAGCCAGAAAGCTCTTTAATAATGCTAAACGAACAGGTGACTGGGTCACCTATAGGGCTGCACTCACTGCATATAACAAGGAACTACGCAGATCCAAAAGATCCACGTGGCGCAGTTACTGTGAGAGGATCTCGAATCTTCCAGAAGCTGTGCGACATCAAAAGGCCCTATCACAGGATCATACGAATGGTATCTGTACTCTGAGGAGACCAGATGGGTCCTACACTGAATCTCCCGTCGAAACCTGCAAACACCTGCTAGATACGCACTTCCCGGGATGCGTAGTCTCCGGCGGGTCGGATGCTACTTGGGGAATCCCAAACCTAACGGGGAGGAATGTACATCTATCGGGGTCTATCTTTCAGGAGAGCAGGGTAAGGTGGGCGGTGAATGAGTTTTCTCCATACAAATCTCCAGGTCCGGACGGGGTCTATCCATGCCTGTTGCAGCAGGGGTTGTACGCAATTATCCCAAGGCTGGTTAGGATATTTAGATCCAGTCTGCTATTTGGTCATGTACCATCACCTTGGAGAGAGGTGAAAGTGGTCTTCATACCAAAGGCAGGGAGAAAGTCTGAACAGTTGCCTAAATCGTATAGACCAATTAGCCTCAGCTCGTTTCTCCTTAAGACTATGGAGAAAGTCTTGGATCGCTATATTAGGGACACTTACCTCGCACGGAGACCGATACACGGTCTTCAGTTCGCGTATCAGCGGGGAAAGTCTACCGAAACAGCTGTTCATCACGTTGTCGATATGGTTGAGAGGGCACTAGGGGCAAAGCACATTGCCCTTTGTGCCTTTATAGATATACAGGGCGCTTTTGACAACACGTCCTACGGTGCGATTAAAGGGGCCATGCTGCGTAAGGGTATCTCTCCAGTCATTGTGGACTGGACTCTAGAGATGCTAAGGTCCAGGGTAATCACCGTTGGTATAGGGTCTGCACTCAGGACTGTGAATGCGACCAGAGGGTGTCCTCAGGGGGGTGTTTTATCGCCATTATTATGGACACTGGTCATAGATGAGTTGCTCGAGGGTCTAAACGACCAGGGCTTCAAGACCTACGGCTATGCAGATGATCTTGTCATATCCGTCGTTGGATGGGATGACAGGACGATCTCAGAGCGCATGCAAGAGGCTCTGAACTTTACTCTTTCATGGTGCCAGGGAAAGGGCTTATCCATCAACCCGTCGAAGACGATACTGGTACCATTTACAAATAGAAGGAAGGTTAATCTATCAAGGCCCGTTGTGGGGGGCATGGTGATAGATTACTCTGATAAGGTTAGGTATTTGGGGGTTACTCTTGACAAATCTCTAACCTGGAATGATCATATTGACTCGCTGTCCAAAAAGGCCACCAGAGCTCTTTATGCCTGACAAAGGCTCTTTGGGAAGACATGGGGTCTGAGTCCGCGGATGGTGTATTGGTCATTCATTACTATTGTCAGACCTATGATCACCTATGCGGCCATCGCATGGTGGCCTAAGGTCGAGCAGTCGAAAACGATGAGTGCTCTTAAGAGGATCTACCGTTTGGCGTGCATTGGTATAACGGGCGCCAGCGGGACGTGTCCTACGGATGCCATCGGGGCCATGCTGGGAATTCCTCCGTTGCATATCACTGTAATGGAGGCGGCCGTCATGGGCTCAACTAGACTTAGGGAATTCGGTAGCATGAGGGGCGGCGACCTAGGACCCGGTTTCCAGCGCGCCCTTCCCATGGGCAAATATCCCTCCATTTTTCAGGCGGAAATCTACGCCATATGTGTGTGTGTGGAGGAATGCCTACGGAGGCGTGTGGTCAGATCTCGTATCTATATTCTCTCTGACAGTCAGGCGGCACTCAGGGCTCTTATGTCCCACGAGGTGTCATCTAAACTTGTCATGGAATGTATTACGGCACTCAACCGACTCGGTAGGAGCAACTCCCTTACCCTGGGATGGATTCCGGGCCATGAGGGGCATGAGGGCAACGAAAGGGCGGACTGTCTGGCCAACCGTGGTGCCCGCCGGCCCTTCATAGGCCCTGAACCTTTCTGCGGGGTGCCCATGGGCTACATTAAGGAGAGGCTCAGGTTGTGGAGAGAGTCGAAATTCTACGATTATTGGCAAACATCTCGTGGCCAACGACAGGCTAAGAGATTTATATCTATGCCCAGTGGTGGGTCTGGGCGACTACTGGCCCTTGGTCGAAGGGACCTAGGGACCCTGACTGGATACTTTACTGGACATTGCAACCTTAGGTACCATAAGCACAAGAAGGGTCAATCGGACACTGAACTGTGCAGGTTTTGCGGGTTGGAATCGGAGACGTCAGAGCATGTCCTCTGCGATTGTCCTGGGCTTTGTGTCAGGAGGATCAAGTTTTTGGGTGACCGTTTCTTGTCGCCTTCCGACATTTGGAACACTTCACCCGGCAAGGTTCTTGGCTTCGTCAATAGCTTGAACCCTTAGGGTGATTCTAGGCAGCACAAAAGACCTACTGTGGTCGCGGTGCGTAGTGCCATTTGAAATAAATAAATAAATAACCTATATTTCGACATGTTACAAACGGAATGAAAAACTGATATATACCCTCACCATATATGGTGGAGAGTATAAAAATTTGTTCAAGTGACACTCGAACTACTTAATGTTATTTTATCTTAAATAAATTCAATTATAACCCGGGCTGTCAACTTTCTGACTTCTTTTACTTTTCCAAAAAAAAAATAAATACATTTTCAGCATTTTACTTTATTTATTAACAAAAAAAAAATTGATATAAATTGATATTTTTTATGTGTAAAGGATATTGATATAAATTGATATAAATTTATTTCAAAATTGTCAAGCAATAATTAAAAAAATTCTGATATTTTTATAAATATTTTTATAATTTGTGTACCTTTGGAACGCTTTTTTTATTTTTGTTTCCAGTTGTGAAAGATAATTTGCAAAAAAAGAAAATTTATTCATGTAAAATCCTCTAAAAAAAACTAACCGAAATTTCATTTCTGTTTTCAGTGGTTTTCAAATGAAGTAA
This sequence comes from Eustalomyia histrio, assembly GCA_949748255.1. Classification (NCBI taxonomy): domain Eukaryota; kingdom Metazoa; phylum Arthropoda; class Insecta; order Diptera; family Anthomyiidae; genus Eustalomyia; species Eustalomyia histrio. The sequence goes on along the minus strand of OX456527.1, from coordinate 23,101 downwards.
CGATTAATACATTTATGGCAAATCATCCCTTTTGGTAACATATAAAAAAAATTCTTTAATTTTTTGAAATATTTTAAAGGAAAATTGTACCGTAAATTGATTAGCGAAATATTTTAAATAACAAAGAATTGCGGTTTGTGATTGTGTAATGCAATCTTAATCGACATGTCATCGTTATTTGGAATCACTCGTTTTCACTGAAGTTTTTTTTTATTAAAGTGCCGCATAGTGTAATTTATATTTTTTATATCAATATACATAATAATAAAAAAATGAAACCCATTGACTTTTGACTCTGTAATTTTTGGGGTTTATTTAGTAAATTTGTAGGTAGACCACGAATAGGCGGGATGGTAAAAAAAAAGGAATTTTTTAAATTACATTTAAATGCATTTGGAACAGATATTTTTGCAGCATCTATAAAGTAAGCTAATAAACCATTCAAATCAGTCTCCTAGTTTTTAAAATACATCAATCGTCATGCCGGAAAATTTATCCAGCTTTTAAATTTAAATACCAGCTTCCTAAAATTTATTTTTATTTCATTTTTTTTTTCAAGAACCTGCTAAAAATATTTTTTAGCAAATTTTTAAGCAAAACTAAAATTGTGATGTAAAAAAGTATTCGATTTAACATGGAATGGATAATATCTAACAGCGGGTATAAATGGGTTGAAATTGTAGCCGAAATGCCGGCTAAATAATCGGTTGCTCACTAATTGTAATATTTATTTGATATTATGCATTTGTAACACTCACCAATTAGTTATTTGTAATGCAGTCAGAGCTTCTTTTATTAAATCTTTATTTTATTTTTATCGCGCGAACCGATTACCGTTTAAACTTTATTAATTTTTACAAGATTTTAATATAAACTTGATTATAATTAATATTTTTTTAAATATCAGTAACAACTGATAATTACAAAAAAAAAAAAACACACACACACACAAATCAAAATGCATTTGATTATTATTGCATTTCCAATACAAAGATCAACCCTTTTCACTGAACTTGCTAAAATATTCTTTTTTTTTTTAACTTATAACAAATAGCTCTCTTTTTTCTAGGAGAAATATTACCATTGAGGAAAAATATGAATTAATTTTAACAAACACCCAAAAATAAATATTTTAAATTTGAAAAGAAGAACAAAAAAACAATAACATTTTTTTACTTGCAAATTTAACTACTTTACCAATCAGGAACATTATTAGGCTCTTTTCAATCATGATTACTTTCGCTCAATGCAAAAATATAGAAACAACAACAATTACCAATTTTTTTTTATTTATTTGAGAATATAGAAAATAGAGCAAGCAAAATAAATAACTTTTTTCATAAAAAAATGAGCAAACACTGGAATGAATTTTATATATTTACTTTTATTTAAAACATATATTGCTTATATTCGGCAATTTCATTTATTTTTTAACACTTTTTTAAAATACTCAATGGTATATACATTTTTCTAATATTTTCATTGATATAAAACACTTACACTATTCACAATATATATGTATTAATTTCGAACACGGAATATGCGTTCAGACAACCGGTTTACTTGAGGGATAAGCTGCAACTAAATTTTAAAACGCATTCAAGGAGAATATATAAATAATCGGGAATTAGAGTATTTGGAATTTAGGCAAATAAACTGGAAAGCAACGTAAGTAACAACAATAAAAACTCAAGTTCAATATTATTTTGATTTAAATATGATGCTTACTCCAGAAATACATTATCAAAAAAATCTAATTTTTTTTTGAAAAATAGATTTGCCGTTCTCTGAAGCTAAATAAGACAATAAAAATCTTATAAATATTTGAATAAAATAAATTATGTTTTTGCTCCTCTTATATGAATTTGAAAAGTGTTGTTGATTTTTTAAAAGTTCCAGTAGATGTTACGATGTTACGTTTCGTAACGTGTCGTTATGGATGGCTCGTTGTGTACGTATTTGGTCTTTTTCGTAAAATTGTTTCAGCTACTTTGGCTGAAAATTACTAATTTGATAATTAGTTGAATATAAGGTCAATTCCAGAATATGAATTAATTAATTTTATATGTACCCATTAGCGATGTTTGAAAAATATGAAAGTGAATTCTTAAGTCCACGAATGCGATAATTTGGTTCTTTGGTATATTAAAATGTGTACTAAAACAGACTTCAGTTGCCGATTGAATACAGAAAATTCTATGCAGAAATGGAGTGAAAATTGGAATAGTGAAGTGGAAAAAATCACTTTTTATAGTTTTTTTTTTTTTGTTTTTTTTTTTTATATTTATTACTCAAGATATATTTTAACTCAAAATGCTAAAATAATCGAAATGTATACTTAAGAATCTTTCTTAAAACGTATAATAAATGGAAATCGGTTTAAAAATATCCAAGTTATTACAAATGCCACAGGTCAAGAATGCTTCAAACACCTTAAGGTGAGGGAATTAAGGAACAAATTTTATTATTTTTTTAATTTTTTAATTATACACAGAATAAAATTACAAAATTTTGTTTGTAATATTGAACATCTTTCGTAGAATATTTTTGTCAACACAAAAAAAAATATAATTTTTAAATAAGAAAACTTTTTGTTATTTTTTTGTAATTTAAATTTTTATTTGAAAAGTAACAATTCACAAACATTTCAAAAAAATTGTTAGAAATCGAATTTGAATTTTAACAAATATTTTTAATTACTTCAAATTTTGTGATACTTGTTTCTGTGGTTATTATTTATTAACTTTTTAAATGCTTTATATTTTTTTAAGACCAACAACTGCAAAAACTTAAAAAATTAAAAAACAAAATAAACACGGTCTTTTTAAAAAAGTTTATGTTTTATTTGAAAAATTGATTAAAACACCTCTGTTTCTTTTACACACTTTTTTAATTCACAAAACTCACCACTTAGCATTAGTGTCATGAGGCTATCTCTATTATTATAAAAGAAAACTCGCCTGATATAACGGTTTTTGTAAACAATTGGTCGATTCCCTCTAAACATAGCGCAAATTTTTAAAATGAATAAGAGTATAAGCACAATACAAATTAAACTGTTTTATATTTTTTTAAGACCAACAACTGCAAAAACTTAAAAAATTAAAAAAACAAAATAAACACGGCCTTTTTAAAAAAGTTTATGTTTTTTTTGAAAAATTGATTAAAACACCTCTGTTTTACACACTTTTTTAATTCACCAAACTCGCCACTTAACATTAGTGTCATGCCTGATATTGGTCGATTCTTAAAATGAATAAGAGTATAAGCACAATAGAAATTAAACTGTAAGGCGTGGTGGAAAATATAAAGAAAATTTTAACGGATTTACGAGAATTTACAAAAATTGTTGCAACAATTAATAGCATATTTATTCTCTTTATTATATATTTTTACCATAGAAATGGGAAATAATGGATATGAATAGACATTGTTGGTCAATGTGTGTGTACACACTTTAATACTTTTCATGTAACAATGTTAGCTTTGAATTCGTAACTATGTTTTAACACAATTGCAAATTTTTGTTGTATTTTTTACTTTATTAGACATGTCTAATTTTAGTAAAAATAAAGAGTATATTGAACAAATATTATATTTTTATATGAAAAATCTGAGAGTACTAAAAAGTTCGTGATTGAAAATATACTCTTGAGAATTATATACTTTTTGGTGAAACTCAAACAAAAAAAAACTACAATAATGCAACAAAAACAATAATAATAAAGGGTTTTGATTGGATAAACTATATACGGTCATTATACCTACATGGGGACTCAACCAATTATGAGTTTACTCAATAGTTTCTCTCATTTTTTTACTCTCTCTTGCTCACTAATGCAACTGCAAAAGTCGTGAGCCCACCACTGTTCTAAGACAAAAGTTATTAGTGCAATGAGATGTGAGTAATAAAGGAAAATGGGAATCATTCTGAGAATGAGAGGATGCCAATGTTAGTAGTAAAGTTTTTTATAACTATTATTAAGCGGCTTATACCTATCAATATTATCAACACAACTCTTCAAGTAATGCCAATATTTATATTGATGATGTGTATCAGGGATGCGAAAGTTGGTACAATTATACCATTTTTGGTACGATTTTGGTCTTAAAAGTACGATGGTACTCCCATGGCACAGTTTTCGTTTCTCGTGCATGTTTCTGTTATCTCACTTCACACTCATATGTACTCTTATTTTGTTGCTTAATTTACATTCAGTTTTCGTGCAATTAAAGTTACCGTATAAACAGACATAACTTTGGAAGCAACTTTGCATCGTATGAATTGTCAAAAGTTTCTAGTCTAGTCCAAACGAAAGATTTGTTACAATTATCGAATTTTTGTTGCTATAATTTTAAAATAACAAATAGTTTGTTACCTACTTTTTATCTAATTTTTGGGGTTTATTTAGAAAATTTGTAGGTAGATCACGAATAGGTGGGATGGTAATAAAAATATACCAGAATGATAAAAACTACAAAAAAGGAATTTTTTAAATTACATTTAAATGCATTTGGAACAGATATTTTTGCAGCATCTATAAAATAAGCTAATAAACCATTCAAATCAGTCTCCTAGTTTTTAAAATACATCAATCGTCAAGCCGGAAAATTTATCCAGTTTTTAAATTTTAATACCAGCTTCTTAAAATTTATTTTTATTGTATTGTTTTTTTTTTCAAGAACCTGCTAAAAATATTTTTTAGCAAATTTCTAAGCAAAACTAAAATTGTGATGTAAAAAAGTATTCGATTTAACATGGAATGGATTATATCTAACAGCGGTAATAAATGGGTTGAGATTGTAGCCCAAATGCCGGCTAAATAATCGGTTGCTCACTAATTGTAATATTTATTTGATATTATGCATTTGTAACACTCACCAATTAGTTATTTGTAATGCAGTCAGAGCTTCTTTTATTAAATCTTTATTTTATTTTTATCGCGCGAACCGATTACCGTTTAAACTTTATTAATTTTACAAGATTTTAATATTAACTTGATTATAATTAATATTTTTTTAAATATCAGTAACAACTGATAATTACAAAAAAAAAAAACACACACACAAATCAAAATGCATTTGATTATTATTGCATTTCCAATAAAAAGATCAACCCTTTTCACTGAACTTGCTAAAATATTCTTTTTTTAACTTGTAACAAATAGCTCTCTTTTTTCTAGGAGAAATATTACCATTGAGGAAAAATATGAATTAATTTTAATTTTAACAAACACCCAAAAATAAATATTTTAAATTTGAAAAGAAGAACAAAAAAACAATAACATTTTTTTACTTGCAAATTTAACTACTTTACCAATCAGGAACATTATTAGGCTCTTTTCAATCATGATTACTTTCGCTCAATGCAAAAATATAGAAACAACAACAATTACCAATTTTTTTTTATTTATTTGAGAATATAGAAAATAGAGCAAGCAAAATTAATAACTTTTTTCATAAAAAATGAGCAAACACTGGAATGAATTTTATAAATTTACTTTTATTTAAAACATATATTGCTTATATTCGGCAATTTCTTTTATTTTTTAACACTTTTTTAAAATACTCAATGATATAAAATTTTTTTAATATTTTCAATGAAATAAAACACTTGCACTATTCACAATATATACATATGTATTAATTTCGAACACGGAATATGCGTTCAGACAACCGGTTTACTTGAGGGGTAAGCTGCAACTAAATTTTAAAACGAATTCAAGGAGAATATATATATAATCGGGAATTAGAGTATTTGGAATTTAGGCAAATAAACTGGAAAGCAACGTAAGTAACAACAATAAAAACTCAAGTTCAATATTATTTTGATTTAAATATGATGCTTACTCCAGAAATACATTATCAAAAAAATCTAATTTTTTTTTGAAAAATAGATTTGCCGTTCTCTGAAGCTAAATAAGACAATAAAAATCTTATAAATATTTGAATAAAATAAATTATGTTTTTGCTCCTTTTATATGAATTTGAAAAGTGTTGTTGCTTTTTTAAAAGTTCTATTAGATGTTACGCTCCGTAACGTGTCGTTATGGATGGCTCTTTGTGTACGTATTTGGTCTTCAGCTACTTTGGCTAAAAATTAATAATTTGATAATTAGTTAAATATAAGGTCAATTCCAGAATAATAACCACAGAAACAAATATCACAAAATTCGAAGTAATTAAAAATATTTGTTAAAATTCAAATTCGATTTCTAACAATTTTTTTTGAAATGTTTGTGAATTGTTACTTTTTAAATAAAAATTTAAATTACAAAAAAATAACAAAAAGTTTTCTTATTTAAAAATTATTTTTTTTTTTTGTGTTGACAAAAATTTTCTACGAAAGATGTTCAATATTACACACAGAATTTTGTAATTTTATTCTGTGTATAATTAAAAAATTAAAAAAATAATAAAATTTGTTCCTTAATTCCCTCACCTAAAGGTGTTTGAAGCATTATTGACCTGTGGCATTTGTAATAACTTGGATATTTTTAAACCGATTTCCATGTATTATACGTTTTAAGAAAGATTCTTAAGTATACATTTCGATTATTTTAGCATTTTGAGTAAAAATATATATTGAGCAATAAATAAAAAAAAAAAACTAAAAAAAGTGATTTTTTTCACTTCACTATTCCAATTTTCACTCCATTTCTGCATAGAATTTTCTGTATTCAATCGGCAACTGAAGTCTGTTTTAGTACACATTTTAATATACCAAAGAACCAAATTATCGCATTCGTGGACTTAAGAATTCACTTTCATATTTTTCAAACATCGCTAATGGGTACATATAAAATTAATTAATTCATATTCTGGAATTGACCTTATATTCAACTAATTATCAAATTAGTAATTTTCAGCCAAAGTAGCTGAAACAATTTTACGAAAAAGACCAAATACGTACACAACGAGCCATCCATAACGACACGTTACGAAACGTAACATCTACTGGAACTTTTAAAAAATCAACAACACTTTTCAAATTCATATAAGAGGAGCAAAAACATAATTTATTTTATTCAAATATTTATAAGATTTTTATTGTCCTTTTTAGCTTCAGAGAACGGCAAATCTATTTTTCAAAAAAAATTTAGATTTTTTTGATAATGTATTTCTGGAGTAAGCATCATATTTAAATCAAAATAATATTGAACTTGAGTTTTTATTGTTGTTACTTACGTTGCTTTCCAGTTTATTTGCCTAAATTCCAAATACTCTAATTCCCGATTATTTATATATTCTCCTTGAATTCGTTTTAAAATTTAGTTGCAGCTTATCCCTCAAGTAAACCGGTTGTCTGAACGCATATTCCGTGTTCGAAATTAATGTGAATAGTGTAAGTGTTTTATTTCATTGAAAATATTAGAAAAATGTATATACCATTGAGTATTTTAAAAAAGTGTTAAAAAATAAAAGAAATTGCCGAATATAAGCAATATATGTTTTAAATAAAAGTAAATATATAAAATTCATTCCAGTGTTTGCTCATTTTTTTATGAAAAAAGTTATTCATTTTGCTTGCTCTATTTTCTATATTCTCAAATAAATAAAAAAATTGGTAATTATTGTTGTTTCTATATTTTTGCATTGAGCGAAAGTAATCATGATTGAAAAGAGCCTAATAATGTTCCTGATTGGTAAAGTAGTTAAATTTGCAAGTAAAAAAATGTTCTTGTTTTTTTTGTTCTTCTTTTCAAATTTAAAATATTTATTTTTGGGTGTTTGTTTAAATTAATTCATATTTTTCCTCAATGGTAATATTTCTCCTAGAAAAAAGAGAGCTATTTGTTATAAGTTAAAAAAAATAATATTTTAGCAAGTTCAGTGAATAGGGTTGATCTTTGTATTGGAAATGCAATAATAATCAAATGCATTTTGATTTGTGTGTGTGTGTGTTTTTTTTTTGTAATTATCAGTTGTTACTGATATTTAAAAAAATATTAATTATAATCAAGTTTATATTAAAATCTTGTAAAAATTAATAAAATTTAAACGGTAATCGGTTCGCGCGATAAAAATAAAATAAAGATTTAATAAAAGAAGCTCTGACTGCATTACAAATAACTAATTGGTGAGTGTTACAAATGAATAATATCAACTGTAAAAAAATACAAATAACAACTATAAAAAATAATAATTATACCCTCCACCATATATGGTGAGGGTATATATCAGTTTGTCATTCCGTTTGTAATATGTCGAAATATAGGTTTAAGACCCCATAAAGTATATATATTCGTGATCCTTATGCAATTTTAAGTCGATTTAGCGATGTCCGTCTGTCTGTTGAAATCACGATCACGACGCGAAGACGCAAGCGGGGTGCTATTTTTACCCAGATTATTGAACATCCTCCCGAGCAGTTTGGTATTTAAAATGAGCAAAATCGGTCAAGCGGTTCAAAAGTTATGAGTGAAAATGTGAAGGTACCTCTAAATTTTCCATACAAATTTGTACAATTTTTCTGTATCTATTTTTTTTTTTCTGTTAAGTATGTAAAAATGTTATTAAGTCTTCTTATTGTTCGATTACATTTATTGTCTTACATACTATGATAACTAAGTAAACGTAAAAATGAACAATGTTAAAGTCGCTAACAGAGCAGACCTCTGTAAATAACATTGCTAAAACTAAATAACAAAAGTTCGTTACATAAATTGACAAAACATATTCATATTACAGTTCATGCAAAATTTAGTATATACGTATATCATCTTCATCCCCTTTGGTGGAGGGTATTCAAAGATTCGGCACAGCCGAATTTAGCCCTTTTTTACTTGTTTTACTTTGATATAGTTCAACTTCTACCTCAAAATGTTTATACAAATAGGTTATATCCTTGAAGTACGCAGCTATTGCACCTAAAATTGAAAATTCTATTGGTGTTTTTTTATATTTTCAGTTACGTTACAATTACGTTTGCAAACGCATTCAATAGTTTGCTTAATTTTTCCTTTTTTTCCAACATTTGCATTATATCTCCAGGACCTTTTACCCATGGTATTTGAAAATTTAAAAATTCAATTTCATTATTTTTATGTAAATTATCTTCTTTACTTGTATTAACATTTGCTTCATTAGCAATGACCATTTCATTATTTAATTTTCTAGAAATATATATGTCGTCATTATGAGGTATGTATGCTATCTCTTCCACTACTACCTCATTTATGTCCTCGTTGAAGTGGTTTGGTTGTTCGAAATTCTTATGATTGCCTTCTGGCCAATTATCTTTAATTACCATTAATATTGTATTGTTTTTTAAATAATAATTAAGAACTGAATCATCGCAGATTTCACTGCCATCAGCTTCAAGGACAATTTTGTTTCCATAAATTGTACGTGATATAATTTTTCCTTCGTTGTCAGTTTCGAGAAATGAATCTGGATACTTATTAATGGCTTGTTGTGTTACCGCTCGTAGGGTTCCCATAGGTACACTTTTCGATGTTAGCCGTAGTTCATCTACAATTACGTTTGCAAACGCATTCAATAGTTTGCTTAATTTTTCCTTTTTTTCCAACATTTGCATTATATCTCCAGGAACTTTTACCCATGGAATTTGAAAATTTAAAAATTCAATTTCATTATTTTTATGTAAATTATCTTCTTTACTTGTATTAACATTTGCTTCATTAGCAATGACCATTTCATTATTTAATTTTCTAGAAATATATATGTCGTCATTATGAGGTATGTATGCTATCTCTTCCACTACTACCTCATTTATGTCCTCGTTGAAGTGGTTTGGTTGTTCGAAATTCTTATGATTGTCTTCTGGCCAATTATCTTTAATTACCATTAATATTGTATTGTTTTTTAAATAATAATTAAGAACTGAATCAACGCAGATTTCACTGCCATCAGCTTCAAGGACAATTTTGTTTCCATAAATTCCAATTGAGTTAGCTAAACATATAAAAATAAAATTTAAAAAAATGTATAATATATATATATATATATATATATATATATATATATATATATATATATATATATATATATATATATATATATATATATATATATATATATTTATATATATGCATATATTTATATATATGCATATATTTTTTTTAACATCCCATTTTATTTACACCTGTCTTTATATGACAATTAGTAATTAGTTTTGAGGTTTGGGTATTAATAAACTTAAATCAACACTTAAGATAACTTATATTTAGTGTAAGTAAACATTTATATTAAATTATATAAAATATATTTTGCCAAATTATCAATTATAAGAATCGGACAAATAGCTCCGATGGAGTGCATCGCTTAAGTCTTCTTGAACCTGAGAGCTCGTTATAGGGTATTTGTCTAATTTCATTGTTAGAATGAGTTGTAAGTTTAAATGTATGTTTTAAGCTGGAATTCGTTATGACTTCTTGGACTGTGCTGACGTTAAGATCACGATGTATATTTTGATTGGATATGTACCATTCGGCGTTTATAATAGTTCTCAGTATTTTTGATTGAACTCGTTGGATGATTTTTATATTAGAGTTGCTTGTAGTACCCCAGAGGAACATACTATTGCAGTTTATTTGAATCGCTACCTGATCATTTTTATGAAAATATCGACTAGTAATTAAATCGTTTTTAAAATGTATTACTTATAAAAATTACAACAAATTAGAAATGGATAATTGGCCAGGACTGTTTATTCAATATTCGATACGCAATGAGTTTAATATCTATTCATTTTTAAAAATGTGTTATATTCAGCTTATGTCAACTCAACGTATACAAAATTTGTAACCATGCTGCAGTTTATATTTATACAATAATATAAATCAAAATTTATCGTGCTAAAAGTGGAAAAATTTTACCCACTCTTAGCTAATACTTTATAGTCTCAACCACAAAATGGTGTAAATATGTACATATATCCAAATCAGACATTTATTTAAATTCGAACTCCAATTTAATTTCGGATCCCAAATATAAATACAACCACTAAAACCATTGTCTCAAAATATTTAAAATTTTTTAAACCAAGATTTAAATCATATGCTCATTGAAATCTCCGTAATGCAAAAAAAACTAAACAAATCCACTGTGTTCAAATATTTTAAAATAAAATTCAAATCATTGAATTTTAAGTCAATAAATAAAAGAAGCAAACGTGCACAAAAATATCAACAATTAAAATCATCAAAACCGTAAGTAAATTTTACATATTTAAAAAATTGTTTTTTTTTAATAATTATTTTTAAAAGTTGTAGATTAAATATTGTGCTTGAACTCGTCAGTCTGTCTTTCCTAACAACCATAAACCAGAAAAAATGGATTATATACCGTGCAAAATATGGAGTGAAGATCGCGTCATTAAAAAAACGTTCATGACGATTCCATCAGTCAAAAGTATTTTACAAGAAGTTAAGTGTTTTGCTCATTACTGGGGCTGAATCGTAGATTGTCGTAAATTGTCATACTCTTACATTTCCTGGGATTCTCGATTAAGTAGCAGAGAATCTTTTTTTGTGATATTTCTTTCTTTTTTTTCCATTTCTTGTTAAAGTTCTTCAATAGTATCATGCAATTCTTTGAGTTGTTTTTCAAAATTCTTATTCAATTGTGATTGTTGTAACTTATTTAAATATTTTTCAATTAGATCGATTTTCTTCAATTTTAAGGCACAATAGCTGTGTTTATGCCGGAAGCTATAGACGTTGGTTTCTGTAATTCCCATACAAATTTGACATAACTAACGTTAAGCGTTAACACTAAACGTTGGCTCATGTCAACTTTATATGAGAATGACACTAGCCAATTTTGATAGCTGGCCACAGCTAATATGCCTGGCGTGTTATAGTTTTATGTCGCATGTGTATGGGATATCCAATTTTAAAGACAAAACACAATCATCATAGGCTTGTTGATAATAACCAAAGGGCCATAGCACGATGAGCAAAGTCTAATGATAATTCATCACTGTTAATGGTATCCAAAGCTGCAAATATAGCAACATTGTAGAGGCGGCATGACCCCAGGGCGTTACCATGTTTCCCTTTGGCAGCCAATACTTGATTACCTTGTTGTCGCAAATAATTGGATTCTTTGATATTTTCAACATTATCTTTTGAGGATAATTTGAGCAAGAAAACAGATGATCAAACTCACCACTATTGTGGTGTAAAAACGGCTGAATGTAAATTGTTTTGGTGTAAATAGCTTTGCTTAAGCAGCAAGCTAGCAAAGTTGGCTTATGTCATTCCCAAGAATATTTGACGAAAGCAAACGTTTAAGGCTGGATTAGCCAGACGTAAACGTATCTTTTTCGTAAATCAGTTATATATATGAGCCAGAAATCATAACGAAAAGGCTCAAGTATTAGCTGATCATTTTTACAGAACTTTCTCTAATGAAATGGACAAACAAAATATTACTCTGCCAAATATCATTTCATCCACAAACTGCCACATCAAAAACGTTTCTATACATGAAGTTAAAGCTACTATTAAAACAAGAATTGATGCTAAAAAATCCCCTGGCTATGACAGAGTAACGGGCAAACTATTAAAAGAACTACCAATGAAGGGACTTATCTACATAAGAAATATCTTTAACGTTATAATAGCAATGAAATATTTTCCTAAAGTATGGAAAGTTGCAGAAATAATCGCTATTGCAAAGCCCAACAAGGACGCCACAAGGGCTACTTCATATAGGCCAATAAGTCTATTACCACTTTTATCTAAATTATTCGAAAAACTTATTTTTGATCGACTAGAACCAATACTTATAGAAAGAAATCTTATACCAGCGCATCAGTTTGGTTTTAGACCCATGCGCTCTACGATCCAACAAATACATAGAGTAACTAACAAAATCTCATCTGAAATTGATAAGAAAAATTTTTGCGTGGCCACATATCTTGATGTAGCGAAAGCGTTTGACAGTGTGTGGCATGCTGGCCTACTTTATAAATTGGAAAAAAATCTACCAATGGACTTTTTTCTTATTCTACAAAGTTGTTTAACTGACAGGCACTTTTATGTTAAATATAAAGATGAATGCTCAAGCATAATGAAAATGGAAGCGGGAGTTCCGCAAGGTAGTGTCCTTGGCCCTATCCTATACCTTCTGTACACAGCAGACATTCCTACTCCAACAAGAAACACATATATGATTGCAACATTTGCAGACGACACTATCCTTTTGTCAACAAATAAAGATATAACTTTGGCCATATCAAACCTTCAACAATTGCTGGACAATACTCTAAACTGGTTTAAAACCTGGGGTATTTTAGTAAATAGTGAAAAAACAGTACAAGTGACTTACACAAATAGGAAGATAAGTGATCATCAAGCAATTACGATAAACAACACTCCGATTTAAAATGATAATAAAGCTAAATATCTTGGCATGATAATCGACTCTAAATTAATCTGGAAAGATCATATCATCCGTAAGAAAAACGAAGTAAAGTACAAATTTGGAGAACTTTACTGGCTCTTAGGAAAGGATTCAACTTTATCCTTACAAAACAAATTGCTTATATACAAAACAATAATAGCTCCTATTTGGAAATATGGCGCAGAGCTCTGGGGTACTACAAGCAACTCTAATATAAAAATCCTCTACCGAGTTCAATCAAAAATACTGAGAACTATTATAAACGCCGAATGGTACATATCCAATCAAAATATACATCGTGATCTTAACGTCAGCACAGTCCAAGAAGTCATAACGAATTCCAGCTTAAAACATACATTTAAACTTACAACTCATTCTAACAATGAAATTAGACAAACACCCTATAATATTATTACGTTTGTCCATTTCATTAGAGAAAGTTCTGTAAAAATGATCAGCTAATACTTGAGCCTTTTCGTTATGATTTCTGGCCCATATATAGAACTGATTTACGGAAAAGATACGTTTACGACTGGCTAATCCAGCCTTAAACGTTTGCCTTCGTCAAATATTCTTGGGAATGACATAAGCCAACTTTGCTAGCTTGCTGCTTAAGCAAAGCTATTTACACCAAAACAATTTACATTCAGCCGTTTTTACACCAAAATAGTGGTGAGTTTGATCATCTGTTTTCTTGCTCAAAAAGTATATAAAAGATAGAGAGAAGTTCGCTACCACGAATTTTTTAGTATTCTCTTTGAACACGAACATATTTTGGCGGCAACAAAGGTGAGTTCTGGTTGCAATTTTTAGTAGTGTTTAGCGGTGCTAACATATAACCAATTTCAACTTTTTTTTTGCAGTTTTTTAAAAAGTTGCCGACCAAAACTCACCTTGTGTACGCCAAACTATCTTCGTGTACAAAGATAATATTAAAAATTCGTGAGAGGAAACTTCTCTCTATATTTTGTATACTTTTTGTGTTAAGACGTTTATTATTTGACAAAACGCCAAGAACATGTTGTTGTATATTCCCCTACAATGGCTGCAGTTATTGGAGGAAGATGAAAATTAGAATTATCCTTAAAATATAATGTTGAAAATATCAAAGAATCCAATTATTTGCGACAACAAGGTAATCAAGTATTGGCTGCCAAAGGGAAACATGGTAACGCCCTGGGGTCATGCCGCCTCTACAATGTTGCTATATTTGCAGCTTTGGATACCATTAATAGTGATGAATTATCATTAGACTTTGCTGATCGTGCTATGGCCCTTTGGTTATTATCAACAAGCCTATGATGATTGTGTTTTGTCTTTAAAATTGGATATCCCGTACACATGCGACATAAAACTATAACACGCCAGGCATATTAGCTGTGGCCAGCTATCAAAATTGGCTAGTGTCATTCTCATATAAAGTTGACATGAGCCAACGTTTAGTGTTAACGCTTAACGTTAGTTATGTCAAATTTATATGGGAATTACAGAAACCAACGTCTATAGCTTCCCGCATAAACACAGCTATTGTGCCTTAAAATTTAAGAAAATCGATCTAATTGAAAAATATTTAAATAAGTTACAACAATCACAATTGAATAAGAATTTTGAAAAACAACTCAAAGAATTGCATGATACTATTGAAGAACTTAAACAAGAAATGGAAAAAAAGAAAGAAATATCACAAAAAAAGAAAGAAATATCACAAAAAAAGATTATCTGCTACTTAATCGAGAATCCCAGGAAATGTAAGAGTATGACAATTTACGACAATCTACGATTCAGCCCCAGTAATGAGCAAAACACTTAACTTCTTGTAAAATACTTTTGACTGATGGAATCGTCATGAACGTTTTTTTAATGACGCGATCTTCACTCCATATTTTGCACGGCATATAATCCATTTTTTCTGGTTTATGGTTGTTAGGAAAGACAGACTGACGAGTTCAAGCACAATATTTAATCTACAACTTTTAAAAATAATTATTAAAAAAAACAATTTCTTAAATATGTAAAATTTACTTACGGTTTTGATGTTTTTAATTGTTGATATTTTTGTGCACGTTTGCTTCTTTTATTTATTGACTTAAAATTCAATGATTTGAATTTTATTTTAAAATATTTGAACACAGTGGATTTGTTTAGTTTTTTTTGCATTACGGAGATTTCAATGAGCATATGATTTAAATCTTGGTTTAAAAAATTTTAAATATTTTGAGACAATGGTTTTAGTGGTTGTATTTATATTTGGGATCCAAAATTAAATTGGAGTTCGAATTTAAATAAATGTCTGATTTGGATATATGTACATATTTACACCATTTTGTGGTTGAGACTATAAAGTATTAGCTAAGAGTGGGTAAAATTTTTCCACTTTTAGCACGATAAATCTTGATTTATATTATTGTATAAATATAAACTGCAGCATAGTTACAAATTTTGTATACGTTGAGTTGACATAAGCTGAATATAACACATTTTTAAAAATGAATAGATATTAAACTCATTGCGTATCGGATATTGAATAAACAGTCCTGACCAATTATCCATTTCTAATTTGTTGTATTTTTTATATGTAATACATTTTAAAAACGATTTAATTACTAGTCGATATTTTCATAAAGATGATCAGGTAGCGATTCAAATAAACTGCAATAGTATGTTCTTTCCCCATTATAAATTTTTACTGGATGTGGATGAACTATTTTTTTATATAAGCCAAACTGTACGTTTGTTGTATGTTATAACTTTGGAACAAAAGCGATGTGTAGTTATACCACATCGATAAGACTTCTCCATAAAATATTGCATTTTGGTAACTTGTATCCACAAAAATTGAGTTTATTTTCATCACCTTTATATTTCCGATTTCATCTTTATTTATTATAATGCAATCATTTTCTTTATATTCAGTATTAAGAAAATTATTTTTTTTTTTTTGATGCCAATTGGAATTGTGGTGGTAGAGTAAAATTGAACATGCCAATCGAAATGTTTTCAGATTCATCGCATATTAAGTTAACTCTAAATCGATCTTCATGCAAACTGGATTGATACTGCTGATGATTTTAATTAAAAAAATCGCAAAAATTCATCGTATGTTGGGAATGTTAAGTTTTTGTTTCAATTAAGTCAACGCTGCGGTAAATGATAAAGAGATATTTTTCCACTTAAAAGTTAAAACCTTTTCATTAAAAAAGTATATTAAATTATTACCTTTTTAGACTCTGAGGCAATGTCTCAAGTTTATTGGAATAAAGGTTTTTTTAACCAGATTTGAAAAATACTTTTAGAAAAATTTCGGTCTTTTCGGTCAATGTTTTAAAAAAATTTCTGTTGAAAAACAATATTTTCCTAAAAAAAATATAAAAAGGAAATTTTATAGATTTTTTTTAAAGCTTAAATGGTTAATTAGATTTCGTGAGTATTTTCAGATATAAATTCTGAATATTTTTCATAAAGGTAATTTTTATGACACAGATAATTTTTTGTGGAGATTATTTTGAAACATATTTACTAAGAAAAATATTAAGTTCAGTAGACTCTAACAAATAAGAACTTGCAGTTAGTTCACCCATCCAGAAATAATTTAGAACGTTCCACATTAATGTATGGGAAGTTTTGAAATTACAATCTTGCAGGGCCGTTTGAGTTACTGATATTGTATCAGTAATTTGATTTATTTTATGAGAGTTGACTAAAAAACCTCTGAAATTAGAATCCATTGTTCTCATTAATGTACGTTTTATTTTATTGAATTCAAAAAATTCAGAAATTTTTATTACACTAAGGACAAAGTGGCTCTCACCTAAGAGAGTTTACTAAAAAAATCAATTTTTTAGTCTACCGTTTGAGTTTTAAAACAATAACTTTTAACAGCACATATTTTTGATGAAAATATGATATTTTATTATTTTTAACAATATGTTTGTGGTATTTTTGAGGATTTTAATCTGCAAAATTGGGATATGATGTAAATTTTTTACTGGAAATACTGTGTATGCATTTGTTGTTTAAGGGTGTGTGTGAAATGGTAGCAAAGTATGCTTCTTGGTAATTTTTTGACAGTTTTCAGGTGAATAAAATTTCACTAGCCCATAGGGCTAGTATAATTTTTGACAAAAGAATAGAAAATTTTGAAGTTTTAAAATTTGAAAGCTTCTAAAAGCAAAATGAAAACAAAAGAAATAAAAAATTTGATTCTTTTTCACACACAAAAATTAAAAACTTTTTTACCATGCCACTTTGCTACCGTTTCACACATACTCTAATTAAAAGACAACTCACCGATTTATCACAAAACAACGGTAGCTTTTTATACAGATCCACTTTATTATGTATAACTGTTATTAATACTTTTTTTTATTCCCTACACTTTTAACACTTTATTTTTATTATTTAAATTTTTATAAGATTTGCACTGGCTTTATTAAATTAATGAGCATTCAACATAAATAAAGTTTCAAATGCAACATTTAATTTAATTTTTGTTTTTCAACACTTGTATTGTTAGCAACATTTTAACTAGTAATTCTACATATTTATTAAACATGTTGCATCAAAATGTAAAGCAAAATACTGTTAAAAATTTACTGAAAAGTTAACACTGTCACTAATAACGCCTTGTTAAAAAAGCTTAAGTTCGCAAGGTTGCGGGTTCGAGCCCGGTTGCAGGCATTCATATTTTTTTTTTTTTATTTTTTTAAGACTAACAAATGTAAAAACTTAAAAAAATTAAAAACGGCCATTTTAAAAAAGTTTATGTTTTATTTGAAAAATTGATTAAAACAAAAGGTTTTTTCAAGTTTTTTATTAAAGATACGCCATTCTTTTTAGTTCACGATAAAAACACATGGAAAATAGAAATGCAAACATGCAAATTAATATTTCTTTAAAAATTTTCAAGTATAATATGCACAAAAATATATAAATATTTGCATAGTTTTGGGCAAATATTCATTTAAATTACGAACAAACAGAAAAACGATAACACTCTGTTACTTATTATAGTACTTTCTGATGCGCCACCTGTCTTTTGATATTTGTAACTGAAAGGTTTTTGCTTTAAAATCAAAAAGCAGCTTTTTGCAAGAAAGAAACAAAACAGAATATTGAATTATAATTTACCTCTAAGATTTCATTATCCGATAATTCTTTTGTATGTAATTTAATAAGCAAAAATGCATTAATTTTTTCCTTAAGAAATTATGGCATATATTTTTTATACTACTAGCATGATTTTTTTATTTAAATAACATACATTTTTAATAACTTTAATTGCATTTTATTCGCCATTTAATATAATGACATTTTATTTGACATTTTTCTTTATACTTTGCTTTCTCATTTATTTGATAATTTTCTTTTTCACTTTTTTAATTGCATTTTATTTCTATTGAAAGCTTATTTATAGCAATAAGCTTTTATATTTATTTGCACATCTTACTAATGCAACGAAAAGCAAAAACAACAACCAGAATGGCCGGCATTCAAAAAAAAAATGTCATTGAATTTTTAAAACGATTTGCACGTATTAATTTTTAATATATTAAAGAAATGTTCAAACCAAAATGTTACGCTACACTCGAACTATATTTTTATCAAAAAATATTTAAATTTTCTTTATTATTTAAACAATTATGATGAAATAACCACAAGCACTACTGCCGACCACGTGTTTTCTTTGAAATTAGCGGGATAACTAAAAAAGCCGAATAAGAATGAGAAGAAGTGACAAGTATCAGGGATGTAAAATTCAATTGTCTAATGCTTTTTAAGTACTTGGAAAAAGTACTGCAGTTTTCCCATGGAAGTATTTAGTACTTTTTCAGAAAACTGATACATAAAACAATTGTTGCCAAGTAATTTAAAGCATTTCAACTTATAAGGTTTTTTTTTTAATAAATTATTCAAAATTTAAGTAGTAAAGAAAAATAATAAAAAACTTGGTAAAATGTTACTAGTTTTGAGCGTAATGTTTTCAAAAAAGAAAAACAATTTTTGTGTGTGTAATATTGGGCTTAAACTCGCGTACGATTAGAATCAGTAAGTCGGCGTTAGGCATGTGTCAATTTAGACAGAAATAACATGTGAAACAACAACAAAAACAAAAAAATTTAGTCAAGCTCACAGCGGTGTAATCCGTTACCGCATTTTTAATTAACTTCCGCCGCTTATTATTAATTTCCTTGCCGCGGGTCTCTGGTAATAATACACCACATTTATTTTTAGCCCAAGGTGAGTTTCTCGACTTTGAGCTTTTTTATACAACTTTTTGGTGAGCTTTTTAATTGTTGCCAGTGTGTATGCCTATGGTACGTATTTTTTAAATACAACAATTTTTTTCACAGATTTTAGAAAAAAAAATATTTGGGAATTAGGTACAAATGCGTACAATTAAAATATAAAAAGAATTTGTTCTAAATTATCAGTATCTTCAAAAATTTAATTTAAAATTGATTTGAAGTTAAAAAAAATTGGTGAATTTGCAATATTTTTGGGAATTCTGGGTATTTGAATAGAAAAGTTGCAATACGAGATAAGGTACTTGGCAGCACTTTGCATTATGAGCTTTTACCTTAAGGCTATTTTTAGCATACAACTGGTGTATGTATTAGTTATAATCACCATGTGTCTATTTTTGGCATACAAGTATAATGATGAGGTACTTGGCAGCACTTTGCATTATGAGCTTTTACATTAAGGCTATTTTTAGCATACAACTGGTGTATGTATTAGTTATAATCACAATGTGTCTATTTTTGGCATACAAGTATAATGATGAGGTACTTGGCAGCACTTTGCATTATGAGCTTTTACCTTAAGGCTATTTTTAGCATACAACTGGTGTATGTATTAGTTATAATCACCATGTGTCTATTTTTGGCATACAAGTTAGCTTTGTGTGCCATCTGACCCAGGTTCGATTCCTGGCTCATTTTTAGCCCAAGGTGAGTTTCTCGACTTTGAGCTTTTTTATACAACTTTTTGGTGAGCTTTTTAATTGTTGCCAGTGTGTATGCCTATGGTATGTATTTTTTAAATACAAATATTTTTTGACAGATTTTAGAAAAAAAAATATTTTGGAATTAGGTACAAATGCGTACAATTAAAATATAAAAAGAATTTGTTCTGAATTATCAGTATCTTTAAAAATTTAATATAAAATTGTTTTGAAGTTTTAAAAAAATTGGTGAATTTGCATTATTTTTTGGGAATTTTGGGTATTTGAATAAGAAAAGTTGCAATACGAGATGAGGTATTTGGCATCACTTTGCATTATGAGCTTTTACCTTAAGGCTATTTTTAGCATTACAACTGGTGTATGTATTAGTTATAATCACCATGTGTCTATTTTTAGCATACAACTGGTGTATGTATTAGTTATAATCACCATGTGTCTATTTTTGGCAACTTTTTGGTGAGCTTTTTAATTGTTGCCAGTGTGTATGCCTATAGTATGTATTTTTTAAATACAACTATTTTTTGACAGATTTTAGAAAAAAAAAATATTTTGGAATTAGGTACAAATGCGTACAATTAAAATATAAAAAGAATTTGTTCTGAATTATCATTATCTTTAAAAATTTAATTTAAAATTGATTTGAAGTTTTAAAAAAATTGGTGAATTTGCAATATTTTTTGTGAATTCTGGGTATTTGAATAAGAAAAGTTGCAATACGAGATGAGGTATTTGGCATCACTTTGCATTATGAGCTTTTACCTTAAGGCTATTTTTAGCATTACAACTGGTGTATGTATTAGCTATAATCACCATGTGTCTATTTTTAGCATACAACTGGTGTATGTATTAGTTATAATCACCATGTGTCTATTTTTAGCATACAACTGGTGTATGTATTAGTTATAATCACCATGTGTCTAATTTTGGCATACAAGTATAATTATATGTTACTTTATATTAACGAACAGAACCCATAACGTGTAGCGTTCCCTTGGCACAGCACTTGTGTGTTAGCTTTGTGTGCCATCTGACCCAGGTTCGATTCCTGACTCAAGCAAGCAAGAAAAAGTTTCTTTGTGAAAAAGTTAACAGATGGTGTTGTTCGAGGTTGGTGTTGGGGATGGATGCATGGAAGTAAGATGATGGATGGTTGCAGATGGTAGTATTGGCGGAGGATGGAAAGAAGCGTGAAGGCGAGTGGTGGAGGATGGATGGTTGGGAAAGGATTTTAATAATGGTAATGGTCGCTGAGGATGTGGGTGAGTGGGAGTAGTGAGTTGTGGGTGGGATGAGGGGGGAAGTAAGTGGCATGGATGGCATAATGGCCACTGAGGAAGTGGGTGAGTGGGAGTAGTGAGTTGGTGGTGGGATGAGGGGGGAAGTAAGTGGCATGGATGGCGTGGATGGCATGGATGGCATAATGGCCACTGAGGAAGTGGGTGAGTGGGAGTAGTGAGTTGTGGATGGCATGGATGGCATGGGACCCGGGGGCGGGTGGGTGGGGCAAGTGGTTTAGGAGTTGGGAGTGAGGGGGTAAGTGAGGGGGAAGCGAGGGGGTAAGCGAGGGGGTGAAGCGAGGGGGTGAAGCGAGGGGGTGAAGCGAGGGGGTGAAGCGAGGGAGGAAGCGAGGGGGTAGCGAGGGGGTGGAAGCGAGGGGGTGAAGCGAGGGGGTAAGCGAGGGGGTAAGCGAGGGGGTGAAGCGAGGGGGTGAAGCGAGGGGGGAAGCGAGGGGGACCGCGGAGAGAGAGCGGAGAGAGAGCGGGACAGCAGAGAGAGAGCGGAGAGAGAGCGGGACAGCAGAGAGAGAGCGGAGAGAGAGCGGGACAGCAGAGAGAGAGCGGGACAGCAGAGAGAGAGCGGAGAGAGAGCGGGAGAGCAGAGAGAGAGCGGAGAGAGAGCGGGAGAGCAGAGAGAGAGCGGAGAGAGAGCGGGAGAGCAGAGAGAGAGCGGAGAGAGAGCGGGAGAGCAGAGAGAGAGCGGAGAGAGAGCGGGAGAGCAGAGAGAGAGCGGAGAGAGAGCGGGAGAGCAGAGAGAGAGCAGAGAGAGAGCGGGAGAGCAGAGAGAGAGCAGAGAGAGAGCGGAGAGAGAGCGGGAGAGCAGAGAGAGAGCGGGAGAGCAGAGAGAGAGCGGGAGAGCAGAGAGAGAGCGGGAGAGCAGAGAGAGAGCGGAGAGAGAGCGGGAGAGCAGAGAGAGAGCGGAGAGAGAGCGGGAGAGCAGAGAGAGAGCGGGAGAGCAGAGAGAGAGCGGAGAGAGAGCGGGAGAGCAGAGAGAGAGCGGAGAGAGAGCGGGAGAGCAGAGAGAGAGCGGAGAGAGAGCGGGAGAGCAGAGAGAGAGCGGAGAGAGAGCGGGAGAGCAGAGAGAGAGCGGAGAGAGAGCGGGAGAGCAGAGAGAGAGCGGAGAGAGAGCGGGAGAGCAGAGAGAGAGCGGAGAGAGAGCGGGAGAGCAGAGAGAGAGCGGAGAGAGAGCGGGAGAGCAGAGAGAGAGCGGAGAGAGAGCGGGAGAGCAGAGAGAGAGCGGGAGAGCAGAGAGAGAGCGGAGAGAGAGCGGGAGAGCAGAGAGAGAGCGGAGAGAGAGCGGGAGAGCAGAGAGAGAGCGGGAGAGCAGAGAGAGAGCGGAGAGAGAGCGGAGAGAGAGCGGAGAGAGAGCGGGAGAGCAGAGAGAGAGCGGAGAGAGAGCGGGAGAGCAGAGAGAGAGCGGAGAGAGAGCGGGAGAGCAGAGAGAGAGCGGAGAGAGAGCGGGAGAGCAGAGAGAGAGCAGAGAGAG